>OW121744.1:20015110-20650110 GCA_933228675.1 Stomorhina lunata
AAAAACAAAAATTCAGCAAAAATACTTTAGTACAAAACATATTTGTATGGAAATATTTTAGTACTAAAATTATTTTTTTTTTAAGATATTTCAGATCTGAAACATTTCTCTAAGAATATTTGTTTTCTAAAAATTTTTCTGCAAAATATTTAGTACAAAAAATATTTCTTTAAAAATATTTTAGTACTAAAAAAATCCTGTGAAAATATTTTAGTACTAAAAAAACACTTCTCTTGTAATATTTTTGTTATAAAATTTTTTTTTCTGCAAAAGTATGTTAGTACAAAAAAATATTTCTTTACAAATATTTTGGTACTAAAAAAAATTCTGTGAAAATATTTTGGTACAAAATACATTTTTGAAAATATTTTAATACTAAAAACATTTTTATGAAAATATTTTGGTAAATTTTAATCGATTTTAGGATCAAGATCCATTCTACAGTTACGAATTCAATATCCGTCAAATAAGTCATTTTTTGGAGTCCAATTTTAATACAATATAGATAGTCTAAAAAAGTACAATTTGTTTTTATATTTGGTACAAAATCAAGAAAGCCAACTCCAAATGATTCTGGATTGAGAACAAAATATTTCCCACATTTTTTCAACCTAAGGGTTACCCTAATGTTGGTATTTGCATGTATTTCTTTGTCACATTTGTTTATGTTACATATTTCTATCTATCTAAGTATCTGTATGTCTGTCTGTCCTAGGTGTTTGCAAATATGCTTTTCTTAAATGTCTCTGTAAGTATTTAGATTGCAACATCTTTTGTGTCTGTATGTACGTCTGTCTGTCCGCCCTTGTTTGTTGTTTGGGGCTGTTTGTTTGTCATAAATGTTTACATCAGAAAACAATTTACCAAAAACAGAAGCAAAAAAAAAAAAATATATTTTATTCATACCCAGAATAAAGTAACGGAAGGATATGGTATGAATTTAAGGTATGCTCAAGTATTTCCGCATTTATCAAAAACAATCAAGTGTAATGGAAAAATATGTATCTGTTCATTTTCATATGAGAAAATGTTGAAGAGACTTTATTATTTGCAACCACAAACATACTTGCATGTGCCAACTACAAATGCCAACCAAGTTTGCGGTTGCTAACATGTAAATACGTAATTTTGTAAAACATATAAATCTTAAAGTATTTCTTTATATTTTCCATTCAGTCTCTATCTTTCTGTGGTTTGTAGGTAGTGGTAACATAAAACTTCCTTAATATTTTCAAATATTTTTTACTTTTCATTTATTTTTCAGGTTTTGATGCCTTTATTTATGCCCGAGCTCGTTTGGTAGTAAGGCACGTTTTGTGGGTTGGGGGGTGTTTATAAACTAATTTTGTTTCATTTTTTTTTTTGTTATTTTTAGAAACATTCTAACACATAAAAGTACTCGTACTCTTGTTTGCAAGTGCAGTAAAGTTATAAAGTAGTTTAGCTTAAGACTTCTTTTTAGAATTTAAAATATCATTTTATATGGAAAAGTTTTGAGGCTTATGAAATGTTAAGTTTTCTTAAGCTTCAAAATGTATAAAGGAAACAACTTTGATTTGAATAGGACAAAAATTTCTTTTCTAAAATAGAATTGTACTCGTATCACCTTTAAAAGACAAGAGGAGTTAAGCCAATTAGTATTTGTTCCTAAAAGGACTTTTAGTAAAAAAAGAAAAAAAAAAACAAATAATATAATGCTTTAGTCAGTCAAGCTGTAATGTTTGATATCATTCACTACAAAGGGGAAATATGGACCAACAACTTTAAATAAATTTATTTAATTCAATTTTTAGGTGTCAGAGACACTTTAAGGCAAATATTAAAGTATTTGAAACATTTTTATAAAATCAATGAATCATTTTATTGATTTTGTCCGATCAAATGCTCAGTTAATGATTCAGTTCATTTTTATTAATTCAGTGACACTTTCTGGTGCGAAGCTTTCACACCGACTTAGAAACCTTCGTCGGCTTATGCACAACAACTTTGCATGAGCAAATATACAGTTTAGGATTTTATTCATTTTGAGTAGTTTTCAGTGGCCTATGCTGCACTGGGAGTCAAGGAGAACAGACGTTTTCAGTGGCGCCACCTGTTGGAAATTAGTCATACAAACTTAGAAAGCTTTGTCGGCTTATGCGCAACAACTTTGCTCAAGATCATAGCAAGATCAAATACACAGTTTAAGATTAAATTCATTTTAAGTAATTTTGAGTGGCGGCACCTATCGAAAATATCAACCATATCAACTTTGAAACCTTCGTCGGCTCATTCGCAACAACTTTGCTCAAGACCATAGCATGATCAAGTGCACAGTTTACGATTTAAATAATTTTAAGCAATTTTTAATGGCGCTACCTGTCGGAAATTGGTCATACCAATTTAGAAACCTTCGTCGGCTCATGCGCAACAACTTTGCTCAAGATCATAGCGTGATCAAGTTCACAGTTTACGACTTAATTGACTTTAAGCAATTTTCAGTGGCGCCACCTGTCGGAACTTGGTCATACCAACTTAGTAATATTCCTCATAGTCAGACAGACAAACATTCATTTTTATATATTTATGTAGATTGCAGAGCTAAAAACTTTTATAGGAAAATATTTTAGTACCAAAAATTTTCTTTATAAACTATTTAATACTAAAAATTTTCTTTATAAATAATTTAGTACTAAACAAAATTTTTATGAAATTTTTTTAGAACAAAAAAATGTTTACACACATATTTAATTGCTAAAATGATTTTGGTGAAAATAATTTAGTACTAAAAATATTTGTATGAAAAATTTTTAGTACTTATGTTATTTTATGAAAATTTTTAAATAAAAAAAAAAATTCTGTGAAAAAATTTTAGTACCAAAAAGAATTTCTATGAAACATTTTTCAAAATATTTTAGTACTAAAAATATTTCGTTAAAATTTTTTAGTACCAAGAGAAATTCTATGAAAATATTTAAGTAATAAAAAAATTGGTACTAAATACATTTTTAATGAAAATAATTTAGTACTAAAAATACTTGTACGAAAAATTTTTAGTACTTACATTATTTTATGAAAATTTTTAAATAAAAAAAAAAAAAATTCTGTGAAAAAATTTTAGTACCAAGAAAAAATTATATGAAACATTTTTGAAAATATTTTAGTACCAAAAATATTTCGTTAAAATTTTTTAGTACCAAAAAGAAATTCTATGAAAATATTTAAGTAATAAAAAAATATTTTGGTACAAAATACATTACTAAAAATATTTTAATACCAATAATATTTCGTTAAAATTTTTTAGTACTTAAATTATTTTATAAAAATTTTCGAGTATAAAAAAAATTCTGTGAAAATATTATATTTCCTAAAAATATTTTAGTTAAATAAAATTTTCTGCAAATATATTTTAGTACCAAAAACATTTCTGTGAAAATATTTTAGTACTAAAAAGATTTCTTTGAACCAGAAAGATTTATCTTAAAATATTTAAGTTACGAAAAATTTTCTGCAAAAATATGTTAGTACAAAATATTTCTATTGAAACATTTTAGCACTAAATACATTTATGCAAAAATATTTTAGTGCTAAAAATATTTTAGTACTAAAAATATTTCGTTAAAATTTTTTAGTACCAAAAATATTTCTTTAAAATTTTTTAGTACCAAAAAGAAATTCTATGGAAATATTTAAAAAATATTTTGGTACTAAATACATTATTAAAAATATTTTAATACCAAAAATATTTCGTTAAAATTTTGTAGTACTTAAATTATTTTATAAAAATTTTCGAATATAAAACAAAATTCTGTGAAAATATTTTATTTTCTAAAAATATTTTAGTTAAATAAAATTTTCTGCAAATATATTTTAGTACCAAAAACATTTCTGTAAAAATATTTTAGTACTAAAAAGATTTCTGTGAACCAGAAAGACTTATCTTAAAATATTTAAGTTACGAAAAATTTTCTGCAAAAATATGTTAGTACAAAAAATATTTCTATTGAAACATTTTATCACTATATACATTTATGCAAAAATATTTTAGTGCTAAAAATATTTTAGTACTAAAAATATTTCGTTAAAATTTTTTAGTACCAAAAATATTTCGTTAAAATTTTTTAGTACCAAAAAGAAATTCTATGGAAACATTTAAAAAATATTTTGGTACTAAATACATTACTAAAAATATTTTAATACCAAAAATATTTCGTTAAAATTTTTTAGTACTTAAATTATTTCATAAAAATTTTCGAGTATAAAAAAAAATTCTGTGAAAATATTTTATTTTCTAAAAATATTTTAGTTAAATAAAATTTTCTGCAAATATATTTTAGTACCAAAAACATTTCTGTAAAAATATTTTAGTACTAAAAAGATTTCTGTGAACCAGAAAGACTTATCTTGAAATATTTAAGTTACGAAAAATTTTCTCCAAAAATATGTTAGTACAAAAAATATTTCTATTGAAACACTTTAGCACTAAATACATTTATGCAAAAATATTTTAGTGCTAAAAATATTTCTACGAAAATATTTCGGTACCATAAATATTTCCTTGAAGATATTCTAGAACTAAAATCACTTCTTTCTTTCTTAAAAAAATGTCTGCAAAAATACTTTAGTACAAAAAATATTTCTATGGAAATATTTTAGTACTAAAAAATTCTGTTAAGATATTTTGGTACTAGAAACACTTCTCTAAAAATATTTCTGGTATAAAAAAATTTCTACAAAAAGATATAGGAACCAAAAATATTTCTAGAAAAATATTTCAGTACTAGACAAAATTCTGTGAAAATAATTAAGTACTTAATACATTCATATAAAAATATTTTAGTACTAAAAATATTTCTATGAAAGTATTTTAGTACTAAAAACATTAATTTGAAAATATTTTAGAACTAAAATACTTTTTTAAAAATGTTTTAAAACCAAAAATAAATTTCTAAAAATATTTTAGTAAAAAAAAATTTTCTATAAAAATATTTTAGTGCTAAAAATATTTTAGTACTTAAAATATTTTCTGAAGATATTTTAGAACTAAGAATATTTTAGTTCTAAAAAATTTTCTGCAAAATATTTTAGTACAAAAAATATTTTGAAACTAAAAAAGATTTTGTAAAAATATTTTGGTACTAAAATATTTTCTCAAAAATATTTTCGTTATAAAAAATTTTCTGCAAAAATATATTAGTACAAAAATATTTCTTTACAAATATTTTAGTAGCAAAACAAATTCTGTAAGAATATTTTAGTACTAAAAAAAATCAGTGAAAATATTTTGGCAATAAATATATTTTTGAAAATATTTTAGTACTAAAAACATTTTAATGAAAATATTTGGAAATAAGTACTTTTATATGAAAATATTTTAGAGCTGAAAACATTACAATAAAAATATTTTAGTACTAAAAACATTTTAATGAAAATATTTGGAAATAAATACTTTTATATGAAAATATTTTAGAGCTGAAAACATTACAATGAAAATATTTAAGTACTAAAAATGTTTTTTGAAGATATTTTAGACTTCTCTAAAAATGTTTTAGAACCAAAAACGCTTCTCTAAAATTATTTCAGTTATAAAGAATTTTATACAAACAACATTTTAGTACAAAAAATTCAATAAAAATATTTATGTACTAAAAATATAAAGATATTTTATAGCTGAAAACATTACTATGAAAATATTTGGGTACTAAAAATATTTCTTTGAAGATTTTTTAGAACTAAAAAACTTCTCTTAAAATATTTGAGTTTAAAAAAATTTTCATCAAAAAATATTTTAGTACAAAAAAAGTTCCGTAAAAATTATTAAGTATTAAAAATATTTTATTGAAGTTATTTTAGACCTAAACCACTTTTCTAAAATAGCAAATATTGTATAACATACCTTAGGGATTTTTAAAATAATTTGTATTGAAAAAATATTAATAAAAGAAGATATCTGAACACATTCGTTTGTTTGACAAAACGTTTAGTTTAAATGAAATCCTTTTACTATCAGGGAATTTTTGACAAATAAGTTAGAATGTTGTGAACCTTATACGTCATATATTTTTGTTTATCCTTAAAGTATGCTACACAAATTTTTCAAAAAAATCTCTCATATTTTGACTGATATCAATGATTTCGCCCCTGATCCCATATTTAAAATAGGGCCTACTCTATCTGACTGATATGTAATTGACGTCTTTACTGCTGTGAGGATGGCTAAAAGGGGGTGAGTAATAGCAACTTATTCCTCGGTATTACAGTGGTCTTCATAGTCTAAATAAGACTGATTACTATGCAGCTACAGTAAAAATTTCATTTAAGCTTTGAAGGTTTTGATAAAACTACCAAGATTTACTAAGAAACCCTTACAATTACTGAGAATTAATTAAAAGATAATAGACTCACAGTAAAGATAATTAGATAAATGCTTTAAGGACTTTGTTTCAATATAATAAAATAAAGTAAAATAAAATTTATTATTTTATTTTACAGTTTTACGAATTAACTATGAATTCGAAACTTAAATAATAATATTTATAAACTATTAAAACTACTCCCAATTTTAGTTTATTTTTTTGCTACTTACAAAATACATAATTTGATTATAAAACAGCAGGAGAATATTATATTAAACATTAGAACCTTTTATATATGTATGAGTCTATACACTAACACAATATTGTAATGTACTGAAATGAATGTACGGAAATGAATACATATTTTAAAACAAATGTATATTTAAGTATGTATATGTATGTATAAGAATACTTTTATAAACGCTTGTATTGTTATTTAGCAAATACAAAAAAAAAAAAAACTTTTACTTACTAACACATTAAAATTGGGTATGAAATATTTTATAATTTCTAAAAGTCATAGTCATGTGCAACCACATCCACCTCCTGCCAACACAAATTTAAAAACTGCTTTAAAATTTATAACCATGTCGGTTATATAGTTTTGTATAATTTTATGGAAAATTGAAACAATATTTCCACTATAGCAAAATATTTAGAAATAAACTAGAAATAACCTCTAGCCATACATATAGATATACTGTTAAAAGTGTTTAGAATTGCAAATTAAACATGATTGAAGTGAACTGGGTATAGTCAAATGGAAAGCTTTTTAATTTATTTTAAATTTTTAGTTTTTGCTAGTAATTATAAATAATGATTTTGTCAAATAATAATGGCAATAACATGAGTCATGGCTTTTAAATAGAAATTAAGCTTTTAATAGAAATTTTAGTATTTAGCAGCTTTTTTTATTGTTTAGCAAAAAATGCTTAGTAATTATAATACCTACTAACGCTATATTCCTTTCATAGATTTTTAAATTAGTAATTGCTTTGATAACCTTTGGCGTATAATTGATATTTGCAGAAAACGTTTAAATAAATATTATTCATACGTACAGGGAGTGCGAAAAATGTTTACTATTAATAATAACGCCTAAAAGTAGGCTATAGAAAATGTAACAAAAAATTAACTATTTAATAATTCAATAATTTTTATAGAAATTTTTTCAAAAAATTTCTTTTATTATAAAAAATTTTTCAATAATTTTTATTTTTATAGAAATTTTTTTTAAAATTTTTTATAGGAAATTTTTCAAAAATATCTTATTTTTATAGCAACATTTTCAATAATTTTTTATTTTTATAAGAATTTTTTTTAAAAATTTCTTATTTTTATAGAAAAATTTTGTAAAATTACTTAATTTTATAGATATTTTTGAAAAATTTTATATTTTTATAGGAAAATATTCAAAAAATTTTTATTTTTATAGGAAATTTTTCTAAAATTTCTTATTTTTATAGGAAGCTTTTCAATTTATATTTATTTTTATAGGAAATTTTTCAAATATTTCTCATTATTATTTTTCAAAAACTTCCTTTTTTTATAGGAAATTTTTCAAAAATTTCCTATTTTTAATAGGACATTTTTCAAAAGTGTCTTATTTTTATAGAAAATTTTTCAAAAATTTCTAATATGTGTAGCAAATGTTTCAAAAATTTTCTATTTTTATAGGAAATTTTTGAAAAATTTCCTATTTTTATAGAAAATTTTTCAAAAATTTCTAATTTTTATAGAAAATTTTTCAAAAATTTCATATTTTTACAGGAAATTTTTCCAAAATTTCTTATTTTAATAAAAAAAATTTTTAACATTTTTTTATTTGTATAGAAAATTTTTCAAAAATTTCTTATTTTTATAGGAAATTTTAAAAATGTTTTATTTTTATAAGAAATTTTTCAAAACTTCTTATTTTTATAAAAATTTTTTGGATTTTGATAAAAAATTTTTTCAAAAATTTCTTACTTTTATTAGAATTTTTTTTCAAATTTATAGAAAATTTTTCAATATTTTATCTTTATATGAAAATTTTTTATTTCTTAATTTTATATTTATATTTCTTATTTTTATAAAAAATTTTCAAATTTTTTTTTATTTTTATAAGAAATTTTTCAAAAATTTCTTTTTTTTATAGCAAATTTTTAATTTTTGATTTTTTATAGGAAATTTTTCAAAAATTTCTTATTTTGCTAAGAAATTTTTCAAAAATGCCTTATTTCTTTTACTAAATTTAAAAAAAAAATCTTATTTTTATAGGAGTTATTAAAATATTTCTTATTTTTATAGCAAATTTAAAAAAAAAAAAAATATTTTTTAGGAAATTTTTTAAAAATTTCTTATTTTGATAGGAAATTGCTCAAAAGATTTTTTTTATATTTTTAGGAAATTCCTCAAAAATTTCTTTTTTTTATACGAAATTTTTCAAAAAATAGCTATTTTTATAGAAAAATTTCCTTTTTTATGGCAATTTTTTTTAAAAATTTCTTATTTTTATAGGAAATTTTTAAAAATTTCTTATTTTTATAGGAAATTTTTCAAAAACTTCTTATTTTTATAGGAAATTTTTCAAAAAATTCCTATTTTTATAGGAAAATTTTCAAAAATTTCCTATTTTTATGGAAAATTTTTCGAAAATTTTTTTATTTTTATATCAAGTTTTTAATTTTTTGTTTTTATAAGAAATTTTTCAAAAATTTCTTATTTTTATAAGAAATTTTTTTAAAATTTTTTATTTTACTAAGAAATTTTCAAAAAATTTCATATTTTTATAAGAAATTTTTCAAAAATTTATTTTTTTATAGAAAATGTTAAAGTTATTTATTTTTATAGAAAATTTTTCAAAAATGTCTAATTAAATTTTTTAAAAATGTCGTATTTTATTAGGAAATTTTTCAAAAATTTCTTTTTTTTTATAAGAATTTTTAAAAGATTTCTTATATTTATAGCAAATTTCAAAAAAATCATATTTTTATAGGAAATTTCTTAAAAATTTCTTATTTTAATTGAAAATTTTCAAAAATTTTCTATTTTTATAGAAATTTTTTATATTAAAATTTTCAAAAGTTTCTTATTTTGATAGGAAATTTTTTAAAAGTTTATTTTATATTTATAGAAAATTTCTCAAAAATTTCCTATTTTCATAGGAAAATTTTTAAAAATTTCCTATCTTAATAGAAAATTTTTCAAAAATTTCCTTTTTTTATAGGAAATTTTTAAAAAATTTCCTAATTTTATAGGAAATTTTTCAAAAATTTCCTATTTTTATGCGAAACTTTTCAAAAAATTCCTATTTTTATAGGAAATTTTTCAAAAATTTCCTTTTTTATGGCAAATTTAAAAATTTTTTTTTTTTTTTTTAGGAAATTTTTCAAAAATTTCTTATTTTTATAGGAAGTTTTTCAAAAATTTCTTAATTTTATAGGAAATTTTATTTTTATAGGAAATTTATCAAAAAAATCCTATTTTTACAGGAAATTTTTCAAAAATTTCTTATTTTAGCAGGAAATTTTTCAAAAATTTCTTATTTTTATATGAAATTTTTGCAATAATTTCTTATTTTTTTTAGGAAATTTTTCAAAAATTCTTATTTTTATGGCAAATTTTTCAAAAAATTTTAATTTTTATAGGTATTTTTTCAAAAATTTCTTAGACTTACAGGAAATTTGTAAAAAATTTTACATTTTTATAGAAAATTTTTTAAAAATTTTTTATTTTTATAGGACATTTTTCGAAATTTTCCTATTTTTATGTTATTTGCAGCTGAAAAATAGGTGAAGCAAAGTAGGTGAGGCAAAATAGATACTTTTTGAGCTGGTGTGTGACAAATTTGTTTTAATTTTAAGATATATATATGTATGTATTTCACTAACAAAAAAATTACAATCCATTTAGTAAAACTTAAAACAAAATTTCTTTGCCGTCCTCACAAATCTGCCAATCTTTGAAAAAACTTGTACTGTAATGTATAAATATTTTTAAATCTCTTACCTTTATCATCATTAGATGTTGGTGTTCTATCATTATTACTCATCTTGATGGATTTTACGTGTTAGATTTGATGATTCGTTGTGGCTTTTTAGTTCTATTTTATTCAAAGTCCAAGTAAAATCTAACAAACACATGAACCGAACGAAAAAACTTAAATGAAAATAATAAAAAAAGTCACTTAATCTTTTTGGATAAAAAAAACAAGCCTTAGCTATTTAGAATTTTTTATATGTTTGTCTTTGGTAATTTATTTAGGGATTTGCTATCATCACTCTCAATTGTTTCCGTTTCCGGTAGTGTTATGTTATGTTGTTGTTTTAGTTTTTATATATTTAAGTACTTAAAATGTTTTATTTTGTAGTTATTTAGTTTTTGTTTTTCTTAGTTTTAGTAATTTAAATTTCTATTTATTTTACTAACAAAATCTTGGAAAACTTTTCATGTTTTGTAATTTTTATCATTTCCACAAAAAAAAAATGCTGAGTTTAGTTTTTACAGTTTGCCTTTTTTGCTCAAAAAATTTGTAATACAATATTGTTTAAGCATTTCTTGTTGTTGTTGGATTTTCAATTTTGTTTCCCCCTTTTCTGGAAAATTTATTTATTTACTTTTCCTTTTATTTCAGTTTAAGTTTTAGTTTAAGTTTTAGTTGAGTATTTTAAACGTAAATTTTCGTTGATGTTTTATTAGTGACGTCTCCTCGTTGGAAAGAAGATGTTGATGTTTTAGATAGATTTGCTCTTGATCAGCTTTTTCTTGTTGTTGCTGTTTATGTTGCCCTTGTTTCCTAAAATGTTTATCTCCCTGTTGCTGTTTCAGCTGTTGGTTGTAGTTGTAGTGTTGCCGTTTTTGTTGCTTTAGCTGCTGTTTCCGTTTTAATTTTAGTTGTTGCTGCTTTTGTTTTAGTCCTTGATATAATAGTTTTCCTTTTTGTTGCTGCAGTAGTTGTTGTTGTTGTTGTTTTTTATAATATTTGTTCAACATTTTGTTTGTTTGGTTTCTATTTAATTGTTTTTCCAAAAGATGAGAGCGTTTTGGGAGGGAAAATGGAAAATTTTATAAAAAAAAAAAGTTTTATTTATTTTTTATTTAAATTTTTCCAAGTTTTCCATGTGCAATTATATGTTAACAGCAAGTTATTTTGTTTTGTTATTTTTATATACATTTCAGTTTCAGTTTAGTTTTTATTTAGTTATCGTTGTTTATTTGTTCTTTTATTTCTGGTCAGAGCTTTACATTTTGTACCTGAAATTGAAAGAAAATAGAAATTTTATTTAATAAAATTAAAAGAAAAATTTGTAGAAAAACTAGAATTTAAGTATTTTGAGATCGTGTTTAGGTCTTTAAAAAATTTAATTTTAAGAAAAATTTATAATTATATAAAAAAATAAAAAAACAATTCCAAATTCTTATAAGATATTTTTCAAAAATTTCTTATTTTTATAGAAAATTTTTCAAAAATTTCTTATTTTTATATGAAATTTTTAAAAAAATTCTTATTTTTATAGGAAATTTTTGAAAAACTTCTTATTTTTATAGAAACTTTTTCAAAAAATTTCTTCTTTTTTTAAGGAATTTTTCAAAAATTTAGGATTCTTATAATTTTTTTTTTAAATTTATTATTTTTATTGGAAATTTTTCAAAGATTTCTATTTAAATAGGAACTTTTCTAAAAAATTCTTATTTTATAAGAACATTTTAAAAATTTCCTATTTTTATAGGAAATTAAAAAAAAAATCTTATTTGTATAGGAAATTCTTAACTGTTTCTTTCTTCATAGGAAACTTTAAAAGTTTTCAAAAATTTCTTATTTTTATCGAACATTTTTCACAAACTTCTTATTTTTATCGAAAGTTTTTCAAAAATTTATTTTTTTTTTGTAGTAATTTTTTTTTAAATTTCTTATTTTAATAGCAAATTTTTCAAAAATTTTTTAGTTTTATGGGAACTTTATTAAAAATTTATTACTTTTATATAATTTTTTTTAATTTCTTATTTTTATAGCAGATGTTTAAATATTTTATATTTTTATAGGAAATTTTTTAAAAATTTCGAATTCTTATGGAAAAATTTTTAAAAAATTTCTTTTTTTTATAAGAACTTTTTTGAAAATTTCTTATTTTTATAGAAAATTTTTAAAAAATTTGTTACTTTTATAAGAAATTTTCAAAAGTTTCTTATTTTGATAGTAAATTTTTCAAAAATTTTTACTTTTATAGGAAATTTTTTAAAATTTCTTACTTTTGTAGCAAATTTTTCAAAAATTTCTTATTTTATAGAAAGTTTTTCAAAAAGTTTTAATTTTTATGGAATAGTTTTCAAAAATTCGCTTTTTTTATAGGAAGTTTCTTAAGAATTTCTTATTTTTGTTGTAAATTATTTAAAATTTTTTTACTTTTATAAGAAATTTTTAAAATTTCTTATTTTTATAGCAAATGTTTAAAAAATTTCTTATTTTTATAAGAAATTTTTCAAAAATTTTAGATTTTTATAGGAAGTTTATCAAAAATTTCTAGTTTTTAAAGGAAATTTTTAAAAATTTTAAAAAATTTTTAATTTTTATAGGAAATTTTTCAAAATTTTTTACTTTTATGAAAAATTTTTAAAATTTCTTATTTTTATAGCAAATGTTATTTTTATTGGAAATTTTTCAAAAATTTTAGATTTTTATAGGAAGTTTATTAGAAATTTCTAGTTTTTAAAGGAAATTTTTCAAAATTTTTAAAAATTTTTAATGTTTATAGGAAATTTTTCAAAATTTTTTTAACTTTTTTCAAAAATTTCCTATTTTTTTATAGAAAAAGTATCAAAAAATTCTTAAATTTTTCAAAAATTTCTTCCTTTTAGTTAATTTTTCAATAATTTCTTATTTTTATTGGAAATTTTTCAAAAATTCTTATTTTATAGGAAAATTTTAAAGATTTCTTATTTGTATAAAAGATTGTTCAAAAGGTTTTTAGTTTGTATATGCAATTTCTAAAAAAGTTGTATGTTTATAGGAATCTTTGAAAAAGTTTCTCGTTTTTAAAGAAATTTTTTCAAATATTTTTTATAGGAAATTTTTAAAAATTTATTATTTTTATAGGATTTTTTTTTAGATTTCTTATTTTTGTTAAAAATTTTTCAAAATTTTTTTATTTTTGTTAGAAACTTTTAATTTTTTTTTTTTCATTTTACAAAATTTCTTAATTTTATTGGAAATTTTTTTAACAATTTAGAATTTTTTAGAAAATTTTTAAAATTTTTTTTTGAGAATTTTTTAAAAAGTTCTTTTATTTAAAGAAAA
The DNA here is from genome assembly GCA_933228675.1 of Stomorhina lunata. NCBI lineage: Eukaryota > Metazoa > Arthropoda > Insecta > Diptera > Rhiniidae > Stomorhina > Stomorhina lunata. The sequence goes on from OW121744.1 coordinate 20,028,722, forward strand.
TTCTTTAAAATTTCTTTTTGAAAAATATTAAAAAAGAAATTTTTTGATGTTAAAAATTTTTTGATATTAAAAATTTTTCTTCAGACATTTTTTTGATATTAAGAATTTTGCTATAAAAAATTTTTCTATAAAAAATGTTCAATACGAAATTTTTTCCAAAAACAATTTTTTTGATATTAAAAACTTTTCTCTAGAAAACTTTTTGATATTAAATATTTTTCTATTAAAAATTTTTTGAAATTAACAATTATTTTATTAAGTTTTTTTTTTTAGTTTTTGTATAGAAAATTTTTTGATATTAAAAATTTTTCTATAGAAAATGTTTAGTTATTAAAATTTTTTCTATAGAAAAATTTGTGATACTTTATAGAAAACTTTTGGACATTAAAATTTTTTTTATAGAAAATTTGTTTAATATTCAAAATTTTTCTATAAAAAATTGTTTCATATTAAAAATTATCAACAGAAAATTTTTGGATATTAAAAATTTTCAATAAAATTTTTTCCAGAGAACAAACAAATATAAACGAGAATTTTTTGCTTATTTTGTTTTAGCAAATACATTTTCTACGTGTTTTTTTTCTATCACACAAAAATCTTCAAAGTTTGATTATTCCATCAGTATAACATAAGTTTTGCATTTTAAACAAAAACGTATTTGCATTTGTATGTGATAGGCCTGGTAAACTTTCATCTTTTACTTTTTCCTTTCAGTCATGGAAATTTTTTTTGTAGATTTTTAAAAATTTCTGCAATAATCAAAGTTCATTTATTTTAATCAAATATCAAAGAAATTTTTGCTTTAGTATCAAATTTACATTTATTTAGTCACATTCACTAGGTTTTAAGAAAACTAAACTAAATCAAATTTAAAAAGTATTTTCTTTAAACATATTTTTCTTAAACAGTTTTAGAATAGAACCCCTAAAAAAAAATTAAATTAAAAACATTTTTTTAATGCTTTGTCATGGTCACAGGCTGCTTTCTTCTGCAGATACTAACAATTTGGTTTCCATTGAAATTTAAATACTTTTAAATCATATTCATTAGACAGGCTCGTCTTATGGACAAAATAATATAAGCAGTTTATTTTTATTTAAGATACCATTTCTAATATTTTTATAAAAGGCTTTGATTAGGTAAGACCTCAGACATTAAGGTCTTGTTAGGATTTTTTTATTATTTATATAAAAGTGTTTCAAAGAATCTTAAGAACCACAGTGCAGTGTTTTTTATAAAAATGTATATTTTTCGATTTTAACTATATAACAATTTTAATTTTCCTTATTCTTCAATTTTAGCTTAAATGCTAAAACTAACAAAAACCCAACTGAATTCTGAATCAGCCAATTTTTTGTACTTTTTTTATCTCACAGAATTTTCTATTGTCTTCGTATTAAATCCGGAAGATAAAGGCAATGAAAATGTATAAAATTCTTCTGTTTGTTGCTGTGCGTAATTTTGTTTGTGTATTCTTTAAAGGATAACAGTTGGGATTAGGATTTAACAGCAAAATTGTATTTGCTATACACAAACAGGCACACACACATACACTCTAAACATGAGAAATATTCATGAAATACAAACACAAACAAAAGAAAAAGCAACAAAGAAATACGAAAAGATGAAAACCAAAAATCTTAAATTCAATTTTACGCTTTTCTTGTAACTGTTGGCCATGTCATTAGGATTTTCCAAATGTATGACTGAATGTATGTAGTTATGTATGTATGTATGTAATTATGTATGTATGTATGTATGTATGTATGTATGTATGTATGTATGTATGCATAAGTGTGTTTATTTTATCAGTGTATCTGTGCATTTGTCTGTATAAGCTTGTGAGTGTAAATGAATATTAGAATAAGTTTGTATTTGGTAGATTTAAGAAAAATCTTGTTTTTGTCATGTTTCACAATCTGCTAGTACAAGTTATATTTTGTTTTATTTTTTTTTTCGTTCTTTCATTTAATTAAAAATCACTCTAAATCTGTAAATGACATTTATTAATGAGTTCGTTCTTTTGTATCTGTTTTGTATCTTAGAATTTCGTCTGACAATTAAGTTATTGCTTTAATAAATTCTTCAAGTTTGTCGTGAACTTCAACTTGACTTGACTTCTATTATTAGCAAATTAAAATTTATGTAAGAAAATTTTAAATGTTTAGTTGCAAAGTAAATGGAAAAATATAACATTTTGTAACGATTTTTTAAATAACTTTCTTATAACTCAGATTTTTAAATAAGAAATTTTTAAAAATTTCCAAGAAATTTTTGAAAATTTTTTTATAAAAATAAGAATTTTTTGAAAAATTTTATATAAAAGTAAGAAATTTTTGAAAAATTTCCTATAAAAATAAGAAATTTTTAAAAAATTTCTTATAAAAATAAGAAAATTTTGAAAAATTTCCTATAAAAATATGAAATTTTTGAAAAATTTCCTATAAAAATAAGAAATATTTCAAAAATTTCCTATAAAAATAAGAAATTTTTTAAAAATTTCCTATAGAAATAAGAAATTTTTTAAAAATTTCCTATAAAAATAAGAAATTTTTGAAAAATTTCCTATAAAAATAAAAAAAATTTTGAAAAATTTCCTATAAAAATAAGAAATTTTTGAAAAATTTCCTATAAAAATAAAAAAAATTTTGAAAAATTTCCTATAAAAATAAGAAATTTTTGAAAAATTCCCTATAAAAATAAGAAATTTTTAAAAAATTTCCTATAAAAATAGGAAATTTTTGAAAAATTTCCTATAAAAATAAGAAATTTTTGAAAAATTTCCTATAAAAATAAGAAACTTTTGAAAAAATTCCTATAAAAATTAGAAATGTTTGAAAAGTTTTTTATAAAAATAAAAGATTTTTGAAAAATTTCCCATGAAAATAAGAAATTGTTGAAAATTTTCCTAGAAACAAAAGAAACTTTTGAAAAGTTTTCCACTAGAATAAGAAACTTTTGAAAAATTTCCTACTAACATAAGAAACTTTCTAAAAATCTTCTTTAAAATAGGAAATTTTGAAAAAAAAAAAAAAAATTAAGTTTCCTATAAAAACAGGAAATTTTTGCAAAATTTCCTATAAAAAAAGGAAATTTTTGAAAAAGTTTCTATAGAAATAGAAAATTTTTGAAAAGTTTCCTATAAAAATAAGAAATTTTTGAAAAATTTCCTATAAAAATAGGAAATTTTTGAAAAATTTCCTATAAAAAAAAAGAAAATTTTAAAAATTTCTTATAAAAATAAGAAATTATTGAAACATTTCCAATTAAAACAAACTTTCAAAAGTTTCCTTTAAAATATGAAATTTTTGAAAAATTTTGGATAAAAATAGAAAATTTTTGAAAAATTTCCTAAAAAATTAGAAATTTTTATAAAATTTCCTAAAACAAATTAGAAGCTTTTGAAAAATTTCCTATAAAAATAAGAAATTTTTATAAAATTTGCATCAAAAATACATTTTTTAAAAATTTCTTTAAAATTTTTTTAAAGAAATTTTTAAAACATTTCTATTAAAATAAAAATAAAAATAAAAAACTTTTAAAAATTTCCTATAAAAACAAAAAAAAAAGTGGAAAAATTTTCTATAAAAATAAGAAATTTTTAAAAAAAATTTCCTATAAAAATAAAAAAATTTTGAATAGGAATATTTTGAAAAATTTTCCATGAAAACGAAAATGTTTAAAAAATTTTCTATAAAAATATGAAATTTTTGAAAAATTTTCAATAAATATAAGAAATTTTTGAAAAACTTTCTATAAAAAAAGAAATTTTTGAAAGTTTGCCTAAAAAAAAGAAATTTTTTCAAAAAATTCCTAAAAAATAAAAAAAAATTTAAAAAGTTTCCTAAAAAATTAGGCATTTTTAAAAAATAACAAAATTCTAGAAAAATTTTATAAAAATTTTCTTTCTGAAATCTTTTAATTTAATCTTTAATTACAAAATTTTTGTATGAAAAATTTTTTATAGAAATTTTTTCTATGAAAAATTTTGTATACAAATATTTTATATGAAAAATTTCCTATAAAAGTTTTTCATATGAAAAATTTTCAATAGAAATTTTTTATATGAAGAATTTTCGATAGAAACTTTTTCTTATGAAAAGTTTGTACAGAAAGAAAATTTTTCATATAAAAATGTTTATAGAAAATTTTTCATATAAAAATTTTTATAGAAAATATAAAAAATTTCTATAGAAAATTTTTCATATAAAAAATTTCTTTAGAAAATTTTTCATGTAAATAATTTCTATAGAAAATTGTTCATATAGAAAATTTTTCATATAGAAAATTTCGAAAGAAAATTTTTCATATAAAAAATTTCTACAGAAAAATTTTCATATAAAAAATCATTATAAAAAATTTTTCATATAAAATATTTCTATGGAAAATTGTTTATATAAAATATTTCTATGGAAAATTTTTTATATAAAAAGTTTTTAAAAAAAATTTTTCATTAAAAGGTTTCAATAGAAAACTTTTTATATAGAAAATTTTTCATGTAAAAAATATCTATAAAAAATTCTTTATACAAAATATTGTTTTTTTTAATTTTCTATTAAAAAAAAAAATTCATATAAAAAATTACTATAGAAAATTTTTCATATAAAAATTAAAAAGTATAAACATTTTTTATATAAGAAATTTCTTTGGAAAAATTTTTGTATACAAATTATTATAAAAAATTTTTAAGATAATTTTTTATATAAAAAATTCCTATAGAAAATATTTCATAAAAAAAATTTCTATAAAAAATATTTCATATAAAAAGTTTTTATGGAAAATTTTTTGTAGAAAAATTTCTGTAGAAAAATTTTTATTTAAAAAATTTGAATAAAAAAATTGTCATATAAAAAGTTCCTAGAGAAAACTTCTCACATAAACATTTTCTAAACAAAATTTCTATAGAAAATCTTTCTTTTATATAGAAAATTTTTCATATAAAAATGTTATATAGAAGAATTTCATATAAAAATTTTCTATAGAAAATTTTTCTTATAAAAAATTTCTATAGAAAATTTGTATATAAAAAGTTTCTATAGAATATTTTTTATAAAAAATACTAGTATAGAAAAGTTTTTTATAAAAAAAGTTTCTATACAAAATTTTTCATATAAAAAGTTGCTATAGAAAATTTTGGATATAAAAAATTTCTTTAGAAAATTTTTTATATAAAAAGTTCCTATAGAAAATTTCTCATATAAAAATTTTATATAGAAAATTTTCATATGAACAATTTGTCATAGAAAAATTTTCTGTAGAAAATTTTTCATATAAAAATTTCATATAGAAGAATTTTATATGAAAATTTCTATAGAAAATTTTTTTTATAAAAAATTTCTATAGAAATTTTTTTATATAAAAAGTTTCTATAGAAAATTTTTCATAAAAAAGAAACTTCTATAGAATTTTTTTATCAAAAAAAGTTTCTATACAAAATTTTTCGTATAAAAAGTTGCTATAGAAAATTTTTCATACCAAAAATTTTGATAGAAAATTTGTCATATAGAAAATTCCTGTAGAAAATTTTTCATATAAAAATTTTATGTAGAAAATTTTTCATATAGAAGAAATTTATATAAAAATTTTCTATAAAAAATTTTTCTTATAAAAAGTTTCTACAGAAATTTTTAAGAAAATTTTTCGATATAACAATATTTTTTGTTTGTATTTTTCTTTTTTTGATTTGATATTTTTTGAGTTAAGAACAGATAAATTCAGTGGAAAAAATCAGAAGAACAAACTGTTACGTGAGCCGAAGTTTACGCTGTTCCAAAAGCCGAAATTGTCTATTGTCGGACTTTACTTTTATATTCGTTTGAGTTTATCTCCTGGCTATAATTTTAAGCTTTCTAAGCTTAATTATAAGTATTTCCGACACTAAACTCATGTAATTAACTACATAATCCTTATTTATTTTAGTTTGACAAATTTGGATGATTTTTACTTTCCTTTATACATTTCCTTTCCTTCAGTGGATGTATGTTTGTGTACATAAGAGTACTAACATATGTTTTTTTAATTACATATCATGATATTATGGTATTAATTTGAAATTGTGCTCTTTAAATAAAATGAAGTGATATTTATCTGCGATGATTTTTTTCTTTTTTGTTTCTAGTCCTTCTATGACAATTTAATAAACTTGCCTTGAGCTTATTTATTCGTTTTATTAACTGAGTTTTTCTTGTTCATTTATCTTAATATATTTGTTTTAAAAATCCTGACACTTAATCATAGTGACAATGTGTGTTTTTAAGGGTTTGTTTTATATTATTAGTAGGAGATGGGTGATTGTTTTTTTTTTGTGTGATTTATCACATCACCAACTGGTGATAATGTTCATCAATTTGGTAATTTTTTTTTTTGCGTCCATGTTCTTTTCATGTTTAATTTGTATACGGCTGCTTTTTTCCCCTTAAACATGATTCAACATGATTACAATAAATATTTGCTCTATTTCACATTGAACAATAGTGTCATTTTTTATTTATGAACTGCGCATTTTTCGTAAATTTTTTTTATGGATTTTCATATTTCAATTTTGATGAATAACAGAAAGATGAAAAATTTATTCATATTTTCAAACTTATCATTAAATTTTTAATGGAATTTATATGCTAGAGGTTATACATTTAATACTAGGGTGTCCCGGAAAAATATAAGGCTAATAACTTTAAGCTATAACCAATTTCTTTGAGCGTAAAAGATTGCAATAATTTGCCCAATATGTATCACCCTAATACTCATAGTTAAGCTTCAAAAAACCCCAAAATTACAAAATATTTATATATAAATCAAGGCTATTTTTAGGTATTATCTAATAAATAATTCAAAATATTTTTTTTTAATTTATTTTTCTGTTTTTTATGTTAATAATAATTCTTTTGTTTTAATCCTACATTGACTACATTATTTTAATTAAATTTTATATTCTTTTGTTTTTAATTTTACTACAATTTTTTTTTGTCTTAATTGAAATTATGTAAAAATGTTTTACAAAATTTAAAAATACAAAAAACCCATACATTTGTCCCTTTCCGGGTAAATGTTTTCATAGTCTTGCAGTGACTTATTCTTTTTTTAATTATATTGCAGCTGACAACTGCTTGAAAAGGCAATAAACTTTTAACAACCTAAATAATTACAGTCCTATTTATGCATAAAAAAATGTACATGAATGAAATTTATGTAACAATATCTTAGAAATATTAAGCGAAGAACAGCAACGAATTACGGGTGAGATACAAGAAACAAAGTCTACATCGGAAATAGGAGAAAGTAAATTTTTGAAAAATTTCCTATAAAAATAGGAAATTTTTGAAAAATTTCCTATAAAAATAGGAAATTTTTCAAAAATTTCCTATTTTTATAGGAAATTTTTCAAAAATTTCCTATTTTTATAGGAAATTTTTCAAAAATTTCCTATTTTTATAGGAAATTTTTCAAAAATTTACTTTCTCCTAAAAATAGGAAATTTTTGAAAAATTTCCTATAAAAATAGGAAATTTTTGAAAATTTTCCTATAAAAATAGGAAATTTTTGAAAAATTTCCTATAAAAATAAGAAATTTTTGAAAAATTTCCTATAAAAATAGGAAATTTTTGAAAATTTTCCTATAAAAATAGGAAATTTTTGAAAATTTTCCTATAAAAATAGGAAATTTTTGAAAAATTTCCTATAAAAATAGGAAATTTTTGAAAAATTTCCTATAAAAATAGGAAATTTTTGAAAAATTTCCTATTTTTATAGGAAATTTTTCAAAAATTTCCTATTTTTATAGGAAAATTTTCAAAAATTTCCTATTTTTATAGGAAAATTTTCAAAAATTTCCTATTTTTATAGGAAAATTTTCAAAAATTTCCTATTTTTATAGGAAAATTTTCAAAAATTTCCTATTTTTATAGGAAATTTTTCAAAAATTTCTTATTTTTATAGGAAATTTTTCAAAAATTTCCTATTTTTATAGGAAAATTTTCAAAAATTTCCTATTTTTATAGGAAATTTTTCAAAAATTTCTTATTTTTATAGGAAATTTTTCAAAAATTTCCTATTTTTATAGGAAAATTTTCAAAAATTTCCTATTTTTATAGGAAATTTTTCAAAAATTTCCTATTTTTAGGAGAAAGTAAATTTTTGAAAAATTTCCTATAAAAATAGGAAATTTTTGAAAAATTTCCTATAAAAATAGGAAATTTTTGAAAAATTTCCTATAAAAATAGGAAATTTTTGAAAAATTTCCTATAAAAATAGGAAATTTTTGAAAAATTTCCTATAAAAATAGGAAATTTTTGAAAAATTTCCTATAAAAATAGAAAATTTTTGAAAAATTTCCTATAAAAATAGGAAATTTTTGAAAAATTTCCTATAAAAATAGGAAATTTTTGAAAAATTTCCTATAAAAATAGGAAATTTTTGAAAAATTTCCTATAAAAATAGGAAATTTTTGAAAAATTTCCTATAAAAATAGGAAATTTTTGAAAAATTTCCTATAAAAATAGGAAATTTTTGAAAAATTTCCTATAAAAATAGGAAATTTTTGAAAAATTTCCTATAAAAATAGGAAATTTTTGAAAAATTTCCTATAAAAATAGGAAATTTTTGAAAAATTTCCTATAAAAATAGGAAATTTTTGAAAAATTTCCTATAAAAATAGGAAATTTTTGAAAAATTTCCTATAAAAATAGGAAATTTTTGAAAAATTTCCTATAAAAATAGGAAATTTTTGAAAAATTTCCTATAAAAATAGGAAATTTTTGAAAAATTTCCTATAAAAATAGGAAATTTTTGAAAAATTTCCTATAAAAATGGAAAATTTTTTAAGAATTTTCTATACAAAACTGCTATTTTTATATACAAATTTTCAAAAATTTCCTCTTTTTATTGGAAATTTTAAAAAAATTTCATATTTTTAATGAAATATTTTCAAAATTTATTTTTTTTTTTAGAAATTGCTTATTTGATACGATTTCTTATTTTATAGGATATTTCCGAAAAATTTTTTATTTTAATAGAAAATTTTTCAAAACATTCTTAATTATTTTAAGAAATTTTTTAAAAGTTTCTAATTTTATAGAAAATTTTCAAAAATTTCTTATTTTTTTTTAGGAAATTTTGCAAAAATTTCTAATATTTTTTAAGGAAATTTTTAAAAAATTTCTTATTTTTTTTTTAGGAAATTTTGCAAAAATTTCTTAATTTTTTAAGGAAATTTATCAAAAATTTCTTATTGTTTTTTTAGGAGATTTTTCAAAAATTTGTTATTTTAATAGGAATTTTTTCAAAAATTTCGTATTTTTCAAGATAAAGTTTAAAAAGTTTCTTAATTTTATAGAAAATTTTTCAAACATACGAAATTTTTCAAATTTTGATAGAAAATTTTTCAAAAATGTCCTATTTTATTTAGTAAATTTTTCGAAAATGTCCGACTTTTTCAGGTAGTTTTTCAAAAATAGCAAATTTTTCAAAAAATTTTTATTTTTATAGCAAATTTTCTAAAAAATTTTTATTTTGATAGTAAATTTTTCAAAATTTTTTTCTTTTTATAGAAAATTTTTATTTTTTTTTATTTGTATAGGAAATTTTTCTAAATTGTATTATTTTTTAAGAAAATTTTTCAAAAATTTCTTATTTTTATTTGAATTTTTATCCAAAATTTCTTTTTTTTTTGATAACAGATTTTTAAAAATTTTTATATAAAATTTTTTTCATTAGTTTCTGATTTTTGTTTAAAAATTTTCAACAATTTCTTGTGAGCAATTAAAAAATTTAATTTTCTGTGGGTAAATTTGCCAAATCTAAGACTTTGCTATATTAATGTAGGGCAATAAAATAATTTACAAAGCATGTAACAAACTTATTTTTGTATGTAGTTAAGTTAAGTCTAAATGAAAATGTATGGTTTTTATTACAAAATATATAAGAAAATTAAAGTAAACATAAATACTAAAGGGAAAATATTACATTTCTAGGCCTTCCAATTGGACGTTTTAAAAATTCATTCATATTTATATCTTACAAAAGTGGTATCTATACATATGCTTATGTTTTTATTAGAATCTAGAGCATTGTCTTAAAAAGACAAGGCCTTGCTACATTTTCTTGTTGTAGGTACACATTTAATAAATATTTTAATAGTGCCTTTACAGACATAAATACTCATAAACATGGATTCTTAAAATTATACAATTTTTTACAATGCCCTACAGCAAAACAACTTAGCAACGCTTTAAGTAATCTTCTAACAACAAAACAAGCAGCAACAGAAAAAAAAAGTATTCTTAACAAAAATTTGTATACAGCAAATACAAATACTTATCTACATATGTAGATGATATGTAGATGAACACAAATAATATAATGTAAGAAACACTTACTATTTACTACTTAAATATACATACGTATATATTTTTTATGTATATTTTTAAATTTTCCTTAACGTTCCATTGTCTGGACTGATTTTCTTTTAAAAGCCCTCAAACCATCTATGAGGATGCCTTGTAGTACTTATTTACGTGTATGACTACAGGTAATGTTGTTTAGGTATATACTAGTATATGTATACTTTACATTTATGTTCATAAATATGGGTTTATTTAACAGTATTTTGTATTATGCTGAGATTGAATGACAAGGAAGATATGATGGAGAAAAAAACTGTTTAACAAAAGTAACTTGGAACAGTTACTCTTGCAGTGTAACTAAATATTTTAGTTTATGCCCAACAGTTCAAGATTTCAGGAAAGTCTTTAAAATAAAAGAAGTGGTTAATAACAAGGCGTTGGAAGCGACACTATCCCTATTTTAAACGTTGTTTAAAATTAATGTACTCGAGTTTAGAATATTTTTCGAAACATACATAAATTCTAAAATTTTTTAGATAAAAAACTATTATTAAGATATTTTCGAAACTAAAATTTTGATAAAAATATTTTTGTTTGGAAAATTTTTGATCGAAATTATTTTTTATAGAAAATTTTTCGATAAAAATATTTTTCTGTAAATATTTTGCTATCGAAAAATTTTCTCAAAAAAAAAAAAAAAAAATATCTGTCGAAAAAAATTTTTTCTAAAAAAATTTCGATAAAAAATTTTTTCAAGAGAAAAATTTTTTCAAATATTTTTCTGTAGAAAAATTGTCCTTAGAAAAATTTTTGATGAAAAAGTATTTTATAGAAAAATTTTTTATAAAAATATTTTCTTCAGAAAAATTATTAATAAAAAGTTTATAATTACAACTATAATTCAAAGATTTTTTGATAAAAAAATTTTCTATAGAAAAATGTTTGATAAAAAAATTTTCTATTAAAAAATTTTTGATAAAAAAGTTTTTTTAGAAAAAATTTTTGATAAAAAAATTCTCTTTAGAAAAATTGTTAATGAAAAATTTTCTACAGAAAAATTTTTAATAACAAAAATGTACTATAGGAAAATTTTTGATAAAAAAATTTTTAATAAAAAAATTTTCTATAGAAAAATTTTTGATAAAAAATTTTCTATAAAAAAATTTCTGATAAAAAAAATTTTCTTCAGAAAAAATTTTAATTAATAAAATAATAATTTTTGTTAAAAAATTTTTCTATAGAAAAATTTTTGATAACAATTTTCCTATAGAAAAATTTTTGATAAATAAATTGTCTATAGAAAAATTTTTGTTAAAAAAATTATCTACAGAAAAATGTTTGCCAAAATTAATTTTCTATAGAAAAATTTTTGATAAAAAATTTCCTATAGAAAAATTTTGGATAAAAAAATTTTCTATAGAAAAATTTTTGGTAAAAAATTTTTCTACATAAAAATTTTTGTAAAAAAAATTTTCTATAGAAAAATTTTTGATAAAAAAATTTTCTATAGAAAAATTTTTGATAAAAAAATTTTCTATACAAAAATTTTTGATAAAAAAATTTTCTATAGAAAAATTTTATTTAAACAAAATTTTCTATAGAAAATTTTTTGATAAAAAAATTTTCTATAGAAAACATATTACAAAAAAGTTTTCTTTAGAAAAATGTTTAATTAAAAATTTTTGATAAAACAATTTTCTTTAGAAAAATTTTTATTAAAATAATTTTTGATAATAAAGTTTTCTATAAAAAAAATTTTTGAGTAAAAAAATATTTATAGGAAATTTTTTGTTAAAAAAATTTTCTATAGAAAAATTTTTGTTAAAAAAATTTTCTATAGAAAAATTGCTGTTAAAAAATTTTCTATAGAAAAATTTTTGTTAAAAAAATTTTCTATAGAAACATTTTTGTTAAAAAAATTTTCTATAGAAAAATTTTTGTTAAAAAAATTTTCTATAGAAACGTTTTTGTTAAAAAATTTTTCTAAAAAAAATTTTCTATAGAAAAATTTTTTAAAAAAAATTTTCTATAGAAAAATTTTTCTAAAAAAAAATTTTCTATAGAAAAATTTTTGTTAAAAAAATTTTCTAAAGAAAAATTTTTGTTAAAAAAATTTTCTATAGAAAAATTTTTGTTAAAAAAATTTTCTATAGAAAAATTTTTTAAAAAAAATTTTTATAGAAAAATTTTTGTTAAAAAAAATTTCTATAGAAAAATTTTTGTTAAAAAAATTTTCTATAGAAAAATTTTTGTTAAAAAAATTTTCTATAGAAAAATTTTTGTTAAAAAAATTTTCTATAGAAAAATTTTTGTTAAAAAAATTTTCTATAGAAACATTTTTGTTAAAAAATTTTTCTATAGAAAAATTTTTGTAAAAAAAGTTTTCTATAGAAATTTTTTTGTTATAAAAATTTTCTATAGAAAAATTTTTGTTAAAATTTTTTTAACAAAAATTTTTCTATAGAAAAATTTTTGTTAAAAAAATTTCCTATAGAAAAATTTTTGTTTAAAAAATTTTTTATAGAAAAATTTTTGTTAAAAAGATTTTCTATAGAAAAATTTTTGTTAAAAAAATTTTCTATAGAAAAATTTTTGTTAAAAAAATTTTCTATAGAAAGTTTTTTTGTTAAAAAAATGTTTGTTAAAAATTTTTTCTATAGAAAACTTTTTTATTCTATAGAAAAATTTTCTATAAAAACATTTTTGATAAAAAAATTTTCTTTAAAAAAATTTTTAATAAACAAATGTTCTATAGAAAAATTTTGATAAAAAAATTTTCTGCAGAATTAGAAAATTCATTAGAAAATTGTTTGATAAAAAAAATTTTTAATGTTTCTAAGTAATTTTTTTTATATCAGCTTTAGTTTTCGAGATATTCATTTTCAAGAAAACGACATAGTTACGCGATCTATTATTAAAATAAAAATTTATTATTTAAATAAAACAACTTTATTATTTTGATTCCATTTAGTAGCTAAGGATGGAATATTTTTTTATACATTTTTATATTTTTCAAACATTTATAAAAAATAAATAGTTATTCTTAAACTATTTCAAAAATTAATTAAATTACCCAGAAAAATGTCTAACATAAGTAAAATCCTTAAAGTATGCAACATTTTTTTTTCCGAAATCTCTTGGATTTTGCTAGTTATTTGAACAAAGTAAGTTAACCACAAATCATGTTTGAAAATTTCTATATTGGGATAACAGACTGAGACAAGCTGTGACTCTAGTTTAGAGATGTTCCATTTCTTTTGAAACTGTTGGTTACTCAAAAAATACCTACACTTCTTTTCTTGTCTATAAAATAAAATGTAGTAAACATATGTATGATTACGCCTGAAAATATGCATGTGTATAAAAATATATATAAAGTTTTGATTTACTTGTGTAAAATAAATAATCTTTAGGAAAATAAAACGAACTTTTATTATACCCTACCGTAGGTGGGAAAGGTGGTAATTCAGTTTAAGATAACTATTTTTTTTTTGTTTCAATTTTTCCATATCTATCATTAACAAACTTCCAAAAAGCACTTACTTATCTCTCAAGTTTTATATGAACATAAACCCCTATATATTTTGGCTCATAGAACCCAAACAAGCTTTAACTCTGGAAACTATTTAAGATGCTTGCTAGTGTCAATTTTTAATATTGTGATCAAATTCACTAAAAATAAGTTTAAAATGAACAATTAGTTACCACTATGGCATAATAAACTATAAAAAAAATCAATTTATTATGCAGCTGTCACTTAACCTTCTTGTGAAGGATATCTAATTGTCGGATTTAACAGACTGTACTTATCTACCTTGTTTCTTTTTATGTTCTATGTTAAGAAAAAGCAAATCATCATAAGTATAATGTTAAGGAAGATTATTTATACAGATTTAATGCAAAGGATTATAACAGTAACTAATTGTTATTTATCTTTAACGCATAAAACAAATAAAAAAGTATAATAGTCGGTCAAGCTTTAATAACTAAAACGCTACACTATATATTTTCACATAACTACTAAACTGTTAAAAATAGTTTTTAAAACTAAAATTATCATACAAGTCTCAACTAATTTTCGTAGCATAATTTTAGGAATTTTAAAATAAATTATTTACACCTATTAAGTTAATCACTAAACTTTTTTGCCTATACTTGATATAGATAAAAATATTTATGTATTTGGTTATAAAACATAAACCTACTCTATTTTATTTTTTAAATATAACAAAACCATCATCCATTTTCCCATAATAACTTTATCTCAAACCATAATGAAATTTTAAATCTTCCTTTACCTGCTATTATTTCCCTTTCCTTTCATACGTTTAATACATTTTAACCAAGAAACTAAATAAAAAACTGAAATAAAAAGCGGAAGTCATTTGTGAAAGTATCTGAGATAGCAAAACAAGTGAATGAACAATAATGGGGCATATTGTGAGCTCTAATGGGTAATTATAAAATAAGTAGGAGAGAAAAAAGTTTAATAAAGCTAATAAAAGTAAAGGATACGAAAAAGTGTTTGTTAAAAAACGAAGGAAGGAATTAAAATTTAAGTAAAATATAAATATACTACATGTGCAGATAAACATATAAAATAATTGGATAAAAATGTTGGTATAACTAAGTTGACTAAAATAGGAAATTTTGTAGTCTTAGTCTGTCTTATGTAAAGTCGTTATCTATGTCTTAGTCTATGTTTTAGTCTATTTCTTAGTCTATTTCTAAGTCTATATCTCAGTCTATGTCTTAGTCTATGTCTTAGTCTATGTCTTAGTCTATGTCTTAGTCAATGTCTTAGTCTACGTCTTAGTCTATGTCTTAGCCTATGTCTTGGTCTATGTCTTAGTCTATGTCTTAGTCTATGTCTTAGTCTATGTCTTAGTCTATGTCTTAGTCTATGTCTTAGTCTATGTCTTAGTCTATGTCTTAGTCTATGTCTTAGTCTATGTCTTAGTCTATGTCTTAGTCTTTGTCTTAGTCTATGTCTTAGTCTATGTCTTAGTCTATGTCTTAGTCTATGTCTTAGTCTATGTCTTAGTCTATGTCTTAGTCTATGTCTTAGTCTATGTCTTAGTCTATGCCTTAGTCTATGTCTTAGTCTATGTCTTAGTCTATGTCTTAGTCTATGTCTTAGTCTATGCGTTTGTCTATGTCTTGGTCTATGTCTTAGTCTATGTCTTAGTCTATGTCTTAGTCTATGTCTTAGTCTATGTCTTAGTCTATGTCTTAGTCTATGTCTTAGTCTATGTCTTAGTCTATTTCTTAGTCTATGTCTTAGTCTATTTTTTAGTCTTTGTCTTAGTCTTTGTTTTAGTCTATGTCTTAGTCTATGTCTTAGTCTATGTCTTAGTCTAAGACATAGACTATGTCTTAGTCTATGTCTTAGTCTATGTCTTAGTCTATGTCTTAGTCTATGTCTTAGTCTATGTCTATGTCTTAGTCTATGTCTTAGTCTATGTCTTAGTCTATGTCTTAGTCTATGTCTTAGTCTATGTCTTAGTCTATGTCTTAGTCTATGTCTTAGTCTATGTCTTAGTCTATGTCTTAGTCTATGTCTTAGTCTATGTCTTAGTCTATGTCTTAGTCTATGTCTTAGTCTATGTCTTAGTCTATGTCTTAGTCTATGTCTTAGTCTATGTCTTAGTCTATGTCTTAGTCTATGCGTTTGTCTATGTCTTGGTATATGTCTTAGTCTATGTCATAGTCTATGTCTTAGTCTATGTCTTAGTCTATGTCTTAGTCTATGTCTTAGTCTATGTCTTAGTCTATGTCTTAGTCTATGTCTTAGTCTATGTCTTAGTCTATGTCTTAGTCTATGTCTTAGTCTATGTCTTAGTCTATGTCTTAGTCTATGTCTTAGTCTATGTCTTAGTCTATGTCTTAGTCTATGTCTTAGTCTATGTCTTAGTCTATGCGTTTGTCTATGTCTTGGTATATGTCTTAGTCTATGTCATAGTCTATGTCTTAGTCTATGTCTTAGTCTATGTCTTAGTCTATGTCTTAGTCTATGTCTTAGTCTATGTCTTAGTCTATGTCTTAGTCTATGTCTTAGTCTATGTCTTAGTCTATGTCTTAGTCTATGCGTTTGTCTATGTCTTGGTATATGTCTTGGTATATGTCTTAGTCTATGTCATAGTCTATGTCTTAGTCTATGTCTTAGTCTATGTCTTAGTCTATGTCTTAGTCTATGTCTTAGTCTATGTCTTAGTCTATGTCTTAGTCTATGTCTTAGTCTATGCCTTAGTCTATGTCTAAGTCTATGTCTTAGTCTATGTCTTAGTCTATGTCTTAGTCTATGTCTTAGTCTATGCGTTTGTCTATGTCTTGGTCTATGTCTTAGTCTATGTCTTAGTCTATGTCTTAGTCTATGTCTTAGTCTATGTCTTAGTCTATGTCTTAGTCTATGTCTTAGTCTATGTCTTAGTCTATGTCTTAGTCTATGTCTTAGTCTATGTCTTAGTCTATGTCTTAGTCTATGTCTTAGTCTATGTCTTAGTCTATGTCTTAGTCTATGTCTTAGTCTATGTCTTAGTCTATGTCTTAGTCTATGTCTTAGTCTATGTCTTAGTCTATGTCTTAGTCTATGCGTTTGTCTATGTCTTGGTATATGTCTTAGTCTATGTCATAGTCTATGTCTTAGTCTATGTCTTAGTCTATGTCTTAGTCTATGTCTTAGTCTATGTCTTAGTCTATGTCTTAGTCTATGTCTTAGTCTATGTCTTAGTCTATGTCTTAGTCTATGTCTTAGTCTATGCGTTTGTCTATGTCTTGGTATATGTCTTGGTATATGTCTTAGTCTATGTCATAGTCTATGTCTTAGTCTATGTCTTAGTCTATGTCTTAGTCTATGTCTTAGTCTATGTCTTAGTCTATGTCTTAGTCTATGTCTTAGTCTATGTCTTAGTCTATGTCTTAGTCTATGTCTTAGTCTATGCCTTAGTCTATGTCTAAGTCTATGTCTTAGTCTATGTCTTAGTCTATGTCTTAGTCTATGTCTTAGTCTATGCGTTTGTCTATGTCTTGGTCTATGTCTTAGTCTATGTCTTAGTCTATGTCTTAGTCTATGTCTTAGTCTATGTCTTAGTCTATGTCTTAGTCTATGTCTTAGTCTATGTCTTAGTCTATGTCTTAGTCTATGTCTTAGTCTATGTCTTAGTCTATGTCTTAGTCTATGTCTTAGTCTATGTCTTAGTCTATGTCTTAGTCTATGTCTTAGTCTATGTCTTAGTCTATGTCTTAGTCTATGTCTTAGTCTATGTCTTAGTCTATATCTTGGTCTATGTCTTAGTCTATGTCTTAGTCTATGTCTTAGTCTATGTCTTAGTCTATGTCTTAGTCTATGTCTTAGTCTATGTCTTAGTCTATGTCTTAGTCTATGTCTTAGTCTATGTCTTAGTCTATGTCTTAGTCTATGTCTTAGTCTATGCCTTAGTCTATGTCTTAGTCTATGTCTTAGTCTATGTCTTAGTCTATGTCTTAGTCTATGTCTTAGTCTATGCGTTTGTCTATGTCTTGGTCTATGTCTTAGTCTATGTCTTAGTCTATGTCTTAGTCTATGTCTTAGTCTATGTCTTAGTCTATGTCTTAGTCTATGTCTTAGTCTATGTCTTAGTCTATGTCTTAGTCTATGTCTTAGTCTATGTCTTAGTCTATGTCTTAGTCTATGTCTTAGTCTATGTCTTAGTCTATGTCTTAGTCTATGTCTTAGTCTATATCTTGGTCTATGTCTTAGTCTATGTCTTAGTCTATATCTTAGTCTATTTCTTAATCTATGCCTTAGTCTATATCTTAGTCTATGTCTTAATCTATGTTTTGGTCTATATGTAAGCTCATTGTCATTGTCTAAAGCTTAATTTATAACTTTAAAAATATCTTTCTTTATGCCTATATAAAACAAAACCAATACTTTTTCTACTGTTGAACCCACTGTACATCAGCAAACATGTAGATCATTAATAAATATTAGGACTAGATTTAAAAAGCTCCTTTTTTGGTCTCATTATTTTTATCGTGTATATAAATAATACGACAAGATTAATGATAATATGTAAATTCCTTCAGAATTTTAGGCAAATCTGTTAAGGGGATTTGGTAGCAATAAGTAAATGTTCGTCACTAAAAAATCCCTTTTGTAAAGCTCCTGGATGAGTTTATTAATATGCACAAAATCAATATAGCCTTCATCTCATTTTGATGGCAGTTTTTAAAATAATGAGGGTGTTTTTTTCCTCTTTATTATGATTGCGAAAGAGATGATAGTTATTATGAATATGATGAACCGTAAAGTCCTCAAAAATATACACATCACCAGCAGCGGTAGTTGGTTGACTCGAAAGTTGGTGTGCAAAAAATCTACATATATTTACATTAAAAAGACAAATACTGAAAATTATAACTAAAAAGTGGAACAAAAAAAACAAGAGATCACAAATCCCTAATGTCATTTACACTCTAATGTGTTTTCTATGGAAAAAACGTGCCCTGGCAACACAACAACTTTGGCTGTCATTTGCTAAGGCTACAGACATACTTTCACACACTCTCACACAAATTTAAAGAGATTAAACATTTAAACTTTTTAACATTACTAAAGGAAAAAATTGTATTAAGAGCAAAGCGCTAATAAAACTTTGTGTACAATATTTATATAAATTGTATTTATTTTTCATCTCTTTTTTTTTAAACCTTTTACTCTTTTAATTTTGTTTGCTTTGAAGGTAATTATAGAACTTAAACCAAAGACATGTTTATAATTTTTAATTAGGCAGCCAAAAGAAAAATGAGCATCACAAAAACAAGTGCTTCGTCCTTAACTTTTACTTATACTTATAAATATTTATATGGCTTGATATTTCTCACACATCTACACATAACATAAGACAAATTTCTATACCATAAACAATTTTAAATCTATTTCATAGGCCTTGTCTCAGTTTATATCTTATTCCAACTTTTAGGCTATGCCTCAGTCTATGTCTTAGTCTATGTCTTAGTCTATGTCTTAGTCTATGTCTTAGTCTATGTCTTAGTCTATGTCTTAGTCTATGTCTTAGTCTATGTCTTAGTCTATATCTTAGTCTATGTCCTAGGCTATGTCTTATTCTATGTCTTAGTGTATGTCTTAGTCTATGTCTTAGTCTATTTCTTAGTCTATGTCTTAGTCTATGTCTATGTCTTAGTCTATGTCTTAGTCTATGTCTTATTCTATATCTTAGTCTATGTCTTAGTCTATGTCTTAGTCTATGTCTTAGTCTATGTCTTAGTCTATGTCTTAGTCTATGTCTTAGTCTATGTCTTAGTCTATGTCTTAGTCTATGTCTTAGTCTATGTCTTAGTCTATGTCTTAGTCTATGTCTTAGTCTATGTCTTAGTCTATGTCTTAGTCTATGTCTATGTCTTAGTCTATGTCTTAGTCTATGTCTTAGTCTATGTCTTAGTCTATGTCTTAATCTATGTCTTAGTCTATGTCTTAGTCTATGTCAAAGTCTATGTCTTAGTCTAAGTCTTAGTCTATGTCTTAGTCTACGTCTTAGTCTATGTCTTAGTCTATGTCTTAGTCTATGTCTTATTCTATGTCTTAGTCTATGTCTTAGTCTATGTCTTAGTCTATGTCTTAGTCTATGTCTTAGTCTATGTCTATGTCTTAGTCTATGTCTTAGTCTATGACTTAGTCTATGTCAAAGTCTATGTCTTAGTCTATGTCTTAGTCTATGTCTTAGTCTATGTCTTAGTCTATGTCTTAGTCTATGTCTTAGTCTATGTCAAAGTCTATGTCTTAGTCTATGTCTTAGTCTATGTCTTAGTCTATGTCTTAGTCTATGTCTTAGTCTATGTCTTAGTCTATGTCTTAGTCTATGTCTTAGTCTATGTCTTAGTCTATGTCTTAGTCTATGTCTTAGTCTATGTCTTAGTCTATGTCTTAGTCTAAGTCTTAGTCAATGTCTTAGTCAATGTCTTAGTCTATGTCTTAGTCTATGTCTTAGTCTATGTCTTAGTCTATGTCTTAGTCTATGTCTTAGTCTATGTCTTAGTCTATGTCTTAGTCTATGTCTTAGTCTATGTCTTAGTCTATGTCTTAGTCAATGTCTTAGTCTATGTCTTAGTCTATGTCTTAATCTATGTCTTAGTCTATGTCTTAGTCAATGTCTTAGTCTATGTCTTAGTCTATGTCTTAGTCTATGTCTTAGTCTATGTCTTAGTCTATGTCTTAGTCTATGTCTTAGTCTATGTCTTAGTCTATGTCTTAGTCTATGTCTTAGTCTATGTCTTAGTCTATGTCTTAGTCTATGTCTTAGTCTATGTCTTAGTCTATGTCTTAGTCTATGTCTTAGTCTATGTCTTAGTCTATGTCTTAGTCTATGTCTTAGTCTATGTCTTAGTCTATGTCTTAGTCTATGTCTTAGTCTATGTCTTAGTCTATGTCTTAGTCTATGTCTTAGTCTATGTCTTAGTCTATGTCTTAGTCTATGTCTTAGTCTATGTCTTAGTCTATGTCTTAGTCTATGTCTTAGTCTATGTCTTAGTCTATGTCTTAGTCTATGTCTTAGTCTATGTCTTAGTCTATGTCTTAGTCTATGTCTTAGTCTATGTCTTAGTCTATGTCTTAGTCTATGTCTTAGTCTATGTCTTAGTCTATGTCTTAGTCTATGTCTTAGTCTATGTCATAGTCTATGTCTTAGTCTATGTCTTAGTCTATGTCTTAGTCTATGTCTTAGTCTATGTCTTAGTCTATGTCTTATTCTATGTCTTATTCTATGTCTTAGTCTATGTCTTAGTCTATGTCTTAGTCTATGTCTTATTCTATGTCTTAGTCTATGTCTTAGTCTATGTCTTAGTCTATGTCTTAGTCTATGTCTTATTCTATGTCTTATTCTATGTCTTAGTCTATGTCTTAGTCTATGTCATAGTCTATGTCTTAGTCTATGTCTTAGTCTATGTCTTATTCTATGTCTTAGTCTATGGCTTAGTCTATGTCTTAGTCTATGTCTTAGTCTATGTCTTAGTCTATGTCTTAGTCTATGTCTTAGTCTGTGTCTTAGTCTGTGTCTTAGTCTATGTCTTAGTCTATGTCTTAGTCTATGTCTTAGTCTATGTCTTAGTCTATGTCTTAGTCTATGTCTATGTCTAAGTCTATGTCTTAGTCTATGTCTAAGTCTTTGTCTTATTCTATAGTTTATATCTTAGTACTTTTTTATGTTAGATATTACATAACATTATTCTTTAATTGCGTAATGGGTGTATTAACTTTCACTATAAAAAGAACATAAATTGTTGAAATATTCTTTCATAAGTTTATGAAGATTAGCTGTGATAATTTGTCAGTAACAATTAGCGAATTAATGTGTAATTCATAGTCTTCTTATTGAAAGGTATAAACTTGTACAATGTAACATGTTCACTTTAGTACTAAATATTAAATTAAAAGTAAGTTTAATCATGTTTCAATGTCTGTCCAATAACAACATACATAAAGTATGAGCATTAAATATATTTTAAATTGTAATTAAATTTTCATTGCAATTAGAATATGCAAATTTAAACAATTGTAAAATTCTATTGTACATTTACACTGAAATCAATCAGCGTAACAACAGAACAAATTATTATTATTAATTGTTTCAAATTCGATATTTTAAATTGTTTGTACTATAAAAAATTTTACGATAGAAAGTTTTTTTTATAAAAATTTTTTCTATAGAAAATTTTTTTAATTGAAAAGTTAGGATTTATCAGGCATGAGTTCATTTTAATTTTCAAATTATTAATTTGAAAGTACTTATGTGGAAAAAATTTAAAAATTATTTTTGAACGCTGCTCAATGGCTTGATGTTTAAAATGAACAGAGGTTTATTTTAAAAATAAGCTGAATGTATGCAGTTTTCTCAAAAAAAAAATAAAGAAATTGGTTTTAGAAACAATTTTTCTCTGGAAAATTTTTTTATCAATATTTTTTCTATACAATTTTTTTAAATTTTTCGATAGAAAATTTTTTATCCAAAATTTTTCCATAGAAAATTTTTTTGGAATCATTAGTTCCAAAAAAAATAGAAAATTTTTTATCAAAAATTTTTCTTTAGAGAATTTGTTTCTCAAAACTTTTTAAGAAATTTTTTTTATTGAAAGTTTTTATATAGAAAAATATTTTTATTAAAAATTTTTCTACAACTAAATATTTTTATCGAAAATTTTTCTATAGAAAATTTGTTTATCAAAAATGTTTCTATAAAAAATTTTTTTATCAAAAAATTTCTAAAGAATTTTTTAATCAAAAATTTTTCTATAATAATCAAAAATTTTTTCGATCGGAAATTTTTTTATAGAAAATTTTTCTATAGAAAATCAAAAATTTTTCAATGGAAGATTTTGTGATCAAAAATGTTTCTATAAAAAATTTTATTATCAAATATTTTTCTATAGAATTTATTATCAAACATTTTTCTATAGAAAATTTTGCTATCAAAATATAAAAAATTTCTATAGAAAATTGTTCTATATGAAACAATTTCTATAGAAAATTTTTCTATATGAAAAAATTTCTATAGAAAATTTTTCTATATGAAAAAATTTCTATAGAAAATTTTTCTATATGAAAAAATTTCTATAGAAAATTTTTCTATATGAAAAAATTTCTATAGAAAATTTTTCTATATGAAAAAATTTCTATAGAAAATTTTTCTATATGAAAAAATTTCTATAGAAAATTTACTATATGAAAAAATTTCTATAGAAAATTTTTCTATATGAAAAAATTTCTATAGAAAATTTTTCTATATGAAAAAATTTCTATAGAAAATTTTTCTATATGAAAAAATTTCTATAGAAAATTTTTCTATATGAAAAAATTTCTATAGAAAATTTACTATATGAAAAAATTTCTATAGAAAATTTTTCTATATGAAAAAATTTCTATAGAAAATTTTTCTATATGAAAAAATTTCTATAGAAAATTTTTCTATATGAAAAAATTTCTATAGAAAATTTTTCTATATGAAAAAATTTCTATAGAAAATTTTTCTATATGAAAAAATTTCTATAGAAAATTTTTCTATATGAAAAAATTTCTATAGAAAATTTTTCTGTATGAAAATTTTTCTATATAAAAAATTTCTATAGAAAATTGTTCTATATGAAACAATTTCTATAGAAAATTTTTCTATATGAAAAAATTTCTATAGAAAATTTTTCTATATGAAAAAATTTCTATAGAAAATTTTTCTATATGAAAAAATTTCTATAGAAAATTTACTATATGAAAAAATTTCTATAGAAAATTTTTCTATATGAAAAAATTTCTATAGAAAATTTTTCTATATGAAAAAATTTCTGTAGAAAATTTTTCTATATGAAAAAATTTCTATAGAAAATTTTTCTATATGAAAAAATTTCTATAGAAAATTTTTCTATATGAAAAAATTTCTATAGAAAATTTTTCTATATGAAAAAATTTCTATAGAAAATTTTTCTATATGATAAAATTTCTATAGAAAATTTTTCTATATGAAAAAATTTCTATAGAAAATTTTTCTATATGAAAAAATTTCTATAGAAAATTTTTCTATATGAAAAAATTTCTACAGAAAATTTTTCTATATGAAAAAATTTCTACAGAAAATTTTTCTATATGAAAAAATTTCTATAGAAAATTTTTCTATATGAAAAAATTTCTATAGAAAATTTTTCTATATGAAAAAATTTCTATAGAAAATTTTTCTATATGAAAAAATTTCTATAGAAAATTTTTCTATATGAAAAAATTTCTATAGAAAATTTTTCTATATGAAAAAATTTCTATAGAAAATTTTTCTATATGAAAAAATTTCTATAGAAAATTTTTCTATATGAAAAAATTTCTATAGAAAATTTTTCTATATGACAAAATTTCTTTAGAAAATTTTTCTATATGAAAAAATTTTTATAGAAAATTTTTCTATATGAAAAAATTTCTATAGAAAATTTTTCTATATGAAAAAATTTCTATAGAAAATTTTTCTATATGAAAAAATTTCTATAGAAAATTTTTCTATATGAAAAAATTTCTATAGAAAATTTTTCTATATGAAAAAATTTCTATAGAAAATTTTTCTATATGAAAAAATTTCTATAGAAAATTTTTCTATATGAAAAAATTTCTATAGAAAATTTTTCTATATGAAAAAATTTCTATAGAAAATTTTTCTATATGAAAAAATTTTTCTTTATGAAAAAATTTCTATAGAAATTTCTCTATATGAAAAAATTTCCATAGAAAATGTTTATATATGAAAGGATTTCTATAGATAATTTTTCTATATAAAAAAATTTCTATAGAAAATTTTTCTATATGGATTTTGGTTTTCTTTCTTGTATTTGTATTTTCTTTAACAAAGCGGCGCTAATTGACTTTGCTAACATCCAAATTCGAACTGAATACTTTTTATACTCATTTTTATGAGTTTCATTAATGAAAATTACAAAAAGTCTTTGGCTTCGAATGAGGCTATTTGGCCGCTGAAGAACTTAAAAAACTGTATGGTACACCAAATTTGAGTTAGAAGATGAGATTTAATACTTGTTCCAAAATTTTTTATTTAACTCATTACAAAGCCTAAAAATCCCATTTTCTAATTCTAAGAAATCGAAGAAATTGAATCAAAACTACTTGTTTCTACCACAAACTTTTCTTGCAATCTTATAAATACACATTTTCAATTTAATAAGTTTCAAAAATTTTCTTTGAAACTGATAACAAACATTTGTTGTAACTTTACTGTGACTGACGGACAAGCTGTTAGACCTAACTAGAATATAAGTATGAGGTTTGCCCTGCATTTAACTGCAAAGACTCCATATGTGGTATATAAATGGTTATATATGTATATGTCAATGTAAATTTCTTTAATTAAAAACTATTCTTCTATATGTATATTTATGTATATTTGGTTTGTTACTACTTTATTCATAGCAATTTCATTTCGAGTCCTTTTATTTCTTAGTTGTTGAAGACTTTGAGCCACAAAAAAAAGAAAATAACAAAATGTCTCTATAAAAGTTCACATGTGTTTTTGTGTAAAACTGTAGCATTTATGTCAAGTTAAATTCAAATTTTATGCTTTTCTTAAATATGCAATTTCCTGGCAAATTCATTTGAAAAAGTTTTTTTTATAGTTATATACAAAAATACTGAAGTTACTGCATATTAATGGGTCATGAGATTTAAAAAGTTTTTTGTAACTTCTGCCAAATTCTTGCAATGTGAAACAGTGTTGGATAACACTAGACAACAAGATGAGATTTTTCTCATAAATCTTTATGGCAATTATATTTTTTTGATATCGTTGGTTTAATAAGCAAACCTGGACCCAAATCGTAGCATTCGATAACGATCATAAACTCAGACTTTTAAGCAAATATTGTGTAACATACCTTAGGGATTTTTAAAATAATTTATTTTGCTAAAACTTGAATAAAATCGTATAAATACAGTAGTAAGTGCTGGAATTTTTACCTGTAGCCTAGTGTAATTATTATGCTTGTTTTAAATTGTTTCAAAGAAATCAATTGGTTTTAGAATACGGAATACATTTCTTAAGTTCTGTGGTTTTATTTTTATGAATATTTTTAAAAAAATTTTCTCTGAAAGAATGAATTTGTTTATGCAAAAATCTCAAAGAAGAATTTATATTTAAATAAAAATATAAATGGATATGATCTAAAATTTCAGAAATTTTAAAAACTAAATAAACTTTATTATTTATTCATTAAAATCTATTATTTAAAATTGTCTATAACCCTAAAAATATCATGCAAATATTGTAAAATTAAATATTATATACAGACAAATTTTTATCAACAATTTTTCTATAGAAAATTTTTATTAAAATTTTTTTTAACGAAAATTTTTCTATAGAAAAATTTTTTTAACGAAAATTTTTCTATAGAAAAATTTTTTTAACGAAAATTTTTCTATAGAAAAATTTTTTTAACGAAAATTTTTCTATAGAAAAATTTTTTTAACGAAAATTTTTCTATAGAAAAATTTTTTTAACGAAAATTTTTCTATAGAAAAATTTTTTTAACGAAAATTTTTCTATAGAAAAATTTTTTTAACGAAAATTTTTCTATAGAAAAGTTTGTTTAACGAAAATTTTTCTATAGAAAAATTTTTTTAACGAAAATTTTTCTATAGAAAAATTTTTTTAACGAAAATTTTTCTATAGAAAAATTTTTTTAACGAAAATTTTTCTATAGAAAAATTTTTTTAACGAAAATTTTTCTATAGAAAAATTTTTTTAACGAAAATTTTTCTATAGAAAAATTTTTTTAACGAAAATTTTTCTATAGAAAAATTTTTTTAACGAAAATTTTTCTATAGAAAAATTTTTTTAACGAAAATTTTTCTATAGAAAAATTTTTTTAACGAAAATTTTTCTATAGAAAAATTTTTTTAACGAAAATTTTTCTATAGAAAAATTTTTTTAACGAAAATTTTTCTATAGAAAAATTTTTTTAACGAAAATTTTTCTATAGAAAAATTTTTTTAACGAAAATTTTTCTATAGAAAATTTTTTTTAACGAAAATTTTTCTATAGAACAATTTTTTTAACGAAAATTTTTCTATAGAAAAATTTTTTTAACGAAAATTTTTCTATAGAAAAATTTTTTTAACGAAAATTTTTCTATAGAAAAATTTTTTTTAACGAAAATTTTTCTATAGAAAAATTTTTTTAACGAAAATTTTTCTATAGAAAAATTTTTTTAACGAAAATTTTTCTATAGAAAAATTTTTTTAACGAAAATTTTTCTATAGAAAAATTTTTTTAACGAAAATTTTTCTATAGAAAAATTTTTTTAACGAAAATTTTTCTATAGAAAAATTTTTTAACGAAAATTTTTCTATAGAAAAATTTTTTTAACGAAAATTTTTTTTATAGAAAAATTTTTTTAACGAAAAATTTTCTATATAAAAATTTTTTTAACGAAAATTTTTCTATAGAAAAATTTTTTTAACGAAAATTTTTCTACAGAAAAATTTTTTTAACGAAAATTTTTCTATAGAAAAATTTTTTTAACGAAAATTTTTCTATAGAAAAATTTTTTTAACGAAAATTTTTCTATAGAAAAATTTTTTTAACGAAAATTTTTCTATAGAAAAATTTTTTTAACGAAAATTTTTCTATAGAAAAATTTTTTTAACGAAAATTTTTCTATAGAAAAGTTTGTTTAACGAAAATTTTTCTATAGAAAAATTTTTTTAACGAAAATTTTTCTATAGAAAAATTTTTTTAACGAAAATTTTTCTATAGAAAAATTTTTTTAACGAAAATTTTTCTATAGAAAAATTTTTTTAACGAAAATTTTTCTATAGAAAAATTTTTTTAACGAAAATTTTTCTATAGAAAAATTTTTTTAACGAAAATTTTTCTATAGAAAAATTTTTTTAACGAAAATTTTTCTATAGAAAAATTTTTTTAACGAAAATTTTTCTATAGAAAAATTTTTTTAACGAAAATTTTTCTATGGAAAAATTTTTTTAACGAAAATTTTTCTATAGAAAAATTTTTTTAACGAAAATTTTTCTATAGAAAAATTTTTTTAGCGAAAATTTTTCTATAGAAAAATTTTTTTAACGAAAATTTTTCTATAGAAAAATTTTTTTAACGAAAATTTTTCTATAGAAAAATTTTTTTAACGAAAATTTTTCTATAGAACAATTTTTTTAACGAAAATTTTTCTATAGAAAAATTTTTTTAACGAAAATTTTTCTATAGAAAAATTTTTTTAACGAAAATTTTTCTATAGAAAAATTTTTTTTAACGAAAATTTTTCTATAGAAAAATTTTTTTAACGAAAATTTTTCTATAGAAAAATTTTTTTAACGAAAATTTTTCTATAGAAAAATTTTTTTAACGAAAATTTTTCTATAGAAAAATTTTTTAACGAAAATTTTTCTATAGAAAAATTTTTTTAACGAAAATTTTTTTTATAGAAAAATTTTTTTAACGAAAAATTTTCTATATAAAAATTTTTTTAACGAAAAATTTTCTATATAAAAATTTTTTTAACGAAAATTTTTCTATAGAAAAAATTTTTTAACGAAAATTTTTCTACAGAAAAATTTTTTTAACGAAAATTTTTCTATAGAAAAATTTTTTTAACGAAAATTTTTCTATAGAAAAATTTTTTTAACGAAAATTTTTCTATAGAAAAATTTTTTTAACGAAAATTTTTCTATAGAAAAATTTTTTTAACGAAAATTTTTCTATAGAAAAGTTTGTTTAACGAAAATTTTTCTATAGAAAAATTTTTTTAACGAAAATTTTTCTATAGAAAAATTTTTTTAACGAAAATTTTTCTATAGAAAAATTTTTTTAACGAAAATTTTTCTATAGAAAAATTTTTTTAACGAAAATTTTTCTATAGAAAAATTTTTTTAACGAAAATTTTTCTATAGAAAAATTTTTTTAACGAAAATTTTTCTATAGAAAAATTTTTTTAACGAAAATTTTTCTATAGAAAAATTTTTTTAACGAAAATTTTTCTATAGAAAAATTTTTTTAACGAAAATTTTTCTATAGAAAAATTTTTTTAACGAAAATTTTTCTATAGAAAAATTTTTTTAACGAAAATTTTTCTATAGAAAAATTTTTTTAACGAAAATTTTTCTATAGAAAAATTTTTTTAACGAAAATTTTTCTATAGAAAAATTTTTTTAACGAAAATTTTTCTATAGAAAAATTTTTTTAACGAAAATTTTTCTATAGAAAAATTTTTTTAACGAAAATTTTTCTATAGAAAAATTTTTTTAACGAAAATTTTTCTATAGAAAAATTTTTTTAACGAAAATTTTTCTATAGAAAAATTTTTTTAACGAAAATTTTTCTATAGAAAAATTTTTTTAACGAAAATTTTTCTATAGAAAAATTTTTTTAACGAAAATTTTTCTATAGAAAAATTTTTTTAACGAAAATTTTTCTATAGAAAATTTTTTTAACGAAAATTTTTCTATAGAAAAATTTTTTTAACGAAAATTTTTCTATAGAAAAATTTTTTTAACGAAAATTTTTCTATAGAAAAATTTTTTTAACGAAAATTTTTCTATAGAAAAATTTTTTTACGGAAAATTTTTCTATAGAAAAATTTTTTTAAGGAAAATTTTTCTATAAAAAAAAAATTTTCGATAAAAAAATTTTTCTATAAAAAACTTTTTTTATCGAAAATTTTTCTATAGGAAAATTTTCTTAACGAAAATTTTTCTATATAAAAATTTTTTTAACGAAAATTTTTCTATAGAAAAATATTTTTAACGAAAATTTTTCTATAGAAAATTTTTTTTAACGAAAATTTTTCTATAGAAAATTTTTTTTAACGAAAATTTTTCTTTAGAAAAATTTTTTTAACGAAAATTTTTCTATAGAAAAATTTTTTTAACGAAAATTTTTCTATAGAAAAATTTTTTTAACGAAAATTTTTCTATAGAAAAAAATTTTTCTATAGAAAAATTTTTTTAACGAAAATTTTTCTATAGAAAAATTTTTTTAACGAAAATTTTTTTTATAGAAAAATTTTTTTAACGAAAATTTTTCTATATAAAAATTTTTTTAACGAAAATTTTTCTATAGAAAAATTTTTTTAACGAAAATTTTTCTACAGAAAAATTTTTTTAACGAAAATTTTTCTATAGAAAAATTTTTTTAACGAAAATTTTTCTATAGAAAAGTTTGTTTAACGAAAATTTTTCTATAGAAAAATTTTTTTAACGAAAATTTTTCTATAGAAAAGTTTGTTTAACGAAAATTTTTCTATAGAAAAATTTTTTTAACGAAAATTTTTCTATAGAAAAATTTTTTTAACGAAAATTTTTCTATAGAAAAATTTTTTTAACGAAAATTTTTCTATAGAAAAATTTTTTTAACGAAAATTTTTCTATAGAAAATTTTTTTAACGAAAATTTTTCTATAGAAAAATTTTTTTAACGAAAATTTTTCTATAGAAAAATTTTTTTAACGAAAATTTTTCTATAGAAAAATTTTTTTAACGAAAATTTTTTTATAGAAAAATTTTTTTAACGAAAATTTTTCTATAGAAAAATTTTTTTAACGAAAATTTTTCTATAGAAAAATTTTTTTAACGAAAATTTTTCTATAGACAAATTTTTTTAACGAAAATTTTTCTATAGAAAAATTTTTTTAACGAAAATTTTTCTATAGAAAAATTTTTTTAACGAAAATTTTTCTATAGAAAAATTTTTTTACGGAAAATTTTTCTATAAAAAAATTTTTTTAAGGAAAATTTTTCTATAAAAAAAAAATTTTCGATAAAAAAATTTTTCTATAGAAAACTTTTGTTATCGAAAATTTTTCTATAGAAAACTTTTTTTATCGAAAATTTTTCTATAGGAAAATTTTCTTAAAGAAAATTTTTCTATATAAAAATTTTTTTAACGAAAATTTTTCTATAGAAAAATTTTTTTAACGAAAATTTTTCTATAGAAAATTTTTTTTTAACGAAAATTTTTCTTTAGAAAAATTTTTTTAACGAAAATTTTTCTATAGAAAAATTTTTTATCGAAAATTTTTCTATAGAAAAATTTTTTTATCGAAAATTTTTCTATAGAAAAATTTTTTTATCGAAAATTTTTCTATAGAAAAATTTTTTTAGCGAAAATTTTTCTATCGAAAATTATTCTATAGAAAAATTTTTTTATCGAAAATTTTTCTATAGAAAAATTTTTCTATAGAAAATTTTTTTTTATCGAAAGTTTTTCTATACAAAAATTTTTCTATCGAAAGTTTTTCTATAGAAAAATTTTTCTATCGAAAGTTTTTCTATAGAAAAATTTTTCTATCGAAAATTTTTCTATAGAAAAATTTTTCTATCGAAAATTTTTCTATAGAAAAATTTTTCTATCGAAAATTTTTCTATAGAAAAATTTTCGATAGATAAATTTCTAGAGAAAAATATAAAAAATTTTTTGTCGAAAATTTTTCTATATAAATATTTTTTCTATTGAAAAGTTTTTATCAACAATTTTTCTATTGAAAAAGTATTTTGTTAAAAATTTTCTATATTAAAATTTTTTTAACGAATCTTTTTTATAAAAAAAAAAATATTTTTATCGCAAATCTTTTTATAGAAAAATATTTTTATCAAAATTTTTATAGTAAATTTTTCTATAGAATTTTTTTTTATCGAAAATTTTTTGTAGAAAATTATTTTATCAAAAATTTTTCTGTTAAAAAAAATTTCCATAAAAAAATTTACTATAGAAAAATTTTCGATAAAAAAATGTTCTATAGAAAAATTTTTGATAAAAAAATTTTTTTATAAAAATTTTTCTATAAAAAATTTCTCGATATTTTTCTATAGAAAAATTTTTGATAAAAAATTTTCTATAGAAAAATTTTTGATAAAAAAATTTCTATAGAAAAATTTTTGATAAAAAATTTTTGATAAAAAAATTTTCTATAGAAAAATTTTTGATAAAAAAATTTTCTATGGAAAAATTTTCTATTCGATAATATTTGATAGTATCGAAGATTTTACTCAAAATTTTTATGAACTGGGCTAATATTTTTATATTTGTTATTTCTTTTTGCCATTATTTAATTCAAATAGAAAAAAATCTGTATAAATGTTTTAAAATTATTTTTATCAACAAACAGCCACAGAATATTAAAGATTTTTTTTCTACAATTTCAAATAAAAATCCACAATTACTTAGATAAACATTAGCATTAAAGCTATAGCAAAAACTGAAATTAATATGAAAAACAAAATTTATTTAAATATAAGTTAAGTACACAATTTATTTAAATAAATATATGCTAAATATTTCAAGCATAAATAAACTCCCACTTATGCTCGGGTTACTGATTTCAATCCCTTAATTTTATATTTCTATATTTTGTAGCGTTTACTTGGAAAACATTGAATTTACTCACACCTTTTCCAACCCTCAATGATGTTTGGCCTTAATATCATCTATATAAATGATTAAGGGCGGTAGTATTCTAAATGTTTCACACCATAAAAGAAATATGTTTAACATGTAACTCATATCAAGGTATTTAATAGTAACATTCCTAGAACTTAATTTGACAATGTTGTATTTTTGATATTAACGCTATCTTTTGTAAACCTTCTTTAAAAATTTGACATCTGTTTAATTTTCCTAATTAACAATATTCGTACATTAACATATTTCCTATATAATTTATTCATATCTTGCCTTAACCCTCAGCTAAATTAATAGATGTATCTGTATCTAAAACGCTAAAATTAAATGTCTGTTATGTTAACATTTAAAATTAACACATTTTTAGAACTATGTTAAGTTTATCAAAATTATAAAAAACATGTAAGAAAGCGCTATGGTCGGTCAAGCCGACCATACGATACCCTTCACCACTAAGGTCAAAGGTGTTATTTTTCCTGTGTAAAGACAAATATTTGCTAAATTTTACCATCATACAAACATTTTCTCAAAACTTATATATTCAACCTGTTTCCGTTATTTGGACTTAAATGAGAGCTAGGGTCAAATGTGGACCGATTTCAATTTGGTACAGTGGTTTTAGTTGACATAAGCAGTATTTGTTTTAAATTTCATGAAAAAATATTGATATTCGTGGCCAATATAGCAATTCCGGGAAGTGGGACCTATGGGAGGTACCATAAATAATGGACCGATTTTGACCAATTTCAATAGCCATGGTCCCATTATCAAAAAAATGATCTGTGCCAAATTTCATCAAATTATCTTTAGAATTGCGACCTGTAGTTTGATTACAAGGTTCACATGGGGGTCCAGCCAGCCAGACGGACGGACGGACGGACATCGCTAAATCGACTCAGAAAGTGATTCTAAGCCTATTGGTATACTAAAAGGTGGGTCTAAGACAAATATTTCTATGCGTTACAAACATCAGCACAAACTTATAATACCCTTTCCACCTATGGTGGTGAAGGGTATAAAAATCAGAACACAAGACAAGTCTAAATCTTAGATACCCTACACCACAGAAGTCAGATGTAGACCGACTGTGAACAAATTTAGCTGTCCTTTCATGATTTATGTATTTTGAATGGAGCTATATCATAGGTCAAGAAATGACATACATTCAAGACTATTGCTTTATGATTATATGTTTTGGTATAAAACTTTATTAATACTAGTTTACAAAATTCACCTTTACATTACATAAAATTCTACTAATTTGGTAAAATTCTACACAAATTGCTTATTATATATGTATTTAAACACATAAGATATGTATGTACGAGTATATAACTTTTTTTAGTAGCCACAGACAACAAATTTATTGATTTTTGTTAAAGAAAGAAATGAAATGAAAAAAATATTCATATCATTTGACAATAGTCAAAAGTCAATTGAATAATATTTTGAAAAAATTCCGAAGAAAAACTTGTTGACCTTTGGGTTATTATGGCTTAAATCTAAAAGCTAAATAGGACACAAAATGAAACACACTAACATATGAAAATAACAAACACACACACACACACACACCCATCTGTACAAACATACCTAAAAGCATACAGTTGTGTATGTATTCTGCATCCTCTGGAGTATTAGAAACGAACAAAAAAGAAATTTGGAAATTAACTTGTATCTCTATAAATCCATCTATCTTCAATGGATTTATATCAATCTATATTTTTTTGTTTGTTGTCGAAAGTGACAACTTTGTTGGTTGGTTTCATTCTTTTTAACATTCAAAGTTTTTGGTCTAAATCCATATGAGTGTTTATTTGACAAAGTATTGGCTGATAGATGGGCATGAAGAGCTCTTGTACGAAAGTTTGGTATATTTCTTCTTTTCAAATTTTTGATTTTTTTTTTTTTTAACAACAGAAAATGATGTTAAAACTCTAACACTGACATAAATTAATCAAGTTTTAGGTGATGGCTGAAAAAGGACATATAAGAAAATGCATATGCGATTGAGTGCACATAAAAACAAGTATTATACTAAAAAAATACTAATAGTAATAGTAATACTAATACTAATTTTAGTTGGATTTTTTTTTTCAAAAAATTATTTTATTCAGAGACCGAATATTAATACTTTTAAAACAATATTTTCATATTTTAATCTATACAAAAACAATCATTGAAGTTTAAAATTAAGATTTTTAATTGTTCGAAAAATTTTGTATCGTTTTTCAATCCGATGAAAATAAAAAATAAAAAAATCGTTTGGGATATTTATCAGTTCAAAATAATTGTCATCTTTTTTCATCCGATGAAAAAAAATGTTAATAGTAAATATTCAAATTTTATTTCTGTATTTGGTTTCATTCATCATAATGTTCTTGCATAGATTAGACAACTCCAAAATCCTTGCGCCAGCTGCCTTAGCAGGGGGATTTCTCGCATGATTACCCCTTGGAGTAATGTTGTTTCTTTTCATGCTTAAAACATTGTGAGTGCTAAGTCGATGGGTGATGGGTCCAAAGACACAAGCCACGTTTGTATAGTGAGGCGCTCGATTAGCATTTTCGTACTTTACCAAGTACAATTTTCTTAGGCCCTTAGACCATATACGTTGGATCGCTCTTAGATAACTCCCTTTTATATTAGCCCTGACCTAGAATCCCACAAGGGTTGCTAACCGCATCTAAAACTAGGTTGCTCAGGTTTACAGGATGTACCACGAGAAGGTTAGAGTGGAAATTGGATACAATTCTCACCTGGTAGCTAGAAACACCAGGCAATTGCTGCATCCTCCCAGGCCCTATGCTCCACTGGGAATCAAGGATGACAGAAGAAGATTTGTCCTGGTATAAAAAGTCTTTAGGACGTTTAAATAACAATAAATTCAATTATTGTTGCAAATTTTATGTTGAAATGGTTTTGCGAGTCAAAGAAACCACCAATAGTTCCATTAGGACTATTAGGTTTAACTTTGATGTCCTAAAACATTCCAATTAATTGGAAACATATTCATACATTCATTGTTGAAAATTTTAAAATTTCAAAAATAAAACAATCAATAAAATATTTTTCTGTTCGGATATTTATCGTTAAAGATATTTAAAATTTTCATCATGAGGCATATTTACATATATTTCAAATATAAATCCCTCATTTTTATTCATCGATCGAAATGAAAATAAATTTTCATCGGCAATGATATTTATACTTGATTGATTTAAAAAATAAAACAATATTCGGTCTCTGATTTTGTTTGAAAAATTTCCTATAAAAAATTTTTCATGTCAAATTTTTTTTATGTCAAATTTCTTTCATAGAATTTTCTATAAAAAATTTTTCAGATAAAGTTTTTTTTTAAGAAAATTTCTCTAAAATTTTGTATATGAAAATGTCTAAGAAAATTTTTTCAATATATAAATTTTCGTATAAATTTTATAGCAAATTTTTCATATCCTAAAAAAGTTGTCCAAGGCAACTTTATTTTTTATCCGATCTTATACAAACACAAAAATTTGATTAGTATTCAAAAACAACTGAAGCGTATAAGTAATATTTATGGAAGCAACACATGCAATCATCACTCATACGAACCAGAGGTACCCAAAAATTTTCCAAATCAAAGTGTGGGTAATAACTGTTAGTGGTCTTTTTCTTTAAATACACAAAACAACTTTAAACTGTATAGAGCCGCCATAAAAACGTCCCTATACCTTTTTTAAATATATGGAAAATTGAAAAACATTGAAATGGAACAAATTTTATTCAAGGACCTTTTCCGAAATCATCTTTATATTGATACTTTTTCTTGACTGATTACTCTTCAATTCTCTTTGAATCTGCAAAATTTCCTAATTTATTATCTCTATGTAAAGAAATACATTATCTTTTTTCCTTACAATTTCAAATAAATTCAATTAGTTTTTTTGCCACATGTTTGTGTTATAGTATTTCACTATTTTTCTTTTTTTTTGCAAACTTTTGTTTGCACTTTCTTTTCAATCAATTTTTAATATCCAAAGTTTTTTGTTTTCTCGTTTTTCTTGTAACAACTTGATTTCTTTTTCTTGCCATGAAACAGGAAATATTCATTGATTTTGTTTAGCTATGAAAAAATAATAATAATCCCACAATACTTTTGGTTTTATTTTTATTGATTCATTGAGTTTTTCGTTCATTCATCATTCAACATCAGCCATTTGTAGGGGGTGTACTCAGGGGTGGTTGGGAAAAACCTCATGTTGATAAAAGTTTTTTAAAAAAAATTGTAATTTATATTGTATATATGTATGTATGTATGTTTATAGTTTTTCCATATTGACTTCCGTTGGTTGCTTTGTCATGAACATGGCTGCTATAGTTAAAGTTTTTCCAATTTAGCTGTTTGTGGCTTTGTTGCAATTTTTTTTACCTTTAGAGAAATATTTGGTTTGAGCTGAACTCAAACAGAAATGAAAACAACTAAATATTTTAAATGTATTTTACATTGTGTTGGCAAAGAAAACAATCAAGGCACAAACATTCACATTTCACACTTAAAAAGGCATTAATAAGCAGACACTTTTGTTCAGAGGTTCCCAATTAATATACACATTTTTTCTTATTTTGAACTGAAATTTTCTACAAAATTTTACTGAAATTCTTAATACAATTTTTTCAAAAATAAGATAAAAAAAAATAGATTAATTGTAGAAAATTTTTCGCACAAAAATTTCTAAAAACATTTTTTTCAAAATAAGAAATTTTTGAAACATTTCCTGTAAAAATTTTTTAATTCCCAAATAAATAAAAAATTGTAAAAAATATTTTTCAAAAAAAATAAGAAGTTTTTGAAAATTTTCCTTTAAAAATAAGACATTTTTGAAATATTTCATATACAAATACAAAATTTTTGAAAAATTTCATATAAAAATAGGAAATATTTAAAAAAAAAATCTGTAAAAAAAGGAAAATTTTCAGAAGTTTCCTATAAAAATAAGAAACTTTTGAAAAATTTCGTATAAAAATCAGAAATTTTTGAAAAGCTTCCTATAAAAATAAGAAATTTTCTAAAATTTCCTATAAAATTAAGAAATTTTTGAAAAATTTCCTATATAAATAAGAAATTTCTGAAAAATTTCCTTTAAAAATAAGAAATTTTTCAAAAATTTGCTATAACAATAAGAATTTATTGAAAAATTTTTCATAAAAATTAGAATTTTTTCAAAAATTTCCAATAAAAATATTAAAGTTTTGAAAAATTTCCAATCAAAATATGAACTTTTTGAAAAATTTCCTATAAAAATAAGACATTTTTAAAAATTTTTGAAAAATTTTCTATAAAACTAAGATTTCTTAAAAATTTCTTAAAAAAATTATTTTCAAAAAATTTCCTATAAAAGCAAAAAATAAAATTTTTAAAAATTTCCTATAAAATTAAGAATTTTTTGAAAAATTCCCAACAAAAAAATGAAAATTTTGAAATATTTCCTATACAAATGAGAAACTTTTGAACATTGAGATATAAAAAAAAAATTCTATAGAAGATTTTTCATATAAAATTTTCAATGAAAAATTTATCATATAAAAATTTCAATAGAAAATTGTTCATACAAAAGTTTATATAGGGGAAGTTTTCATAAAAAGATTTCATTATAAAATTTTTAGTGTAAAAATATCTACAGAAAATTTTTCATGCAAAAATTGGATAGAAAATTTTTAATATAAAAATTTCAATAGAAAAATTTTCATTTAAAAATTTTTGTAAGAAATTTTTCATATAAAAATTGAATAGAAAATTTTTCAGAAAAAAAACTTCTATAGAAAATTTTTCAGAAAAAAATTTTTAAAGAAAATTTTTCAGGAAAAAAATTTCTATAGAAAATTTTTCAGAAAAAAATTTCAATAGAAAATTTTTCAGAGAAAAATTTCTATAGAAAATCTTTCAGAAAAAGAAATTTTTTTCTGAAAAATTTTCTATAGAAATTTTTTTCTGAAAAATTTTCTATAGAAATTTTTTTCTGAAAAATTTTCTAGAAAATTAAAAAAAAAAAAATTTCTATAGAAAATTTTTCAGAAAAAATATTTCTATAGAAAATTTTTCAGAGAAAAAAATTTCTTTTTCTGAAAAATTTTCTATAGAAATTTTTTTCTGAAAAATTTTCTATAGAAATTTTTTTCTTAAAAATTTTCTATAGAAATTTTTTTCTGAAAAATTGTCTATAGAAATTTTTCTCTGAAAAATTTTCTATAGAAATATTTTTTCTGAAAAATTTTCTATAGAATTTTTTTTTTTTTAATTTTCTAGAAAATTTTTCAGAAAAAAATTTCTATAGAAAATTTTTCAGAAAAAAATTTCTTTTTCTGAAAGATTTTCTATAGAAATTTTTCTCTGAAAAATTTTCTATTGAAATTTTTTTCTGAAAAAATTTCTATAGAAATTTTTTTTCTGAAAAATTTTTTTCTGAAAAATTTTCTATAGAAATTTTTTTTCTGAAAAATTTTCTATTCAATTTTTATATGAAAAATTTCTTACAAAAATTTTTAATGAAAAATTTTTGCATGAAAAATTTTCTGTAGATATTTTTACACTAAAAATTTTATAATGAAATCTTTTTATGAAAACTTCCCCTATATAAACTTTTGTATGAACAATTTTCTATTGAAATTTTTATATGATAAATTTTTCATTGAAAATTTTATATGAAAAAATTTTCTATAGAAAATTTTACATATAAAAATTTCTATAGAAAATTTTTCAGAAAAAAATTTCTATAGAAAATTTTTCAGAAAAAAATTTTTATAGAAAATTTTTCAAAAAAAAAATTTCTATAGAAAAAAATGTCTATAGAAAATTTTTCAGAGAAAAATTTCTGTAGAAAATCTTTCAGAAAAAAATGTCTATAGAAAATATTTCAAAAAAAAATTTCTATAGAAAACATTTAGTAAAAAACAGAAAATTATGTAAATTATGATAAGAAATTTTTCATATAAAAAAAATAAATTTTTCATATGAAAATTTTTATAGAAAAATTTTTTAAAAATTTCTCTAGAATTTTTTTAAGAAAAAAATCCCATAGAAAATTTTTCATAAAAAAATTTATATGAAAATTTTTTCAAATAAAAGATTATACAGAAAATTTTTCATACACAATTTTCTCCAAAAAAATTTAATATAAAAATTTCAATAGAACATTTTTCATACAAAAAAATATTTTTTATACAAAAAAAGATTTTTCATTCAAAAAAAGATTTTTCGTGTAAAAAATTCTTAGAAAATTTTTCATATAAACATTTTTATAAAAAAATGTTTCTATAAAAATTTGCTACAAAAAAATTCTATAGAACATTTTTTTTGTCAAAAAATTTCTATAGCAAATTTTTCATACAAAAATTTTTTATGAAAAATTTTTCATATAAAAACTTTTATAGAAAATTTTGTCACAAAAAATGATTATAGAAAATTTTTCATATACAAATTTTTATAGCAAATATCTCATATAAAAAATTCTATAAAAAAATTTCAAATTTTGAAAAAAAAATTTTTATTAAAAGAATTTTGAAACCTTTTTTTGCAAACCAAAATACAGTAGAGAACCTCTGCTCTAGTTCTTACGAAAACCAATACTTCTAAACAAAACCAAGCAACAACACAGGAAATCAAATAACGAACAAATGTTTGAGTGAATGAGTGTTACAATAGAAAAGAAATGAATGAATGAATAAATGATAGAATAAATAAGTGAATGAAATGGAAAAGAAAAGAAAAGAAACAAATCTATTCAATCGCATGTTTTCGTTCTTAAGTTGCAGAGATTGTTTAAGTTCTTTAAGTTTTTACTTTTGTATAGAAGAATATGAGCATTTAACAATTTTAATTTTTTTAACTATTAATAAACAAGGTTTATTTTGAACAATGAATTTGTATCGCATAGTTAATACTAAAAAATTTTCTGGTCGAAGATAAGGTTGCCTAATAAAATACATCAAACTTATTTATTAAGTTTTGTTAAAAAAAAAAACTAAGAAAAATATTTTTTTCTTGCAGTACGACAAAGTTTCACAAGTCCCCATCTAAATGTTTGCTTGGTTACTCGTGACATCTATTGTATTGTGCGTGTCAAGAACTTTGTTTAGTTTTGTTATTGCAATTTTAAGTGCCTCAATACAAAAACTATTTATTTCAAATTGTTAATATTTGCCACAACTTGCATTTTTCCTTTGTTTTGTTGGCAATTTGAGTTTCTTATAAAAGCTTGGAAAGTATTTCATGTACTTCAAGATTTTTTTTATTTTAAAACGGAAACAGATACAATAATAAATAAGATGTCAATTTATAATAGAAATTGTTTTGAAAACATAATAACACAAATGAAAATAGAAAACTTTTGAAATTTCCTTTGGTAAGGAGGATAAGGCTTAAAGAAAAAAAACATTAATACATTTATAAAAATAAAAAAAGTTTCTATACAAAATATAAATTCCTGAAAAATTTCCTATTTTGATAGGAAATTTTTGAAAATTTCCTTTAAAAATGGAATTTTTTTTTAAATTTCTTATAATAACAGGAAATTTTTAAAAAATAAAAAATAATATAAAAATAATAAATTTTTGAAATTTTTGAAAAATTTCCTATAAAAGGAGAAAATTTAAAAAAAAATTCCTATAAAAATAAGAAATTTTTGAAAAATTTCCTATAAAAATAGGAAATTTTTGAAAAATTTCCTATAAAAATAGGAAATTTTTGAAAATTTCCTTTAAAAATGGATTTTTTTTAAATTTCTTATAATAACAGGAAATTTTTAAAAAATAAAAAATAATATAAAAATTATAAATTTTTGAAAAATTTCCTATAAAAGGAGAAAATTAAAAAAAAATTCCTATAAAAATAAGAAATTTTTGAAAAATTTCCTATAAAAATAGGAAATTTTTGAAAAATTTCCTATAAAAATAGGAAATTTTTGAAAAATTTCCTATAAAAATAGGAAATTTTTGAAAAATTTCCTATAAAAATAGAAAATTTTTGAAAAATTTCCT
This sequence comes from Stomorhina lunata, assembly GCA_933228675.1. Classification (NCBI taxonomy): domain Eukaryota; kingdom Metazoa; phylum Arthropoda; class Insecta; order Diptera; family Rhiniidae; genus Stomorhina; species Stomorhina lunata. The sequence continues at coordinate 20,070,017 of OW121744.1, forward strand.
ATAAAAATAGGAAATTTTTGAAAAATTTCCTATAAAAATAGGAAATTTTTGAAAAATTTCCTATAAAAATAGGAAATTTTTGAAAAATTTCCTATAAAAATAGGAAATTTTTGAAAAATTTCCTATAAAAATAGGAAATTTTTGAAAAATTTCCTATAAAAATAGGAAATTTTTGAAAAATTTCCTATAAAAATAGGAAATTTTTGAAAAATTTCCTATAAAAATAGGAAATTTTTGAAAAATTTCCTATAAAAATAGGAAATTTTTGAAAAATTTCCTATAAAAATGGGAAATTTTTGAAAAATTTCCTATAAAAATGGGAAATTTTTGAAAAATTTCCTATAAAAATAGGAAATTTTTGAAAAATTTCCTATAAAAATAGGAAATTTTTGAAAAATTTCCTATAAAAATAGGAAATTTTTGAAAAATTTCCTATAAAAATAGGAAATTTTTGAAAAATTTGCTATAAAAATAGGAAATTTTTGAAAAATTTCCTATAAAAATAGGAAATTTTTGAAAAATTTCCTATAAAAATAGGAAATTTTTGAAAAATTTCCTATAAAAATAGGAAATTTTTGAAAAATTTCCTATAAAAATAGAAAATTTTTGAAAAATATCCTATAAAAATAGGAAATTTTTGAAAAATTTCCTATAAAAATAGGAAATTTTTGAAAAATTTCCTATAAAAATAGGAAATTTTTGAAAAATTTCCTATAAAAATAGGAAATTTTTGAAAAATTTCCTATAAAAATAGGAAATTTTTGAAAAATTTCCTATAAAAATAGGAAATTTTTGAAAAATTTCCTATAAAAATAGGAAATTTTTGAAAAATTTCCTATAAAAATAGGAAATTTTTGAAAAATTTCCTATAAAAATAGGAAATTTTTGAAAAATTTCCTATAAAAATAGGAAATTTTTGAAAAATTTCCTATAAAAATATTAAATTTTTGAAAAATTTCCTATAAAAATAGGAAATTTTTGAAAAATTTCCTATAAAAATAGGAAATTTTTGAGAAATTTCCTATAAAAATAGGAAATTTTTGAAAAATTTCCTATAAAAATAGGAAATTTTTGAAAAATTTCCTATAAAAATAGGAAATTTTTGAAAAATTTCCTATAAAAATAGGAAATTTTTGAAAAATTTCCTATAAAAATAGGAAATTTTTGAAAAATTTCCTATAAAAATAGGAAATTTTTGAAAAATTTCCTATAAAAATAGGAAATTTTTGAAAAATTTCCTATAAAAATAGGAAATTTTTGAAAAATTTCCTATAAAAATAGGAAATTTTTGAAAAATTTCCTATAAAAATAGGAAATTTTTGAAAAATTTCCTATAAAAATAGGAAATTTTTGAAAAATTTCCTATAAAAATAGGAAATTTTTGAAAAATTTCCTATAAAAATAGGAAATTTTTGAAAAATTTCCTATAAAAATAGGAAATTTTTGAAAAATTTCCTATAAAAATAGGAAATTTTTGAAAAATTTCCTATAAAAATAGGAAATTTTTGAAAAATTTCCTATAAAAATAGGAAATTTTTGAAAAATTTCCTATAAAAATAGGAAATTTTTGAAAAATTTCCTATAAAAATAGGAAATTTTTGAAAAATTTCCTATAAAAATAGGAAATTTTTGAAAAATTTCCTATAAAAATAGGAAATTTTTGAAAAATTTCCTATAAAAATAGGAAATTTTTGAAAAATTTCCTATAAAAATAGGAAATTTTTGAAAAATTTCCTATAAAAATAGGAAATTTTTGAAAAATTTCCTATAAAAATAGGAAATTTTTGAAAAATTTCCTATAAAAATAGGAAATTTTTGAAAAATTTCCTATAAAAATAGGAAATTTTTGAAAAATTTCCTATAAAAATAGGAAATTTTTGAAAAATTTCCTATAAAAATAGGAAATTTTTGAAAAATTTCCTATAAAAATAGGAAATTTTTGAAAAATTTCCTATAAAAATAGGAAATTTTTGAAAAATTTCCTATAAAAATAGGAAATTTTTGAAAAATTTCCTATAAAAATAGGAAATTTTTGAAAAATTTCCTATAAAAATAGGAAATTTTTGAAAAATTTCCTATAAAAATAGGAAATTTTTGAAAAATTTCCTATAAAAATAGGAAATTTTTGAAAAATTTCCTATAACAATAGGAAATTTTTGAAAAATTTCCTATAAAAATAGGAAATTTTTGAAAAATTTCCTATAAAAATAGGAAATTTTTGAAAAATTTCCTATAAAAATAGGAAACTTTTGAAAAATTTCCTATAAAAATAGGAAATTTTTGAAAAATTTCCTATAAAAATAGGAAATTTTTGAAAAATTTCCTATAAAAATAGGAAATTTTTGAAAAATTTCCTATAAAAATAGGAAATTTTTGAAAAATTTCCTATAAAAATAGGAAATTTTTGAAAAATTTCCTATAAAAATAGGAAATTTTTGAAAAATTTCCTATAAAAATAGGAAATTTTTGAAAAATTTCCTATAAAAATAGGAAATTTTTGAAAAATTTCCTATAAAAATAGGAAATTTTTGAAAAATTTCCTATAAAAATAGGAAATTTTTGAAAAATTTCCTATAAAAATAGGAAATTTTTGAAAAATTTCCTATAAAAATAGGAAATTTTTGAAAAATTTCCTATAAAAATAGGAAATTTTTGAAAAATTTCCTATAAAAATAGGAAATTTTTGAAAAATTTTCTATAAAAATAGGAAATTTTTGAAAAATTTCCTATAAAAATAGGAAATTTTTGAAAAATTTCCTATAAAAATAGGAATTTTTTGAAAAATTTCCTATAAAAATAGGAAATTTTTGAAAAATTTCCTATAAAAATAGGAAATTTTTGAAAAATTACCTATAAAAATAGGAAATTTTTGAAAAATTTCCTATAAAAATAGGAAATTTTTGAAAAATTTCCTATAAAAATAGGAAACTTTTGAAAAATTTCCTATAAAAATAGGAAATTTTTGAAAAATTTCCTATAAAAATAGGAAATTTTTGAAAAATTTCCTATAAAAATAGGAAATTTTTGAAAAATTTCCTATAAAAATAGGAAATTTTTGAAAAATTTCTTATAAAAATAGGAAATTTTTGAAAAATTTCCTATAAAAATAGGAAATTTTTGAAAAATTTCCTATAAAAATAGGAAATTTTTGAAAAATTTCCTATAAAAATAGGAAATTTTTGAAAAATTTCCTATAAAAATAGGAAATTTTTGAAAAATTTCCTATAAAAATAGGAAATTTTTGAAAAATTTCCTATAAAAATAGGAAATTTTTGAAAAATTTCCTATAAAAATAGGAAATTTTTGAAAAATTTCCTATAAAAATAGGAAATTTTTGAAAAATTTCCTATAAAAATAGGAAATTTTTGAAAAATTTCCTATAAAAATAGGAAATTTTTGAAAAATTTCCTATAAAAATAGGAAATTTTTGAAAAATTTCCTATAAAAATAGGAAATTTTTGAAAAATTTCCTATAAAAATAGGAAATTTTTGAAAAATTTCCTATAAAAATAGGAAATTTTTGAAAAATTTCCTATAAAAATAGGAAATTTTTGAAAAATTTCCTATAAAAATAGGAAATTTTTGAAAAATTTCCTATAAAAATAGGAAATTTTTGAAAAATTTCCTATAAAAATAGGAAATTTTTGAAAAATTTCCTATAAAAATAGGAAATTTTTGAAAAATTTCCTATAAAAATAGGAAATTTTTGAAAAATTTCCTATAAAAATAGGAAATTTTTGAAAAATTTCCTATAAAAATAGGAAATTTTTGAAAAATTTTCTATAAAAATAGGAAATTTTTGAAAAATTTCCTATAAAAATAGGAAATTTTTGAAAAATTTCCTATAAAAATAGGAAATTTTTGAAAAATTTCCTATAAAAATAGGAAATTTTTGAAAAATTTCCTATAAAAATAGGAAATTTTTGAAAAATTTCCTATAAAAATAGGAAATTTTTGAAAAATTTCCTGTAAAAATAGGAAATTTTTGAAAAATTTCCTATAAAAATAGTAAATTTTTGAAAAATTTCCTATAAAAATAGGAAATTTTTGAAAAATTTCCTATAAAAATAGGAAATTTTTGAAAAATTTCCTATAAAAATAGGAAATTTTTAAAAAATTTCGTATAAAAATAGGAAATTTTTGAAAAATTTCGTACAAAAATAGGAAATTTTTGAAAAATTTCCTATAAAAATAGGAAATTTTTGAAAAATTTCCTATAAAAATAGGTAATTTTTGAAAAATTTCCTATAAAAATAGGAAATTTTTGAAAAATTTCCTATAAAAATAGGAAATTTTTGAAAAATTTCCTATAAAAATAGGAAATTTTTGAAAAATTTCCTATAAAAATAGGAAATTTTTGAAAAATTTCCCATAAAAATAGGAAATTTTTGAAAAATTTCCTATAAAAATAGGAAATTTTTGAAAAATTTCCTATAAAAATAGGAAATTTTTGCAAAATTTCCTATAAAAATAAGAAATTTTTGAAAAATTTCCTATAAAAATAGGAATATTTTGAAAAATTTCCTATAAAAATAGGAATATTTTGAAAAATTTCCTATAAAAATAGGAATATTTTGAAAAATTTCCTATAAAAATAGGAAATTTTTGAAAAATTTCCTATAAACATAGGAAATTTTTGAAAAATTTCCTATAAAAATAGGAAATTTTTGAAAAACTTCCTATAAAAATAGGAAATTTTTGAAAAACTTCCTATAAAAATAGGAAATTTTTGAAAAATTTCTTATAAAAATAGGAAATTTTTGAAAAATTTCCTATAAAAATAGGAAATTTTTGAAAAATTTCCTATAAAAATAGGAAATTTTTGAAAAATTTCCTATAAAAATTTCCTATAAAAATAGGAAATTTTTGAAAAATTTCCTATAAAAATAGGAAATTTTTGAAAAATTTCCTATAAAAATAGGAAATTATTGAAAAATTTCCTATAAAAATAGGAAATTATTGAAAAATTTCCTATAAAAATAGGAAATTTTTGAAAAATTTCCTATAAAAATAGGAAATTTTTGAAAAATTTCCTATAAAAATAGGAAATTTTTGAAAAATTTCCTATAAAAATAGGAAATTTTTGAAAAATTTTCTATAAAAATAGGAAATTTTTGAAAAATTTCCTATAAAAATAGGAAATTTTTGAAAAATTTCCTATAAAAATAGGAAATTTTTGAAAAATTTCCTATAAAAATAGGAAATTTTTGAAAAATTTCCTATAAAAATAGGAAATTTTTGAAAAATTTCCTATAAAAATAGGAAATTTTTGAAAAATTTCCTATAAAAATAGGAAATTTTTGAAAAATTTCTAATAAAAATAGGAAATTTTTGAAAAATTTTCTATAAAAATAGGAAATTTTTGAAAAATTTCCTATAAAAATAGGAAATTTTTGAAAAATTTCCTATAAAAATAGGAATTTTTTGAAAAATTTCCTATAAAAATAGGAAATTTTTAAAAAATTTCCTATAAAAATAGGAAATTTTTGAAAAATTACCTATAAAAATAGGAAATTTTTGAAAAATTACCTATAAAAATAGGAAATTTTTGAAAAATTTCCTATAAAAATAGGAAATTTTTGAAAAATTTCCTATTTATAGGAAATTTTTGAAAAATTACCTATAAAAATAGGAAATTTTTGAAAAATTTCCTATAAAAATAGGAAATTTTTGAAAAATTTCCTATAAAAATAGGAAATTTTTGAAAAATTTCCTATAAAAATAGGAAATTTTTGAAAAATTTCCTATAAAAATAGGAAATTTTTGAAAAATTTCCTATAAAAATAGGAAATTTTTGAAAAATTTCCTATAAAAATAGGAAATTTTTGAAAAATTTCCTATAAAAATAGGAAATTTTTGAAAAATTTCCTATAAAAATAGGAAATTTTTGAAAAATTTCCTATAAAAATAGGAAATTTTTGAAAAATTTCCTATAAAAATAGGAAATTTTTGAAAAATTTCCTATAAAAATAGGAAATTTTTGAAAAATTTCCTATAAAAATAGGAAATTTTTGAAAAATTTCCTATAAAAATAGGAAATTTTTGAAAAATTTCCTATAAAAATAGGAAATTTTTGAAAAATTTCCTATAAAAATAGGAAATTTTTGAAAAATTTCCTATAAAAATAGGAAATTTTTGAAAAATTTCCTATAAAAATAGGAAATTTTTGAAAAATTTCCTATAAAAATAGGAAATTTTTGAAAAATTTCCTATAAAAATAGGAAATTTTTGAAAAATTTCCTATAAAAATAGGAAATTTTTGAAAAATTTCCTATAAAAATAGGAAATTTTTGAAAAATTTCCTATAAAAATAGGAAATTTTTGAAAAATTTCCTATAAAAATAGGAAATTTTTGAAAAATTTCCTATAAAAATAGGAAATTTTTGAAAAATTTCCTATAAAAATAGGAAATTTTTGAAAAATTTCCTATAAAAATAGGAAATTTTTGAAAAATTTCCTATAAAAATAGGAAATTTTTGAAAAATTTCCTATAAAAATAGGAAATTTTTGAAAAATTTCCTATAAAAATAGGAAATTTTTGAAAAATTTCCTATAAAAATAGGAAATTTTTGAAAAATTTCCTATAAAAATAGGAAATTTTTGAAAAATTTCCTATAAAAATAGGAAATTTTTGAAAAATTTCCTATAAAAATAGGAAATTTTTGAAAAATTTCCTATAAAAATAGGAAATTTTTGAATAATTTCCTATAAAAATAGGAAATTTTTGAAAAATTTCCTATAAAAATAGGAAATTTTTGAAAAATTTCCTATAAAAATAGGAAATTTTTGAAAAATTTCCTATAAAAATAGGAAATTTTTGAAAAATTTCCTATAAAAATAGGAAATTTTTGAAAAATTTCCTATAAAAATAGGAAATTTTTGAAAAATTTCCTATAAAAATAGGAAATTTTTGAAAAATTTTCTATAAAAATAGGAAATTTTTGAAAAATTTCCTATAAAAATAGGAAATTTTTGAAAAATTTCCTATAAAAATAGGAAATTTTTGAAAAATTTCCTATAAAAATAGGAAATTTTTGAAAAATTTCCTATAAAAATAGGAAATTTTTGAAAAATTTCCTATAAAAATAGGAAATTTTTGAAAAATTTCCTGTAAAAATAGGAAATTTTTGAAAAATTTCCTATAAAAATAGGAAATTTTTGAAAAATTTCCTATAAAAATAGGAAATTTTTGAAAAATTTCCTATAAAAATAGGAAATTTTTGAAAAATTTCCTATAAAAATAGGAAATTTTTGAAAAATTTCCTATAAAAATAGGAAATTTTTAAAAAATTTCGTATAAAAATAGGAAATTTTTGAAAAATTTCGTACAAAAATAGGAAATTTTTGAAAAATTTCCTATAAAAATAGGAAATTTTTGAAAAATTTCCTATAAAAATAGGAAATTTTTGAAAAATTTCCTATAAAAATAGGAAATTTTTGAAAAATTTCCTATAAAAATAGGAAATTTTTGAAAAATTTCCTATAAAAATAGGAAATTTTTGAAAAATTTCCCATAAAAATAGGAAATTTTTGAAAAATTTCCTATAAAAATAGGAAATTTTTGAAAAATTTCCTATAAAAATAGGAAATTTTTGAAAAATTTCCTATAAAAATAGGAAATTTTTGCAAAATTTCCTATAAAAATAAGAAATTTTTGAAAAATTTCCTATAAAAATAGGAATATTTTGAAAAATTTCCTATAAAAATAGGAATATTTTGAAAAATTTCCTATAAAAATAGGAATATTTTGAAAAATTTCCTATAAAAATAGGAAATTTTTGAAAAATTTCCTATAAACATAGGAAATTTTTGAAAAATTTCCTATAAAAATAGGAAATTTTTGAAAAACTTCCTATAAAAATAGGAAATTTTTGAAAAACTTCCTATAAAAATAGGAAATTTTTGAAAAATTTCCTATAAAAATAGGAAATTTTTGAAAAATTTCCTATAAAAATAGGAAATTTTTGAAAAATTTCCTATAAAAATAGGAAATTTTTGAAAAATTTCCTATAAAAATAGGAAATTTTTGAAAAATTTCCTATAAAAATAGGAAATTTTTGAAAAATTTCCTATAAAAATTTCCTATAAAAATAGGAAATTTTTGAAAAATTTCCTATAAAAATAGGAAATTTTTGAAAAATTTCCTATAAAAATAGGAAATTTTTGAAAAATTTCCTATAAAAATAGGAAATTATTGAAAAATTTCCTATAAAAATAGGAAATTATTGAAAAATTTCCTATAAAAATAGGAAATTTTTGAAAAATTTCCTATAAAAATAGGAAATTTTTGAAAAATTTCCTATAAAAATAGGAAATTTTTGAAAAATTTCCTATAAAAAGGAAATTTTTGAAAAATTTCCTATAATAGAAATAGATATAATTAACCTCTGTTAAATGTTAAACATTTATATTTTAGTTGTATTAAATTTCACACCTGCTTTTAAGTCTTTTTAGTTAATAAATGATAAAGGGACAATCGTTTAATACAGAAATTTTAATTTAAATATTTATTGATAGAAAATAAAAAAAAGAAAACAAGGAAATTATTTTACAAAACAACAAAATTTACAAACCGAGAATTTGTATAAAAAAGGAAAAGACAACAACAATAAAATGTGTACAAAAACAATCAATAATAATTACGACATTTAACATTTAATATAAATGTCCTTGAATTGTTGCTGTAAAACACTAAAAACAACCAAAGAGAGAGAGAGTGGAGCGGTAGAATGAGAGAGAGACAGAGACAAATTGTTAAAGCAAAAAGTAACAACAAGTATAAAAAAGTACTCATTCATATAGTCACGCATACAAAGGGAGAATATACATACATATTCATACAAACACATTTAGAAATATCTGGGTGTAAATACAGAAAATGTTTATATTCAGCGCAAATATCCTGACTTGAAAAGCTGATAGAAGGCTAAGGAAATAGATGGACAGATTACTAGGGTTTGCCGTCTCAAAAGTTATTAGATATAGACTGAGTTCTAGACTAAGCCATAGTCTAAGACATAGACTAATACATAATCAAAATTATGTCTTAATCTTAAAATGGGACATGTTCTAATTTTAATTCTTTCTTTTTCTGTTTGGAAACTCTATTTGATGAAGGAAATGTTTTTACACATGTCGTCGGCATGTTAAACAGTTTTTCTTCCTGTGTCTGTGTTAATACTACGACACAATGTGAGCAAGAGTTTATGAATATTCAGACCTCATATTTTAATTTGTCAACATACTTATATAAAAAGCCTTAATAGATAGAAGGTAATGCGAAGTGGAAATTAAAAGGTCTTATAAAACACAAATTCGTTCACTGTAAGAAGTAGTAAATTAAAAATTATCTTTAGAGTAATAAAATTATTAAACAAATCTCTAAACTGTCTTCGATTTTATTATATGAGAAAAGTAAAAAGTAAAAAAAAACTGCTAAAAAGAACAATACATTTTTTAACTTGTTTCGTTTCTATAAAAGAATTTTAACATTTTTGCTAGAACTTTTTATTTTAATTCTAAAACACTTAGTCTAAAAGTTAGGGCTTTGTTTAAAAATTGTTTTTATCATAGTAATTTTTATAAGAATAGATTTGAAATATTTAGTTTGCTTAATTCTATAATTCCTATGGATTGACAAGAAAATGTAAGCAATAAATTTCCCATTTTTATAGGATATTTAAAAAAAGTATCTGTAAAATTTCTTTACAAAAATTTTTTATTATTGAAGAAAACTTTCTCAAAATTTCTAAATTTTATATTAAATTTTTCAAAAATTTCTTATTTTTATAAAATAAAATCTTATTTTTATAAGAAATCTTTCTATTTTTTTCTATTTTTATATGAAAATTTTCAAAAATATTTCATTTTTAAAGAAAATTTTTCAAACATTTCATATTTTTATAGAAAATTTCCAAAAAGTTCCTAATTTTATAGTGAATTTTGCAAAATATACTTTTATTTATAGAAAATTTTTCAACAATTATTTATTTTTATAAAACATTTTCAAAAACGCCTTTTTTTATTAGAAATTTTTCAAAAATTTCTTATTATTATAGGAAATTTTTCAAAAACTTCATATTCTTATAGGAAATTATTCAATAACTTTTTTTTTTTAGAAAATTGCTCAAAAATTTCTTAGTTTTGTAGAAAATTTTTTAAAAAATTCTTTTTTTTTATTCAAATTTCTTTAAAAAATTTCTTATTTTTATAAAAAAATTTTAATATTTCCTATTTTTATATGAAATTTTTCAAAAATTTCTTATTTTTATAGAAAATTTCCTAATTTTATAGTGAATTTTTCAAAATATTCTTTAATTTCATAGTGAATTTTAAAAAATTTCTTAGTTTTATAAGAAATTTTTAAAAAATTTCTTTTTTTTTTAAGAAAATTTTTCAAAAAAAATTTTTTTTAGGAAATTTTTTGAAGATTTCTTATTTTTGTAGAAAATTTTAAAAAAATTTCTTAATTTAATAATATAGAAAACGTTTCAAAAATTTCTGATTTTTATAGAAAATTTTCAGAAATTTCCTATTTTTATAGGAAATTTTTCAAAAATTTCTTATTTTCATAGATAAATTTTCAAAATTTTTTTTATTTTTATAGGAAATTTTTCAAAAATTTCTTATTTTTATAGGAAGTTTTTCAAAAATTTCTTATTTTTATAGGAAATTTTTCAAAAATTTCTTATTTTTATAGAAAATTTTTCAAAAATTTCTTATTTTTATAGGAAATTTTTCAAAAATTTCTTATTTTTATAGGAAATTTTTCAAAAATTTCTTATTTTTATAGGAAATTTTTCAAAAATTTCTTATTTTTATAGGAAACTTTTCAAGAATTTCTTATTTTTATAGGAAATTTTTCAAAAATTTCTTATTTTTATAGGAAATTTTTCAAAAATTTCTTATTTTTATAGGAAATTTTTCAAAAATTTCTTATTTTTATAGGAAATTTTTCAAAAATTTCTTATTTTTATAGGAAATTTTTCAAAAATTTCTTATTTTTATAAGAAATTTTTCAAAAATTTCTTATTTTTATAAGAAAATTTTCAAAAATTTCCTATTTTTATAAGAAATTTTTCAAAAATTTCTTATTTTTATAAGAAATTTTTCAAAAATTTCTAATTTTTATAAGAAATTTTTCAAAAATTTCTTATTTTTATAAGAAATTTTTCAAAAATTTCTTATTTTTATAAGAAATTTTTCAAAAATTTCTTATTTTTATAAGAAATTTTTCAAAAATTTCTTATTTTTATAAGAAATTTTTCAAAAATTTCTTATTTTTTAGGAACATTTTCAAAAATTTCATATTTTTATAGAAAATTTCTTAATATTATAGGAAATTTCTTACTTTTATAGGAAATTTTTCAAAAATTTCATATTTTTATAGGAAATTTTTAAAATATTTCTTCTTTTGTGTAGGAAATTTTTTAAATATTTTCTATTTTTATAGGAAGTTTTTAAATTTTTTTTAATTTTTATAGAAAAATTTTTAAAAAATTCTTATTTTCATAGGAAAATTTTCAAAAATGTCTAATTATTAATGGAAATTTTTCAAACATTCTTATTTGTATAGAAAATTTTAAAAAATGTCCTATTTTTGTAATAAATTCTTCAAAAATTTCATATTTTGATAGAAAATTTTTTAAATATTTCTTATTGTTATAGGAAAGTTTTCAAAATTTTTATAGGAAATTTTTGAAAAATTTATTTTTATTAGAAATTTTTCAAAAATTTATTATTTTTATAGGAAATTATTGAAAAATTTATTTTTATAGGAAATTTTTGTAAAATTTATTTTTATAGAAAATTTTTCAAAAATTTCTTATTTTGATAGAAATTTTTTCAAAAATTTCTTGTTTTAATAGGAAATATTTTAAAAATTTCATGTTTTTATAGGAAACTTCTTATTTATACAGAAAATTTTTTGATTTTTTTTTATTTTTGAAAGGAAATTTTTTAAAAATTTCTTATTTAAATTTTGTTTTTTTTTTATATTCTAAGTTTTTTTAAAAATCCATGTCTGAATTTATGTCTATACCTTAGTATATTTTATAGACAATATGTATTTGTTTAATTGAAATTAGTGTAATTCTACTTAAGTTATTATAATTTAGAAGAATAACATACATATGTTTTCTTCATTAATAGAAATTTGCTCTATGGTTGATAGGTTTCGAACAATAATGGTTTGATTTTCTTAGAAAATTTGTTAATTGCATTTGGAATTTAAATAATACTAAATGCTACTATGTAGCTACATATTAACATTTGACATTCATGCAGATTAAACTGCTGATGTTAATTTCAAAAAATAGTTTTAACATTTTAAATTTTGCACAATACATTGTTAATTTTCTAAATAATAATGCATTTTAATTCATGGAAAATGTTTGCATTTCTTTAATTAATGTTCACATGGTTGACGTATACGTAATTTAAATTATGCAAAACCAACACTCATACGCCTGAGTGGATTCATCGATTCGATTTGATGAATACAAATAAGAGCAATATGACAGAGATAATAAACTTTCACATTTAAATAAAATAAATTCCAATTATGAATTCTATTTATCACAATAGCCTAGAACAATTTCCAATGTGTACTAATGGCAAAATCATTTTATCAAATTATGTATACAAATTTTCTTTATATGAACAATTTTTGAATATAAAATATATTATATAAATAAATAGTTAATGGAAAAATTCTTAAAAATTAGCCACAATTTTTCAAAAGTTAAAACTTGCACATTTCAATTTTTTTTTTAAATAGTTTTATATAAAAATAAAAATTTTTGAAAAATTTCTTTAAAAAAAAACAAATTTTTGAAAATTTTTCTACAGGAATTTCTTAAAAAAGTAACACATTTTTAAAAAATTTCCTATTTCAAAATTTTTTTATACAAATATTTTAAAAAAATTCATACTTTATTTTTTAAAAATTCCATATTTTTATGGAAAATTTTTCAAAAATTTCTTATTTTTATAAGAAATTTTGCAAAAATTTCCTATTTTTATAGGAAATTTTTCAAAAATTTCTTATTTTTATAGGAAATTTTTCAAAAATTTCTTATTTTTATAGGAAATTTTTCAAAAATTTATTATTTTTATACAAAATTTTTCAAAAATGTATTATTTTTATAGGAAATTTTTCAAAAATTTCTTATTTTGATAGGAAATTTTGCAAAAATTTCTTATTTTTATAGGAAATTTTTCAAAAATTTCTTATTTTTATAGGAAATTTTTCAAAAATTTCTTATTTTTATAGGAAATTTTTCAAAAATTTCTTATTTTTATAGAAAATTTTTCAAAAATTTCTTATATTTATAGGAAATTTTTCAAAAATTTCTTATTTTTATAGGAAATTTTTCAAAAATTTCTTATTTTTATAGGAAATTTTTCAAAAATTTCTTATTTTTATAGAAAATTTTTCAAAAAATTCTTATTTTTATATGAAATTCTTCAAAAATTTTTTATTTTTATAGGAAATTTTTCAAAATTTTCTTATTTTTATAGGAAATTTTTCAAAAATTTCTTATTTTTATAGGAAATTTTTCAAAAATTTCTTATTTTTATAGGAAATTTTTCAAAAATTTCTTATTTTTATAGGAAATTTTTCAAAAATTTCTTATTTTTATAGGAAATTTTTCAAAAATTTGTTATTTTTATAGGAAATTTTTCAAAAATTTCTAATTTTTATAGAAAATTTTTCAAAAATTTCTTATTTTTATAGGAAATTTTTCAAAAATTTCTTCTTTCTATAAGAAAATTTTTCAAAAATTTTTCAAAAATTTCCTATTTTTATAGGAAATTCTAAAAATATCTATTTTAATTGGAATTTTTTCAAAAAGTTCTTATTTTTATAGAATTTTTTTTAAAAATTTCTTATTTTTATAGGAAGTTTTTCAAAAATTCATTATTTTTACAGGAAAAATTTCTTACTTTTATAGGAAATTTTTCAAAAATTTCTTATTTTTATAGGAAATTTTTCAAAAGTTTTATATTTTTATAAAAAAAATTTTAAAAATTCATTATTTTTATAGGAAATTTTTAAAAAATTTCTTATTGTTATAGATAATTTTTTAAAATTTTTTTATTTTTATAGAAAATTTTTCAAAAATTTCTTATTTTTATAGGAAATTTTTAAAATTTCTTATTTTTATTGGAATTTTTTCAAAAATTTCTAATTGTTATAGGAAATTTTTTAAAAATTTCTTATTTTTATGGGAAATTTTTTAAAAATTTTTTATTGTTAGAGGAAATTTTTCAAAAATTTCTTATTTTTATGGGAATTTTTTTAAAAATTTCGTATTTTTATAGGAAGTTTTTCAAAAATTCATTATTTTTATAGGAAAATTTTTAAAAATTTCTTATTATTATAGGAAATTTTTCAAAAATTTCTTATTGTTATAAGAATTTTTTCAAAAATTTCTTATTTTTGTGGGAAATTTTTTAAAAATTCCTTATTGCTATAGGAAATTTTTCAAAAATTTCTTATTGTTATAGGAAATTTTTCAAAAATTTCTTATTTTTATAGGAAATTTTTCAAAAATTTCTTATTTTTATAGGAAATTTTTAAAAATTTCTTATTTTTATAGGAAATTTTTAAAAATTTCTTATTTTTATAGGAAATTTTTCAAAAATTTCTTGTTTTTATAGGAAATTTTTCAAAAATTTTTTGTTTTTAAAGGAAATTTTTCAAACATTTCTTTGTTTTATAAAAATTTCCTATTTTTTTAAGAAATTTTTAAAATTTTTTTTTTTATTTTTTTAAGAAATTTTTAAAAAAATTTTTATTTTTATCGGAAATTTTTCAAAAATTTATTATTTTTATAGGAAATTTTTCAAAAATTTCTTATTTTTATAGGAAATTTTTCAAAAATTTCTTATTTTTAAAGGAAATTTTTCAAAAATTTCTTATTTTTATAGGAAATTTTTCAAAAATTTCTTATTTTTTAAGAAATTTTGAAAAATTTTTTATTTTTTATGAAATTTTGAAAAATTTTTTATTTTTTTGTTAAAATTTTCAAAAATTTCGTGTTTTTATAGGAAATTTTTCAAAAATTTCTTATTTCTATAGGAAATTTTTCAAAAATTTCTTATTTTTATAGTAAATTTCAAATTTTGTTTTCTTTTTAATTTATAATGAAAATGGAATTTTTTTTAAATTGTCCTATAAAAATAAAGAATTTTGGAAAATTTTTCTATAAAAAACTTTTGAAAAATTTCTTAAAAAATACAATTTTTGAAAGAATTTATATCAAATTTCTTTAAAAAAAATTTATTTTTATAGAAAATTTTTCAAAAACTACTTGATTTAAAAAATTTTCTATAAAAATGGTATATTTTTGAAAATTTTCCCATAAAAATAGTAATTTTTTTTAATTTTTCTATAAAAATAAGATTTTTCCGAAGTTTTCGAAAAAATACAAGAAATTGTTAAAGAAATTCTTACAAAAATAAGAACAATTTAAAAAATTTCCAATTAAAATATTTTTTTTTTAATTTAATTTAAAATCTCAACATTGAAAGTTTCAGGTTGACTAGTCCTTTCCTTGTCTTCAATATGGAAATCATCTCCTTTGATTCACACAAACTTTAGTTCCTTAGTTTATTGGGTTGGTACATAAAGTTGGCTTGCTAACAAATATCGGTAGTTGTAGAACCCTACGGTCACTAGGGTTCTACAACAGCCGATAACTTTTTACTGCCATTTTCTTTAAACTAAAGAATGTTATCAGACTTAACTGTAAAACATCTTTTTTAGGCACAAAATTTTTATTATCGAGTACTTAATTATAATGACAGAAGTTTACCCTTCAAAACACTACATTTACTTTTATTCACACAAACCATATTTTTAATTAAATTAATTTTTATATTTAATAAAATTAAGTAAGAAAGTGCTATAGTCGGTCAAGCCCGACCATACGATACCAATCACCACTAAGAGAGAGTTTTTCTTTTTCCTGCATATAGACAAATATTTGCTAAATTTTGCCATCATACAAACATTTTCTCAAAACGTATATATTTAAGCTGTTTCGTCATTTGGACTTATATGAGAGCTAGTGTCGGATGTGGACCGATTATCTCGAAATTTGGCAACTTGATTACAGTTGTTACAAAAATTATGTTTGCAAAAATAAACTTAAAATTCTCTTTATCTTCAGATTATTTTTGATAACATTTTATAGCGTTATTTCCCTCAAAGAAAGTAATAAAATGGAATATAAAAAAAATGGAAACAAATTTCCTATCTTATATAACGATCTCTTCTTATCAGTAGTTTTGGGACCATAGCACTCTTAATATTCTTCTTTAAAAATCTTATGAGGTGACCTGTTTTCAGTTTGACAAAATAAACTCATCTTCATTTAAAAAATATAAAAACTGACATTAATTTATTTACAATTTATATGCCTTAAAATTTTACATTTAATATTCACTTCCTTCTTTCGTTATTTGGGTGAATGTATATTTAACTATCTTTGGCTACCAGCTTTAGGTACTCCAGCTTTAGGTTATTAACATGAATTTTCCAAACGTTACATACGAGTACATACATACATCCGGTTTACTCTCCACTGCATAAATACGCTCATAAATTAACACTGACACGAAACATCTATTCTCTGCTCTATTTTAGTATTTATATATGTATATATTTACTTATGCATGTATTTGTGCATTCTTTCTGTTTACATTTATTTATATGAAAGAGGTTGCAGTTACCTGTAGAGCAATGGCTAACAAGTTGGCTATTTTTACAAAAATTTTGTGGAAAGGAATATTATTTTTAGGTTTATAGGTACAAAAGTAGTTAGTTAAAAATTGATTACCTTACCACATGGATCCATTTTAATCGTTTTTGGTCATTCCTATATAGAATAGCCGAAATAGAACATATAGGAAGATCATTATAGAATTTGCATATCTTTGCCAAGGACACAATTAGCTGCTAAAATTGATAGTTTTTTAAAATATCACAAGTATCCCAATAAAACTTTTCATTACCAAATAATGAGTTAAACAGTTAAACTATTGAACACTAACTACTTACTCATTCGCTGTTTAAGTCATTACATTAACATGGGGATGTCATTGGAGGCAAGTACTTACCAATTGCAGAAAAGTAATGACTTGGGTATGTAATTTGAAAGCAACAACAACAACAACAGCAACAACTTTTTTGTTGTTGTTTTATTAAAAACATATATTTTTAAACGAAATACAAAATTTTTTTTATGATCCCATGGGGGCTCGAACCCAGACCCTCCGACTGCTAGGCAGAGACTCTTCCACTGAGCTACTTCATATGTTGAAAACTTAGCAGCTTATAATTAATATAAACAATTTTTATTTTTAGATCCAAAATCATGTGAAAATAACTTTGTTTTTCCCTGCTTTTTTTTTTTGCTTTGTTGTAATTTTTGGAAAAATATTTTTATACGATTTTTTGTAATTATTTTAAAACTTTTTTAAAATTATTTTAAAACTTAAACAATTTAAATCTTCTTTTTTGTATAAGTTTTTACATAAGATTGGCTCTTACTTACTTAAATGTTACAACCTGTTAAGGTCAAAGTCCGAGCATATTTTAGAATTCCATGGATTTCGATCTTGTGCGAATATTCTCCAATTTTTTAGGCCAAGCTTTGAAAAATGTTCCTCCACTTGGTCTTTCTATCGAAGTTTCGGACATCCTCCTCTAACATTAGGTAGTGGGACATTTCAATTCTAATTTTATCCTCTTCATTGTATTTTTTTCAAGAGAGGGTTACTAGCCCGTAATCCTAACCCATTTTTATCGATCTTATGGGACAACTCTCGGAACATGTTAACTCACAATATTAATGGGTGTTAAACTAGCTCCCGGGTGATACCATGAGGAGGTGTGTGTCCACAGTTGAGATGAAGGATGACCCAGATAAGTTGGGCTTACCAAGTTAAGACCAATTAGAATCGTGTTTGGTATTCAACATCCCCTACATAATCAAAATTGACTCATGATGGTATTTTTTCATTAACGTGAGTTAGTTTTACAATTTTTTTTTACAGAAGATAATATTTAAGTTCTTAAAATTCAAAAATCATTTAAAAAGACTCTTTTAATAAAAAAAAAAACTAAAAAAAATTGTTGCCCTTGGTGGAATTTGAACCGGGGCCATCCAGTTTAAATTACCATCTTAATTACAAATAAGTACTTCTGTAATAACTTATTATTTATTCGGATGGTATGTTGTAGTCGTTACAAGGTAACCAGTTATCAGAGTACTTGCCATTACCAAAGTTTTGCTGGGATCTTGACTAGTTTTTCGGATCACTCGACAACTTTTCCACATATTCCTGAAACTGCAAGGAAATTTGGCATGATTTCAGCAAATGTAAAGGCATGAACAAAAAAAATGTTTATACTGTTTCGGCATGATGCTTTCAGATTCATGCTGGTATATAAATATCCATGAATGTAGTTGCATTTTATTGCACTATTTTTGTGGGTCATTTACTGTTTGTCAACCGTATTTTTTTGTATGTTTGTTCAGATAAAGATACAATTTACAACAGAATGATTTAAGTAGAAAACTGAAAACCAAAATGTGAAATGCAAGTGTAGAATGACAAGTGTTAAATGAGATGAAAAGAAGGTCATCATCATCAGTGTCAGTTTCAGAAGATTCAACAGCTGTAACTGTGACAAAATGAAAAATTAACATTATATCCATAATTTTTGTTACAACTTAATCAATGTTTATACCCTCATTCAAAAAGAATGGGGGTTATATTGAGATTGTCATTACGTTTGTAATTTCCTTATGAAATTCAAAGACAATGTCTGTCTGTCTGTATGTCTATTTGTCTTTCCGTCTGTCTTCCTGTCTGCTTGTCTGTCTGTCTGTCTGTCTTTCTGTCTGTTTGTCTGTCTGTCTGTCTGTTTGTCTGTCTGTCTGTGTGTCTGTCTGTGTGTCTGTCTATCTGTCTGTCTGTCTGTCTGTCTGTCTGTCTGTCTGTCTGTCTGTCTGTCTGTCTGTCTGTCTGTCTGTCTATCTATCTATATGTCTGTCTGTCTGTCTGTCTGTCTGTCTGTCTGTCTGTCTGTCTGTCTGTCTGTCTGTCTGTCTGTCTGTCTGTCTGTCTGTCTGTCTGTCTGTATGTATGTCTGTCTGTCTGTCTGTCTGTCTGTCTGTCTGTCTGTCTGTCTGTCTGTCTGTCTGTCTGTCTATCTGTCTGTTTGTCTGTCCTACCAAATAACATTGTATAACAAAACAACTCAATTCCTGTTTTCAGATTTTGTAGTTTGGAACCATTTTCACTCCCCTATAATTTTACTCCTCTGCCATTTTTCTTGTCGCCTAGTGTTATTGTAATTGATATTTTATCTTTAAATCATGTGAAGGGTTTTTTCTGCAATTATTTCGATATTTTCCCTTATTTTTTTTTTTTCTAATTTCAATTTATTGCTTTTAACCTGATTATGCAGAGCAATCAATTTGATTTATTTATGTTTCTGTTTTCTGTAATAAGTGAATAGAGTGAGTGATTAGTTTTCAATTTTTTTTTATTTTATTTTGCGGTTGGATAACTCGAGGGAAAATTTATTGAAGGTGAAAAAAATTTACTGCATATTCCAACTAGAACTGAAGGGATTTACAAATATTTAATGTATTCGTTTTACATATGGAAAAAGTAAGTTAATATAAAATTTTTATGTGAACCAAAGTTTTTTGCCAATTAAATGTAATTGCTTTTAAATAAAAGGCTTTAAATAAATTAAAAATTTAGTATTTGCTTAAAATTTTCGTATCCAAATAAAAATAAAAAAATAAAAATTTCCTTAAAAATAGGAAATTTTTGAAAATTTTCTTTAAAAATAAGAAATTTTTGAAAAATTTCCTATAAACATAAGAAGCTTTTGAAAAATTTCCTATAAAAATAAGAATTTTTTTAAATTTTCTATAAAAATAGCAAATATTTAAAAAACTTTCTATTAAAATAGTACATTTTTGAAAATTTTTTTATAGACATTAGAAATTTAATAAAAAAATCCTATCAAAATAAGAAATTTTTCAAAATTTTTTTGTAAATATAAGAAATTTTTGAAAAATTTCCTATAAAAATAAGAAATTTTTGAGAAATTTTCTTTATAAATAAGAAATTTTTAAAAAAATTTCTATAAAAATAAGAAACTTTTAAAAATTTCCCATAAAAATAAGAAATTTTTGACAAATTTCCCACAAAAATGAAAAAATTTTGAAAAAATAGCATTTTTGAAAAAATTCCTAACGAAAAAAAGAAGTTTTTGAAAAACTTCCTGTGAAAATACGAAACTTATGAAAAATTTCCTATTAAAAAACATATATAGTTTTTGAAAGATTTTTTTATAAAAATAATTTTTTTTTTTATAAATTTCCTATAAAATTAGAAACTTTTGAAAAAATTATTATAAAAATATCAAATTTTTGAAAAATTTCCTTTTAAAAGAAGAAAATTTTTAAAAATTTCCTATAAAAATAAGAAATTTTTAAAAAATTTTCTATAAAAAAAAGAAGATTTTAAAAAAATTTCTTTTAAACATAAGAAATTTTTCAAATATCCCATAAACATAATTAATTTTTGTTACATTTTCTATAAAAATAAGAAATAAAAGCAAATTTTTTTTATAAAAATAAGAAATTTTTGAAGAATTTCCTATAAAAATAAGAATTTCTTGAAAAATTTCCTATAAAAATAAGAAATTTTTAAAAAATTTCCTATAAAAATAAGAAATTTTTAAAAAATTTCCTATAAAAATAAGAAATTTAAAAAAAACTCCTATCAAAGAAAAATTTCTTAGAAACATAAGAAGTTTTTGAAAAATTTCCTATAAAAATAACAAATTTTTGAAAATTTTTATAAACATAAAAAATTTTGGTAAAATTTTTTATAAAAAAAAAGAAATTTTTGAAAAATTTTCTTTAAAAATAAGAAATTTTTGAAAATCTTCTAGAAAAATAAGAAGTTTTTAAAAATTTTCCTATAAAAATAAGAAATTTTGGTAAAATTTCCTATAAACATAAGAAATTTTTTAAACTTTTTATAAACATAAGAAATTTTCAATAATTTCCTATAGAAATAAGAAATTTTTGAAAATATTCCTTTAAAATTTAGAAAATTTTCAAAAATTTCCTTTAAACATAAGAAATTTTTAAAAATTTTCCTATAAAAACTAAAAATGTTTGAAAAATTTCCTATAAACATAAGATATTTTAGAAAAATTGATTATCAAAATAAGAAATTTTTGAAATTTTTTTTATCAAAACAAGAAATTTCCTATAAAAGTAAGAAATTTTTGAAAAATTTCCGATAAAAATAAGAAAGTTTTGAAATAACATATAAACAGAAGAAATTTTCAAACAATTCCTATAAAAATAAAAAATTTTGGAAAATTTTTCTTTAGAAATAGTAAATATTTAAAAAATTTCCTATAAGAGTAAGAAATTTTTGAAAAATTTCCTATAAAATAAGAAATTTTTAAAAAATTTCCTATTAAAATAAAAAAATTTTGAAAAATTTTCTATAAAAATAATAAAAAATTTAAAACTATCCTATAAAAATAAGAAACTTTTGAAAAATTTCCTAAAAATATAAGAAATTTTGAAAAAATTCCTTAAAAAACATAAGAAGTTTTAAAAAATCTAAGATAATAATAAAAATTTTTCAAAAAATGTCCTACAAAAAAAGTAAATTTTTCAAAAAATTCCTATAAAAGTAAGAAATTTAAAAATAATTTTTTTTTTAATTTTCTTATAAAAATAAGAAATTTTTGAAAATTTCCTTTAAACAAAGGAAATTTCTATAAAATTCCTTATAAAAATTTGAAATTCTTGAAAGATTTTTTACGAACTTTTTATCCCCTTAGCAAATAATATGTTTGTTCCCGTACTCTAAGGAAACAACACAAACTTATGCAAATGTGTTCCAGTACAAAATTTTCAATACAAATTGTTGTTTTTTGAGTAATTTCTGACAACTTCGGACTGCTTTGGGTAGTTTCGTTAGAGTACGGGAACAAACATAATAACTCAAATAAAGAACATATTTCATTGTACAGAATTTGTAATTTTCTAAGATACATATAAATTGTTTCTTATTTTTACTTTTGTCTACTTTTTTTAGTTACCAATAAATTTAACACATTTTTTTGAATAAAGATAAATCTTGTGAAATTTTTTTTTTAGAAACATATATAAATTTTCACCTAAAAAACCTATTATCGAGTTATTTTGGGCAAAAAATTCACCTACATATAGCGGAACAAAAAAAGCAAAGAAGTACATGTCTGTGAATTATTATTTTGTTCTGTCGTTATGAATCAAAATGAAAAGAAAACAAATAAAAAATGTCGAGTTCTTTATTGTTGTTTTCGTCCTTTCATGTGTGAAGGAGGACAATGAGTTTATATTTAAATATATAAACTTTTTTATAGGTATAGATAGGTATCTATATACATACATATATATACTATATATATTCATATATAGATACATATATAAATAAAAAACAAAACAAATGATATTTTATTTGTGGTTGTAGTGTTAGTTATGGAAGAGTATATGCCAGGCAGTTTTAAGAGAATGAAATCTTTCCAAAACAGTTAAAGTGTGCAGATGTACATATACATATATAAAAGTCGTTACCGGGTTTTTGTCTTTCAAAAACCTAAAATTGTCTCTAGAACGATCTTAAATTTATATTTTCCACTTTTAATGACAATCCTATGTGGAAATGACTTTAATGTGAAAAAAGTTCCTAAAAGTGGAAACTACTGGGTTAGGTTTTATTGCCTGTGGAGTAACTGTAGTCTTGTTTTTGTATAATTAACAAACAAAACAAATGTTTTATTACTAGATTTCATTCATGTAGACACAAAATTTGAAGCCCAAAGGCTATAGTAACTTTATAGCTTGAGAGCTGTTAGAGATTCAAAATTTACGCAATGAAACATGACTAACGACTAGAAATACAGTCGAAATTTTAAATTCATATTTTTGAATTAAATTATTAAATTGGGAATTTCTACAGAGGTTGCTCTGTTTATACCCTTCACCACCATAAGTTTGTGCTGATTTATGTAACGCATAGAAATATTTGATAGTTAGATTCACCTTTTAGTATATCAATAGGCTTAGAATCACTTTCTGAGTAGATTTGGCTATGTCAGTCCGTCCATCCGTCTGGCTGGCTGGCTGGACCCCCATGTAAATCATGTAATCAAGGTACAGGTCGCAATTGTAGAGATAATTTGATAAAATTTTGCACAGCTCATTTTATTGAAATTCGTCAAAATCGGTCCATTATTTATGTTACCTCCCATAGGTCCTACTTCTCCGAATTGATATTTTGGTCACAAATATCAATATCTATACCCTTCACCACCATAGGTGGAAAGAGTATTATAAGTTTGTGCTGATGTATGTAACGCATAGAAATATTTGTCTTAGACCCACATATTAGTATTCCAATAGGCTTAAAATCATTTTCTGAGTCGACTTAGCGATGTCCGTCCGTCTGACTGGCTGGACGGCTGGGTGGACCCCCATGTAAACCTTGCAATCAAACTACAGGTCGCAATTCTAATGATAATTTTATGAAATTTGGCACAGATAATTTTTTTCTTAGTGAGACTACGGCTATTGAAATTCGTCAAAATCGATCCATTATTTATGGTACCTCCCATTGGTCCAACTTCCCGGAATTGATATATTGGCCACAAATATCAATATTTTTTCATAAAATTTACGGCAAATACTGTTGATGTAAACTAAAATCGCTGTACCAAAATTCGTTGAAATCGGTCCACATTTGACTATAGCTCCCATACAAAATCTTCTGTCAAAACGCACTAAATGGGACAAAAACCACTAAAACGCTCGTAAATCTAAAGATAATGCGAATTCAAGTTTATTTTTAGCATACGTAACTTTTGTAACGACTGTAATCAATTTGCTAAATTTCGAGAAAATCGGTCCACATTTGACCCTAGCTCTCATATAAGTCCAAATGACGGAAACAGGTTAAATATATAAGTTTTAAGAAAAGTTTATACAAAATTTTTTGTTAAGAAAAAAATTGTATAGAAAATTTTTTGTTAAGAAAAATTTCTATAGAAAATTTTTTGTTAAGAAAAAATTTCTATAGAAAACTTTTTGTTAAGAAAAAATTTCTATAGAAAACTTTTCGTTAGGAAAAAATTTCTATAGAAAACCTTGCGTTAACAAAAAATTTCTATAGAAAACTTTTCGTTAAGAAAAAATTTCTATAGAACATTTTTCGTTAACATCGGTCCACATTTGACCATAGCTCCCATACAAAATCTTCTGTCAAAACGAACTAAATGAAACAAAAATCTCTAAAACGCTCGTAACTCTGAAGATAATGGGAATTTTAAGTTTATTTTTGGCATACATAATTTTTGTAACAACTGTAATCAAATTGCCAAATTTCGAGATAATCGGTCCACATTTGACCCTAGCTCTTATACAAGTCCAAATGACAGAAACAGGGTTAATATATAAGTTTTGAGAAAAGTTTATAGAAAATTTTTTGTTAAGAAAAAAATTCTATAGAAAATTTTTTGTTAAGAAAAAATTTCTATAGAAAATTTTTTGTTAAGAAAAAAATTTTATAGACAATTTTTTGTTAAGAAAAAAATTTTATAGAAAATTTTTTGTTAAGAAAAAAATTTTATAGACAATTTTTGTTAAGTACAAATTTCTATAGAAAATTTTTTGTTAAGAAAAAATTTTTGTTAAGAAAAAATTTCTATAGAAATTTTTTTGTTAAGAAAAAATTTCTATAGAAAATTTTTTGTTAAGAAAAAATTTCTATAGAAAATTTTTTGTTAAGAAAAAATTTCTACAGACAATTTTTTGTTAAGAAAAAATTTCTATAGAAAATTTTTTGTTAAGAAAAAATTTCTATAGAAAAATTTTTGTTAAGAAAAAATTTCTATAGAAAAATTTTTGTTAAGAAAAAATTTCTATAGAAAATTTTTTGTTAAGAAAAAATTTCTATAGAAAATTTTTTGTTAAGAAAAAATTTCTATAGAAAATTTTTTGTTAAGAAAAAATTTCTATAGAAAATTTTTTGTTAAGAAAAAATTTCTATAGAAAATTTTTTGTTAAGAAAAAATTTCTACAGAAAATTTTTTGTTAAGAAAAAATTTCTATAGAAAATTTTTTGTTAAGAAAAAATTTCTATAGAAAATTTTTTGTTAAGAAAAAAATTTTATAGAAAATTTTTTGTTAAGAAAAAAATTTTATAGACAATTTTTGTTAAGTACAAATTTCTATAGAAAATTTTTTGTTAAGAAAAAATTTTTGTTAAGAAAAAATTTCTATAGAAAATTTTTTGTTAAGAAAAAATTTCTGTAGAAAATTTTTTGTTAAGAAAAAATTTCTACAGAAAATTTTTTGTTAAGAAAAAATTTCTATAGAAAATTTTTTGTTAAGAAAAAATTTCTATAGAAAATTTTTTGTTAAGAAAAAATTTCTATAGAAAATTTTTTGTTAAGAAAAAAATTTTATAGAAAATTTTTTGTTAAGAAAAAAATTTTATAGACAATTTTTTGTTAAGAAAAAAATTTTATAGAAAATTTTTTGTTAAGAAAAAAGTTTTATAGACAATTTTTTGTTAAGTAAAAATTTCTATAGAAAATTTTTTGTTAAGAAAAAATTTCTATAGAAAATTTTTTGTTAAGAAAAAATTTCTACAGAAAATTTTTTGTTAAGAAAAAATTTCTATAGAAAATTTTTTGTTAAGAAAAAATTTCTATAGAAAATTTTTTGTTAAGAAAAAATTTCTACAGAAAATTTTTTGTTAAGAAAAAATTTCTATAGAAAATTTTTTGTTAAGTAAAAATTTCTATAGAAAATTTTTTGTTAAGAAAAAATTTCTATAGAAAATTTTTTGTTAAGAAAAAAATTCTATAGAAAATTTTTTGTTAAGAAAAAATTTCTATAGAAAATTTTTTGTTAAGAAAAAATTTCTATAGAAAATTTTTTGTTAAGAAAAAATTTCTATAGAAAATTTTTTGTTAAGAAAAAATTTCTATAGAAAATTTTTTGTTAAGAAAAAATTTCTATAGAAAATTTTTTGTTAAGAAAAAATTTCTATAGAAAAATTTTTGTTAAGAAAAAATTTCTATAGAAAAATTTTTGTTCAGAAAAAATTTCTATAGAAAATTTTTTGTTCAGAAAAAATTTCTATAGAAAATTTTTTGTTAAGATCGGTCCATATTTGACCATAGCTCCCATACAAAATCTTCTGTCAAAACGCACAAAATGAGACAAAAGTCACTAAAACGCTCGTAACTCTGAAGATAATGACAATTTTAAGTTTATTTTTTGCATACAGAATTTTGTCCGCATTTGACCCCAGCTCTCATGCAAGTCCAAATGACAGAAACAGGTTAAATATATAAGTTTTAAGAAAATGTTTGGATAAAGGCAAAATTTAATAAATATTTGTCTTTATATATGAAAAAGACACCTTTGACCTTAGTGGTGAAGGGTATCGTAAGGTCAGGCTTGACCTACTATAGCACTTTCTTACTTGTTTTATTATAAATTAAAATGAAATTGTTCGATTTTGTTACAAGAAAAACAAAAAACAGTTTTTTAGTAGTTTAAGCTTAACCTTGTATTACCCTTCAACTTTAAGGTCAAATAAAAACCAATTTTTAAATAGGGTTTAAATCCGATATTTAAATAGGGGCCAAATCGTATTTGATATCGATCGAAAACTCAGACAGAAATATTGTGTAACATACTTTAGGGATTTTTAAAATAATTTATTTTGAAAAAAGTTTAAAAAAATTGATATATAAACATATCCATTTCTTTATCAAGTAATTTAGTTTAAATTAAATTCTTTTACCATCAGGAAAGTTTTGACAAATAAGTTATATGTTATATATTATTTAGATTATCCTAAAGTATGCTACATAAATGTTTCTGAAATAACTTACATTTCGATCGATAGCAAATGTGGCGGTTTGGACCAAAATTATCTTAGAATTTAAAGTTTTTAGAATAGTAAACCAGCCTGATGGCCAAAAATTTGGTTTACTCCTCTGTATGTCTTATATAAAAATCTGTGTCCATATTTAAAAGTATAAAAGTCAACAAAGACAGGAAATGAATTCAACACTAAATCTATTTACAAATGTAAATGTAAAAATTTAAATGCTAATGTTTTTGTTTGTTTTTCTTTATATATGTAAATTAATAAAAACAAAATAAATATAAGCAGTTAAGACAATAAATATAAATTTAATTCATTAATATAGGCAGTATTAAGATTTCTTAAAAAATTTTTCGTTAAGAAAAAATTCTTTAGAAAATTTTTTGTTAGGAAAAAATTTCTATAGAAATTTTTTTGTTAAGAAAAAATTTCTATAGAAAACTTTTCGTTAGGAAAAAATTTCTATAGAAAACTTTTAGTTAAGAACAAATTTCTATAGAAAACTTTTCGTTAAGAAAAAATTTCTTTAAAAAACTTTTCGTTAAGAAATATTTCTATAGAAAACATTTCTTTAAGAAAAAAATTCTATAGAAAATTTTTTGTTAAGACAAATTTCTATAGAAAATTTTTCGTTAAAAAAAAATTTCTATAGAAAACATTTCGTTAAGAAAAAATTTCCAAAGAAAATTTTTCGTTAAGAAAAAATTTCCAAAGAAAATTTTTCGTTAAGAAAAAATTTCCTAAGAAAAAATTTCCAAAGAAAATTTTTCGTTACGAAAAAATTTCCAAAGAAAATTTTTCGTTAAGAAAAAATTTCCAAAGAAAATTTTTCGTTAAGAAAAAATTTCAAAAGAAAATTTTTCGTTCAAAAAAAATTTCCAAAGAAAATTTTTCGTTTCTATAAAAAGTTTTTCGTTAAGAAAAAATTTCTATAGAAAATTTTTCATTAAGAAAAAATTTCTATAGAAAATTTTTCGTTAAGAAAAAATTTCTATAGAAAATTTTTCGTTAAGAAAAAATTTCTATAGAAAATTTTTCGTTAAGAAAAAATTTCTATAGAAAATTTTTCGTTAAGAAAAAATTTATATAGAAAATTTTTCGTTAAGAAAAAATTTCTATAGAAAATTTTTCGTTAAGAAAAAATTTCTATAGAAAATTTTTCGTTAAGAAAAAATTTCTATAGAAAATTTTTCGTTAAGAAAAAATTTCTATAGAAAATTTTTCGTTAAGAAAAAATTTCTATAGAAAATTTTTCGTTAAGAAAAAATTTCTATAGAAAATTTTTCGTTAAGAAAAAATTTCTATAGAAACTTTTTTGTTAAGAAAAAATTTCTATAGAAAATTTTTCGTTAAGAAAAAATTTCTATAGAAACTTTTTTGTTAAGAAAAAATTTCTATAGAAACTTTTTTGTTAAGAAAAAATTTCTATAGAAAATTTTTCGTTAAGAAAAAATATCTATAGAAAATTTTTCGTTAAGAAAAAATTTCTATAGAAAATTTTTCGTTAAGAAAAAATTTCTATAGAAAATTTTTCGTTAAGAAAAAATTTCTATAGAAAATTTTTCGTTAAGAAAAAATTTCTATAGAAAATTTTTCGTTAAGAAAAAATTTCTATAGAAAATTTTTCGTTAAGAAAAAATTTCTATAGAAAATTTTTCGTTAAGAAAAAATTTCTATAGAAAATTTTTCGTTAAGAAAAAATTTCTATAGAAAATTTTTCGTTAAGAAAAAATTTCTATAGAAAATTTTTCGTTAAGAAAAAATTTCTATAGAAAATTTTTCGTTAAGAAAAAATTTCTATAGAAAATTTTTCGTTAAGAAAAAATTTCTATAGAAAATTTTTCGTTAAGAAAAAATTTCTATAGAAAATTTTTCGTTAAGAAAAAATTTCTATAGAAAATTTTTCGTTAAGAAAAAATTTCTATAGAAAATTTTTCGTTAAGAAAAAATTTCTATAGAAAATTTTTCGTTAAGAAAAAATTTCTATAGAAAATTTTTCGTTAAGAAAAAATTTCTATAGAAAATTTTTCGTTAAGAAAAAATTTCTATAGAAAATTTTTCGTTAAGAAAAAATTTCTATAGAAATTTTTTCGTTAAGAAAAAATTTCTATAGAAAATTTTTCGTTAAGAAAAAATTTCTATAGAAAATTTTTCGTTAAGAAAAAATTTCTATAGAAAATTTTTCGTTAAGAAAAAATTTCTATAGAAAATTTTTCGTTAAGAAAAAATTTCTATAGAAAATTTTTCGTTAAGAAAAAATTTCTATAGAAAATTTTTCGTTAAGAAAAAATTTCTATAGAAAATTTTTCGTTAAGAAAAAATTTCTATAGAAAATTTTTCGTTAAGAAAAAATTTCTATAGAAAATTTTTCGTTAAAAAAAAATTTCTATAGAAAATTTTTCGTTAAGAAAAAATTTCTATAGAAAATTTTTCGTTAAGAAAAAATTTCTATAGAAAATTTTTCGTTAAGAAAAAATTTCTATAGAAAATTTTTCGTTAAGAAAAAATTTCTATAGAAAATTTTTCGTTAAGAAAAAATTTCTACAGAAAATTTTTCGTTAAGAAAAAATTTCTACAGAAAATTTTTCGTTAAGAAAAAATTTCTATAAAAAATTTTTCGTTAAGAAGAAATTTTTTCTTAACGAAAAATTTTCTATAGAAAATTTTTCGTTGAGAAAAAATTTCTATGGAAAATTTTTCGTTAAGAAAAAATTTCTACAGAAAATTTTTCGTTGAGAAAAAATTTCTACAGAAAATTTTTCGTTAAGAAAAAATTTCTATGTCGATCGAAATGTAAGATATTTCAACAAAGTTTGTGAAGCTTACTTTTAGCATAATCTTAATAATATATAACATATAAGTTATATATTATTTGCCATTACTACTACTAGTAATGAGTTTTATTAAAACCAAATATTTTGGCAAACAAATGAATGTGTTTAGATATCAAATTCTATTAAAAGTCAAACTAGTATTTCTTCCTTAATAATATTATGATTTTGAAAACTTTTCGGTCTAACCTCTTTCATTGTGGTTGATGATTGGTGAAACGTGTCTAAATAATGATTGAGGCAACAGAGTAAATTGCTTGTAGTTGTTGTTTTTTTCGTTGTCGTTGTGATT
This sequence comes from Stomorhina lunata, assembly GCA_933228675.1. Lineage (NCBI taxonomy): Eukaryota > Metazoa > Arthropoda > Insecta > Diptera > Rhiniidae > Stomorhina > Stomorhina lunata. Next base: position 20,100,149 of record OW121744.1, read on the forward strand.
TTATTTGTCGTTTCAGTTGATTTGTTTGTTTTTCCAATTTTTCTTCAGTTTTTCTGTTTCAATCATCCCTCACTTCCTCCTCCAAAGTTGAGTTTGTTCCAGTTTAACATTTTCACTTCATGCATATATAAAAAATGTTAAAATGGTAGATGTGGATTTTTCCATTTTCATTTATTTATTCAATTTGCATACAATTTCCCTCGTTGTTAGTTATTAAATATATATTTTTTTCTGTTATAGTGGCTTTTAGTTTTTTTAGTAGATATTTCCATTTTCATTTCTGGTTTTGTAGTTTTGTTCTCTTTAGTTTCCATCCAGTTCCGATGTATTTTTTTTTCGAATTTATTTAAATAAATTGCATTTTTAATACAAGTTGTGGAAGATAAGTGGTAAACAGAGTCGGTAGTAGTCCATAGTTTCGAAGATGTGGTTTAGTTTTTATATAAAAAATTTCAAATTTATTCATTTTATTCAAATAACACTTAAAAGTAAATGGAGGTTTTTATAAAGATGGTTTTTAGAAATGAACAATTAAAAATTAGGGAATTTGGTTTGAACAAAATTTATTCATTTAAAATGAAGTAGCACTGTAAAAACAATCATATTAAAAATACTATAAAAATAACATTTTAATTAAAATTCTTACAAAAAATTTAAATATTTAATGATTCTGAATCATTATTACTACATACAACTAAAATGAAATAACTAGAAATAAAGTAGCTTTCAAATTTTGTTATTAAAAAAAATCATATACAAAAATTTTTATTATGAAAAAAATGTCTAAGATACTTGTTCGCAACAAAAAAATTTCTATAGAAATTTTTCGTAGTGGAAAAATTTCCATAGAAAATTTTTTGCTTTTTTTTTTGATAACAAACAATTTTTATAAACAATTTTTATAAACTATAAAAAAAGTGTCTATATAAAATTTTTCGCTAGGAAAAGTAATATTTTCATAGAAAATTGTTAGTTATGAAAAAATTTCTATAGAAAATTTTTAGTTATGAAAAAATTTCTATAGAAAATTTATCGGTATGAAAAAATTTCTATAGAAAATTTTTCGTTATCAAAAAATTGGTACAGAAAATTTTTATTATGAAAAAATTTCATTAGAAAATTTTTCGTTATGAAAAAATTTCTATAGAAAATTTTTCGTTATGAAAAAATTTCTATAGAAAATTTTTCGTTATAAAAAAATTTCTATAGAAAATTTTTCGTTATGAAAAAATTTCTATAGAAAATTTTTCGTTTTGGAAAAATTTCTAGAAAATTTTTAATATGAAAAATTTTTATAGAAAATTTTTTGTCTTAAAAAATTTTATTTAGCAAATTTTTTGTTTTAAAAAAATATCGATATAAAATTTTTTGTTATAAAAAATTTCTATAGAAAACTTTTGGTTATAAAAAAATTTCGATAAAAAAATTTTTGAAAAAAAAAAATTCGATAGAAAACAACAAACATTTTTCGCAGAAAAAAGTTTTTATAAAAAAAGTTTTTCTAAGGAAATTTTCAATAAAATTTCTATAAAAAATTTTTAATACAAAATTTTTCTAAAGAAAATTTTCGACATAAAATATTTTTATTAAAAATTTTTGATACAAAATTTTTCGATAAAAATTTTCTGTATATAATTTCAATAGAAAAATTTTTGTTATGAAATAATTTCTATAGAAAATTTTTTGTCCTGAAAAAATTTCTAAAGACAATTTTTTGTTATGAAAAAATGTCTATAGAAAATTTTTCGGTATGAATAAATTCTTACAAAAAATTTTTTGTTTTGAAAAATTTGTATAGAAAATTTTTCGCAATGAAAAAATTTCTATATAACATTTTTCACAATGAAAAAAATTTTATAAAAACTTTTCGTTAATTTTAGTTATAAAATTTTTCTTTGGAAAATTTTTTTTATAAAATTTTGGTTATGATAATTGACGATATCAAATTATAGCTATAGAAAATTTTCTATACAAAATTTTTGGCATAGAAAATTTTTGGCATAGAAAATTTTTGATATAAAATTTTTCCACTGAAATTTTTCCTATAGAAACTATTCGATACAACATTTTTGCTATAAAAAATTTTCGATATAAAATTTTACTATAAAAAATTTTCGATATAAAATTCTACTATAAAAAATATAAAATTCTACTATAAAAAATAAAATATAGCTTTTTAATATTTTCAATATAAAAATGTTTTTATAAAAAATTTTCGATATAAAATTTTTTGATATAAAACTCTTCTATAAAAAATTTCCGATATTAAATTTTCCTACATAAAATTTTCGATATAAAATTTTTGTGTAGAAAATTTTCGAAATGAAATTTTTTTTATAGAAAATTTTCTATATTAAGTTTTTTTATAGTAAATTTTTGATTTTTCCATGGAATTTTGCTGCAGAAAATTTTTGATATAGAATTTTTCTCTAGCAAATTTTTGATATAGGTTTTTACGATAGAAAATTATAGATAAATTTCTTCTATAGAAAATTTTCTTTATAAAATTTTTCTATAGAAAATTTTCAATAAAAAATTTTTCCATAGAAAATTTTCAATAAAAAATTTTTTCATAGAAAATTTTCAATATAAAAGTTTTCCATAGGAAAATTTCTATATTAAATTTTTCGATCGCAAATTTTCGATGTAAAATTTTTCTATAGAAAATTTTCGTATAAAGTTTTTCTATAAAAAATGTTCAATATAAAATTTTTCCATAGAAAATTTTCGATATAAAATTTTTCTATAAAAAATTTTCGATATAAAATTTTTCCATAGAAAATTTTCGATGTAAAATTTTTCTATAGAAAATTTTCGTATAAAGTTTTTCTATAAAAAATGTTCAATATAAAATTTTTCCATAGAAAATTTTCGATATAAAATTTTTTTATAAAAAATTTTCGATATAAAATTTTTCCATAGAAAATTTTCGATATAATATTTTTCCATAAAAAATTTTCGATATAAAATTTTTCTATAAAAAATTTCGATATAAAATTTTCTAAAGAAAATTTTTGATATAAAGTTTTTTTATACAAAATTTTCGATATAAAGTCTTTCCATAAAAAAATTTCGATATAAGGTTTTTCTGTGAAAAATTTTTGATATAAAATGTTTCTGTAGAAAATTTCCGATACAAAATTTTTGGGTAGAGAATTGTCTATATAACATTTTTCTGAAGCAAATTTTCGATATAAAATTTGTCCATAGAAAATTTTCGATATTAGATTTTTTCATAAGAAATTGTTGATATTAAATTTATCTATAGGAAATTTTCGATACAAAGTTTTTCAATAAAATAAATTTTGATACAAAATTTTTCTATAGAAAATTTTCGAGGTAGAATTTCTTTATAGAAAATTCTCGATAGAGCATTTTTGGATAGAAAATTTTCGATATAGCATTTTTTGATAGATAATTCTCGATATATAATTTTTTTGATATACAATTTTTTTATAGAAATTGTTTGATATAAAATGTTTATAACAAATCTTTGATCGATACAAAATTTTCGTATAGAAAGTTTTATATGTAAAATATTTTATTAAATTTTTTTAATAAAATTTGAACCCACAACCTCTTAACATAAATTTTTGGTTCAACTAAAAATCAAAAAAAAATTTCTTTCAAAAAATTTTTCTGTAGAAATTTTTTCGAATAAAAATTTTCGATATAAATTTTTCTATTTAAAAATATAAAATTTCTTTATAGAAAGTTTTCGATATAAAATTTTTCTATAGAAAATTTTTGATATTAAATTTTTTTTTGTACAAAATTTGGGAAATTAAATTTTACTTTAAAAAATTTTTCTTGTAAAATATTTGCTTGTTATACTACAATTTTCCATTAAAATAGATTTTAATAATATCCTTACGTTAGTCAATTATGTGAATGTTAATGCAAATATTTATATTTGTATATCCTATAAATTTTTAATTTTGTTCATATTTTGTCTCCCGACTTCACATTAAGTCACTTCGAAATTTAATCCATCTGCTTAAAATATTTAAAAATGCTTAAGCCCATAAATCCTAAATCAACAGCCATTAAAAAAATATACAAATCCCATTTACATACAATAAATCAAATGAAATTATTTACAAACAACAACAACTTAATAATAGCAATAAATTGAAAATCTGGCTTTTTATTTGTTGATTATTTAGGGCTGAAGATAGACAAAATTTATTTGTGCCACAGAAAAAAATTCAAATCTGAATACAAAATCTAAATGGTTAACAATTAAAAAGTATTTGAGTGAGCAAAATGTCAATTTCAAATTGACATTTAAACATTTATATACAAATATTTGCTTATTTATATGTTTGCAAATGTATGTGTTTGTTTGTGTATTTAACCCCAAAATTTTTGTGTGTATATATAAGTAGATAATATTGTCGGCAATTTCAGCAGTTTTGAGTAGAAGAACTTTCACCAAAATGTTTAAAATTTTATGTCACAAATTTTCTATAGAAAAATTTGATATCGAAAATTTTCCATAGAAAAATTTTATATCAAAAAATTTCTATCGAAAAATTTTATATCGAAAATATTCTATAGAAAAATTTAATATCGAAAGTTTTCTATAGAAAAATTTTATATCGAAAATTTTATATTGAAAATTTTTTATAGAAAAATTTTATATTGAAAATTTTCTATAGAAATTTTAATATTGAAAATTTTTTATAAAAAATTTTATATTGAAAATTTTCTATAGAATAATTTTATATCAAAAATTTTCTATAGAAAAATTTTATATCGACAATTTTCTATAGAAAAATTTTATATTGAAAATTTTCTATAGAAAAATTTTCTATTGAAAATTTTCTATAGAAAAATTTTATATCGAAAATTTTCTATAGAAAAATTTTATATCGAAAATTTTCTATAGAAAAATTTTATATCGAAAATTTTCTATAGAAAAATTTTATATCGAAAATTTTCTATAGAAAAATTTTATATCGAAAATTTTCTATAGAAAAATTTTATATCGAAAATTTTCTATAGAAAAATTTTATATCGAAAATTTTCTTTAGAAAAATTTTATATCGAAAATTTTCTTTAGAAAAATTTTATATCGAAAATTTTCTATAGAAAAATTTAATATCGAAAATTTTCTATAGAAAAATTTTATATCGAAAATTTTCTATAGAAAATTTTTCTATCGAAAATACTCTATAGAACATTTTTATATCGAAAAATTTTATATCGAAAATTTTCTATAAAAACATTTTCTATAGAAAAATTTTATATCGAAAATTTTCTATAGAAAAATTTTATATCGAAAATTTTCTATAGAAAAATTTTATATTGAAAATTTTCTTTAGAAAATTTTATATTGAAAATTTTCTATAGAAAAATTTTATATCGAAAATTTTTTAAAGAAAAATTTTATATTGAAAATTTCCTATAGAGAAATTTTTTCTCGAAAATTTTCTATAGAAAAATTTTATATCGGAAATTTTCTATAGAAAAATTTTATATCGAAAATTTTCTATAGAAAAATCTTATATCAAAAATTTTCTATAGAAAAATTTTATATCGAAAATTTTCTATAGAAAAATTTTATATCGAAAGTTTTCTATAGAAAAATTTTATATTGAAAATTTTCTTTAGAAAATTTTATATTGAAAATTTTCTATAGAAAAATTTTATATTGAAAATTTTCTATAGAAAAATTTTATATTGAAAATTTCCTATAGAAAAATTTTGTATCGAAAATTTTCTATCAAAAATTTTTATATCGAAAATTTTCTATAGAAAAATTTTATATCGAAAATTTTCTATAGAAAAATTTTATATCGAAAATTTTCTATAGAAAAATTTTATATCGAAAATTTTCTAAAGAAAAATTTTATATTGAAAATTTTCTATAGAAAATTTAATATTGAAAATTTTCTATCGAAAAATTTTATATCGAAAATTTTCTATCGAAAAATTTTCTATCGAAAATTTTCTATAGAAAAATTTTATATTGAAAATTTTCTATAGAAAAATTTTATATCGAAAATTTTCTATAGAAAAATTTTATATCGAAAATTTTCTATAGAAAAATTTTATATTGAAAATTTTCTATAGAAAATTTAATATTGAAAATTTTCTATCGAAAAATTTTATATCGAAAATTTTCTATCGAAAAATTTTCTATCGAAAATTTTCTATAGAAAAATTTTATATTGAAAATTTTCTATAGAAAAATTTTATATTGAAAATTTTCTATAGAAAAATTTTATATCGAAAATTTCTTAAGAAAAATTTTATATCGAAAATTTTCTATAGAAAAATTTTGTATCGAAAATTTTCTATAGAAAAATTTTATATTGAAAATTTTCTATAGAAAATTTAATATTGAAAATTTTCTATCGAAAAATTTTATATCGAAAATTTTCTATCGAAAAATTTTCTATCGAAAATTTTCTATAGAAAAATTTTATATTGAAAATTTTCTATAGAAAAATTTTATATTGAAAATTTTCTATAGAAAAATTTTATATTGAAAATTTTCTATAGAAAAATTGTATATCGAAAATTTTCTATAGAAAATTTTTATATCGAAAATTTTCTATAGAAAATTTTTATATTGAAAATTCTCTATAGAAAATTTTTATATTGAAAATTTTCTATAGAAAATTTTTATATTGAAAATTTTCTTTAGAAAATTTTTATATTGAAAATTTTCTATAGAAAATTTTTATATCGAAAATATTCTATAGAAAATTTTTATATCGAAAAATTTTATATCGAAAATTTTCTATAGAAAAATTTTATATCGAAAATTTTCTATAGAAAAATTTTATATCGAAAATTTTCTATAGAAAAATTTTATATTGAAAATTTTCTTTAGAAAATTTTATATTGAAAATTTTCTATAGAAAAATTTTATATCGAAAATTTTTTAAAGAAAAATTTTATATTGAAAATTTTCTATAGAAAAAATTTAAATCGAAAATTTTTAATAGAAAAATTTTCTATAGGAAAATTTTATATCGAAAATTTTCTATAGAAAAATTTTATATCGAAAATTTTTTTTGAAGTTTCTTTGTTTATTGATTTGCTGGGTATACGATTGTTTATGTGTTGATGTGGCTGTCATTGCTCTTCATTCCAAATTTCGCTATAAATATTTAAATAGGCTTTCGTTTTCAATTAAATTGTTATTGCAAGCCACTACTAATTCATTACTTTAAACTTCGTCCTCTTTTCAATTCATGCCCAAAATATTGCGACATCAAATAAATTTGAAATTGTCCAATAATGTGGTTTCAAATTCAGAAGATTTGGGAAAACAAATAACGCCAATTTATCTCAAATGTGTCATTAAACAAAACTGAAGGTTATTGATCGAAGTACCCACTACAAAATTTGAATTACTTTCTCTTTAAGTCCAAAAAGAACAGAAGATTTATTTAGATTTAAATTTTCCACGAAAATTTCTTTAAAAAAAGCCATTTATTTTAAATTCGAAGATTTTGATTTAAAACATTGTTGCAGCCATTGGTCTCTTTTGTTGTAGTTTTTAGACTTGATTTGAGGTTTTTGTACGCAACTTTTATTGATTGTAATTAATTATTTAAATTTGTATATCAATTGCTATTAAATTATTATAAACATTTACATGGTTTGTATTTATTTTTATTCATTTTCTTTAATTGGAAATGTAATTAATAGCTAAATAATTAATTTATTTGAATGTTTTTTTCTAGGAATCGTCATAAATGGACTATTCATTACTATATAGTTTTAAAGCCGAAATAATTACACTATTCAACAGATAAATTAACATTCAAATTAAACTATTTTTTGATAAATACAAAAACGAGATAAATTAATTTTTTTTTTTTTTCATCAAAAATTGTTGATATAAAATTTTTGTATGGAAAATTTTTGATACAAAATTTTTCTTTACTAATTTTCGATGTAAAATTTTTCTACAAAAAATTCTTGTCTGAATTTTTTTGGACATACAGTTTTTTATTGAATTTTCGGGATAAAAAACTGATTCTATAGAACATTTTTAATATAAAACTTTTCTATCAAAAAGTTCCGTTATAAAATATTTTGACAGAAAATTTTCGTTAGAAAATTTTTCTATAAAAAAAATTGCGATACAAAATTTTTCTACAGTAAATTTATATACAGTAAATATTTCTATAGAAAATTTGTCTGTAAAATTTTTTGTATATCAAATGAATCTATAGAAAATTTTGAATATAATACTTTTCGTAATAAAATTTTTCTACATAAAATTCTTCTATAGAAAATTTTTCTATAAAATTTTTTGGAATGATTCTATAGAGAATATAAATATTTTTTATAAAAAATTTTCGTTCTAAAATTATTTTATAGAAAATTTTCTGTATAAAATTTTTCTATAGAAAATTTTCAGCATAAAATTTTAAAATAGAAAATATTCGATACAAAATTTTTCTATAGAAAATGTTTGATATAAAAATGTTCTGTACAAAATTTTAGATATAAACATTTTCTATAGAAAATTTCTCTAAAAAATGTTTGATATAAAAATTTCTATAGAAAATTTTCGATATAAAATTTTTCAACAAAAAAAATATAAAATTGTTTTCTAGAAAATTTTTAATATAAAATTATTTTATAGATAATTTTTGATATCAAACTTTTCTATATAAAATTTTTATCAAAAAAATTTTCGATATAAAATTTTTCAACAGAAAATATTTGAAATAAAATTTTTTTATAGAAAATTTTGTATTATAGATGTTTCTATAGAAAATTTTGGATATAGAATTTTCTAGAAAAAAATTTCGGTATACAATTTTTCTAACCAATTTTTACAGAAAATTTCTTAATACAATTTTTCAACAAAATGTTTTTAATATAAAATTTTCTACAACAAATTTTCGATACAAAATTATTCTTCAAAAAGTTTTCAATAGAAAAATTTTCTCTAGGCAATTTGCGAAATAAAATTTTTCTATCGAAAAAAATCGATATAAATATTTTCTCTACTAAATTTTTGATATTAAATTTTTCTATACAAAATTTTCAATAAAAACATTTTTTTTTAGAAAATTTTAGAGATAAATTTATTTTATAAAAATTTTCAATATAAAATTTTTCTGTAGAAACTTTTTGATATAAAATTTTTCTGCAGAAAATTCTCGATATAAAATTTTCTATAGAAAATTTAAAATAAAATTTTTGTATACAAAATTTTTGATATAAAATTTTTCTATTGAAAATTTTCGACATAAAATTTTTCTATAGAAAATTTTCGACATAAAATTTTTCTATAGAAAATTTTCAATATCAAATTTTTCTATAGAAAATTTTCGATATAAAATATTTTTTTAGAAAATTTTGGGCATAAAATTTTCCTATAGAAAATTTTCGATATAAAATATTTCTAGAGAAAATTTTTGATATAAAATTTTTCTATAGAAAATTTTCGATACAAAATTTTTATATAGAAAATTTTTTATATAAAAATTTTTGATACAAAATTTTTCTATAGAAAATTTTCGATATAAAATTTTTCTATAGAAAATTTTCGATAAAAAATTTTTCTATAGAAAATTTTCGATAAAAAATTTTTCTATAGAAAATTTTCGTTATAAAATTTTTCTATAGAAAATTTTCGTTATAAAATTTTTCTATAGAAAATTTTCGATAAAAAATTTTTCTATAGAAAATTTTCGTTATAAAATTTTTCTATAGAAAATTTTCGTTTAAAAATTTTTCTATAAAAAATTTTCGTTTTAAAATTTTTCTATAAAAAATTTTCGATACAAAATTTTTCTATACAAAATTTTCGATATAAAATTTTTCTATAGAAAATTTTCTATATAAAATTTTTCTATAGAAAATTTTCGATATAAAATTTTTCTATAGAAAATTTTGGATATAAAATTTTTCTATAGAAAATTTTCGTTATAAAATTTTTCTATAGAAAATTTTCTTTATAAAATTTTTTTATAGAAAATTTTCGATATAAAATTTTTCTATAGAAAATTTTCGATATAAAATTTTTCTGTAGAAAATTTTCGATATAAAATTTTTCTATAGAAAATTTTCGATACAAAATTTTTCTATAAAAAATTTTCGACATAAAATTTTTCTATAGAAAATTTTCGACATAAAATCTTTCTATAGAAAATTTTCGACATAAAATCTTTCTATAGAAAATTTTCGACATAAAATTTTTCTATAGAAAATTTTCGATATAAAATTTTTCTATAGAAAATTTTCGTTATAAAATTTTTCTATAGAAAATTTTCGTTATAAAATTTTTCTATAGAAAATTTTCGATATAAAATTTTTCTATAGAAAATTTTAGATATAAAATTTTTCTATAGAAAATTTTCGATATAAAATTTTTCTATAGAAAATTTTCGATATAAAATTTTTCTATAGAAAATTTTCGATATAAAATTTTTCTATAGAAAATTTTCGATATAAAATTTTTCTATAGAAAATTTTCGATATAAAATTTTTCTATAGAAAATTTTCGATATAAAATTTTTCTATAGAAAATTTTCGATATAAAATTTTTCTATAGAAAATTTTCGATATAAAACTTTTCTATAGAAAATTTTTGATATACAATTTTTCTATAGAAAATTTTCGATATAAAATTTTTCTATAGAAAATATTCGATGTAAAATTTTTGTATAGAAAATTTTCAATGTAAAATTTTTGGATAGAAAATTTTCGATATAAAATTTTTTTATAGAATATTTTCGATATAAAATTTTTCTATAGAAAATTTTCGATATAAAATTTTTCTTTAGAAAATTTTCGATATAAAATTTTTCTATACAAAATTTTCGATAAAAATTTTTCTATAGAAAATTTTCGATATAAAATTTTTCTATAGAAAATTTTCGACATAAAATTTTTCTATAGAAAATTTTCGATATAAAATTTTTCTATAGAAAATTTTCGATATAAAATTTTTATATAGAAAATTTTCGATATAAAATTTTTCTATAGAAAATTTTCGATATAAAAATTTTCTATAGAAAATTTTCGATACAAAATTTTTCGATATAAAATTTTTCTATAAACAATTTTCGATATAAAATTTTTCTATAGAAAATTTTCGATACAAAATTTTTCTATATAAAATTTTCGATATAAAATTTTTCTATAAATAGTTTTCGATATAAAATTTTTCTATACAAAATTTTCGACATAAAATTTTTCTATAGAAAATTTTCGATATAAAATCTTTCTATAAAAAATTTTCGACATAAAATTTTTCTATAGAAAATTTTCGATATAAAATTTTTCTATAGAAAATTTTCGTTATAAAATTTTTCTATAGAAAATTTTCGATATAAAATCTTTCTATAGAAAATTTTCGACATAAAATTTTTCTATAGAAAATTTTCGATATAAAATTTTTCTATAGAAAATTTTCGATATAAAATCTTTCTATAGAAAATTTTCGTTATAAAATTTTTCTATAGAAAATTTTCGATATAAAATTTTTCTATAGAAAATTTTCGTTATAAAATTTTTCGATATAAAATTTTTCTATAGAAAATTTTCGATATAAAACTTTTCTGTAGAAAGTTTTGATATACAATTTTTCTATAGAAAATTTTCGATATAAAATTTTTCTATAGAAAATATTCGATGTAAAATTTTTGTATAGAAAATTTTCGATGTAAAATTTTTGTATAGAAAATTTTCGATATAAAATTTTTCTATAGAAAATGTTCGATATAAAATTTGTGTATAAAAATTTTCGATATAAAATTTGTGTATAGATATATATTTTGATATAAAATTTTTCTATAGAAAATTTTTGATATCAAATTTTTCTATAGAAAATTTTTGATATAAAATTTTTCTATCGAAAATTTTCGATATAAAATTTTTCTATAGAAAATTTTCGATATAAAATTTTTCTATAGAAAATTTTCGATATAAGATTTTTCTATAGAAAATTTTCGATATAAGATTTTTCTATAGAAAATTTTCGATATAAAATTTGTGTATAAAAATTTTCGATATAAAATTTGTGTATAGAAAATTTTCGGTATAAAATTTGTGTACATTTAGATTTTTTTTTTTCAAATTTATGCATTATAGTTTTTACACTTAAAATGAAATTTTAATTAAATTTATTTCATTATAAAATATTGTAGATAATGTTAATGAAAATTCATAATTACCTTTTTTGTTGTTGTTGTGATAATCAATAAAAATTTAAACTCTAGCAACAGCAGCAGGAGCTAATAACAGTTTTGTCAAAGTTAATAAACTTTTAGGATTGAATCCTTTTTTCAAAACGAGATATTGTTTAAAATTCATAGTTGTTGTTTTCAGTTTATTATAATGAATTTGAAATATTTTTAATATTTAAAACATGTTTTTATTATATACTTTTTTTATTAGTAATTTAATTTTTATTATTAATATTTTTTTATTAACAACTTTTTTATGATAATTTTTCTAGGTTTGTTTTTTTCATTAAAAATGTAATTGTTTTAATTTTAAATACATTATAATTTTTTATGATTTAATTTTCTTTATATACACTTTATGATTTATCTAGATATTTAAACACATTTTATTTAATTAGCTTTTAACTATTTTAGGTTTTTGTTTTTATAAATTTAAAATTCAATTTGAAAATTATTTAAAATATGCTTAAGCTGCTTTTTGAAGAAAAAAATTGGTTTATTATTACATTTACATTTTGTTTTAATAAGTTTTTTTTAATGCTTGTTTTTTATTAAAATATTAAAAGTTTTCATATTTTTTATGTTTTAATATTTTTATTTATATTTGTTATTATTATTATTATTCGTATTATGGTATTTATTCTGATTCTTTAAGTAGTAAAAGAAGATAATGATGTGTATTTTTGTTTAAGATCTTTCATATTTTCCAGCTGCAAAGAAAAATGTTAAACCAGAAAATGAGAAAATAAATTGAAGCTTTTATAATATCGTTTTTCTTTTTGTTTTCACTTTTTTGATGTTATGAACTCAAGAACTTATTGCACATTTAAATGGATATTTTTCAGTGTTTTATTAATACACTCACATAGATACGTAGTAGAGCGTCCCAAAAAATTGAAAGTCATTTTACAAGAAGACGTAACACTTTTATACTTCACCGCAATGATACAAATATAAAGTTTCATTTAGGTCGGATTTAGAGATGAACGTCGACTAGACTGAATAGTTTGGACATGCCAGTTATATGGAAAAAATAAGGTGTTTCTTCAAATGTTTGAAAAAAAATTTGACTTAGAATATATTTTCAAAAAAGTATTTAACAGCCTGATATTGAAAACTAAATAAGCTTTCCAACGAGATACATTGCATTAAAATCGGTTGAAAACTTTTCTAATTATTAAGGTTTTTCTAAAATATTTTATATCATTAAAGACTCCCCTGAGCATATGCAATAAAAAATATTTTTTTTTAATTTTATTAAGTTTGAATTTTTTACGTTTTGGGGACCTTAAAATATATAAATGTACATTTATTTTACAATGTGCTAACGTTAAGTCACTTTTGCATAGGGCGAAAAAAAATTACTTTTTTTAATACCGTTTTCAAAACTTCTTCTTTGTTTTTTTCAAGAATTTGTTAAACGAATTCGAAAAAAGTAAAAAAGAAATTACAGGGTGTTAGTAAGAACACCCAGAAGATTATTACGAGGAAAAAACTAGATCGATATCTCTAACGGATTAGCCGTACTTACGACTTAAAAACAAAGGTTTTCGACAAAAATACAACTTTTCACCGAAATTATAAAAAAGCACAAGAATTGTTATATATAAGCAGTTTTTATAAACAGAACCGAAATTATTATTGATGCAATGGGTAGAAATATATATAAGAAATTTAGTTGAAATCAGATGTTGAAATCAGGGTCAAAAGTAAAATTTTTAAAATATAAAATTTTTATTCAAAACTGTGCTTGTTTTTATTGTTATATGAAAGATCTTTTAAAGACGCCTTTAATTACATTTTATAAAAAATAACCCTTGTGTATCCATGGAGTAGTCCATGTGTAGTATATGGGTACGCAAGGTTTAATTTGTATGAAATATAATTGTTTCATACAAATTAACCCTTGCGTACCCATGGGCTAAGCATGCGAACTATTTAGAGCCCATGGGTACACAAAGGTTAATATGTATGAAATGTAATAAAAGACGTTTTGAACGAGTTTTTGAATTTTCATTGAAATATAACAATAAAAATATGTAATTTCTAGTATTTTTTTGAAAAATTTTTTTATTTAAAAAAATTTTTTTTTTTTTGGCACTGGTAATTAAAGGGTTAATGACATCCGGTTTCAATCAAATTTTTAATATATATTTCTGCCTATTGTAGCAATAATAATTTTAGATCTGCTTAACTGCTTTTTTTATAACTTTGGTGAAAAATTGGGTTTTAATCGAATTTATATGATTTTAAGTCTCAGGCACGCCTAAGCCGTTAGAAATATCGACCTAATTTTGTCTTTATAGTAATCTACAGTATGTTTAACTAAAGTTCTGTAACTAATTTTTTACTTTTTTCAAATTTGTTTAACAAGCTATTGAAAAAATCAAAAAAGGAGTTTTGGAAACGGTATGAAAAAACACTTTTTTTCCTCCTGTGCAAAGTGACTTAACGTTAGCCCATTGTAACAAAAATAGATATTTAAATATCAAGAGGTCTCGAAAAAGTAAACTCAGTCAATTTTTTTTTAATTTTTTAAAAATAATTTTTTATTGCATATACTCAGGAGACTCTTTAAGGAAATTAAATATCTTTGGAAACCCTTAATAATTTGGAAAGCTTTTATTTAATTGATGTTAAAGTTTAATATCTCGTTGAAAAGCCCATTTAGTTCTCAGTACTATACGGTTAAACACTTTATTGAAAATGTATTCGAAATGTAAATTTTGAAAAACAGTTGAAGAAACCCCTTATTTTTCCCATGTAACCGGCATGTTCAAACTTTGGCGTCAAGTTTGCAGAATTTTTCGATATCCGATCTAAATTAAACTTTGTATTTGGATTATTTGGGGTCAAATGTAAAAAATTTGTATCACTTCAATTTGCTCCATACAAAGTATGATATATGTGAATATTATATTACTTCAGATTCTCATACACACCCATCAGCTTTAGAATTCCTGGCTGTATATTTTTATATAAAACAAGTAAGAGTGGTATATTCGGCTTTGCCGAATCTTGGATACCCTTCACCAATGGTGTTGCAAAAGTACTTAATGTAATTCCTAGCAAAATTTGATTATACTAGTATTATATGCAAAGAGTCTTTAAAATTAAGAGTCGGAAAAAGAAAAGCTTTTCGGTGGCGTCATCATCTAGAATAGTTAGGTTGGGCAGGTGGCTGATGTCTAGGGAAGCTTCACTTGGGTTTTTAAGTGGTCCCTTTGTGAAAGATAATGATTACTAGACTACAAGTAGAGAATGCATATTTAAGCCAGCCAGTAGCTTCGAAATAAAATAGACACATATTTTACGAACATTTAATAAAGTTCGATAGACCAGATAAACCATGCAGAAAAGATGCTTCAAAATGTAGATGCCCTTACATTTGCAATAGCACATCGATTTGATGAAGTTTAAGTATTCTGGCATGCAACCCAAAAACACAGTGCCCAGTGAGGGTTGTGCACTTTAATTCGTACGAATTATCCAACTAGTAAAAGTTCTTGATTAGTTATGTAAAACTCTGAAGTTAGCGGACTGATTTAGGTCAAAGCTTTAACAATGATAAGCCTTAAAATTATAGGGTATACACTCTTAGTTTTAGATACATACGTGAAATATATAGCTTTTGAATGGATGGATATCAGCTTTGTCGGAAAAGTTATTAAAGATTTACTTATTAATCTGAAGTAAGTTAATTAATTAAAATGAACACTTCATCAATAATATTTGGGATGTATTGTTCTTTCGATCTGTCCGATGGATGTTTGGAAAGTTTTGCTCTAGTTCCTTGTGCAATTTTAATGTGATTTAATTTATCAGCATTAAATCGATTCCCGGTCGGGGTTATATGGGAGATTTCACTAAATGTGAATAGAGCTCGCCCATTTTCAATATCGAACTTTTCAAGAGATCAGAAATACTTTTGTCAAATATTGTCCCTCTAGAAAGTTTATTTTAGGCGCTATCGCCCTGAATATCAATATTGTACAACGTCTTTATACTAAATGTCATCATCATATCTTAGGCGAAGTTATAAGGGATCAATTGTCAAACGTGAACGGATTTCTCCCAATTGCAATTAAAAAATTTAAATTTTCGTTGATATGTGAGATACTTACATACATATGTAGGTTTTGAACGGATATCATGTAGTTAGCTGCATTTTTGTACTTCCTAGGAAGATTACCTATAATTTGATATATAATACATTCTCAAATGTTATCATAATGTTCAAAAGTCAGACACAAAATTAAGATTAATGCAGAGTGTCTGTCTGCTAAAATCAGGTTTTACACAAAATTTTAGGATATTGGGCCACCCTGAATTTTATCATTGTCGATCAAAACACCATCGCTTAAACGCTAAATTATATCTACCACAAATTACCGAATGCATCAGGATTTAGGTAATCTCCTGCGAAGGACGCTATTAAAATTCATCAAAATAAACACCTGAGATATCGACAAAACAGGAACTCCAAAAACTTGACTACAACAGAAAAAATTACAGACAGGTAGACGGACGGACAAAAAAACAGACGGACGGACCGACAAACAAACAGACGGACGGACAGACAGACAAACAGACGAACGGACGGACGGACAAACAAACAGACGGACGGACAGACAGACGAACGGACGGACGGAGGTCGCGAAATCGATTCTCCTGCCGATTCTAAGTTGATCGGTACAGTTTGAATGGTATTCGTAATCAGATTTGTGGAGTATAGATTTTAGAAAATCCTCACACAAAGAACGATGTCAAATTTCATCACAATCGGTCCATAAACACCTGAGATATCGCTGAAACAATGCTTACGAAATGTGAACAAAATTTCTTAGACACGTACTTTGGGCAATTTGCTGTACATCAAATGTAGTGTTATTGCGATATCTCAATTGCTTATGGACCGCTTTTGATAAAATTTAATAACGTGCTTGGCGGGCGAATTTCCTAAAATCTGATATAAAATTTATGTAGGTCCGTGCTAAAGGAGGATGGTTTTTCCTATTTCTGCATTTCATTTTTTCAACAAACATTCTCTAATGCGAACTTTGGGCAATTTGCGATACATCAAATTCAGTGTTTTAGCGATATCTCAGTTGTTTATGAACCGATTTTGATAAAATTTTACAGAGTGCTTTGGGAAACTATTTCCTACAATCTGATATATAAAATATTATCACATGTACACCAGGACTATCTTTTTTCTCTTGTTATTTAAAAGTGTGTTTCAATCAAAAATTTTAAAATTTTCGTCTAATTTTTGGTATTTTTTCGATATTTTCGGTGTTTATAAACCGATTTTAATGAAATTTAATAGCGTTCATTGCGGGAGAATTTCCTAAAATCTGATATATAATTTATGTAAGAACATCCTCCAGGGGCTTCAGAAACTTGATTTCAACAGACAGACAGACAGACGGACGGACAGACAGACAGACAGACAGACAGACGGACATCGCTTAATCGATTCTCCTCCCGATTCTGAGTCGATCGGTATAATTTTTATGGGGTCTACGATCACTAATAAAAAAATTACAAACGGAATCACAAACTTATAATACCCTTTCACCTATTGGTGAAGGGTATAAAAAAAATGTATTACTTTAACAACGATACACTTAGTCTTACATATTCATTTATAACTTTTTTTATAACAAAATAATTAGTATTTATTTCGAGTTTATAAAATCCACGGAAATTTTTTATATTTATACTATACATGAAAACTCTATTATACAATAATTGTATAAATTCTATAAATTTTCTTCTATATGAAGACCTTATTTTGAAAGTGGATTAAGTCCATTATTGTTAAATTGAGATATAAAAGTTTTTACGTTTTAGTGTTTTAAAACTATAGGTTACCAATTTTAGTTAATTAAATCTTAAGTTTTGATACGAACCTATCAAATTTTTTCTTTCATAAAAATGAATTTAAAAAACCCACTTGGAAGTATGGTTTTAAGCGGGTTGAATGGACTTATACCACTTTCAAAATAAATACTTAAAACTATTCATTTTTTTTTACTTAAAAAATGTATGGGACTTAAACTCTTTTCAAAACAAATAAAATTTAAATTTTTGGTTTTGTATGAAAAAATTGTTACTTTTGAATTGAAAAATGTATGGGACTTAATCCACTTTCAAAACAAATAAAACGAAAAATTTTGAAAAATATTTTTTGAAAAATTTCCTATAAAAAGTTAATTTTTGAAAAATTTCCTATAAAACGCAAATTTTCGAAAAATTTCCTATAAAAAGTAAATTTTTGAAAAATTTCCTAAAAAAGTAAATTTTTGAAAAATTTCCTGTAAAAACTAAATTTTTGAAAATTTTCCTGTAAAAAGTAAATTTTTGAAAAATTTCCTATAAAAAGTAAATTTTTGAAAAATTTCCTATAAAAAGTAAATTTTTGAAAATTTTCCTGTAAAAAGTAAATTTTTGAAAAATTTCCTATGAAAAGTAAATTTTTGAAAAATTTCCTATAAAAGGTAAATTTTTGAAAAATTTCCTATAAAAAGTAAATTATTGAAAAATGTCCTATAAAAAGTTAATTTATAAAAAATTTCCTATAAAAAGTAAATTTTTGAAAAATTTCCTATAAGAAGTAAATTATTGAAAAATTTCCTATAAAAAGTAAATTTTTGAAAAATTTCCTATAAAAAGTAAATTTTTGAAAAAATTCCTATAAAAAGTAAATTTTTGAAAAATTTCCTATAAAAAGTAAATTTTTGAAAAATTTCCTATAAAAAGTAAATTTTTGAAAAATTTCCTATAAAACGCCAATTTTTGAAAAATATCCTATAAAAAGTAAATTTTTGAAAAATTTCCTATAAAAAGTAAATTTTTGAAAAATTTCCTATAAAAAGTAAATTTTTGAAAAATTTCCTATAAAAGTAAATTTTTGAAAAATTTCCTATAGAAAGTAATTTTTTGAAAAATTTCCTATAATAAGTAAATTTTTGAAAAATGTCCTATAAAAAGTAAATTTTTGAAAAATTTCCTATAAAAGTAAATTTATGAAAAATTACCTATAAAAAGTAAATTTTTGAAAAATTACCTATAAAAAGTAAATTTTTAAAAAATTTCCTATAAAAAGTAAATTTTTGAAAAATTTCCTATAAAACGCAAATTTCTGAAAAATTTCCTATAAAAAGTAAATTTTTGAAAAATTTCCTATAAAACGCAAATTTTTGAAAAATTTCCTATAAAAAGTAAATTTTTGAAAAATTTCCTATAAAACGCAAATTTTTGAAAAATTTCCTATAAAAAGTAAATTTTTGAAAAAGTAAATTTTTGAAAAATTTCCTGTAAAAAGTAAATTTTTGAAAAATTTCCTGTAAAAAGTAAATTTTTAAAAAATTTCCTATGAAAAGTAAATTTTTGAAAAATTTCCTAAAAAAAGTAAATTTTTGAAAAATGTCCTATAAAAAGTAAATTTTTGAAAAATGTCCTATAAAAAGTAAAGTTTTGAAAAATTTCCAATAAAAAGTAAAGTTTTGAAAAATTTCCAATAAAAAGTAAATTTTTGAAAAATTTCCTATAAAAAGTAAATTTTTGAAAAATTTCCTATAAAAAGTAAATTTTTGAAAAATTTCCTATAAAAAGTAAATTTTTGAAAAATTTCCTATAAAAAGTAAATTTTTGAAAAATTTCCCATAAAAAGTAAATTTTTGAAAAAAAAGTAAATTTTTTAAAAATTTCCTATAAAAAGTAAATTTTTGAAAAATTTCCTATAAAAAGTAAATTTTTGAAAAATTTCCTATAAAACGCAAATTTTTTAAAAATTTCCTATAAAACGCAAATTTTTGAAAAATTTCCTATAAAAAGTAAATTTTTGAAAAATTTCCTATTTCCTAAAAAGTAAATTTTTGAAAAATTTCCTATAAAAAGTAAATTTTTGAAAAATTTCCTATAAAAAGTAAATTTTTGAAAAATTTCCTATAAAAAGTAAATTTTTGAAAAATTTCCTATAAAAAGTAAATTTTTGAAAAATTTCCTATAAAAAGTAAATTTTTGAAAAATTTCCTATAAAAACTAAATTTTTGAAAAATTTCCTATAAAAAGTAAATTTTTGAAAAATTTCCTATAAAAAATATATTTTTGAAAAATTTCCTATAAAAAGTAAATTTTTGAAAAATTTCCTATAGAAAGTAATTTTTTGAAAAATTTCCTTTAAAAAGTAAATTTTTGAAAAAAAAAGTAAATTTTTGAAAAATTTTCTATTTCCTAAAAAGTAAATTTTTATTTATTTATTTATTTATTTATTTTATTTTCATTTCCTGTACAACAAGATTGAGTCTTATAATTAAAGTACAGGAACGCATAGTGTTATAAGATTTTTATGAATAATGATTAATGAAAATTAAGAAATAAGAAAAATAAACATATAATATTTGTATATGCGTATATATCTGCGGCAATAAATGACAAGTTATAAGTTAAGCTATTGATATTTTTTAATGCCACAGATATGTAAAATTATAATAAAAAAAAAAAAAAAATTTAACTAAAATAATAAAAAAAAATGTTTGAAATTAATGAGGAAAAAACAAAATAAAATTTATGCAAAAGATTTAAACAAAAATGATTTAAAACTATTAGCATTGCTATTAAGTTGTTGGTTCAGTGGAAGATTATTCCAAAGACGAGCGGCATGTACGTAAAACTGCCATTCAGAAACTAGGCATTGGTGTCGAGGTATCACGAGGTTATGATTACGTTGGGATTGAAAAAAACGAAGTTTATTAAATATGTATTTGGGAGTTTCAGTGTAAATGATTTTATGCAAAAAAATGAGAGTGCGAATTTTTAATAAGCTATCAAGCGACACTCCGAAAAGATTATTGGAGACGGAAGACACATGATCATACCTTCTCAATTTATATACGTATCTTGTAATATTGTTATAAAGGACATTTAGCTTTCTTCTGCTGACTGAATCGCAGCTTGAAAATATTTCACACCCATATAGTAGGGAAGGAATCAGGTAAGTTTTGGCAAGTAAGGTTCTTATTTTTAGTGGAATGAAATACTGTGAGGACCAGAGAGCCCTTAACTTTATATAAATTTGACCCACCAGAGAATTTACGTGGTCAGTCCATGTCAAGTTGTTATTGAAAATTATGCCGAGATTTTTCGCCGAATTGACAATTTCGATTTTGTCGCCATTTAGAAGAATGTCATCGGTAATGATGGGAACTAACTTTTTTTTACAAATTATAATACATTTAGATTTGGCCGGATTTAAACAGAGCCCATTAGCACTAGCCCATAGGTTAATTTTTTCTAAATCGCTGTTTAGATGAGACACACCTGAGGCAATATCTTCTACTGGGCTACTTAGTGTAAGTTGTACATCATCTGCATATAAGTGGATTTTGCATTTTAAGAGTTGCTTTGGCAGATCAAATTTTTTTTTTTTTTAAATTTTTGAAAAATTTCCTATTTCCTTAAAAAAGTAAATTTTTGAAAAATTTCCTATAAAAACTAAATTTTTGAAAAATTTCCTATAAAAACTAAATTTTTGAAAAGTTTCCTATAAAAAGTAAATTTTTAAAAAATTTTCTATAAAAAATTGATTAATTTCCTATATTTGATAAATTTCCTATAAAAGTTAATTTTTGAAATTAAAAATGTATTGGACTTAATCCATTTTCAAAACAAATAAATTCGAAATTTTTATTTCGTTTGAATAATGTTTTCTTTTAAATTGAAAATTTTGTAAATTGAAACTTAATTATTTTTCGCATAGTAAGATCCACAATTGCAGAACCTTTCCCCATCATTAACTTTTCTTTTTTTTTGGAATATGGACTTATTCCACTTTCAAAATAAAGTCTTCAATATATAATATATATTTATATTGTAGGTGGAAATTTATAGAGTTTATACAATTTATGGAAATTATATTAAAAATATAAAAAAATTTCCATGGATTTTAAAAAATCTAAAAAAATACGAATTAATTTGTTATATATCGTGTATATAAGATTAAAAGTTTGCCTGTATGTTCTTAATAGAATAGTAAACTGCACTTGATCATATTATGATCTTTAGCAAAGCTGGTGCGATTCATTTCCGGTAGATGGCGTCACTGACATTTAAGATTTTAAATTAATTGAATCGTAAGCTATGCATTCGATTTTGGGTTGATCGCACAAAATCAATAAACTGATTCAACATTAATTGGATATGTGTGTAATGTCTTTCCTTCAAGTTTATTTAAGTTGATGGCGCATCAAGGCGCGTATCTTACAGCTAGTAACATATAAGGTTTACTACAATAAAATTTATTAGTCAAGAGATGCCGGATAGTACAAGAATTTCATTTAAACTAAATGTTTTGACAAACAAACGGATATCTTGAGACATCAAATTTTATTAATCTTTTGGCAAAATAATTTTTCTTTGAAAATCCCTAAAGTATGTTACACAATATTTTCTAAAAAGTCTAAGTTTTCGATCGATATCGAATATTCTCTTGCTTAGAAAATTTTCCCAGAAAGTACTTTAATAATATTAAAAAATTTAAACTGTATTTATAAAACACTATATTTAACTCAACTCCACTGCAACACGTTTTCGTTAACACATTGGAAACCTTCACTATTATGCGGAATTTATAGCACAAACTAAGAGGGTTGATTTTCAAAGAAAACTATAACGATGCCAACGCACTAACGACCAACTCTATCTAGGTGCCTTAACCATAGATAGCTATATCTAAATGTCTCTACGTATTGTTAGCTCTTCGGCAATGGCTTTCTTGGATATATATAAATATTTTATTTTCTCTAGTTTTTCAACTTTTATGCTGTCGTTTGTTGGTAGTTCAAATCTTACTACCAACCATTAGCAAGTTGAAACGAAAATCTACTTCTCGTGTCCTAAAGACACCGTGACACAGTAAATGACTTCTTTAAATGGTGGTAAGTTATAGGGCAACAGCTATAAAATTTAATATTTTTCTTTTCATTTACACACAATGTTGTCAATGTTAGTGTTTAAGGGATTTTAAATAAAGTTGTATGAATTTGTGGTTTGATGTATGATTTTGCTGATAAATTGCGGGAAATATGTGTTTTCTGAATTTAAATTTACTAAATTTACTTTCAGTTATGTGATGGACATTTTTCGTTTTCAAATCGATCGATTTCAGACATATTTTTTAGCTGATTTTCTGGGGCCAAATTACGGCATTCGATATCGATCGAAATCTTAGATATTTTCAAAACATTTGTATAGCATACTTTAAGGATAATAAAAATTATTTAAAAGATGCACAGTTTACTATATATTTTTTAAGTTATTTGCCAAAAGATGAACAATAGTAAAAGAGTTTCAATTGAACTATATGTTTTTAAAAACTAATCAAATTGAATACCAAATTATAATAAACTTTTTGTATCGAAGTAACTTTGAACATCCCTAAAGTATGCTTCACAATATTCGCTTAAAAGTCTGAGTTTTCGATCGATATCGAATGCGGTAATTTGGCCCCTGTTATTGACTGATATTTTATCTTTCATTTGGTTTGAATTATTTGTGAAAATAACCGAAAATTTCCTTAAAAATATATCTGAAATCGATCGATTTGAAAACGATCGTATTCCATCAAATACCTGTTTATTTGTTATCATTGCCAAAGTTAGTTTTATTATTAAATGCTTTAAAGAATATATCTATGCCTAAAAGTAGGCAATGAAATTAAATAGGGTGTATACTTATTATGATTTATGTACATCAATCATACGCCCTTATGTTGTATATTAACATTTTTAAATTATTTTTCTAAGAAAGTGAAAAAAATATGTACTATTTATTTTCATTTTTGTTAATTTTCCTCACACTTATTGGGATTTTTTTTTACATTAATTAAAAATGTTTGGTATTTTTCTAAATCTTCTTCATAAAAAAAACTCTTCTTACCACAGTTTTTTTTTCAAAAATCGAAGGACATCAGCTTTTAAGGAAGCAAAATTCATAAATTTTGTTGTTTTTTCTAAGTAATCATTTTTAATATGATGAAAATTCTTGAACATTTTATGAATATTTCTACGACTGATTAGTTGACATTAGTGTATAATTATGATGATTGATGTAAGCTAATCATACATTCTCATACACAAACTCATAAAACGACAAATTATATGGTCAATTAATTTCCATCCAAAACAAAAATGGAGAGAAGGAAGAAACAAGTGATTGATGTCTCTAGATTCAAAAATAAAATACATTAAAAGTTTTAATGTTTTTTGGGTGTTTTTATAGCTTAAAAGAGTTTTTAAATAAAATTTTTTAATAAAATTTTTCAGAACTCAAACGAAAAAATTTCACGAAAATTAATTATAATAATACAATTATAATTGATTTTTGTGAAATTTTATTTATTTAGATATTAAAAACATATAAGAAAGTACGAGGTCAGGTACATAAGTCCGTCCTTAAGAATTTCCTACCCAGTTAATAAAATTACAATAAAAGTGGGAGAGCTTGTAGACGCCATAGGCATTCGACTTGGCTCAGTAGTTTCAATTTTGAATGGTCACTTGGGTATACGAAATCTTTCCACATAAAAACAACTTTTGTTAAAACTTGTAAAGCGACCTAGGGGTTATAGGTCTTCGTGAGGACATACAAAAACCATTTTCAAAGATTTCGAAACAAGTGAAAAATTTTGAGATATTCGCAAAAAACTGTTTTAGGGTAGGTCATAGTACTTTAGAACCTAAAACTCTCCCATTTGCAGAGCGATTTCAGAAAACTAAATCGTCGTATTTGATATTTATCGAAATGTTAGATATTTTAGAAATATTTGTGTAGTATACTTTTGGGATAATCTTAATAATATATAACAAAGAAGGTTTACTACACTGTAACTTATTTGTCAAAAATTAATGATAGTAAAAAAAGTTATTATTATATTTACTTATATTAAACAAAATAATTATTATATTTTTGATGCCCTATGCTCCACTGGGAGTCAAGGATAACAGAAGAAAATAATAATTAAAGCTTTTACAGACTAACGAATATGTTTAGACACCAGGGGCCAAATTATCGCATTCGATATCGATCGAAGACTCAGACTTTTAAGCGAATATTGTGAAGTATACTTTAGGGATGTTCAAAGTTATTTCGATGCAAAAAGTTTATTGGAATTTGGTATCCATTTTGTTTTGTTTTTAAAAATATATATTGTTCAATTAAAACTCTTGTAATATTGTTCATCTTTTGGCAAATAACTTCAAAAATATGTAATAAACTGTGCATCTTTGAAATAATTTTGATTATCCTTAAAGTATGCTATACAAATGTTTTGAAAATATCTAAGATTTCGATCGATATCGAACGCCGTCATTGGCCCCTGGGCCCAAATTACCGCATTCGATATCGATCGAAATCTAAGATATTTTCAAAGCATTTGTATAGCATACTTTAGGGATAATCAAAATTAGTTTAAAGATGCTCAGTTTACATTATTTTTTTGTAGTTATTTGCCAAAAGATGGCCAATAGTAAAAGTGTTTTAATTGAACTATCAGGTATATGATGGACATTTTTCGTTTTGGCTTTAATCCTTTTGACTGATATTTTATCTTTCATTTGATTTGAATTTTTTGGGAAAATAACCCATAATTATATTAAATATATATCTGAAATCGATCGATTTGACAACGATCGTTTTCCATCACATACCGGTATATGTTTTTAAAAACGAATCAAAATGGATACCAAATTTCAATAAACTTTTTGCATCGAAGTAACTTTGAACATCCCTAAGGTATACTTCACAATATATGCTTAAAAGTCTGAGTTTTCGATCGTTTTTTTAAACTTTTTGCAAAATAAATTATTTTGAAAATCCCTAAAGTATGCTACCTATTATTTGCTTAAAAGACTAAGTTTTCGATTGGTATCAAATGCAATAAATAATTTTATATTTTATATTTTTTATTTTTCTATTGAAACATATTTATAAAGAGCAATTAAAAAAAAAAAACAAATTTATAATGATAAACTTTGAAATAAAAATGTTTTAGTAACAAAAAATTTTGTATAGAAAAGTTTAAGTAACAAAATATTTTGTGTAGGCATTTTTTTAGTGGAAAATTTTTATCAAATTGTTTTAGAAACGATCTTAAGATTTTACGCAAATTTATTGACCAATGTCAGCAGTGATGATCACAGACCACAGACAAAATTTTGAACACCCCTAAAACATGCTACAAAATATTTTCTTAATAAAATGATGTGATTTTGGTTGAATTTTTTAAAAATATTTTGAACATATCTTAAATCTTCTTCTGTTTTTATTGACTTTCAACGTATCATAGGGTCTTTAGTCTGATTCTGGGGACAAATCGCGGCATTCGATATCCGTCGAAATGTAAGATATTTCAGAAACATTTATGTAGCACACTTTAGGATAATCTAAATAATATATTACATAAGGATCAGTACATTGAAGCTTATTTCTTTAAATTTCCCTGATAGTGAAAGAATTTCATTAAATCTAAATGTTTTGAAAATTCTAAAGGTATGTTACATCATATTGGCTTAAAAGCGATTTGGCTTTAGATTTTTTGGAATGAAAGGGGTGTAATATTGGCACGTTATCGTGTAATTTTATTGAGCAATTTTTGAGAGAAAACTAAATTCTAATGATAAATCTATAAAGACCCCTAACGTATGCTATAGAATATTTGCTTAAAAAATGGAGTAATTTTGGTTGAATTTTTGAAAAATATTATTAAATTAATCTTAATTCTTCTTATGTTATTTTTAACTCTCAGTGGATTATAGAGTCTTAAGTCTAATTCTCGGGTCAAATAACCACATTCGGTGTCGATCGGAATTAAGAATATTTCAGAAACATTTATGTAGCATATTTTTAGGATAATCTGAATACTATATACAACATGGCCCTGGTTTTCGATCGATATCACATACGGTGATTTGGCCCCTATTTTAAGAATTATTAAGGTTATTTAAATTAACAATTTATGCATATCATACTTTATGGAGTCGAAAAAATAATTCAAAAATCCAGCTATAAATTTACTTATATTTGAATGAAGTTCAGTCAATATTTTGCTAATAGAAGAAATCAGTGCACCAATATTTGATCGAATCATCCCACATTTGACTTTACCTGCCATTCAAGAATCCTCTTAAAAGTCATTTAAGTACCTCGAAAATATCAAAAGCGCTAATAAATCTAAAGGCAATTGAAAATAATTCCAAACAATTTTGTAACAAGTCTGCGATATTATTATATTATTCTATATTATTGACTCAAAATTTGTAATAAACCTAACTAATGATACTAATATTTTCTATAGAAAAATTTTCAATAGAAACTTTTTCTACATAAAATTTCAATAGAAATTTCTTCAATGAAAATTTTTAATAGAAATTTCTTCAATGAAAAATTTTTAATAGAAATTCTTTCTTTAAATTTTTTCTGTTGATAACTTTTTCATTAAAATCTTTTATGTAGAAAAATTTTCAATAAAAATTTTTTTCTAAAAAACATATTCAATAGAAATTTGTTCTATTAAAAAATGTTCAATATAAATTTTGTCTATAAAAAAATGTTCAATATAAATTTTTTCTATAGAAAAACTTTCAACAGAAATCTTTTCTATCGAAAAACTTTTAACCTAATTTTTCAAGAAATTTTTTCTATAGAAAAACTTTCAACAGAATTTTTTTCTATAGAAAAACTTTCAACAGAAATTTTTTCTATAGAAAAACTTTTAAAAGAAATTTTTTCAATCGAAAAACTTTCAACAGAAATTTTTCGATGGAAAAACTTTCAACAGAAATGTTTTCTATAGAAATACTTTCAAAAGAAATTTTTTCTAAGAAAAACTTTTAACAGAAATTTTTTTTATAGAAAAACTTTCAACAGAAATTTTTTCTATAGAAAAACTTCCAACCGAAATTTTTTCTATAGAAAAACTTTCAACAGAAATTTTTTCTATAGAAAAATTTTAAAAGACATTTTGTCTATAGAAAAACTTTCAACAGAAATTTTGTCTATAGAAAAACTTTCAACAGAAATTTTTCTATAGAAAAACTTTCAACAG
The DNA here is from genome assembly GCA_933228675.1 of Stomorhina lunata. NCBI lineage: Eukaryota > Metazoa > Arthropoda > Insecta > Diptera > Rhiniidae > Stomorhina > Stomorhina lunata. The sequence continues at coordinate 20,128,427 of OW121744.1, forward strand.
AAATTTTTCTATAGAAAAACTTTCAACAGAAAGTTTTTCTATAAAAAACTTTCAACAGAAATTTTTTCTATAGAAAAACTTTCAACAGAAATTTTTTTCCATAGAAAAACTTTCAACAGAAATTTTTTCTATAGAAAAATTTTCAACAGAAATTTTTTCTATAGAAAAATTTTCAATAGAAATTTTTTCCATAGAAAAATTTTCAATAGAAATTTTTTCTATAGAAAAATTATGAATAGAAATTTTTTCTATAGAAAAATTTTCAATGGAAATTTTTTCTATAGAAGAATTTTCAAAGAAATTTTTTCTATAGAAAAATTTTCAATAGAAATTTTTTCTCTGGAAAATTTCAATAGAAATTTTTTCCATAGAAAAATTTTCAATAGAAATTTTTTCTATAGAAAAATTTTCAATAGAAATTTTTTCTATAGAAAAATTTTCAATAGAAATTTTTTCTATAGAAAAATTTTCAAAGAAATTTTTTCTTCAAAAATATTAATAGAAATTTTTTCTCTGGAAAATTTCAATAGAAATTTTTAATGAAAAATTTTTAATAGAAATTCTTTTTATGTACAAATTTAAAAAAAGAAGTTTTCAAAAAATTTTAGATAGAAATATTTTTTATAGAAAAATTTTCAATCGAATTTTTTTCTTAAAAACATATTCAATAGAAATTTGTTCTATATTTAACAAAAATTTTTACTATAGAAAAACTTTCGACAGAAATTTTTTCTATAGAAAAACTATTGACAGAAATTTTTTCTATAGAAAAACTTTCGACAGAAGTTTTTCTTATAGAAAAACTTTCGACAGAAATTTTTCTTATAGAAAAACTTTCGACAGAAATTTTTTTCTATAGAAAAACTTTCAACAGAAATTTTTTTCTATAGAAAAACTTTCAACAGAAATTTTTTCTATGGAAAAACTTTCAACATAAACTTTTCAATAGAAAAATTCTTTTAAAAGTTTTTCTATTGAAAAGTCTATAGAAAAATTTTTTTTCCATAGAAATCAATAAAAAAATTTTCTATAGAAATTCTTATCAATATAAATTTTTTCTATAGAAAAAACATTAAATTAAATTTGTTTCTTTTCGATAAGATTTTTTTCTATAGACTTGCACTAGAAAGAGTTCAAAAACTTTTCATTTTCAAGTCATAGTGACTTTTTTTTAATTTTTAATTACTGGAGGTCAAATACAAACAAACTATAAAAGCCTTATATGTATTTCTAAAAACACACTTCCATTTTTCTAGAACACCAAAATCTATTAACAATTTTTTATAATTTTCAAATGTATTAAAATTACTTTTTAGGCAAACATTTTAATTTGGCAACACTTTTTACGAAACAGCTCTTTCGACTCAAAAGGCAAATGAGCAAAAGTATGCGTGTGCGTTAAAGGTGTAAGTGCGAATGTGAGTATATGTGTGAGCACGACTAGAGAAGACCAGAATAAACGAGTTCTAGCGAATATTTGTTTTCATTCCTTTAAGCTTTTTTTATCCTGTTTCGTGTAAAAGTATGCAACATTTTTTGTTTGATTTTTCTTTAACATTTCACAAATGTGTGTGTGTGTGTGTGTGTAAATGTATGTTAAAGTAAAAGTGTGTTAGTGTGTTTGCGTGTTTTGTTGTAGTTGATTTTTATTCTTATATTTCTTATGTTAGTTTTTGTTGTTGTTTTTGTAGTTATCGTTGCTATTTTTTTCTATTTTAGTTATTATATCTCGTTCGTAGATTTCCTTTGTTCAAATGTTGGGTCTTAAAATAATCCTGCGAATGCCTGCGTATGGGTATGGGTGTGTATGAAAAGGAAGCTTAAGGTTGATTTCTTTTTTTTATACTTTTCATTTCTCTCCCTTTTAACACGAAAAAGAGAGTAAACTCACTTTTGTTTGTATTTTATTGTAATTTTTTTCTGCTGTTGTTAATTTTTATACATTCTTATTTTAATTTAAAATGTAACGAGAGCGCACGATTTTCTTGATTTCTTTATTTTTTGAACATGAAAGAATTAGAGCTGCCGCGTAGGAAATGTAGGTTAGTTTTTTTTCTGCCAAAAATATTATAGCATTAAACCAGGAAAAGAAAATATTTTGTTGTTTTCTTAAAAACTTTAAACATTTTTTTTTATAATATTTTATTTCTTTTTGGTATTTTTTGTTTATAACTTTTAATTTTTATTTCTAACACTTTAACTTTTTTTATTTAAAATTTTCTTAATTTATATATTTTTTTTAGTTTTCTAGTATATTTTTATTTTTATCCTTTTTTTGCTCTTAATATTATAATATTTTTTTTTTAGATGTTTCCTTTAGTTATATTTCTTAGCACACAACATTTCCTTTTAGTAGTTCGTCGGCGACTGAACAGTTTTTCCGATTGACGTAATCCTTATGGCTAAGAAATATTTTTGTAAAATTCCCTCTATTTTTTGCTGTTTTTGATGGAAGAGCGAGGAAATTAAAGTCTCATTTTTATTTTCAATATGTCTCTTAAAGTTTCTTCTTTTTCACTCTTTAAATGTTAGTTTTCAATACGAATCCTGTAAAATGTTAAAATTAATATTTGATATTTGGAATTTTTATCAAAAACAAAAACAAAATTTATGGTATAAAAATATTTTTCTATAGAAAATTTTACCATGTAAAATCTTTGAGATCTTAAAATTTTTTTAAAGAAAATTTTCAAAATTCAAATGTTTTTATATAAAAAATTACATTTAAAAAAAATCCAAAAATTTTGATACTGAAAAATTTTAAATATAAATTCCTTTTATAAAAAGATTTTAAAATTTAAAAATGTTTGTATAGAAAATTTTTTAATATAAATTTTTTTGTATAGATAATTGTTTGATACAAAATTTTATTTATAGAGCCTTATTTAATATAAAAATTTTTGGGTATTAAAATTGTTCCATAGAAGATTTTTCGATACAAAAAATTTTCTATGAAGAGCTTATCGAAATTTTTTAATATAAAAATCCTTCGATAAAAAATTTTTCGATAAAAAGATTTTTCAGTAAAAAGATATTTCTATAGAAAATTTTACAGTAAAAATATTTTTTTGGTAAAAACAAAAATATTTCTATAGACAATTTTTCGTTATTAAAATTTTTTATTACAAACATTTTTCTATCATAAACTTTTTTTTAGAAAATTTTCCGGTATTAAAATTTTTCGGTATAAAAATTCTTCTTTAGAAAATTTTTCGGCATAAAAATTTTCTATAGATATCAAAATTTTTCAATATCGATATAAAATTGTTCGTTATAAAAATTTTTCTGTTAAAAATTTTTCGTTATAAAAACGTTTTGTTGTAAAAATTTGTCGGTATAATAAATTTTCTATAGAAAATTTTTCGGTATAAAAATGTATCTTTGAAAAATTGTTCGGTATAAAATAAAAAAAAAAATTCATTATATAGATTTTTTCGTTGTCACAATTTTTCTATAGAAAATTTTTCTTCAGAAAATTTTTCGCTATAAAAGCTTTTCTATAGAAAATTGTTTGTCATAAAAGTTTTTCTATAGAAAATTTTTTGTCATAAATTTTTTTTTTATATAAAATTTATAGTTAAAAAAATTTGTCTATATAAAATTTTATGCTATACAAAATTTTTTCTATAGAAAATTTTTCGTTACAAATGCTTTTCCATTGAAAATGTTTCGTTATTAAAATTTTTCTATCGAAAATTTATAATTACAAAAATTTTTCGTTATAAAAATTTTTCTATAGAAAATTTTTCATTACAAAAACTTTTCCATAAAATTATGCGTTACAAAAACTTTTCTATTGAAAATTTTTCGTTATAAAAATTTTTCTATAGAAAATTTTTCATTAAAAGATTTTTCTATAGAAAATTTTTCGAAATAAAAATATTTCTATAAAAAAATTTTCGGTTTAATAATTTTTCTATAAAAAAAATTTTCGTTATTAAACTTTTTCTGTAGAAAATTTTTCGTTATAAAAATTTTTCTATTAAAAATTTTTGGTTATAAAAATTCTTCTATAGAAAATTTTTCGTTATAAAAATTTTTCTGTAGGAAATTTTTCGTTATTATAATTTTTCTATTAAAATTTTTCGTTATAAAAATTTTTCTATAGAAAATTTTTCGTAATAAAAATTTTTCTGTGGAAAATTTTCGTTACAAAAATTTTTCTGTAGGAAATTTTTCGTTATATAGATTTTTCTATAGAAAATTTTTCGTTATAGAACATTTTCAATAGAAAATTTTTCGTTATAAAAATTTTTCTATAGAACATTTTTCGTCAAAAAAATTTTTCTATAGAAAATTTTTCGTCATAAAATTTTTTCTATAGAAAACTTTTCGTTATAAAAATTTTTCAATAGAAAATTTTTTGTTACAAAAATTTTTCGATTGAAAATTTTTGGTTATAAAAATTTTTCTATAGAAAATTTTTTGTTATGAAAATTTTTCTATAGAAAATTTTTCGTTATAAAAATTTTTCTATAGAAAATTTTTCGTTATAAAAATTTTTCTATAGAAAATATTTCGTTATAAAAATTTTTCTATAAAAAAATTTGTCGTTATAAAAATTTTTCGATAGAAAATTTTTCGTTATTAAAATTTTTCTATAGAAAATTTTTCGTTATAAACATTTTCCTATAGAAAATTTTTCGTCATAAAAATTTTTCTATAGAAAATTTTTCGTTATAAAAATTTTTCTATAGAAAATTTTTCGTTATAAACATTTTTCTATAGAAAATTTTTTGTTATAAACATTTTTCTATAGAAAATTTTTTGTTCTATAGAAAATTTTTCGTTATAAAAATTTTTCTATAGAAAATTTTTTGTTATAAAAATTTTTCTATACACATTTTACGTTTTAAAGGAAATTTTTCGGTACAAAAATTTTTCTATAGAAAATTTTTGAGTATAAAAATTTTTCTTTAGAACATTTTTTGCAATAAAAATTTCTATAAAAAAATTTTAGTTACCTAAACTTGTCTACACAAAATTTTTGTTATACAAATATTTCTATTGAAAATGTTTCGTATCTAAAAATATATATATAAAATTTTTCATTATAAAAATTTTCCTGTAAAAAATTTTTCTATATAAGATTTTTCTATAAAAAATTTTTCTAAAGAAAATTTTCGGTTTACAAAATTTTCTATGGAAAATTATTCTGTTTAAAAATTGTTCTGTAGTAAAGTTTTCTGTTTAAATATTTTTCTGTGGAAAATTTGTCATTATAAAAATTGTTCTATCAAAAAATATTTCGTTATGAAAATTTTTCTATATAGAATTTGTTGCTATACAAATTTTTCTATAGAAAGTTTTTCGTTTTACAAATTTTCTATTAAAAATTTTTGTTATAAAAATTTTTTTGTTTTACAAATTTTCTATTAAAAATTTTTTGCTTTACAAATTTTCCATTAGAAATTTTTTGTTATAAAAATCTTTCGCTATAAAATTTTTTTTTTTAGAGTTTTAAGTTATTTAAATACCATACAATTTTTTCTATAGAAAATTTTTTGTTATACAAATTTTTCGATATTGAAATTATTCTACATAAAGTTTTTAAAATCGAATACTAAAATTAAGACAACTTTTTTTTTGGTTTCATTAAAATATTTTTGATTTAATTTTTTCTCTATAATTTTTGTAAAGTGCATTTCTTTTATGGAATTTTATCTATTATTATATAGTAAGTAGCTGTTGCAGTTCGTCTATTGTTGCTGAAGTTACTGCTGAAGCTGTTGCTTGTAGTTATCCCTTCGTATTGCTGTTGTTATTGGTCATGTTGTGCCCTAACCTAACCTAAAAGGAAATTGTTAGAATGTTAAGAGTATGAAAGAGAGGCGATAAATGATTTAACATTAAAATGTTATTCTGAAGAAAAAACAATATTATTAAAAGTATGATTTTAAATTTCAGAAAAGTGTAAATCTTGCTTATATCTTAATACTCGTACTATAAAAAAAACATAAAAATTTACCTTTAATTATCCCAAAACTTTAATCCGAAGTCTCTAGAAAAATCCCCTTATTCTAATTTGTAACACTTTCAAAAGTACCGGCTTAAATATGTAGCAATGTAACTGTGTTACAAGGAATACCTATACTCTCACACTTATCCTTTACTTTAGAGAGAGGGAGAAAAAGTAAGAGAGCTCAAACAATGAGAGACATAGAGAGAGGTAGATAGAGAGAGAAGGTGTTTAGCATACATTTACATATTAAAGTTTCTATAGTTTTTGGGGAGTCGAAAGACTTTAAGTGAAAACAAAAACTAAAACTAAAAATCCCCCTATAATGCTCCTGCATTGCAAACCTGGGAATAAGGTTATAAAAGAAAATAACAAAATACAAAAGCAAAATTAAATGAAAGTAAAGGAAGAGCCAACAACAATCATAACAACAGTAACAAAAACAACAACAAAAAATCACATTAACTTACAATTTCACTTAAACATGTGATGTTATGATGCTATCTGGAATACACTCACACACACTTTCAATACTTACAAACATATTTACATACATAATCACACACACATACATATTTACATATTTTCACACATCCTTATAAAGAAAAGTCTGATTCAGGATTTCACTCTTCCACATAAATGAGCACAGGAAACAAACATTCACTCACTCACTCACTTACATTCACGAACATCAAACTAAAACCAAAATAAAAAAAAAAACAAAAACAGGAGAGAAAAATTGGATAATCAAAGCCAGAACAAAAGTTTCCAAAAGAAAAATGGAACAGAATAACAATAACAACTAAAATCCAACATTAAATATTAAAATAAATTGTTAAAAAGGTGGTATGTATTCGTATGCGTGTGATTATATTTAAATCTTTGCATGAAACATAGTCTTTTATCCCCTATACCATTTCGGTTGGGGAAGGCATGGTCAGCTTTTACTTTTTATTATTGCGAAAAAGTTTTTTCCATTAGTGAAAAAGAAAAAAAATTGTAATAACAAATTATAAATAGAAAATTTTTCAATATGAAAATTTTTCAACAGAAAAATTTTCTATAGAAACTTTTTTGATATTAAAATTTGTGTTAGAAAATTTTTCGAAATAAAAATTTTTATTAGAACATTTTTCGGTATAAAAATTTTCTATAGAAAATCTTTCGATATAAAATTTTTCTATAGAAAATCTTTTGATATAAAAATTTTTCTATACAAAATTTTAATATCAAAAATTTTTGGATATACAAATTTTACTATCAAAAATTTTTGGATTTAAAAATTTTTCTATAGAAAATTTTTCGATAAGAATATATATTTAGAACATTTTTTCTTAAAAAAACTTTTCTAAAGAACATTTTTCAATATGAAAATTTTCTATTGAAAATTTTTTCATATAAAAAATATTCAATAGAAAATTTTCCAACATCAAAAATTTTCTATAGAAAATATAGAAAAAAAATTCTATAAAAAAATTTTTCGATACAAAACTGCTTCTATAGACTTTTTTTAAATAAAAATTTTTCTATAGAAAATTTTTCGATAAAAAAAATTTCTAAAGAAAATTTTTCCATATAAAAAGTTAACTTTAAAAAATATTTCGATATAAACATTTTGCTATCGAAAATTTTTTGATATAAACATTTTTGTATAAAAATTTTTTGATATACAAATTTTTCGACATAAATATTTTCTATAGAAAATTTTTCGATATAAAAAATTTTCTATAGAAAATTTTTCGATAAAAAAATTTTTCTATAGAAAATTTTTGATAAAAAAATTTTTCTCTAGAAAATTTTTCGATTAAAAAATTTTTCGATAAAAAAATTTTTCTATAGAAAATTTTTCGATAAAAAAATTTTTCTATAGAAAATTTTTCCATAAAAAATTTTTCGATAAAAAATTTTTCTATTAAAAATTTTTTGTTATAAAAATTTTTATATAGAAAATTTTTTGTTATAAAAATTTTTTTCAATATAAAGAATTTTTTATAGAAAATTTTTCGATAAAAGAATTTTTTTATTAAAAATTTTTTGTTATAAAAATTTTTATATAGAAAATTTTTTGTTATAAAAATTTCTCTATAGAAAATGTTTCGATATAAAACTTTTTCTATAGAAAATTTTTCGATATAAAAATTTTACGATATACAAATTTTTCTATAGAAAATTTTTCGATATAAAAAATTTTCGATATAAAAGTTTTTCGATACAAAAATTTTCTATACAAAATTTTTCGATATGAAAATTTTTCTATAGAAAATGTTTCGAAATAAAAATTTTTGTTAAGAAAATTTTTCGATATAAAATTTTTTTTATAGAAAATGTTTTGATATAAAAGTTTTTCTACAGAACAAAGTACAAAATTTTTTCTATACAAAATTTTTCGTTAGAAAAATTTTTCTATAGAAAATTTTTCGTTATAAAAATTTTTCTATAGAAAATTTTTCGTTATAAAAATTTTTCTACACAAAATTTTTCGTTATAAAAATTTTTCTACACAAAATTTCTCGTTATAAAAGTTTTTCTATACAAAATTTTTCATTATAAAAATTTTTCTATAGAAAATTTTTCGTTATAAAAATTTTTCTATAGAAAATTTTTCGTTACAAAAATATTTCTTTAGAAAATTTCTTGTTATAAAAATTTTTCTATAGAAAATTTTTCGTTTTAAAAATTTTTCTATAGAAAATTTTTCGTTTTAAAAATTTTTCTATAGAAAATTTTTCGTTTTAAAAATTTTTCTATAGAAAATTTTTGGTTTTAAAAATTTTAGAAAATTTTTCGTTTTAAAAATTTTTCTATAGAAAATTTTTCGTTTTACAAATTTTTCTATAGAAAATTTTTCATTTTAAAAATTTTTCTATAGAAAATTTTTCGTTTTAAAAATTTTTCTATAGAAAATTTTTCGTTTTATAAATTTTTCTATAGAAAATTTTTCGTGTTAAAAATGTTTCTTTGTTTGATACCACTGCTTGTTATAGGGCATCACAGAGTCTGACCAAAACCACTGCATATAACTTTTTATTTAAAATTCTGTTGGCAGTTTAAGCAAAAGCAGAAGTTAAGTAAAAATAGTGTGAGTTTTAATCTCATGCTAATCACAATCATAAATTAAATTATTTTGTTTGTTTTCTACAAAAAAAAAGAAACATTAAAAATAAAACTAAAATTTTTACAGAAACGCCATTGCTACTGCCATGAAAATGTGTGTGTGTTTGTGTGTTTTTGAAATAATAGAAATTCATGACGTTTGTATTAAAAAGCCTTAAAAGTCAAAACTAAATAAATTGTTAAGGCAAACAAATTAAAACTACAACAAAATATAATAGATGGACAAAAAGATTAAAACTTGACCGAAAGTATTTATATGGGCCAATTTAAATTTATACATATGTACTTATATATGTACTCGTATTAGCATGCATAGTATGTGTGTGTGTATGTAACTAAATACAAACACATATTAAATACTCGTAAATTAATGAGAGGGTCACAAAATTTAAGTTGGAAAATTCCTATGAAGTTTGTTTTAATTGAAATAAAATTTTCGCCTTAGACATTTTTTATACTGAAAAGGGGCTAAAGCTTTAATTATTTATGATTGTTCACTCCATTAGCCACAATAAGAAGGACTGAACAAAATTTAATGCCACTATTAAATAGAAACCATAATGACTTTTACTTAAGAATATAACAAATTCGATTACAAAAAATTTTCTATAGAACAACTTTAATATCAAAAAATTTTCAATAGAAAAATTTTATTATCAAAAGATTTTCTTTAGAAAAATTTTAGTATCAACAAATTTAGATAGAAAAATTTAAATATAGATAATTTTAAAATCGAAAAATTTTCGATAAAAAATTTTAATATCAAAAAATTTTCTATAAAAAAATTCTAATATCGAAAATTTTATATAGGAAAATTTTAATATCGAAAAATTTTCTCTAGAAAACTATTTATTTCAAAAATTTTCTATAGAAAAATTTAAATATCGAAAAGCTAGCTGTAGAAAAATTTAATATCGAAAATTATTTTTTGGCTAAATTTTGTTATCGAAATATTTTCTTTTGAAAAATTTTAATATCGAAAAATTTTAAAATGAAAAAAATATCTAATAAAAAAATTAAAATCAAAAAATTATCTAAATAAAAATTTTCAATAGAAATATTTTAATATCAAAAAAAATCTATTGAAAATTTAAATATCAAAAACATTTTCTAAAGAAGAACATTAATATCGAAAAATCTCCATAAAATATTTTTGATATAGAAAAATTTTTTATACAAAATTTTTAATATCGAAAACTTTTGTATAGAAAATTTTTCATATCGAAAAATTTTCTTTAGAAAACTTTTAATATCAAAAAATTTTGTATAGAAAATTTTTAATATCGAAAAATTTTCTATAGAAAATTTTTAATATCAAAAAATTTTCTATAGAAAATTTTTAATATCGAAAAATTTTCTATAGAAAATTTTTAATATCGAAAAATTTTCTATAGAAAATTTTTAATATCGAAAAATTTTCTATAGAAAATTTTTAATATCGAAAAATTTTCTATAGAAAATTTTTAATATTTCTATAGAAAATTTTTAATATCGAAAAATTTTCTATAGAAAATTTTTAATATCGAAAAATTTTCTATAGAAAATTTTTAATATCGAAAAATTTTCTATAGAAAATTTTTAATATCGAAAAATTTTCTATAGAAAATTTTTAATATCGAAAAATTTTCTATAGAAAATTTTTAATATCGAAAAATTTTCTATAGAAAATTTTAATATCGAAAAACTTTCTATAGAAAATTTTTAATATCGAAAAATTTTCTATAGAAAATTTTTAATATCGAAAAATTTTCTATAGGAAATTTTTAATATCGAAAAATTTTCTATAGGAAATTTTTAATATCGAAAAATTTTCTATAGAAAATTTTTAATATCGAAAAATTTTCTATAGAAAATTTTTAATATCGAAAAATTTTCTTTAGAAAATTTTTAATATCGAAAAATTTTGTTTAGAAAATTTTTAATATCGCAAAATTTTCTTTAGAAAATTTTTAATATCGAAAAATTTTCTTTAGAAAATTTTTAATATCGAAAAATGGAAAATTTTTAATATCGAAAAATTTTCTATAGAAAATTTTTAATATCGAAAAATAGAAAATTTTTAATATCGAAAAATTTTCTATAGAAAATTTTTAATATCGAAAAATAGAAAATTTTTAATATCGAAAAATTTTCTATAGAAAATTTTTAATATCGAAAAATAGAAAATTTTTAATATCGAAAAATTTTCTATAAAAAATTTTTAATATCGAAAAATTTTCTATAGAAAATTTTTAATATCGAAAAATTTTCTATAGAAAATTTTTAATATCGAAAAATTTTCTATAGAAAATTTTTAATATCGAAAATTTTCTATAAAAAATTTTTTAAAATATTGAAAAATTTTTTTTAGCATAATTAATGTCGAAAAATTTTCTTTAAAAAAATTTTCCGTAGAAAAATGTTAATATCAAAAATTTTCTTTAGAAAATTTAAAAAATATTAAAAAAAATTTAATTGAAAAATTTTCTATGGAAAAATTTTGTATTCAAAAATTGTCTATAAAAAGAAAAAGGATGGATTCCTTGTAGCTCTAAAATATCTGCATATAAACAATTGAAAATTTTTAATTATTTTAAGATATGACACTTTTAATCATATCACTCATATTTATTTTCTCATAATTCTTAGGCATCAATGCTGGTCTCATTGGAAAGGTCTTTTCAAAGGTTATCTCATTATGTTTGAACTAAAAAACTTTAATAATATTAAATAAATTGAAAATAAGTAGAAAAACAAAAGTTTTAGTTATTGTTTGAACAGCGACAGAGAAACACGGATTAAAATAGAAAATGTTGCACATTTTGAAGGTAAGATATTGAAATCTTCTGCATAAGATTCTCAATATATTTGATTTATTTGTTGTTAAAAAAAGTAATTCATTGAGAATTAATTAGAATTCTAGAGCAATACATTCACTATAAAAGTCTTAAAATGATTTTAAATTCCCAAAATAAAAATTTTTTAATAAAAAACTTGCACTGAACTCGTTTTTATTAGATAAATATTAGTTTTATTTTTGTTGGTATTTCTTTAATAACTGTTTTGTTTAAAATTAAAAATAGTCAGCCAAACGAAGTGGTTTTTAAAAAAAATAAAAACTTAAGTGTTTATGTGCATTTTGGATCAGCATTAACCGGACTTTAAACAAATAACCAATAATTTCAATTTTTTTTCATATCCAATTTCAGCTAATGCTCCTCTTCACGGGGTTCATAGCTCAAGGTCAAGCCCAAAGTTTCTATAATCACACCAGACCCGTCTATCTAAATGAACTGGGTGCCCAGCAGCTAATGGAGGAAGTAAATGATATGTATTGGAAGTCTGCCACGGCATATCGTAAATTTGCCGATGATACATTTTCCCCGGATATATTAATGCGTGAAAAGTTACGCCCCTACTATGAGACCATGCAAAAGTTCAATTGGCAAGAATTTGAAAATCCCCTCTTGCGAAGACAATTTGAGGTCATATTAAGAGGATCTAAGTATCCTCCTCTCAACTATGATTTCAAAAAGGCCACTCATACCCTGAAGAATATGTCTCGCAAGAAATATGTCTGCGATAAGAACAAACCGCGCAAGTGCCAAATGGCTTTCATACATCAAATCAAAAGTATTTTCACCAATAGCGATAATTTGGAGGATATTAAATGGTATTGGCAAGAATGGCGCAATAAAATGCCTCAAGATGTCAAGGATGCCTTTCACTATTATATTGAATACTATCAAAATATGTCCACACCAGAAATGCCTGCCTCGGCTATATGGTATGATCAGTATGATGATCCGAAGTTTATAGATAAATTGGAGAAACTAATGGATACTATATTGCCATTCTATCGTGAGTTACATGCTCATTTGCGTCATGTTTTGAAAGTGCGCTATGGTGATGAGGTAGTGCCGCAAAGTGGTCTTATACCACATCATCTAATGGAGCAGGCCATGTACCAGGCCTGGAAAAAGGATTCGGTGTTGCGCAATCCCTTTCCCCAAAGAAAACTACCCAATTTACAGAGTGAAATCGATGGGGCAGGCTATGGTTCCCACGACTTTGTCAATATGAGTGCCAAATATTTTGGCACCTTGGGCTTTGAAAACTTAACCGAGTAAGATTTTGTATATTTATTTAAAATTGTTTGTTTGAATCAAAAAATTTTTCTTTTATAGGGAATTTATGCACACACATTTCATTGAAATGGAACCCGGTGAAGGTGGTCCCGACTGCAAGTCCCGCATTTTTACCTATGGCGAAATTGAGCTTAACTACTGCCCCAAGGTTTACTATAAGAAACTTTTGCAGACCCATGGAGATATCACTCATATCGAATATGGCTTAAAGAAGAATAATTTGCGTGTCGGTTTGAATCAAGAAGCTTGTCCTGGTTTCGGTAATGCTTTGGGTGAGGCCATTATCTTGTCGGTGTCAACACCTCAACATTTGCAAGAGTGTTTGCATTTATTAAAAGATTACGAATACGATGACATTCTGAACTTAAATAGACTGTATCGTTTGGTGAGTGTTGTACTTATATTATAGAATTATCTCTTTTTTATTAAGCGATAATTTTCTCTCTCTCTCTCTCTCTCTCTCTTTGTTTCTCATTTTTATTAATTACTTATTATTTGCTCTCCCAAGGCCGTTCATTCAGTGCTGTCCATACCCACTTACTTTGTGCATGAAAAACTATGGGTAGATATTATTGACAAAAAGGTTAAGCCCGAGAACTATAATTGCCATTATTGGAATCTTATGGAAAAATATATGGGTGTCCAAAGACCCGCTGAAACCAATGCTGATGCTTATGATATGCCCTATAAATTTTACGAGGGTATTGTAGATCAGTCCAGAAGTACTAAGTGAGTATATGATATACACACATATTTAACATTCTAATTTTCATATGGAAAAATTCATTATAGAAAAATTTTGATATCGAAAAATTTTCTATAGAAAAATGTTGATATCGAAAAATTTTCTATAGAAAAATTTTAATATCGAAAAATTTTGCTATCGAAAAATTTTCTGTAGAAAAATTTTGATATTGAAAAATTTTCTATAGAAAAATTTTGATATCGAAAAATTTTCTACAGAAAAATTTTGATATCGAAAAATTTTCTATAGAAAAATTTTAATATCGAAAAATTTTTATGTCGAAAAATTTTTGTTTTGAAAAATTTTCTATAGAAAAATTTTTATATCGAAAAATTTTTATATTGAAAAATTTTCTATAGAAAAATTTTAATATCGAAAAGTTTTTTATAGGAAAATTTTTATACCGAATAATTTTCTATAGGATGTCTATGATAATGTCGAATAATTTTCTGTGGAAAAATTTTAATATTGAAAATTTTTCTATAGAAAAATTTTTATATCAAAAGATTTTCTATAGAAAAATTTTTTTATCGCAAAATTTTCTTTAGAAAAATTTTTATATCGCAAAACTTTCTATAGAAAAATTTTTATTTCAAAAAATTTTTTATAAAAAAATATTTTAATCGAAAAATTTTCTTTAGAACATTTAACGATATAAAAGTTTTTCTTTAGGAAATTTTTTCTATAGAAAATTTTCCATATCGAAAAATTTCCCACAGAAAAATTTTCAAATCAAAAATTTTTTTTTAGAAAAATTTTAGTATGTTCTATATAAAATCTAATATGTTCTATATAAAAATTTAAATATTGAAATATTTCCTTCAAAAAACTTGTTATAGAAAAAATTTCATATCGAAAATTTTTTTATAGGAAAGTTTTAATATTAACAAATTTTCTATAAAAACATCAGTCCTATCAGTTTTCTATCTAAAAATTTTAATATCGAAAAAAAAATTCTATAGAAAAATTTGAATATCAAATAATTTTCTATAGAAAAATTTTATGTATCAAAAAATTTTCTACAGGAACAATTTTCTATAGAAAAATTTTCATATCAACAAATTTTTTATAGAATGTTAAAGCAAGAATGTGGGAAGTGAAGGAAGATGAAAACTGAAAATTGTTTCTGTTTTGTTCAGTCGATGATCTACACTTTTACTTATGGTTTATGAACATAATTCTGAAAGGTTTTGTTTGTAAAATAAGTAATAATGCGAGGTTTTCGATCTGTCTAAATTGGGGATAATCCTCCTGAAGAGGCGGCGTAACCAACCATCGAAACGCGTCGAGGAATTTTGGTGACAGTAATAGATTTGGGGTCAAATGCGAATAGTCATTCTTTTTGAAGAAAAATTTTCATATTGAAAATTTATATTGAAAAATTTTATTAGAAAATTTTTAATATTGAAAACTTTTCTCTTGAAAAATTTTAATATCGAAAATCTTTTATAAAAAAATTAAAATATCGAAAAATTTTCTGTAGAAAATTTTCTATAACAAGTTTTAATATCAAACAAATTTTCATATAAAAATATTAATTTCGAAAAATTTTTTAACACAAAATTTTAATATCGAAAAATTTTCTATGGAAAATTTTTATATCGAACAATTTTTTAAAGAAAAATTTTAATATCGAAAAATTTTGATATTGAAAAATTTTCCATAGGAAAATTTTGATATCGAAAAATTTTCTATAAAAAAATTTTAATATTGAAAATTTTTCTATATGATTTTTTTTTACTATCGAAAAATTTTTTACATAAAAGTTTAAATATCGAAAAATTTTCAGCAGAAAAATTTTCTATAAGAAAATTTTAATATCAAAAAATTTTCTATAGAAAAAGTTTCATATCAAAAAATTTTTTTTACAAAAATGTTCATATCGAAAAATTTTCTGTAGAAACATTTTTATATCGAAAATTTTTTTTATAGAAAAATTTTTTTATTGAAAAATTTAAACAAAAATCATTTGGAAAAATTTTCTAAGAAATTTTTAAAATCGAAAAATTTTCTATTGAAAAATTTTAATATCGAAAAGTTTTGTATAGAAAAATTTTAATATCGAAAATATTTTATAAAAAAAAAAATTTTTAAATATCGAAAAATTTTGTATAGAAAAATTCTCTATAACAAGTTTTAACATCAAAAAAAATTTTATAAAAAAATTTGAATTTCGAAAAATTTTTTATAACAAAATATTAATTTCGAAAAATTTTCTATAGAAAATTTTTTTTTTTTTTTTTTTGGAAAAATTTTAATATCGAAAAATTTTTTATGGATAAATTTTAATATCGAAAAATTTTTTATGGATAAATTTTAATATCGAAAAATTTTGATACCGAAAAATTTTCTTTAGAAAAATTTTGATATCTAAAAATTTTCGATAGGAAAATTTTAATATCGAAAATATTTCTAAAGGAAATTTTTAATATCGAAAAATTTTTTATAAGAAAGTTTTACTATCGAAACATTTTTAACATAAAAGTTTAAATATTGGAAAATTTTTTATAGAAACATTTTAATGTCGAAAAATTTTTATGTCGAAAAATTTTCTATAGGAAAATTTTTATATTATTATTATTTTTATATTTTCCATAAAAAAAATTTCATATCAAACAATTTTCTTTGCAAAAATTTTCATATCAAAAAATTTTCAATACAAAAATTTTCTATAGAAAACTTTTTATATCGAAAAATTTTCTGTAGAAAAATTTTCTACAGAAAAATGTTCATATCAAAAAATTTTCTTTAGAGAAATTTTCATATCAAAAATTTTTATAGAAAAATTTTCATATCGAAAAAATTTCTATAGAAAAATTTTCTTACCAATACCAATTATATCGAGAATTTTTCTATAGAAAAATTTTCATATCAAAAAATTTTCTATAGTAAAATTTTCATATCAAAAAATTTTCTATAGATAAATTTTCATATCAAAATATTTTCTATAGAAAAATTTTCATATCGAAAAATTTTCTATAGAAAAATTTTCATATCAAAAAATTTTCTATAGAAAAATTTTTATATCAAAAAATTTTCTATAGATAAATTTTCATATCAAAAAATTTTCTATAGAAAAATTTTCATAGCAAAAAATTTTCTATAGAAAAATTTTTATATCTAAAAATTTTCTATAGACAAATTTTCATATCGAAAAATTTTCTACAGAAAAATTTTCATATCGAAAAAATTTCTATAAAAAAATTTTATATCGAGAATTTTTCTATTATAAAATTTTAATATCAATTTTCTATTGAAAAATGTTCATATCAATTTTCTGTAGACAAATTTTCATATCGAGAAATTTTCCATACAAAAATTTTCATATCGGATAATTTTCTATACAAAAATTTTCAAATCGAAAAATTTTCTATAGAAAAATTTTCATATCGAAAAAAATACAAAATCGTCTATGAACAGTCTTTAGGCAAGATCGTCTGTAATCCGTGTGTATGGATTACACGATCGTCTACAGATTTGATTGACTAGTACCCAACCTAAAATGCTAATAGTCACATTTTTTTCTTTAACATTTAACTTTAACATTTTTTTTTTTAACATTTCAGAAAACTTTTCGGTGAATTTCTGGGGTATCAAATCTTTAGAGGAGTCTGCTTAAAGATCGGCGAATATCAGAGGGGTAATGCCTATAAGACCCTACACAACTGCGATTTTGATAATAGTAAACATACGGGCCTTTTA
The DNA here is from genome assembly GCA_933228675.1 of Stomorhina lunata. Taxonomy (NCBI): domain Eukaryota; kingdom Metazoa; phylum Arthropoda; class Insecta; order Diptera; family Rhiniidae; genus Stomorhina; species Stomorhina lunata. The sequence goes on from OW121744.1 coordinate 20,146,074, forward strand.
TTCAAGTGAGTAGACAAACGTTTCTAAAAACTTTAAAAATTTTTAAAAACTTTCTTTTAACAACTCTAGGCAAATGATGCATGCCGGTTCCACTAAGCCTTGGTATGAAATTATACAGGATCTTGACATTAGCAAAAGGAATCTTACAGCTTCCGCCTTTTTGGAGTATTTTGAACCCCTGCACACTTGGATTGGAGAAGATAATTTAGAGAAAAATTTAGAAGTTGGCTGGATGTTAAGAAATCGTAAGTTGTTGAAGTGAATATGGATTACAAACGAATAAAAATTGGATTTTTTTTAAATTTACAGAATGTGGCGACTTAAACACTAGAACAGCAGGGGACTAACGCGGAAAATAAAATAGAATTTTATAAAAATTGTTTTAATTAGTAAATGCTCATGATGTAAAGTTTTAAATAATTGTAAAATACAATAAAACATCGTTAAAATTTCGATTATAACATACAATTTTGTTTTAGAATTCGTGATAATTTTTTTTTTTTTAATTTTCTGTGAAATGGAACTAAGGTACTTGCGTGTACTAGATTTAAGATACAATTCAATGCAAGGTTCTCAAGATCTTTAATATGCAAAAATTTCTCCTTCGAAAATATTTCCATAGAAAATTTTCCTTTACAAAATTTTTGTATAGAAATTTTCAAAAAGAAAAAACACAGACAATTTATTGATAAAAATCCAAAAAATGTTTGCGGAGAAACCAAAATTTCTCGACGCGCTTCGATGGTTATTTAGGCCATCTCTTCAGGAGGAGTATATAGACAATTTTTCGCTTAAAAATTTTTCTATAAAAAATTTTTCTTAAAAACTTTTTTGTACAGAAAATTTTTCGTTAAAAATTTTTCGTTAAAAATTTTTCTATAGAAAATTTTTCGTTATAAATTTTCCTTTAGAAAATTTTTCGTTAAAAAATTTTTCTATAGAAGATTTTTGTTAAAAAATGTTTCTATAGAAAATTTTTGTTAAAACATTTTTCTATAGAAAATTTTTTGTTAAAAAATTTTTCTATAGGAAATTTTTCGTTAAAAAATGTTTCTATAGAAAATTTTTCATTAAAAAATTTTTCCATAGAAAATTTTTTATTAAAGAATTTTTCTATAAAAAAATTTTTCTATAGAAAATTTTTGTAAAGAAAATTTTTCTATAGAAAATTTTTGTAAAGAAAATTTTTCTGTAGAAAACTTTTGTAAAGAAAATTTTTCGTTAAAAAATTTTTCGTTAAAAAAATTTTTCGTTCAAAAAATTTTTCTATCGAAAATTTTTGTAAAGAAAATTTTTCTATAGAAAATTTTTGTAACGAAAATTTTTCTGTAGAAAACTTTTGTAAAGAAAATTTTTCGTTAAAAAATTTTTCGTTAAAAAATTTTTCTATAGAAAATTTTTCGTTAAAAAATTTTTCTATAGAAAATTTTTCGTTAAACAAATTTTTCTATAGAAAATTTTTTGTTAAACAAATTTTTCTATAGAAAAATTTTCGTTAAAAAAAATTTTCTATAGAAAATTTTTGTAAATAAAATTTTTGTAAAGAAAATTTTTCATTTAAAAAATTTTTCATTCAAAAAATTTTTCTATAGAAAATTTTTCGTTAAAAAAATTTTTCAAAGAAAATTTTTTGTTAAAAAAATTTTTCCATAGAAAATTTTTCCTTAAAAAAATTTTTCCATAGAAAATTTTTCCTTAAAAAAATTTTTCCATAGAAAATTTGTCCTTAAAAAATGTTTCTATAGAAAATGTTTTCTTAAAAAAATTTTTGGTTAAAAAAATCTTTCTATAGAAAATTTTCTATCGAAAAATTTTTTTGATAAAAACTTTCGAAAAATTTTTCTGATAAAAACTTTAGAAAATTTTCTCTGATAAAAAATATTTTTTTAAAACTAAATTGTTGAGAAATTTTTTAACGAAAAATTTTCTATAGAGAAATTTTTTTAACGAAAAATTTCCTATAGAAAAATTTTTTAACGAACAATTTTCTATAAAAAAATTTTTTAACGAAAAATTTTTTATTGAAACAATTGTTTAACAAAAATTTTCAATAGGAAATTTTTAACAAACATTTTATATAGAAAATTTGTTTAACAAAAAAATTTTCTATTTTTTTAAGGAAAAATCTTTTAACGAAAAATTTTCTATAGAAACATTTTTTTGATAGAAAAATTTTCGATTGAAAAATTTTCGATAGAAAAATTTTTTAACGAAAAATTTTTTCTTAAAAAAATTTTCTATAGAAAAATTTTTTATAGAAAAATTTTTTAACAAAAAATTTTTTTAAGGAATTTTTCATTAAAAAAATTTTTCTACAGAATAGTTTTTTTTACGAAAAATTTTCTATAGAAGAATTTTTTTACTAATATTCCTATAAAAAAATTTTTTTAACGAAACATTTTCTATAATAAAGTTATTTTAATTAATAACTTTTTATGCAAAAGGTTTTTTTTAACGAAAACTGTTTTAAAAGAAAAATTCATCTATAGAAAATTTTTAGTTAAAAAACTTTTTCTATAGAAAATTTTTGGTAAAAAAAGTTTTCATTATAAAATTTTTGGTTAGACAATTTCTCGTTAAAAATTTTTTTTTTAGAAAATTTTTCGTTAAAAAATTTTTCTATTGAAATTTTTTCGTTAGAAAATTTTTCTATTGAATTTTTTTTTTAAATCTATAGATCTTGTTTTAGACCGGCCTAAGGAAAAATTTAAAATTTTTCTTTAGACAATTTTTCGTTAAAAAAATGTTTCTTTAGAAAATTTTTCGTTAAAAAAAAATTAAAGGAAATTTTTCGTTAAAAAATTTTTCTATTGAAATTTTTTCGTTAAAAACTTTTTCTATTGATTTTTTTTTAATCAATACATCTTGTTTTAGACCGCCCTAAGGAAAATTTTAAAATTTTTTCTATTGAAAATTTTTGAAAAAAATTTGCTTGTCTGTAAAATATTTCTCTCTTATACTTTGTATAAGAGTTTTTCTTTTATAAGCTAAAATCAAAAATATAATTCCCCAGAGTAAAGAATTTAATTCTTGTTCTTCAAACCAAGATAAGCCCTGCTGCTGTGTTTCATAAACATTTAAGTCAGTTCCGAGATTAAATTCTATTTTTTTTTTTTTTTGAAAAAGCAAAAAATTCCAATTCAAACTTAGTCTTGCGTGAGATGTTGATCGTTAAACATTCAAATAGAAAAACATTCGTATACAAATGAAACAAACAAGAAAAAACGTTTTGTTAGTGAAAGGATAAAAGTGCCTTTGCCATGAGCTTTTGGCGAAAATCCTCTAAAACTCATAAAAAAAAATCATTAAATTGTGAAAAGTTGTGTTTAAAAAACTATTTATTGGAATGATGTAAGAAGAGGCCACAACTTAATTTTTGTGTTGAAAAAAAAAAAAACAAAAATGTTAAACTGTTGAAATACCAGAGAAATACATTTTGATTCGGATATTTAAAACGTATAAATATATGTACATATATTTACGTCATATTATTCGGGATCAAGGTCATTTGTTTAAATTTTGCTTTTTGTTTGTATTCAAAAAATTTCAAAGAGCTTTAAAAAAAACTATTACACTGAATAACAAATTTTGTATATATCAAGAAAAGTTGACGACACTTCAAGTTTTCTATAGAAAAGTTGGCGACAGTTCAAGTTTTCTATAAAAAAAATTGGCTACAGTTCAAGTTTTCTATTGAAAAGTTGGCTACAGTTCAAGTTTTACATTGAAAAGTTTTCGATAGTTCAAGTTTTTATAGAATGAACTTTTCTATAGAAAACATGAACTTTTCTATGGAAAACATGAACATGGATAACAAATTTTGTATATATCAAGAAAAGTTGACGACACTTCAAGTTTTCTATAGAAAAGTTGGCGACAGTTCAAGTTTTCTATAAAAAAAATTGGCTACAGTTCAAGTTTTCTATTGAAAAGTTGGCTACAGTTCAAGTTTTACATTGAAAAGTTTTCGATAGTTCAAGTTTTATATTGAAAAGTTTTCGATAGTTCAAGTTTTTATAGAATGAACTTTTCTATAGAAAACATGAACTTTTCTATGGAAAACATGAACTTTTCTATAGAAAACATGAACTTTTCTATAGAAAACATGAACTTTTCTATAGAAAACATGAACTTTTCTATAGAAAACATGAACTTTTCTATAGAAAACATGAACTTTTCTATAGAAAACATGAACTTTTCTATAGAAAACATGAACTTTTCTATAGAAAACATGAACTTTTCTATAGAAAACATGAACTTTTCTATAGAAAACATGAACTTTTCTATAGAAAACATGAACTTTTCTATAGAAAACATGAACTTTTCTATAGAAAACATGAACTTTTCTATAAAAAACATGAACTTTTCTATAGAAAACATGAACTTTTCTATAGAAAACATGAACTTTTCTATAGAAAACATGAACTTTTCTATAGAAAACATGAACTTTTCTATAGAAAACATGAACTTTTCTATAGAAAACATGAACTTTTCTATAGAAAACATGAACTTTTCTATAGAAAACATGAACTTTTCTATAGAAAACATGAACTTTTCTATAGAAAACATGAACTTTTCTATAGAAAACATAAACTTTTCTATAGAAAACATGAACTTTTCTATAGAAAACATGAACTTTTCTATAGAAAACATGAACTTTTCTATAGAAAACATGAACTTTTCTATAGAAAACATGAACTTTTCTATAGAAAACATAAACTTTTCTATAGAAAACATGAACTTTTCTATAGAAAACATGAACTTTTCTATAGAAAACATGAACTTTTCTATAGAAAACATGAACTTTTCTATAGAAAACATGAACTTTTCTATAGAAAACATGAACTTTTCTATAGAAAACATGAACTTTTCTATAGAAAACATGAACTTTTCTATAGAAAACATGAACTTTTCTATAGAAAACATGAACTTTTCTATAGAAAACATGAACTTTTCTTTAGAAAACATGAACTTTTCTATAGAAAACATGAACTTTTCTATAGAAAACATGAACTTTTCTATAGAAAACATGAACTTTTCTATAGAAAACATGAACTTTTCTATAGAAAACATGAACTTTTCTATAGAAAACATGAACTTTTCTATAGAAAACATGAACTTTTCTATAGAAAACATGAACTTTTCTATAGAAAACATGAACTTTTCTATAGAAAACATGAACTTTTCTATAAAAAACATGAACTTTTCTATAGAAAACATGAACTTTTCTATAGAAAACATGAACTTTTCTATAGAAAACATGAACTTTTCTATAGAAAACATGAACTTTTCTATAGAAAACATGAACTTTTCTATAGAAAACATGAACTTTTCTATAGAAAACATGAACTTTTCTATAGAAAACATGAACTTTTCTATAGAAAACATGAACTTTTCTATAGAAAACATGAACTTTTCTATAGAAAACATGAACTTTTCTATAGAAAACATGAACTTTTCTATAGAAAACATGAACTTTTCTATAGAAAACATGAACTTTTCTATAGAAAACATGAACTTTTCTATAGAAAACATGAACTTTTCTATAGAAAACATGAACTTTTCTATAGAAAACATGAACTTTTCTATAGAAAACATGAACTTTTCTATAGAAAACATGAACTTTTCTATAGAAAACATGAACTTTTCTATAGAAAACATGAACTTTTCTATAGAAAACATGAACTTTTCTATAGAAAACATGAACTTTTCTATAGAAAACATGAACTTTTCTATAGAAAACATGAACTTTTCTATAGAAAACATAAACTTTTCTATAGAAAACATTAACTTTTCTATAGAAAACATGAACTTTTCTATAGAAAACATGAACTTTTCTATAGAAAACATGAACTTTTCTATAGAAAACATGAACTTTTCTATAGAAAACATGAACTTTTCTATAGAAAACATGAACTTTTCTATAGAAAACATGAACTTTTCTATAGAAAACATGAACTTTTCTATAGAAAACATGAACTTTTCTATAGAAAACATGAACTTTTCTATAGAAAACATGAACTTTTCTATAGAAAACATGAACTTTTCTATAGAAAACATGAACTTTTCTATAGAAAACATGAACTTTTCTATAGAAAACATGAACTTTTCTATAGAAAACATGAACTTTTCTATAGAAAACATGAACTTTTCTATAGAAAACATGAACTTTTCTATAGAAAACATGAACTTTTCTATAGAAAACATGAACTTTTCTATAGAAAACATGAACTTTTCTATAGAAAACATGAACTTTTCTATAGAAAACATGAACTTTTCTATAGAAAACTTGAATTTTTCTATAGAAAACTTGACAGTTCTTGGATATTTTTAGTGTAGCACAGTGTTATTTAAGGAATCAAACATCAGCTCAACTCTTGAAATTTAACATTCATATGAAAGAATTGGATGCTGGTAGATTTTCTAGTGTTACACCTTTTTATATTCCATAAGTTTGAAAAGTATTTGTGTATTTTTGAAATTCTTATCTTGTTTAGATTTTTTTGTGTTTTGTTTTGTATTTATTTAGTAGTGTGAATAAACTCAAATATAAAAAAAAATTGTAAAATATACAATCAGGCAAATGTGTTTTATTTTCTTCCTATTTTTGCAATCTTTAAAGAATAAAATAACAAATAATCAAAACAAAACTATAAAAAGTGAAACAAATTCGAACTTAAAGCGAAAATACTCGTAAACACATTCAAATAAAAGCGATACATACATACACACGTAAAGATAAAGGAAACGGAACTGTTGGAAGGAATAGGAAGTTATAGAGGCAGACACTCAAAAACAAAAACATCAAAATGAAATCCATCACTTTAAAAGTAACGGTAAGTAATAAATATCAAAAGTTTTTTATTCTCGTTTTCTTTTTTTTATTTATCTAAAAATTGCCCCTGGGTTGTTTGGTAATTTGTTTGGCATAAATGTGGCAGCCACTCAGCAGATTACTTAGAAAATGTGTAATTTTTCCAAGAGGAAATTTTTAAAAGGATTTTTAAATTTCAACTCTGTGGCTAATAAGATGGAATGATTTATAAATCTTTAATTTAACTCAGGCCTACAAAAATGTAAATGTAAAAAGTTAATTTTGTTAAACAGTTTAACTTTGCACAATGGGTGCTAAATGGTATTCTTGACCACAAATTTCTAAAATTTTCTAAAGAAAATTTTTCTTTAAAGAAATTTTCGCTATAAAAACTTTTTCCAAAAAAAATTTTGTAAAATTAATTTTCGTTATAAAAAGTTTTCGTATATAATTTTTCGCTCTCAAAGTTTTTCTAAAGAAATTTTTTTTTATCAAAATTTTTCTTTACAAAATTTTTCTTTACAAAATTTTTCGGTATAAAAAGTTTTCGATATATAACAAACATTTTTCTATAGAATTTTTTTTATCATAAAAATATGTCTATAGAAAATTTTACGTTTTAAAAATTTTCTATAGAAAATCTTATACATTAAAAATTCTTTATAGAAAATTTTACATTAACATGAAGAAAAATTTTTTTAGATAAGTTTTTCATAAAAAAAAAAATGTTCGTTATAAAAAATTTTTCTTTAGAAAATTTTTAGTTATAAAAAATTTTTCTTTAGAAAATTTTTCGTTATAAAAAATTTTTCTAAAGAAAATTTTTTTATGGAAAATTTTTTCATTATAAAAATGTTTCTATAGAAAAATCTTCATTATAAAAAATTTTCCTATAGAAAATTTTTCGTTATACAAAATTTTCAATAACAAATTTTGCGTTATAAAAATTTTTCTATAAAAAAATTTTCTATAGAAAATTTTTTTATAGAAAAATTTTCATTACAAAAATTTTCCTATAGAAAATTTTTCATTATAAAAATTTTTCTATAAAAAAATTTTCATTACAAAATTTTCCTATAGAAAATTTTTCATTATAAAAATTTTTCTATAAAAAATTTTCATTTTAAAAATTTTTCTATAGAAATTTTTTCTTTACAAAAATTTTTCTATAGAAAATTTTTTATTATAAAATTTTTTTATTGCAAAGATTTTCTATAAAAAAATTTTCATTATAAAAATTTTGACATAGAAAATTTTTCATTATAAAACTTTTTCTATAGAAAATTTTTCATTATAGAAATATTTCTATAGAAAATTTTTACTTATAAATTCGTCATAAAAATTTTTCTATTGAAAATTTTACATAAACATGAAGAAAAGTTTAAAAACAATGAAGAATTTTTTTCGTTATAAAAATTTTTTTTATAGAAAATTATTCGTTATAAAATTTTTCTATAGAAAATTTTTCATTATAAAAATTTTTTATTGCAATGATTTTCTATAAAAAAAAATTTCATTATAAAAATTTTGCTATAGAACATTTTTCATTATAAAACTTTTTCTATGGACAATTTTTCATTATAAAAATATTTTTATAGAAAATTTTTACTTATAAATTCATCATAAAAATTTTTCTATTGAAAATTTTACATAAACATGAAGAAAAGTTTAAAAACAATGAAGAATTTTTTTCGTTATTAAACTTTTTTTATAGAAAATTATTCGTTATAAAATTTTTCTATAGAAAATTTTTCATTATAAAAATATGTCTATGGAAGTTTTTTCATTATAAAAATGTCATTATTAAAACTTTTTATAGAAAATATTTCATTATTAAAATTTTTCTATAGAAAATTTTTCAATAGAAAGTTTTTCATTATAAACATTTTTCTATAGAAAATTTTTCATTATAAAAACTTTTCTATAGAAAATTTTTCTATAGAAAATTGTTCATTGTTAAAATTTTTCTATAGAAAATTTTTCATTATAAAAATTTTTCTATAGAAAATTTTTCATTATAAAAATTTTTCCATAGAAAATTTGTCAATATAAAAATTTTTCAATATAAAAATTTTTCTATAAAATATTTTTTATTATAAATTTTTTTGTATAGAAGATTTTTCATTATAAAAATTTTTCTATAGAAGATTTTTCATTATAAACATTTTTTTATAGAAAATTTTAAACTAAAAAAATTTTTCTGTCGAAAATTTTTCATAATAAAAACTTTTCTATACAAAATTTTATATAGAAACATTTTTTTTATAATAATTTTTCATAAAAAAATTTTTGTCAAAAAAATGTTTCTAAAGAAAAATTATGTTAAACAAAAAGTTTCTTTAGAAAAAGCTTTATAGAAAATTTTTCTATATCAAATGTTTTTATAAAAAAATTTTCGTTTTAATACTTTTTCTGCAAATTTTACTTTTTCTGTTCAAATTTTTTGTAAAAAAAAAAAATTCATTATAAATTTTTTTATTACAAAAATTTTTCGTAATAAAAAATTTTTTCTATTGAAAATTTTTCGTTAAAAAAAATTTTTTCTATTGAAAATTTTTCGTTAAAAAAAATAACAAAAAACATTTCGTTAAAAAAAAATGTTTATAGAAAATTTTTCGTTAAAAAAAAATTATAGGAAATTTTTCGTTAAAAAAATTTTCCGTTGAAAATAATTTTCTTTTAAAATTTTTCCTTACAAAAAGTTTTTCTATAACATATTTTTCATTATAAAAACTTTTCTACTGAACATTTTTGGTTATGAAAATTTTTCTATAAAAAATTTTTAGTGACTAAAATTTATCAATTGAAATTTTTTCGTTATAAAATTTGTTTTTTATAGAAAATTAATCTTTATAAAAAATGTTTCTGTAGAAAATTGTTCGCTATAAAAAATGTTTCCATAGAAAATTTTTCGATATAAAAAATTTTTCGTTAGAAAAAATTTTTTTATATTAAATTTTTTATTATAAAAAATTGTTCATTATAAAAAATTTTTCTATAGAAAATTTTTCATTATAAAAAATTTTTCTATAGAAAATTTTTCATTATAAAAAATTTTTCTATAGAAAATTTTTCATTATAAAAAATTTTTCTATAGAAAAATTTTCATTATAAAAAATTTTTCTATAGAAAAATTTTCATTATAAAAAATTTTTCTATAGAAAAATTTTCATTATAAAAAATTATTCTATAGAAAAATTTTCATTATAAAAAATTTTTTTTTTTTTTATATAAAAAAATTTTTTTTTTTCATTATAAAAAAATTTTCTATAGAAAAATTTTCATTATAAAAAATTTTTCTATAGAAAAATTTTCATTATAAAAAATTTTTCTATAGAAAAATTTTCATTATAAAAAATTTTTCTATAGAAAAATTTTCATTATAAAAAATTTTTCTATAGAAAAATTTTCATTATAAAAAATTTTTCTATAGAAAAATTTTCATTATAAAAAATTTTTCTATAGAAAAATTTTCATTATAAAAAATTTTTCTATAGAAAAATTTTCATTATAAAAAATTTTTCTATAGAAAAATTTTCATTATAAAAAATTTTTCTATAGAAAAATTTTCATTATAAAAAATTTTTCTATAGAAAAATTTTCATTATAAAAAATTTTTCTATAGAAAAATTTTCATTATAAAAAATTTTTCTATAGAAAAATTTTCATTATAAAAAATTTTTCTATAGAAAAATTTTCATTATAAAAAATTTTTCTATAGAAAATTTTTCATTATAAAAAATTTTTCTATAGAAAATTTTTCGTTATAAAAAATTTTTCTATAGAAAATTTTTCATTATAAAAAATGTTTCTATAGAAAATTTTTCATTATAAAAAATTTTTCTATAGAAAATTTTTCATTATAAAAAATTTTTCTATAGAAAATTTTTCATTATAGAAAATTTTTCTATAGAAAATTTTTCATTATAAAAAATTTTTCTATAGAAAATTTTTCTTATAAAAACTTTTGCTATAGAAAATTTTTCTTTATTAAAAATTTTTCTACAAAAACTTTTTCTTTATAAAAAAAAAGAAAACAAGTTTATAGATTTTCTATTGTTTTGAAAATTTTTGGTTTCTTTTGTGTGAAAAATATCTTAAATTTTTCCTCCCATGCTTTTTATTTTCCTAGCAATAAAATTTAATGTTAATTGTTAGATTTTCTCCTATTCTTACTTCCAAGAAAGACCCATTGTCTTTTATAATTATTACCAATCTAAGGTATCACCATGATTTTTTGCTTTTCAAAATCAATTGTCTCTCGAACATTAAATACTTTTATGTAAATTTCTTTCTTTCTTTTTTTGTAATTTTTCAGTTTGTTATTTTTAACTTGGCTCTTTGCCAATATATGCCTTCAGCCTCGTCAACGCCCGCAACCACCAACTCTACTTCATCCATCTCGTCCTCAACGAATAAAACATCAAGTCACATTAAGAATGCATCACTGCCATCATCATCATCATCATCACAGGCAGTAACAACAAAATCAACGACAAATGCTACAAATCCAACTGACAAATACCAGCATTCCGCCGTTTATGAGGCTCATGCTTCACAGGCACTGGAAACGGCGATTAAGCGCATGCAACTCATTTACAATCGCAAACGTGAACTTTTCTATAGTCTAACCCAGGGCAGGGGATACAATGTTAACCAAGCGCCCATCAAACAGGAAATCGACAAGGACTATCACAATTTGGTCTATGAATTGGCGGGTAATCTCAGCGTTATCCCAGTGCAGCAATTAAAGGACCCCATACTACGACGTCAGGTGCAACGTCTGTCGAAACTCCAGCTCTATGGCCTGGGCAAACGAGACTTTGAGAAAGCCAAGGAATTGTTGCATACGATGCAAACATTTATAACCTCACGTCTGGTGTGTGTTCAGCAGGAGTGTACCCAGCAGTGGGCGATGGTGCCAACAATAATTGGACATATTGTGCGTACCAGAAACTATATGGATTTGGAATATCAATGGATTAAATGGAGACAAGCGCTGGCAGATCGTGATATAGGCAAATCAACTTTTATTGATTTTGTTCGTTTGTTGCGTGTTGCTGCAACCTATAATGGTAAGTGTTGTTGTGTATGTATGTGTGAGTGTGTATTTGTGTCTGGTGTTTGTATTTGCATTTAAGTGTTGGAAAGGATTTAAGAGAACCAAGAAAACAAAAATAGCACTTAAAAGGATTTTAAACAGAATTTGAATATTTTCTAATGCATGTGGTCACTTCGATAGATGTTAATAACCATAACATCAATTCGTGTGATAAAAAACTTTTAAGCATTTTCCTTCTATCACTTAAACATATAAGAAGGCAATTAGGTCAATGTTCTAGATTTTTATTATTTACAAAAAAAAATCTAAAGAATTAAAATCGAAGTCTTATAACACTAGTTCGCAATACTTGAGCTTTTTGCATTACATTTGATCAGTTTAATATTTTAATATTCATTATGGTCTTGTGGGACCAAATCCCCTTATTCGATATGATCGAATACTCAGCCTTTAAAGCAAACATTGTGTAGCATATTTTAGAGATTTTAAAAATAATTTTTTGTTTGTAAGAAGTTTAATAAAATTTGATATCTAAACATATTGGCTTGTTTAGTCAACACATTTAACTAAAGTTCAATTCTTTTACTATCAGCGAACTTTTGAAAAAATAAGATACAATGTAGTAAACCTTATATGATATATACTACTTAGTTTATCCTAAAAGTATGCTACACAAAAATTTCTTAAATATCTTATATTTCGATAAATATCAAATGCTGGGATTTGTCCCCAGATTATAAAAACGATGGAAATTTTTTATATCAATTACTTAATTTTTAAATTGTTTTCCAAAATTTGATACTATTAAAAAGGCTCATCCATTTTATCATATTTATAAAGTTATATATAAATTTTCCATAGAAATTTTTTCATAAAGAAAAATTTTCAATAGAAATTTTTTCATATAGAAAAATTTTCTTATTTTCTAATTTTCTATAGAAATTTTTTATATAGAAAAATTTTCTAGAAAAAAATTTTCATATAGCAAAATTTTCTTTAGAAATTTTTTCATATAGAAAAATTTTCTATAGAAATTTTTTCATATAGAAAAATTTTCTATAGAAATTTTTTCATATAGAAAAATTTACTTTAGAAATTTTTTCATATAGAAAAATTTTCTATAGAAATTTTTTCATATAGAAAAATTTTCTATAAAATTTTTTCATATAGAAAAATTTTCTATAGAAATTTTTTCATATAGAAAAATTTTCTATAGAAATTTTTTCATATAGAAAAATATTCTATAGAAATTTTTTCATATAGAAAAATTTTCTATAGAAATTTTTTCATATAGAAAAATTTTCTATAGAAACTTTTTCATATAGAAAAATTTTCTATAGAAACTTTTTCATATAGAAAAATTTTCTATAGAAATTTTTTTATATAGAAAAATTTTCTAAAAAAAAATTTTCATATAGCAAAATTTTCTTTAGAAATTTTTTCATATAGAAAAATTTTCTATGGACATTTTTTCACATAGAAAAATTTTGTATAGAAATTTTTTCATATAGAAAAATTTTCTATAGAAATTTTTTCATATAGAAAAATTTTCTATAGAAATTTTTTCATATAGAAAAATTTTCTATAGAAATTTTTTCATATAGAAAAATTTTCTATAGAAATTTTTCATATAGAAAAATTTTCTATAGAAATTTTTTCATATAGAAAAATATTCTATAGAAATTTTTTCATATAGAAAAATTTTCTATAGAAATTTTTTCATATAGAAAAATTTTCTATAGAAACTTTTTCATATAGAAAAATTTTCTATAGAAATTTTTTCATATAGAAAAATTTTCTATAGAAATTTTTTCATATAGAAAAATTTTCTATAGAAATTTTTTCATATAGAAAAATTTTCATATAGAAAAATATTCTATAGAAACTTTTTCATATAGAAAAATTTTCTATAGAAACTTTTTCATATAGAAAAATTTTCTATAGAAACTTTTTCATATAGAAAAATTTTCTATAGAAATTTTTTCATATAGAAAAATTTTCTATAGAAATTTTTTCATATAGAAAAATTTTCGATAGAAATTTTTTCATATAGAAAAATTTTCTATAGAAATTTTTTCATATAGAAAAATTTTCTATAGAAATTTTTTCATATAGAAAAATTTTCTATAGAAATTTTTTCATATAGAAAAATTTTCTATAGAAATTTTTTCATATAGAAAAATTTTCTATAGAAATTTTTTCATATAGAAAAATTTTCTATAGAAATTTTTTCATATAGGAAAATTTTCTATAGAAATTTTTTCATATAGAAAAATTTTCTATAGAAATTTTTTCATATAGAAAAATTTTCTATAGAAATTTTTTCATATAGAAAAATTTTCTATAGAAGTTTTTTCATATAGAAAAATTTTCTATAGAAATTTTTTCATATAGTAAAATTTTCTATAGAAATTTTTTCATATAGAAAAATTTTCTATAGAAATTTTTTCATATAGAAAAATTTTCTATAGAAATTTTTTCATATAGAAAAATTTTCTATAGAAATTTTTTCATATAGAAAAATTTTCTATAGAAATTTTTTCATATAGAAAAATTTTCTATAGAAATTTTTTCATATAGAAAAATTTTCTATAGAAATTTTTTCATATAGAAAAATTTTCTATAGAAATTTTTTCATATAGAAAAATTTTCTATAGAAATTTTTTCATATAGAAAAATTTTCTATAGAAATTTTTTCATATAGAAAAATTTTCTATAGAAATTTTTTCATATAGAAAAATTTTCTATAGAAATTTTTTCATATAGAAAAATTGTCTATAGAAACTTTTTCATATAGAAAAATTTTCTGTAGAAATATTTTCATATAGACAAATTTTCTATACATAGTTTAGTCAATAAATATCCATAAATACCTGTTAAAAAATTTCTTTTCGACATAATTTTATTAGGTTATTGATATAGATATACAACTTCTTAAGCCACATTTTCCCTAATGCACACGTTTAGATTATCTGCAATATGCACATGCTGTGGTAACACATACCTTTACACATATTACTTTTACTTATGTATTGGTTAATTAATTTAAGGTCATGTTACACCATCTCGCACTTGGTATTTGTATTATGAAACCGAGAATTTCCAACGTGAGTTGGAAGATGTTGTCTGGGATATAATGCCACTGTACAAAGAGTTACATGCATATTTACGCTATTGGGCTCGCAAGACCTATAGTGACTCATTGACGGCATCAGATGGCGCTATACCAGCACCTGTTATGGAACAAATGCTAATGCAAGCCTGGCATCCGAGGTCGGTATTTCGTACCCCATATCCCAAGAAACAATTGCCTACGGTTAAACAACGTCTGGAGGAGGTCTATGTGACGCCTTTGATTATTAACAAGAAGGCGGCGGAGTTTTTTGAGTCTTTGGGCCTAAATCATATGTCGGAGTAAGTAGGGATTAGAGAATAACCCCCTAACTCATAAACGAAAAATATAGTTATGGCAAACTTATAATAAAAAATTTTCCTTACAAAACCCTGCTATAAGACTTTGATAATTTTATAATATGTTTATGAATTAGGGGGTGAATACTGTATAAATTAATTTATTATTTTGATTCCAGCGCCTTTTACCAGAAATTCTCCCGGCGCATGAATGATGATGAAATGGGTCCTGAATGTAAATCAGAAGTCCACTATTTCCCACCCGAGGTGGCTTTACGCTATTGCCCCAAATTGGACTATAAAGTCCTGATGCAAATGCATGGCTATATGGCTGAATTGCAGTATAATATATACAAGAAAGAGCTACCCTTTGGTTTAGATCGTGAGCCCTGTCCCGGTTTTGGTAGTGCTTTGGGTGAATCGTCGGTCATAGCCTCGGGTACACCGCGTCATCTAAATCGTTTGCATATTTTGGTCAATTCTAGTCTACCAGCTGAGGAGTCTATGAATCGTTTGTTCCGTATGGTGGGGTATAACATATTTTAGTTTTCTTTAAAGTTTCTTATCTTTCGAAATTTCTTTTTAATAGGGCGTCCACACTCTTTTGGCCATACCCCAGTATTTTATTAATGAAAAGTTCTTGGTAGATGTGATGGATGGTCGCATAGGTCCTCATGAGTATAATTGCGGCTATTGGCGTTTACAGTATAAATATGCCGGAGTAGTGCCTCCACATCGGCGCAATGAAAAGCACTTTGATCCCGATTACAAATTTTATCGAGGACTTAATCCAGAGAAGCCCAATACAGCGTAAGTTAGGGCAAAGACAATATAATATAAAGATATTGCACACCATACATTTGTTAATTCGGAAAAAACTAATAGAGACGTTTATCCAATGAGAGCAAGCTAAGGCACACATACATGCTCATGGTTAAAAAGTACATAAACGCACAAACAAACATACATTTGATGAGCATGTGTGTGAGCCTTAGCTTTCTCTCATTGGATAAACGTCTCCATTAGTTTTTTCCGAATTAAAGTAAAAGCTTTTTTATGGGACTTTTCAAAACGACCATACGTCAAATCAATCAATGGAAGTGCAACATCTTTATATTATAGAGTCTTTCGTTTGGGGCTTTAAGTTTGCTTTTATTATCTTTTAGAAAATCTCTTTCTTTTTTATAGGAAATTCATTTCTGAAGTCTTGGGCTTCAATTTCTATCGCAGTTTCTGTTTGGCCAGTGGCGAGTATAAACCGGGTAATCCTGCATTTCCTTTGTATAATTGCGATTTCTATGGCAGTAAAGCAGCGGGAGATATTATCAAGTAAGTTTCTCGAGGAATTCTAATAGAAAATTAAAAAAATTTGAATAGAAACATTCTTCTAACGAAATTTCTCATATCAACAATTTTAGAAGCGTTATGAAAATGGGCGCCATCAAAAACTGGCGTGAGGCTATGGAAAAGGCTACCGGTGATAAACGTTTGAGCGGCAAGGGTGTTATGGAGTATTTTGGTCCCTTGTATGTCTGGTTAAAGGCTCGCAACAAAGAACTAGATGTACAAAGTGGATGGGATGATGATCCAAGTAAGTTTATAAATTAAAAGATATTTTGATAGTCTTAACCCTCTGCGACCGACGTAATATATATTTCACAGACACACACTATTTCCAATTTTTAAATTTACCAAGATCAATTTTTCGAAAATTGACTATTTATAGGAAATTTTTCGAAAATTGACTATTTATAGGAAATTTTTCGTAAATTGACTATTTATAGGAAATTTTTCGAAAATTGACTATTTATAGGAAATTTTTCGAAAATTGACTATTTATAGGAAATTTTTCGAAAATTGACTATTTATAGGAAATTTTTCGAAAATTGACTATTTATAGGAAATTTTTCGAAAATTGATTATTTATAGGAAATTTTTCGAAAATTGACTATTTATAGGAAATTTTTCGAAAATTGACTATTTATAGGAAATTTTTCGAAAATTGACTTTTTATAGGAAATTTTTCGAAAATTGACTATTTATAGGAAATTTTTCGAAAATTGACTATT
The DNA here is from genome assembly GCA_933228675.1 of Stomorhina lunata. NCBI lineage: Eukaryota > Metazoa > Arthropoda > Insecta > Diptera > Rhiniidae > Stomorhina > Stomorhina lunata. The sequence goes on from OW121744.1 coordinate 20,163,430, forward strand.
TATAGGAAATTTTTCGAAAATTGACTATTTATAGGAAATTTTCCAAAAATTGACTATTTATAGGAAATTTTTCGAAAATTGACTATTTATAGGAAATTTTTCGAAAATTGAGTATTTATAGGAAATTTTTCGAAAATTGACTATTTATAGGAAAATTTTTCGAAAATTGACTATTTATAGGAAATTTTTCGAAAATTGACTATTTAGAGGAAATTTTTCGAAAATTGACTATTTATAGGAAATTTTTCGAAAATTGACTATTTATAGGAAATTTTTCGAAAATTGACTATTTATAGGAAATTTTTCGAAAATTGACTATTTATAGGAAATTTTTCGAAAATTGACTATTTATAGGAAATTTTTCGTAAATTGACTATTTATAGGAAATTTTTCGAAAATTGACTATTTATAGGAAATTTTTCGAAAATTGACTATTTATAGGAAATTTTTCGAAAATTGACTATTTATAGGAAATTTTTCGAAAATTGACTATTTATAGGAAATTTTTCGAAAATTGATTATTTATAGGAAATTTTTCGAAAATTGACTATTTATAGGAAATTTTTCGAAAATTGACTATTTATAGGAAATTTTTCGAAAATTGACTATTTATAGGAAATTTTTCAAAAATTGACTATTTATAGGAAATTTTTCGAAAATTGAGTATTTATAGGAAATTTTTCGAAAATTGAGTATTTATAGGAAATTTTTCGAAAATTGACTATTTATAGGAAAATTTTTCGAAAATTGACTATTTATAGGAAATTTTTCGAAAATTGACTATTTAGAGGAAATTTTTCGAAAATTGACTATTTAGAGGAAATTTTTCGAAAATTGACTATTTATAGGAAATTTTTCGAAAATTGACTATTTATAGGAAATTTTTCGAAAATTGACTATTTATAGGAAATTTTTCGAAAATTGACTATTTATAGGAAATTTTTCGAGAATTGACTATTTATAGGAAATTTTTCGTAAATTGACTATTTATAGGAAATTTTTCGAAAATTGACTATTTATAGGAAATTTTTCGAAAATTGACTATTTATAGGAAATTTTTCGAAAATTGACTATTTATAGGAAATTTTTCGAAAATTGACTATTTATAGGAAATTTTTCGAAAATTGATTATTTATAGGAAATTTTTCGAAAATTGACTATTTATAGGAAATTTTTCGAAAATTGACTATTTATAGGAAATTTTTCGAAAATTGACTATTTATAGGAAATTTTTCGAAAATTGACTATTTATAGGAAATTTTTCGAAAATTGACTATAGGAAATTTTTCGAAAATTGACTATTTATAGGAAATTTTTCGAAAATTGACTATTTATAGGAAATTTTTCGAAAATTGACTATTTATAGGAAATTTTTCGAAAATTGACTATTTATAGGAAATTTTTCGAAAATTGACTATTTATAGGAAATTTTTCGAAAATTGACTATTTATAGGAAATTTTTCGAAAATTGACTATTTATAGGAAATTTTTCGAAAATTGACTATTTATAGGAAATTTTTCGAAAATTGACTATTAGAAAATTTTTCGAAAATAGTCTATTTACAGGAGATTTTTCGAAAATTGACTATTTATAGGTTATTTCTCGAAATTTTTATTTTTATAGGAAATTTTTCGAAAATTGACTTTTTATAGAAAATTTTTCGAAAATTGACTTTTTATAGGAAATTTTTCGAAAATTGACTTTTTATAAGAAATTTTTCAAAAATGAGCTATTTATAGGAAATTTTTGAAATCTTCTCTATTTCTAGGAAACATTTTGAAAACTGACGATTTATAGGAAATTTTTCGAAAATTGACTATTTATAGGAAATTTTTCGAAAACTTACTATTTATAGGAAATTTTTCAAAAATTTACTATTTATAGGAAATTTTTGAAATCTTGACTATTTCTAGGAAACATTTCGAAAACTGACGATTTATAGAAAATTTTTCAAAAATTGAATATTTATAGAAAATTTTTTGAAAATTGATTTTTTATAGAAAATTTTTCGAAATTTGATTTTTTATAGGAAATTTTTCGAAAATTGATTTTTTTATAGTAAATTTTTCGAAAATTCACTATTTATATGTAATATATAGGAAATTTATAGGAAATTTTTCGAAAATAGACTTTTGATAGAAAATTTTTCAAAAATTGATTATTTAGAGGAAATTTTTCGAAAATTTACTTTTTATAGGAAATTTCTCTAAAATTGACTATTTATAGGAAATTTTTAGCAAATTTACTATTTATAGGAAATTTTTCAAAAATTAACTATTTTTAGAAATTTTTTGAAAATATCTATCGAACTTTTAAACAAAATTTAGATCTTGTTGATGTCCGCCAGACTATCACGTCAGTCGTCTAGGGTTAAGCATATACGTTTTTCATTAACAAATTTTAATACTTTTTTTTACTTTTTTCAGATTGTGCCAGTGGTTAAGTAATGAAAAATTACATATAACGAAATCAACATTTAGTGATTTATTTCCAAATACTCCTACAAAAATATATCTTATAACCAAATTATATATTTTACAAAAATAAATTGAAAAAAATACAATTACACTTGTCAACAGGTAAAATAACAAACATGTTTAGCTATTTTTTTCATGTGTTAAGTAACAAAAAGTCGAACATTTTTCAATCTTTTCATCGACATATTTTTTAATATTTTTCCAAAATTTCAAACTTAATTTCTTTTAGAAAAATTTTGAAATCAAAGATATAATTTTTGTCATTTCAGAAAAACTGATATCGTTCCTGCATTCTAGGTAAAATTTCAATTAAAATCCAATCTATAAATTAAAGTAACTTAATAAATATTTAATAGCTTCCAGAAAAAAAACCAAGAAAACATTTATATAACTTTTAACCTTTTTCCTTCTGTATTTCTTTAAACTCTGTTAAATACATACAATCCATTTACACAATCATCTAAATGACCTTTCACACTAACAACGGCAACATCTTGTTAAGCCATCAAATTAAATGGAACCAAATAGATAAAAAGGTACCATTTAAACTTAAGGAAAATTGCTTCTACAATAATTCCCAGAAATATAAATAAAATGATTATGAAATAGATTTAATTGGTAAAATGACACATTCTTAAATAAAATACGAAAAGTTTATAAAATAATATTTTCTTGCCGGCAAAGAGGGGTTAAGGGAAAGGTTCGATCGATGGGACCAAAGTAAATAAATGAAACCGATTTAAGGCATCAATGGTTAGTGTAATTATGTTTGGTTTTCATTTCCATTTGCCTGGTTGAGGTGACAATGTTTTCAGTTTAACATGTGTAAAGTGTAGAGGTTGGGCTGTATGTTTTTGTGTCCCCTACCTTCATGTATAAAAGTGGGTATATAGTTTGTTAAACCATTTGTCAATTTTCGAAAAATTTCCTATAAACAGTCAATTTTCGAAAAATTTTCCTATAAATAGTCAATTTTCGAAAAATTTCCTATAAATACTCAATTTTCGAAAAATTTCCCATAAATAGTCAATTTTCGAAAAATTTCCTATAAATAGTCAATTTTCGAAAAATTTCCTATAAATAGTCAATTTTCGAAAAATTTCCTATAAATAGTCAATTTTCGAAAAAATTCCTATAAATAGTCAATTTTCGAAAAATTTCCTATAAATAGTCAATTTTCGAAAAATTTCCTATAAATAATCAATTTTCGAAAAATTTCCCATAAATAGTCAATTTTCGAAAAATTTCCTATAAATAGTCAATTTTCGAAAAATTTCCTATAAATAGTCAATTTTCGAAAAATTTCCTATAAATAGTCAATTTTCGAAAAATTTCCTATAAATAGTCAATTTTCGAAAAATTTCCTATAAATAGTCAATTTTCGAAAAAATTCCTATAAATAGTCAATTTTCGAAAAATTTCCTATAAATAGTCAATTTTCGAAAAATTTTCCTATAAATAGTCAATTTTCGAAAAATTTCCTATAAATACTCAATTTTCGAAAAATTTCCCATAAATAGTCAATTTTCGAAAAATTTCCTATAAATAGTCAATTTTCGAAAAATTTTCCTATAAATAGTCAATTTTCGAAAAATTTCCTATAAATACTCAATTTTCGAAAAATTTCCCATAAATAGTCAATTTTCGAAAAATTTCCTATAAATAGTCAATTTTCGAAAAATTTCCTATAAATAGTCAATTTTCGAAAAATTTCCTATAAATAGTCAATTTTCGAAAAAATTCCTATAAATAGTCAATTTTCGAAAAATTTCCTATAAATAGTCAATTTTCGAAAAATTTCCTATAAATAATCAATTTTCGAAAAATTTCCTATAAATAGTCAATTTTCGAAAAATTTCCTATAAATAGTCAATTTTCGAAAAATTTCCTATAAATAGTCAATTTTCGAAAAAATTCCTATAAATAGTCAATTTTCGAAAAATTTCCTATAAATAGTCAATTTTCGAAAAATTTCCTATAAATAGTCAATTTTCGAAAAATTTCCTATAAATAGTCAATTTTCGAAAAATTTCCAATAAATAGTCAATTTTCGAAAAATTTCCTATAAATAGTCAATTTTCGAAAAATATCCTATAAATAGTAAATTTTCGAAAAATTTCCTATATATAGTCAATTTTTATAAACAGTCAATTTTCGAAAAATGTCCTTTAAATAGTCAATTTTTGAAAAATTTCCTATAAATAGTCAATTTTCGAAAAATTTCCTATAAATAGTCAATTTTCGAAAAATTTCCTATAAATAGTCAATTTTCGAAAAATTTCCTATAAACAGTCAATTTTCGAAAAATTTCCTATAAATAGTCAATTTTCGAAAAATTTCCTATAAATAGTCAATTTTCGAAAAATTTCCTATAAATAGTCAGTTTTCGAAAAATTTCCTATAAATAGTAAATTTTCGAAAAATTTCCTATAAATAGTCAATTTTCGAAAAATTTCCTATAAATAGTCAATTTTCGAAAAATTTTCCTATAAATAGTCAATTTTCGAAAAATTTCCTATAAATAGTCAATTTTCGAAAAATTTTCCTATAAATAGTAAATTTTCGAAAAATTTCCTATTAATAGTCAATATTCCAAAAATTTCCCTAAATAGTCAATTTTCGAAAATTTTCCTATAAATAGTCAATTTTCGAAAAATTTCCTATAAATACTCAATTTTCGAAAAATTTCCCATAAATAGTCAATTTTCGAAAATTTTCCTATAAATAGTCAATTTTCGAAAAATTTCCTATAAATACTCAATTTTCGAAAAATTTCCCATAAATAGTCAATTTTCGAAAAATTTCCTATAAATAGTCAATTTTCGAAAAATTTCCTATAAATAGTCAATTTTCGAAAAATTTCCTATAAATAGTCAATTTTCGAAAAATTTCCTATAAACAGTCAATTTTCGAAAAATTTCCTATAAATAGTCAATTTTCGAAAAATTTCCTATAAATAGTCAATTTTCGAAAAATTTCCTATAAATAGTCAGTTTTCGAAAAATTTCCTATAAATAGTAAATTTTCGAAAAATTTCCTATTAATAGTCAATATTCCAAAAATTTCCCTAAATAGTCAATTTTCGAAAAATTTCCTATAAATAGTCAATTTTCGAAAAATTTTCCTATAAATAGTCAATTTTCGAAAAATTTCCTATAAATAGTCAATTTTCGAAAAATTTCCCATAAATAGTCAATTTTCGAAAAATTTCCTATAAATAGTCAATTTTCGAAAAATTTCCTATAAATAGTCAATTTTCGAAAAATTTCCTATAAATAGTCAATTTTCGAAAAAATTCCTATAAATAGTCAATTTTCGAAAAATTTCCTATAAATAGTCAATTTTCGAAAAATTTCCTATAAATAGTCAATTTTCGAAAAATTTCCTATAAATTGTCAATTTTCGAAAAATTTCCTATAAATAGTCAATTTTCGAAAAATTTCCTATAAATAGTCAATTTTCGAAAAATTTCCTATAAATAGTCAATTTTCGAAAAATATCCTATAAATAGTCAATTTTCGAAAAATTTCCTATATATAGTCAATTTTTGAAAAAATTTTTATTAACAGTCAATTTTCGAAAAATGTCCTTTAAATAGTCAATTTTTGAAAAATTTCCTATAAATAGTCAATTTTTGAAAAATTTCCTATAAATAGTCAATTTTTGAAAAATTTCCTATAAATAGTCAATTTTCGAAAAATTTCCTATAAATAGTCAATTTTCGAAAAATTTCCTATAAATAGTCAATTTTCGAAAAATTTCCTATAAATAGTCAATTTTCGAAAAATTTCCTATAAATAGTCAATTTTCGAAAAATTTCCTATAAATAGTCAATTTTCGAAAAATTTCCTATAAATAGTCAATTTTCGAAAAATTTCCTATAAATAGTCAATTTTCGAAAAATTTCCTATAAATAGTCAATTTTCGAAAAATTTCCTATAAATAGTCAATTTTCGAAAAATTTCCTATAAATAGTCAATATTTGAAAAATTTCGTACAAATACTCAATTTTCGAATTTTTTTACCAAAAATTTTGCAAAATTTCAAGACTATCTGTTCAAATCGACAGGAAATGCCTCAAAAATACTTTTTTAAAATTCTTATCGATGATTTGATGAAGGGTATATAAGATTCGCTAAAGCCAATACATTATCATTGGACTGTTAGTAAGTGGGTATATATTAGCAAAGCATTTATCCTTATGCTACTATTCTCCTCCTCAATCCCGAGCTCCATCTATTGGCCATTAAAGATTATTAGTTTTAGTTTTTAAAACAATGGAAAGAGACAGACAGACAGACAGATGTACAGAGGGTCTCATGTGTGCAGTTGCTGATATTGACGTGTAAAGAACATGAACGCACATAAAACTGCTTATGTGTGTGTGAGTTTAAGTTAGATAGGCTCCGATTTCTCGTTAAGACCTTTCACTAGAACTTTATATAAGAGAGAATAAAAAATATTTAAAAATTAGAAAAATTGTGGGTGTTTGAATCTCCTACTGAACAAATTTAATTTTATTTAATTAAACCTGTCAATTGATCCCTTCCATCTAATATCGCAAACTATTTCGGTATAATAAGTGTAAAATCAAATCATGTCCTTCCCTACTACCCATCATTAGATAAGAACAATATTCACAAAAATTGCAATTTTCAGGTCATGTTACGACCATCATCTAAATATTTAACACTTGGTATTTTCATTGGAAAACTTTGAAGGCTATGAGAGTAAGTACAAATGTCTGATTGTATGAAAAGGATGATTGAGATGATTCTGGTCTTACGAAATAATTTCATTAAGTTAAAGAAAGAAAAAATTAAAAATTTCTTTTTAATACTGAAAATTCCTTTTTTATAGGAAATTTTTCAAAAATTTCGAATTTTTATACGAAACTTTTCAAAAATTTCATTTTTTTATAGGATTTTTTTTTTTTAATTTCCTTTTTTTAACAAAATTTTTCAAAAATTTCCTTTTTTTTATAGGAAATTTTTCAAAAATTTCTTATTTTTTTAGGAAATTTTTAAAAAATTTACTATTTTTATAGGAAATTTCTTATTTTAATAGAAAATTTTTAAAAAATTCCCTATTTTTATAAGAAATTTTTCAAAAATTCCCCATTTTTATAGGAAATTTTTTAAAAATTCCCTATTTTTATAGGAAATTTTTCAAAAATTTCCTATTTTTATAGGAAATTTTTTAAAAATTTCCTATTTTTATAGGAAATTTTTCAAAAATTTCCTATTTTTATAGGAAATTTTTCAAAAATTTCCTATTTTTATAGGAAATTTTTCAAAAATTTCCTATTTTTATAGGAAATTTTTCAAAAATTTCCTATTTTTATAGGAAATTTTTCAAAAATTTCCTATTTTTATAGGAAATTTTTCAAAAATTTCCTATTTTTATAGGAAATTTTTCAAAAATTTCCTATTTTTATAGGAAATTTTTCAAAAATTTCCTATTTTTATAGGAAATTTTTCAAAAATTTCCTATTTTTATAGGAAATTTTTCAAAAATTTCCTATTTTTATAGGAAATTTTTCAAAAATTTCCTATTTTTATAGGAAATTTTTCAAAAATTTCCTATTTTTATAGGAAATTTTTCAAAAATTTCCTATTTTTATAGGAAATTTTTCAAAAATTTCCTATTTTTATAGGAAATTTTTCAAAAATTTCCTATTTTTATAGGAAATTTTTCAAAAATTTCCTATTTTTATAGGAAATTTTTCAAAAATTTCCTATTTTTATAGGAAATTTTTCAAAAATTTCCTATTTTTATAGGAAATTTTTCAAAAATTTCCTATTTTTATAGGAAATTTTTCAAAAATTTCCTATTTTTATAGGAAATTTTTCAAAAATTTCCTATTTTTATAGGAAATTTTTCAAAAATTTCCTATTTTTATAGGAAATTTTTCAAAAATTTCCTATTTTTATAGGAAATTTTTCAAAAATTTCCTATTTTTATAGGAAATTTTTCAAAAATTTCCTATTTTTATAGGAAAATTTTCAAAAATTTCCTATTTTTATAGGAAATTTTTCAAAAATTTCCTATTTTTATAGGAAATTTTTCAAAAATTTCCTATTTTTATAGGAAATTTTTCAAAAATTTCCTATTTTTATAAGAAATTTTTCAAAAATTTCCTATTTTTATAGGAAATTTTTCAAAAATTTCCTATTTTTATAGGAAATTTTTCAAAAATTTCCTATTTTTATAGGAAATTTTTCAAAAATTTCCTATTTTTATAGGAAATTTTTCAAAAATTTCCTATTTTTATAGGAAATTTTTCAAAAATTTCCTATTTTTATAGGAAATTTTTCAAAAATTTCCTATTTTTATAGGAAATTTTTGAAAAATTTCCTATTTTTATAGGAAATTTTTCAAAAATTTCCTATTTTTATAGGAAATTTTTCAAAAATTTCCTATTTTTATAGGAAATTTTTCAAAAATTTCCTATTTTTATAGGAAATTTTTCAAAAATTTCCTATTTTTATAGGAAATTTTTCAAAAATTTCCTATTTTTATAGGAAATTTTTCAAAAATTTCCTATTTTTATAGGAAATTTTTCAAAAATTTCCTATTTTTATAGGAAATTTTTCAAAAATTTCCTATTTTTATAGGAAATTTTTCAAAAATTTCCTATTTTTATAGGAAATTTTTCAAAAATTTCCTATTTTTATAGGAAATTTTTCAAAAATTTCCTATTTTTATAGGAAATTTTTGAAAAATTATAGGAAATTTTTCAAAAATTTCCTATTTTTATAGGAAATTTTTCAAAAATTTCCTATTCTTATAGGAAATTTTTCAAAAATTTCCTATTTTTATAGGAAATTTTTCAAAAATTTCCTATTTTTATAGGAAATTTTTCAAAAATTTCCTATTTTTATAGGAAATTTTTCAAAAATTTCCTATTTTTATAGGAAATTTTTCAAAAATTTCCCATTTTTATAGGAAATTTTTCAAAAATTTCCTATTTTTATAGGAAATTTTTCAAAAATTTCCTATTTTTGTAGGAAATTTTTCAAAAATTTCCTATTTTTGTAGGAAATTTTTCAAAAATTTCCTATTTTTATAGGAAATTTTTCAAAAATTTCCTATTTTTATAGGAAATTTTTCAAAAATTTCCTATTTTTATAGGAAATTTTTCAAAAATTTCCTATTTTTATAGGAAAATTTTCAAAAATTTCCTATTTTTATAGGAAATTTTTCAAAAATTTCCTATTTTTATAGGAAATTTTTCAAAAATTTCCTATTTTTATACGAAATTTTTCAAAAATTTCCTATTTTTATAGGAAATTTTTCAAAAATTTCTTATTTTTATAGGAAATTTTTCAAAAATTTCCTATTTTTATAGGAAATTTTTCAAAAATTTCCTATTTTTATAGGAAATTTTTCAAAAATTTCCTATTTTTATAGGAAATTTTTCAAAAATTTCCTATTTTTATAGGAAATTTTTCAAAAATTTCCTATTTTTATAGGAAATTTTTCAAAAATTTCCTATTTTTATAGGAAATTTTTCAAAAATTTCCTATTTTTATAGGAAATTTTTCAAAAATTTCCTATTTTTATAGGAAATTTTTCAAAAATTTCCTATTTTTATAGGAAATTTTTCAAAAATTTCCTATTTTTATAGGAAATTTTTCAAAAATTTCCTATTTTTATAGGAAATTTTTCAAAAATTTCCTATTTTTATAGGAAATTTTTCAAAAATTTCCTATTTTTATAGGAAATTTTTCAAAAATTTCCTATTTTTATAGGAAATTTTTCAAAAATTTCCTATTTTTATAGGAAATTTTTCAAAAATTTCCTATTTTTATTGGAAATTTTTCAAAAATTTCCTATTTTTATAGGAAATTTTTCAAAAATTTCCTATTTTTATAGGAAATTTTTCAAAAATTTCCTATTTTTATAGGAAATTTTTCAAAAATTTCCTATTTTTATAGGAAATTTTTCAAAAATTTCCTATTTTTATAGGAAATTTTTCAAAAATTTCCTATTTTTATAGGAAATTTTTCAAAAATTTCCTATATTTAAAGGAAATTTTTCAAAAATTTCCTATTTTTATAGGAAATTTTTCAATAATTTCCTATTTTTATAGGAAATTTTTCAATAATTTCCTATTTTTATAGGAAATTTTTAAATAATTTCCTATTTTTATAGGAAATTTTTCAATAATTTCTAGTTTTTATAGGAAAATTTTCAATAATTTCTAGTTTTTATAGGAAATTTTTCAATAATTTCTAGTTTTTATAGGAAATTTTTCAAAAATTTCCTGTTTTTATAGGAAATTTTTTAAAAATTTCCTGTTTTTATAGGAAATTTTTTAAAAATTTCTTATTTTTATAGGAAATTTTTTAAAAATTTCTTATTTTTATAGGAAATTTTTTAAAAATTTCTTATTTTTATAGGAAATTTTTTAAAAATTTCTTATTCTTATAAGAAATTTTTCAAAATTTTTCATTTTTGAATTCAATATTATAGAATTTGTATATAAATTGACATCTTTTGATATTGGAAATTAGTATATACAAATTATGGCTTTCCCCTATTCATACCTTCTTTAGAAACCTTAAACACATCTGTCTTTTCCAGCAATTAAACAATTCGATTCAAAGCTGGTTAATAAAACATCTTTAATACTTTACCTAGAAACTCATCTAATCTTCAATAATCCAATTTGTACCTTTTGAATTTATTAAATTCTCAAAACAAAAGCAAACTTTTTAGAGCTCATTATCACCAATAAACCCCTTCCCACCCACCAAATATCCCATCATTATTAAACAAAAGCCCATTAAATGCAGCGAATAATGGAAACAGGACCGAACGACCCCCTCTGGTTCATCAACAAACAAAAAGAAAGCGTCGTAACCTTTTCAAGCTGCTTAAGCTTTGAAATAGATTTTTATTGAAATTTGTTAGATACTATTTCTTTGACTTAACTCTTACAACTTCCAACAGTTTTTGGTTCTTTAACACTCCACCATTTACGTTTTCCACATCATTTACCAGAATGTTAATAAAGTTTTAAGTATTCATTACATTCTTTCGGTAGAATTTGTATGGGGTGTAGGGCACAATTTCAAATCATCCATTAGATGGTGACTTAAGGGAAAAACCACAGGTCCTAGAGGAAAATAATAGCGAAAACTTTAAAAATTTGCTACAAAAATAAGACATTTTTGACATTTTATAAAAATAGGAAATTTTTGAAAAATTTCCTATTAAAAATAGGACATTTTTGAAAAATTTCCTATAAAAAATAGGACATTTTTGAAAAATTTCCTATAAAAAATAGGACATTTTTGAAAAATTTCCTATAAAAAATAGGAAATTTTTGAAAAATTTCCTATAAAAAATAGAAAATTTTTGAAAAATTGCCTATAAAAAATAGGAAATTTTTGAAAAATTTCCTATAAAAAATAGGAATTCTTTTTAATTTCCTATAAAAATAGGAAATTGAGGAGAAGTGATATATTTGATTCATTGTGACCTTCTATTTTACACTTTAAGTTGTTTATATTGTCTTCCTTCCTAATGTTGGCTACTGTACATAGATTTCTAGGCCTCTTTATTTACCCAAAAAAAAAGACTTTAATCAACTGCTCACTGACTCTTCCACACTAAGTCTAGTTCACATTAAACAAATGATTGGCCAAAAATGTGGAATCCTATGATATCAAAATTTTTTCAAAATTGTATTCTTTATTTTACGATATAATAATTTTTTTAAATAACAGAAATATTCATAATGAAAGAAAGCTTTTGTTTTCACAAATATTTTTCGAGTGTGAACTAACCAACCAACACTCCCACAGAAGCCTTAAAATGTTATCATTTTTTGTTTCCTAATATTTTGCAAACAATTTAAGTTTCTCGAAATCCTTTACATTGGCATTTGTCCAAAAAATGAAAAACAAAGGAAAAACATCTGTATAAAAAAAAACCTAGTAAATACGAGACCTCTTATGAAAATCAACAAGAAAAACCACTCAAAATGAGTGAAACGGATATAATGTTAAATTACTGGCGGTACTTAAAGCAAAAGGAACTGTTTTTTGTTTGTTTCAAAGAAAAAGGCTGATGATGAAAAAAATAACTAATGGCAACTGAAAAGGGTTCAGGATATTAAACGTTCGTTCATTAGAAGTGACAACAAATGGTTGTCCACTTAATTTAATTTACAAAGAATTTAATTAATATTTTGGCATTTAGAGATTATGATGGACATTAACATAATGGCCAAGTCAGAGTAATAGAATCGAATATAAAAAATGGTAGTATAATTTCAATGTAAACACTAACAATATACTTTTGTAACCTTTGCTCGGCGCGTTTCGATATTTGGTTAGGCCATAATCATCAGGTGTATCTATAGTTTTAGAAAAATCGAAAACCACGCATTATATCAAATTTGTATCTAATATAGAAAATATCAACTTAAAGCGAGGATTATTATCTAATTTATACATACAACATTTTTCAGTTATTTGTTTTTATAAATTTATATCGAATATTTTTCCGTACACACACATTTTCACAATTTCTGTAAAACAATTTTAGTTTAACAATTTTTTTCTAATTGGATAAAGTATAAAGTATTTTGTAGACTTTTTCCCAAAGGTTGTTGTCTTCAATAAAAGCTTTAACATTAATACTGTACAAATACCTCTGCACATAAAGCTTTTTGGAGAATGTTACTGTTAACGCACTTAACATTAAGACAATCTCTGCAGTGTCACAATTTTAATCAATGATGCATTAAACACATAGACAACAACAGGCTACACGAACACCGACTACAAAAGTCGTTGGCTGCAATCGTCGCCTCGTAGTCAGCTACTTAATTATTTTGGGGACGGCAGCTACATTTAAGATGGCAGCTACATTTCGAAACACCTGTTTATGAGTGGTGCCAATATCGCGTTTATAAGATGCACAAAATAACTATTTAAATTTTGATAAAAACGACATAAATTCATTTTATTAATTACCTCCGAAATCAACGGTTTTCCTGTACCTGATGGTATGTCTATATCAAACAAAAAATTATAGAAAGATTTTGGTGTGATCTCTAATAGTTTAAGAGTTATGGGCTTTTTAAATTTCAAGAATAATACCGTATAACTTTAGAAGTTTATATCCGATATTAACTTTTTTGGTATCAAACAAAAGCTACTGAAAATATCTTTTATATTCTTATATATTCTATATAATATTCTTTATAATGGATAAGGAGCTAATATACTATAAACTTATTTCTGCAACCGACTTTTTTTATAAAAATTCGTATATCTTAAAACAATATAGATATAAGTATGCTCTTTTATATAATGAATTTTATAAAGGACATACTGAGCTTTTATATAACATGAACTACGTGGCTCTAGCACACGTAGCGTGTGAGTTAGACAGTTTAAAAAATAACTTTTTAAAATTTTACTTCTATTGAGTTAGAGTTATATACATAATATTTTATTAGATATTATTATATACATTAAATATATAAATATTTTATAGGTATGTAAATTGTTTACATAAATTCTCCCCATTGTATTTGTGGTAAATAAATTCAAGTGGTTTAAATTTATTTCAATATTATATGGTGTTGACAGCACTAAATCTTTTATTGTCACCAACAAAAATAGAAAATAGTTTAATTTTGGCTACAGCTACAACGGTGGTCGGTAGTCGTGTAGCAGTGTCGACTCTAAAAAATTTATTTCTATTTGAATGCATGTATTCTAATTTTGACAGGTTGTAGCCCGTAGTCTGCTGTTGTCTATGTGTTTAATCAATGATGATAAATGTGGAGCCGCGGAACAAAAGGTTCTTTTTACTTTTTGGTTTTTTGTTGTTTTTGTAATATTTAGGTTGAAATCTTTCAAATACAATTGAGAAACCATAATAATATTTTTTTCATTTAGTAATTAAATGGACATTTTACTACTTTTTTGTAACAAAAGGTTCTTTTTCCTTAGTAAGTAAGTTACATATTTTTTTCCCTTATTCGTGTAGTTTAGGGTGCACCTTATTTTATGAAAGTGCGTAATTGAACCTTTACTCCCCCTAGAAATGTTCTAAGTAATACAGAAACATGCTACACAAATTTTTTCCGCCCACAAAGTGGTAAACTTTTTGGAATAGGAAAAAAAGGAAGTATTTTCGGTTTTGCCCAAATTATTTTTTTTTTACTGGAATATAAAAGGGAACTAAAGAAGCTTTATTTTAAGTCATCAATATTACAAAACCAAGAAGTAGTTTCAAAGATATTGCAATTTTTCCCAGAAAATGCTTGTCCTTAACGACTCGCCTAAGGATATGCAGCTAAAACATTTATTTAAATCAGTTTTTAGTTTTTTTGAAAATTTTGTTAAAAAAATATTACAAATAATACATTCTCAGTATCACAAAAAAAACACAAATGGCAGAATAAAAACCAACAAAATGAGGTCCGTATCATTAACCGTTTTGCCGTACCTGTGTTTTCAAATCGAAGAGTTCCGCGAAAACTGTACCAATGTTCAACATTAACCCTAGAACGTCATCCTTCGTCAACTTGACTACGGAAAATTTTATTTTCAAATTGAAACAAAAAAGAGGGCTATAATATGTTAAGTTTTTATTAATAATTAAGAAATAAACAAATGAATTTCTTTAAAAATGTATTAAAAAGAGTCTATTTATATATAAGAAAACTATTTTGGTATCCATTTTTGCTCACGAAGAGTTTTATAGTCTCTAGAAGTGTAGGTAGTCAAAATGACGAAGGATGACGTTAGTGTATGTAAAATAAGGATGACGTTCCACGGTTAATCATGGCATTGTTATTTTATTATTGTAAAAGTTGAACACTTTCTTTCCCGGGGTCAAATGTCATAATATAGAGTTTTTTCATTTTCCATTGAAAAATGACAGAATATTAAGAATTTATTACCAAATTTTGTTCAAAATGCAAAATTATAAAATACTGCATGTTTTTATGTTACGTAGATTACAAAAATTATTTTTTCATATTTTTAATTTTTTTTTTTTTTTGTATCAAAAGGTACTTTTTCACTTTTTTTTAACAAAAGGTTCTTTTTCCAAAATAAAAGTGCTTATTTAAGGAGACTTTTAAGGTTTAATGTGTTGATTTAGAGCACAAAGATTCACCTACTGATAAGAAGCTAACTTAAATATATTTCGCGAAATAGTGCGAAATAACAAAAAACTTAATTTCCCAAAAATTTTGAATGATGCAAAAAGAACCTTTTGTTCCGATAAAAAAACTTAATTTTACATCAAAATGTACAAGATTAAATTATCTAAAATCTTACATAAAATTCTCATATATGGGTGAAGGACGACCGCGTGACGGACGATACATTTGCACTGACTTTGTTGTACTTAAATGAATTGTCGTACTTAATCCATTGTCGTTTTAGCATATCAATTGTGCTATCGAATGACATTTGTTAATTTACATACTTGTTTTGGAGGAAAACAGATATTCGCTTTGAAAGTGCTGTGACGGACGCAACAAAATATTTTTTAAGGATTTGTAAATCAGAGAAAATTATGGTGTAATTTGTTCCAGAATTTCACATCTTTCCTCTTTATTTTCGAGGGTAAAAATGCGATTTTTAGGCACAATTTAATATTTCACAAAACGGCTAGATACATATATTTAGTTTTACACTTTTTACATCTTATATTTCGTCCGACGAATGCTGAGGCTAGCTGTTAGAGTCTAACAAAAATCAAAAAAAAAATAAAATTCAAAAGCATTAAATTTGCAACACTGTATGTTTTTTTTACACCTAATACCTTAAATTTATCTTGTAAATTTAGATAGCTTTATGAGTGTGTGTGACATGTGTTCATAAATTTTGTATTTAATAAATGTAATTTTGTAAAAATATTTACTGTGACGGACGCTACACACATTCCTACACATATTATTCTGTAAAATGCTATATTAACATCAATATATTTTTAGCCTAATGTAAAGCATGTAATGTACTATAAGTTCTCTTTACGAATCAAGTTCAATTGGAGAAAAAAGAAAAATTGCACTAGTTAAATTAAAAAAAACTCTTATTTCTGTGACGGACGCTACACACTGTGAGCTCTTTTTTAACTTCGCGTTATTTATATCACTCCAATTACTTTTGATGAAACTTGACAACTAAATGGATGTTTTTGCGATTTTTATGTACTTTTACAAAACCTATTATTTTAAAAAAATTAAAAAATGACAATATATATTCTAAAGGATCAATATATGGTACATTTTTCGTAAACACAAATACATAATTTTGACAGTTTAAAGTTTTGTCGGATTTGCCCGTTATTTCTTTTAAATTATACCTTTTCACAGCGATTTCTGTTGACCATTATCGTACTTCCTTTGAAAAAAAAAATAGGGTTTTTAAATTCTTCCGGACTTCAACCATACAAAACATTAGCTTTTTGTTAATGTACTTAACGATGTTTCTCTTAGATTCTCTTCACCCCAATATTGACTGATGATTAATAATTTTAGTATAAAATCGATTGACAATCGTAAATTTTTTTTTTTTTAATTACCCGAAACCAATTTGTAATAAACAGAAATAAAAATATTTTCAATATTAGAAAAAAGTTTTATTTTTTTTGTTTCAAATAAAAATTCTACCTCGAATTCGGAAACCCTTTAATAGAAAGCACATGTCAAAGAATTTTCCAGTGGATAAAGATTAAGAGTAACTTCATGCTGGACAGCGTTTCCGTAGTCAAGCTGACAAATAGCTTTATCTCAAGGACAGCAACCAAATCGGGGTCTCAAAGGCTTAGTTGATTTTCGTGTGTGGGGTTGCATGGTCAAATGTGGAATTAAATATTTCGCCCAAATGTAATATAATAGTTCAAACCTCGTTTTATACGAATTCAAATTAAGCGATTTTTAAATTTTTGATTTTTATAAAACGCTTATATTTCTGCTTGCACGGGCTTTAAAAATTCATATCAAGAGTTACAAAAAGAGTTTAAATAATCATCATCACAAAAACTGATGACAAATTATGTTTCTTTTAGCAAAATTGAGAACATTTGTTTTGATAAAAATTGAATTTATGCGTTTTTTAAAATTCAGAAACGAATCAACATTTTTAATATAGAGCTAGTGTTTCGTTTTGTTCGGATTCGTTTTATGCTATTTTCTATGGAACGGATCAATCACATAAAACGAGGTATGAGTGTACACAAAATGGCAATGCTAATGATAACTACTCATAATGAGTACTTTTAACTTTCAGTTATATTAAAACAGTACAATTGTACTGTATATACCATCCCTGATGTTAATAACAGAAATTCTGTACATAACATTTTAAAAAGCTTTTTTTAACATTAATTTTACATACTTACAGTTTAAAGCTTTCGAAATAAAAATTCAAATTTGAAAAAATTTTTAGAAATTCTGGAAGCATTTTTTATTAAATAATTTTATGATATTTCGTTTTAAAAGTGTTTTTTTTTAATTAATTAATAGATTTACAAAAAATAAGATAATTTTTCAATATTCATTTTAATATTTACAAAAGTACTTTGGTAATAAATTTTTGATAAGAAAAACGATAAAAATAATTGGAAAAGACAAAAATTTTATAGGAAATAAAATGTTCAATATTTTTTTATAGATTTTTGTTAAAATAGTGAAATGAATTTTCCCCTTATGCATAAACGAATTATAAAATTATCAAAAAAAAAATTGTATGGGATATTTGATTTATAAGTTTGTGATAACTTTGTCGTTTATGATTTAGGGGTTAGTTTTTACTAAATTTATTTTTTTTTTATAAAAAATCAAATGCATTATTTCTGCTATAGTAGTTTTTTAAAATAATTTAAAGCTAAATTGTTTTATATTTTATATAAATAAAACTTAGTCATACTTTTTTAAACTAAAATTTTAAAAGGTATGTATATCCCCAGCTAAAATGCAAAAGGTCTTAAGTGACTTTGAAACTATCATTAATTTTCTGATTTTCTTTTGGGCCAATAAGTCTCAAAATAACTAAACAAAATTTTTATTAATTTGTGACTTACTCCCTTTCGCATTTTAGCTGAAGATAAACTTTAATATGCTTCTGTCTCAATTGTATTTTCATACAAACTTAAAGCTATTTTGGGAGGGGTGTTTTATGAAACTATTACTAAAGTCGGATTTTGAGAGACTCTAAAAAAATCGTAAATTAAAAAAAAAAGAAGTAGGAAGAGAACTTTTTTTAGGGCATGCTACCAAGGCTGCCAGAACATTTTCGTGAAAAATTGGCATATTTTTCAAAGAAATCGGCATTATCGGCAGTAAATTTTTAGAAATCGACAAAATCGGATTTTTCAAAAATACATCATAAATATAGCCGAATATTAAAAAATGTTCATCTTAAATTTTTCTATAGCACAAATTTTCATTGAAAATTTTTCTATATAACAAATTTCATACTAAAAATTTATCTATACAAAAAATTTTATATCAAAAATTTTTCTATACAAAAAATTTCATATTAAAAATTTGTCTATACAAAAAATTTTATATTGAAAATTTTTCTATACAAAAAAATTTTATATTCAAAATTTTTCTATACAAAAAATTTTATAGTAAAAATTTTTCTATACAAAAAATTTTATATTGAAAATTTTTCTATACAAAAAATTTTATATTAAAAATTTTTCTATACAAAAAATATATATAGAAAATTTGTGTATACAAAAAGAATTTATATGGAAAATTTTTCTATGTAAAAAAAATTAATGAAGAAAATTTTTCCATACAAAAAAGTTTATAAAGAAAATTTTTTTATTCAAAAAATTTTATATGACAAATTTCTTTTAGAAAAAAAATTTTAGGTATAAAGAAATTGTTGGTAAAAAAATTTCAAATTTCACTACAGAAAAAAATTTTAAATCTAAAATTTTTCTATAGAAAAAAAAATTAAAAATTATTCTACAAAAAAAATTTCTATATAAAAAATTTTTATAACAAAAAATTTTCTGTATAAAATATTTCTATAATGAAAAAATTTCTATATAAAAAATTTTTATAACGAAAAATTTCACTACAGAAAAAATTTTAAATCTAAAATTTTTCTATAGAAAAAAAATTAAATTAAAAATTTTTTTTACAAAAAAAATGTTTCTATATAAAAAAATTTTATAACAAAAAATTTTCTATATAAAAAATATCTATAGTGAAAAATTGTCTACATAAAAAATTTTTATAACGAAAAAATTTTTATAACAAAAAATTTTCTATATAAAAATTTTTATAACGAAAAATTTTTGGTTATAAAAATTTTTTATATAGAAAATTTTTCGTTATAAAAATTTTTTATATAGAAAATTTTTCGTTATAGAAATTTTTTATATAGAAAATTTTTCGTTATAGAAATTTTTTATATAGAAAATTTTTGGTATAGAAATTTTATATAGAAAATTTTTTGTTATAAAAATTTTTTATATAGAAAATTTTTAGTTATAAAATTTTTTTATATAGAACATTTTTTGTTATAAAAATTTTTTATATAGAAAATTTTTTGTTATAAAAATTTTTTATATAGAAAATTTTTAGTTATAAAATTTTTTTATATAGAAAATTTTTCGTTATAAAAATTTTTTATATAGACATTTTTTATATCAAAAATTTTTCATTATAGAAATTTTTTATATAGAAAATTTTTCGTTGTAAAAATTTTTTATAGAGAAAATTTTTCGTTGTAAAAATTTTTTATATAGAACAATATTCGTTATCAAAATTTTTTATACAGAAAATTTTTCGTTAAAAACATTTTTTTTACAGAAAATTTTTCGTTATCAAAATTTTTTATATAAAAAATTTTTTCTAGAAAAAATTCATATTGAAAACTTTTCTGTAGAAAAGAATGTATATCGGAATTATTGAAAACTGATATCGTTGTTAACCATTGATTTTATACATGTTAAGTTTGTTTTCAATATAACCTCAAAAATCGCCAATTTTCTAGCCAAAATCTGCATAACAGCACTTCAATTCAGGTCAAAAGTCGCCAAAATGCCGATAAATCGGCAAATCTGGCAAGCCTGCATGAGACTCAAAAAAGTACTAATTACACTGTGCTTGAAAAAACCGACAAAAGGGAGATCTAGTGGGTAATGACAATTCAAGTACGCTAAATTCCATGGTGCGAACCGTTTTTTTTTTTAAGTTAGCTCTAGTTTTTGAGATATTCGCGTAACTCGAAAACTGTTTGTTTTCTTGAACAAAGTAAAAAAACCGAAATTCGATAACAAAATTATCTTTCAGGAACACTTATTATTTTTTTAATCCGAGAAGTCGTTTTGGAAATACATTTTTTTGTTTGAAATAAAATATATTTTTGAAAATAAAAATTAAAAAAAAAAAAATTTTCAAACAAAAAAATTTATTTCCAAAACGACTACTCGGATTAAAAAAATAATAAGTGTTCCTGAAAGATTAATTTGTTGCCGAATTTCAATTTTTGACTTTGTTCATCAAAATAAACAGTTTTCGAGTTATGCGAATATTTATTGCACAACCTCCTCCATTTTTTTTATAAAGCGATATCTCGAAAACTAGAGCTAACCTTAAAAACCTTGAATTCAGCATATTTGATTTATCTTTACCGACTAGGTCTCTCTTTTGTACGCTGAATTCAATGGTGCTAACCGTTTTTTAACTTTAGCTCTAGTTTTTGAGATATCGTGTTATTTAAAAAATGGAGGAAATTGCGCTATAAATATTCTCGTAACTCGAAAACTGTTAATTTTCTTGACGTAAGTAAAAAAAACTGAAATTCGGCAACAAAATTATCTTTCAGTAACACTAATTCTTTTTTTAGTCCCAGTGGTCGTTTTGGAAATAAATTTTGTTTGAAAAGAAAAAAATCAAATAAAAATTTTTTTCAAACAAAAAATTTTATTTCCAAAACTACTGCTCGGATTAAAAAAATAATTCATGTTCCTTAAAAATAACTTTGTTGCCGAATTAGGGTTTTTGATTTAGCTCATGAAAATAAACAGTTCTCGAGTTATGCGAATTTTTATTGCGCAACCTATTCTATTTTATTTTTATAAAGCTATATCTCAAAAACTAGAGCTAACCTAAAAAAATTAAATTCAGCATACTCGATTTATCTTTTTACCCACTAGGTCTACCTTTTGTCGGTGAAAAAAGTTTGTCAAAATCGAGCACAGTGTTTTATAAGATAAATTTTTAATACTTTTTCAAAAAAGTACAAAATGATGCATTTTCATAAATTTCAATATTTCTCTAATCTCTACCAAACTCCGACTATTAAAGGCATAATGTGATTTACTTCTGGACGGTTCTTCAATGTGATGCAAGTTGGCTATATTTTCCCAAATTCTCTTACATCGTTGTCTCCGAATCCGGTGGTGTATGATAGTTAAGATTATAAGCTGGCGGACCACTATTCAGAAAAGCCATCGAGCGTATGCTTTCCCTGGAAGCGGTACGTTTATGGAAAGGTATTTGCTGAGGCTGGGATGAAGTATACGGTGGATCTGGCAAGGGTGGAGGTGGTGGTAAGCTATGTTGACTTAATGAATGCTGATGCAAAGGATGTTGTTGGTAGAGAGGCGGCGTAGAGGGAGATTCGTGGCTGGTCAGTGGTGAATGCTGATGATAGGATGAGGAGGCTATAGGAGAAGGAGCTGGTGGTATGTTAGCATTTTGTGCTGTATTACTGGCCACAAGACCCACAAAAACATTTTCTGTATTATTAGTGGCACTCATATACGAAGACATGGGTCTGGCGCCATGAAAATTCGAATAACTTGACCTCACCGAGGGTGGTCGATTATTGTAAAGCTCATCGACATGTTCACCATCATTGAGATTGGTGGTGGAATGTTGATAGGTGGGATTATAATGACCGCCCCCCAAAGAGGGTGTTAGTGTCAAAGTAGGCGACTGAGGCTCATCCAGAGTGGGTATGGGAGAAGGTGTTTGCTGCTGCAATTGCTGCCACTGTTGTTGTTGCATATAGGCTGTTTGAGCATTTGTATTATAGTAAATCGGATCAGGTGGTATATTTTTGCGAAATGATTGATAATGATTATTATTGGTCTTGGTCAGGCTACCACCCATTACCGCGGACGAAACCGCATTGATATTATTATGCATTTCCTTATTTAGAGACTGTAAATTGGAGGCAGTTAAAGCTGGCTTTGTATCCTTATGATGAAACGAACCAAATTGCTGCACCGGCTGTTTGGGATGATGACCTTGCATTAGCATGGTGGACTGTTGTTGTTGTTGTTGATCCAATAATTTGGTAACAGGATTTTGATGATATTTACGTCTTGAACTTCGGGTACTACTGCGGGAGTGAGTACCCGTAGATCCTGCTCCTCCTCCCCCCTCATCTCTTAGGGTATTTTTATGGCGATTACTGCGTCTACTATTGGTTGAATGTCGACTATTAGTGCCCCTGTGCATAACCGAGCGTCTCTTGACACGTCTTGGTGTCATGGGTTTGGGGCTTAATTCACCGTTATCACCTTCTAGGCCCCCACCAGCGCCCCGTTCATGCATTTGATCATCACCATAATCGAGTATGGTATCGGCTCGACTTCTTATGGTATCCAAACTGGGTCCAAATTCAATCGAATACAATGATTGACGATGTTTGGCTTTCTTACTAACATGCTTCACTGTTTGAGGGGAAAATATGAAGAAAGGGAAGAAAGAAAAGCATTTTAATTAATTTTGATTAATTTATAAAGCTTTTTTAATAAAGAATTGTATGAAAAGCTTTAAGCACAGTGGTCAAAAATAAGCGGCTTTATTACTGTTTTAAAATAAATCCTTGTTTAGGCAAAAGCTTTTTTAAGCTAAAGCTTTTTTAAGCTAAAGCTTTTTTAGGCTAAAGCTTTTTTAAGCAAAAGCTTTTTAACTAAAAATGGAATGATTTTTAAAGCTTAAGTAATAAAGTAAAAGCATTTTGAGATTTTTGTTTAAAGCTTTGAAATTTAATAAATAAGGTCAGTTTTTAAAGTGAAAAGCTAGGCTATAATTTTAAGCTTTTATGCATAATATTGAAAGTAGAAAGCTTTATATTTTATTAAAAACATTTACAACGTTTTAAAACAGACCTTTCCAAAAATAAATACATTATTATTTGCATTTGTGATAAACAGCTTTGAAAGCTCTTACGGTCAGTGTTGACAGATTTACACATGTCTTCATAAATTCGAAAAGACAATTTTATGTAAGTGTGAGCGGGACAAACATAGTTGCGTCTCGCTTATACATAGTGTGCCAGTGGCAAAGCTTAAAAGCTCTTTTGTAAAAGTTCGCACATTGTGCTGTAGGGCTGAACGGCGGCATTTTAAAATAACTAAAGATTTTATTTTGAATTTACTTATCTTGGACCAGTAAAAGCTTTTTTTGTTATTCGAAGCTTAAACTTTACTTAAAGTTGACAAAATCATTTAAGTCTAAATCTAAATGTTTTAAATTTACCAAATGTATTATCTTTAATATAATAAAAAGCTTAAGTATTAAAGTAACGGCATTGATTGTTTAAGTTTATGTTTAAAGCTTTAAAATTTAGTAAAGTTAACTTTAGAAAAGCGAAAAGCTTTGCAAGCTTCTATGCATAATATCGAAAGAATAAAGCATTCTATTTTATTAAAAACACTTAAAAAGTTGTCATGATATCTCCCAAATTATATTATATATATTTAACAATAAAAGCTTTTTTTGTTTTTTCCGTTCAAAAATAAAGCATTTTTACCTAAAGTTGACAAATCTTAAGGTTTTAAATATACCGAAAACCTTTTTTTGTAAAATAAAAAGCCTTGACCTTTTATAAAAGTTTAAAAATTAGCTGAAAGCTTTCTTTACATTTTTATTAAACAAAAGTCTAAACGATTTTGAAAGTCGAAGTAATGAGATCAGGGGCCTTTTTTAAAAGCTTACTAGATTTAAAATTTTATAAAAATGAATACAAAGTTCAAAGCTTTTGATTAAATTCTTATCTTTGGAATAAATAAAAGCTCAGACAAGTCGAAAAAAATGAAAAATGTCTATAAACTTTTGTTAATTTCTTTTAAAGCTTTGACTATGCAGTTAAATTTTTAGAGATAGTTAATCATAAAAGCTTTGTTTGATTTTTTTTTTTTTTTTTTAATAAAGTCTAAAAAATTTTTAAAGTCGAACTTATGAGCTCTAAGGTTTTAGAAGAGCTTTTTAATGTAAATATATAAAATTATATTATATAACGAAAATATTTTTCAAGTTTTTAAGATTTTATTTCAAAGTTTTTAAACTTCAAAAAGTTTAAAGCTTTTTGATTAAATTCGTTGTAAGGAAATTTTAAAATAGTGGAGTTATTTTTAATTAATACATATGTAAGAGCTTTTCTTAAGGTTTATCTTATTTATCAATAATGTATCTTTTTGAATGAAAAGCTTTCTGAAAGGTTTACATTATTTTCAATATCTATTTATTGAATAGAACCTTGTTTTTTTTTAATTGTATTGATTGAAGACATATTAGGATTATTAGCTTTAAGGATAGAGTAAAAAGCTTTTGTGAACAAAAATATATTTTTTAAAGCCTTTCTTAAAGTTGTTATCAAATACACTAAACCTAGTTTTGCTAAAAAGCTTTAAAATCAGGAAAAATTCATCATTTCATTCAACATTCCTTATGTCCTGGTTTGAAAAGCAAGTTACAAAGCTTGCATTGATTTGGCTAAATGAACTTTAAAGCTTATGTTCAAAGGTCAAATTTGATTTGGCTGAATGTGAGCAAATATTTAAGGAGAGACTAAAAAGCTTGATTTAATATGAATATATATATTTTTTTAATATAATCCTTAAAGCTTTTGTAAAAGCTTATTATTAGCAAACATATTTAAAAGCGAAAGCTTTTAAGTTTAATTCAGCAAAGACCCACAATTTTGTGAGCATGGAATCAGCTACTACGGAAAAGATGACAAAAGCTCTTGGTCCAGAATGGCCAATATATGACTTAAAACATTATTTATTTGGCTAAATGAACTTTAAAGCTTATGTTCAAAGGTCGCATTTGATTTGGCTGAATGTGAGCAAATATTTAAGGTGAGACTAAAAAGCTTGATTTAATATGAATATATATATTTTTTTTAATATAATCCTTAAAGCTTTTGTAAAAGCTTATTATAAGCAAACATATTTAAGAGCAAAAGCTTTTAAGTTTAATTCAGCAAAGACCCACAATTTTGTGAGCATGGAATCAGCTACTACTGAAAAGATGACAAAAGCTCTTGGTCCAGAATGGCCAATATATAATTTAAAACATTATTCATTTGTTATACAAAAAGTGTCTTTTATTTCCCCCCAAAAAACGAAATTACTTTCCCAACTCTCCATTAATTTACTAAAAGCTTATGAAAAAGTATATCAGCCAATATTTAGTGTACAAAAAGGTATGAAAAGCTGGTTAAAGCTTTACTTTTTTTTAAAAGCTTTCCTTTTCTATATATGTATAGAGTAATAAACTATGCAGTTTATCATGTTATGATCTTTGGCAAAGTTGTTGCGCATGTGTCGACAGTGGTTTCAAAGTTGGTACGAGCAATTTTCGACAGGTGGCGCCACTGGAAATTACTCAAAATGAATTAAATCGTAAACTGTGTGTTTCATTTTGCTATGATCTTTAGCAAAATTGTTGCTTAAGTGTCAACGGAGGATGTGATTAATCTCCGATAGATGGCGCCACTGAAAATTATTCAAAATGGATTAAGTAGTAAACTAAGCATTCAAATATGTAATGATCTTAAGCAAAGTTGTTGTACATGATCCGACGAGGCTTATAACTTGGTGCGACTAAATTTCACCAGATGGCGCCACTGAAAATTAATCAAAATATAAATCTAAATCGTAAACTATGCATTCGATAATGTGTTGATCAAACAAAATCAATAAAATAATTCGAAATTTTTGGATATTTTCTTCAAATTTATTTT
Source organism: Stomorhina lunata (assembly GCA_933228675.1). NCBI lineage: Eukaryota > Metazoa > Arthropoda > Insecta > Diptera > Rhiniidae > Stomorhina > Stomorhina lunata. The sequence goes on from OW121744.1 coordinate 20,189,904, forward strand.
AGTTGTTGTATGAAAATTGTCTTTTATTTCCTAAAAAAATGAAATTTCCCTCCGAATTCTTCATATTTTCAATAAAAGCTTTCGAAAAAGTATATCAATAAATATTTAGAGTATAAAAGAGTGTGAAAAGCTAGTAAAAGCTTGCAAATGTTTTTCTTATTATTTTTTAAGCTTTCCTCTTTATTGATTTTAGAGAGTGAATAGTTTAAAGTTAAATCTAAATATCATTCCATTTTTGCTAAAAACTTTAAAAATGAGAAAAATTTTTATATATATTTTTTCTTAAATTCTACCACTGTGCTTAAATTTTTTAAAATAGAAATGTTACCTTTTAATTGTTGTTAATTTATATAAAATAAATTTTAAAAGCTAAACAATTGCTAAATTTGTTGTTAACAAAATCTACACTTAACAAGAAATTAGTTACAAAAAACAACAATTTAATTTAAAAAACTAAAATTAAAAAAATTGTAAATAAAAGCTTTAGGAAATCAATAAAAGAAAAGAAATAAAATATTATAAAAATAAAATAAAAAGAAAAAAACAAAAATTTAAAAACAATTTTATAAAAAAAGAACATAAATGTTAGAAAACATTTTTTGCTAAAAAAATATCCTTAAGAATTGAATTCCCCTTTTACCAAAATCTAAAAGAAACTACTACAGACCTTTCGAAGAAAAACACCAAGTGCAAAAAATTATGGTTACAAATTTAAATGAAATAATTACGATTTTTTCTGATTTTTAATTAAGTTTCAAAAATTATTGTTTATTTTTCGAATTAATTTTTTTTAATATTAATTTTTTTATGACTTAATTATAGAGTTTTTAGTTTTTACAAAAAATTATTTTTTTTATTTTTTAAATAGAGAATGTTTTTTTTTTCTAAATCGCTTAAAATAAAGTTTTAATTATAGATTAAAAGTTTAATGGTTTTTTAGTATATTTAGTAAAGTTTTTTTATTGTGAATATATATTTGTTTAATTAATCTCTAACAAAAAAAAATAATTTCTTAAAGCAAATACAAAAAAAATTTTAGACTTTAAAGTCAATTCGATTTTCTTAGTTTAATATGAATTTAAAGGTCATAGTTTATCCAAGAAAATTTTAAATTTCTTGTTTATTTTCACTAAAATCCTTTCACCCGAAAGTCACCAAAGACTAAGAAATCAAACATTATGTGATAATTTTCACAAAAAGCTTAGCCAAAAGCTTTTGAGTTTTTTTTTTTTTTTTAAATCCTTTCCCTTTTTATCAAGTTTTTAAAGCAGACCTGTCCAAAAACACATACATTAGTATTTGCATTTGTGGTAAACAGCTTTGAAAGCTCTTATGGTCAGTATTGCTAAATTTTGGCGGGACAAACATAGTTGCGTCTCCCTCATACATAGTGTGTCTGTGTGAAAGCTCAAAAGCTATTTTGTAAAAGTTCGCACATTGTGCTGCAGAGCTGGACGGCTCTGTTCTAAACACACAGAGGAATCAAAAGCTTTTCATCAAAAGTTTCTTAGAGCTTTCAAATATTAAACAGTACATGGTTTTTTATTTTTTATGTTACTTTCAATTTTTATTGTTTTATTAAAATTCAGTTTCATTAAATTTATTAAAAAGTTCAAAGCTTAATTTTCTCTGGGAAAATTTGTGATAAAAAAAAATTCTTTAGAAAAATTTTTGATAAAAAAATATTCTACAGAAAAATGTTTGAAAAAAAATTCTATAGAAAATTTTTTGATAAAAAATTTTCTAGAAAAATTTTGATAAATAAAATTTTCTCTAGAAAAATTTTTTTATCAAAAATTTTTCTATAAAAAGATTTTTTTTTAAATTTTCTATAGAAATTTTTTTTTTTTTAATTTTCTATAGAAAAATTTTTTTTTTTTAATTTTCTATAGAAAATTTTTTTTTCAAAAATTTCCTATAGAAAATTTTTTATCAAAAAAATTTTTGATAAAAAAATTTTCTATTGAAAAATTTTCGATAATAAATTTTCTATACAAAAATTTTTTATAAAAAAAACTTTCTATAGAAAAATTTTTTATAAAAAAAATTTTTGATAAAAAAATTTTCTATAGAAAAATTTTGGATAAAAAAATTTTCCATAGAAAAATTTTCTATAAAAAAATTTTCTATAGAAAAATCTTCGGTAAAAAAAAGAAAAGTTTTTGATAAAAAATTTTTGTATAGAAAAATTTTTGACAATAAAATTTTCTATAGAAAAATTTTTGATAAAAAATTTTTTGTAGAAAAATTTTTGTAACAAAATTTTTTGTAGAAAAATTTTTGTAACAAAATTTTTTGTAGAAAAATTTTTGTAACAAAATTTTCTTTTTTGATAAAAAAAAATTTCTTAATAACAAAATTTTGTATAGAAAACTTTTTAATAAAAAAATTTTCTATAAAAAATTTTCTATAAAAAATTTTTAATAGAAAAATTTTTGATAAAAAGTTTTCTATAGAAAATTTCTTGATAACAAAATTTTTGTATAGAAAAATTTTTGAGAATAAAATTTTCTATAGAAAAATTTTTAATAGAAAAATTTTTGATAAAAAGTTTTCTATAGAAAAATTTTTTATAGAAAAATTTTCCATAGAAAAATTTTCTATAGAAAAATCTTCTATAGAAAAATTTTCAATAGAAAAATTTTCTATAGAAAAATTTTCTATAAAAAAATTTTCTATAGAAAAATTTTCTATAGAAAAGTTTTTGATAAAAAATTTTTGTATAGAAAAATTTTCTATAGAAAAATTTTTGATAAAAAATTTTTTGTAAAAAAATTTTTGTAACAACATTTTCTATAGAAAAATTTCTTGATAACAAAATTTTCTATAGAAAAATTTTTAATAAAAAAATTTTCTATAGAAAAATTTTTGATAAAAAGTTTTCTATAGAAAAGATTTTTATAGAAAATTTTCTATAGAAAAATTTTTGAAAAATAAATTTTCTATAGAAAAATTTTTGAAAAAAAAATTTCTATAAAAAAAAATTAAAGAAAAATTTTGATAAAAAAAAATGTTCCCTAGAAAAATTTTTTTTATCAAGAATTTGCCTATAAAAATTTTCTATAGAAAAACTTTTGACAAAAAAATTTTTTAAAGAAAAATTTTTGATACAAAATTTTTTATAGAAAAATTTTTGATAAAAAAAATCTCTATAGAAATAGAAAAGTTTTTGATAAAAAAAAATGTTCTATAGAAAAATTTTCGATAAAAAAATTTTCCATAGAAAAATTTTCGATAAAAAAATTTTCTATAGAAAAATTAAAAAAAAATTTATTGAAAATTTTCCATAAAAAAAAATTTGATAAAAAACAATTTTTATAAAAAAAAAATTTATACAAAAATTTTTGTAAGAAAAATTTTTGACAAAAAAAAATTTTATAGAAAAATTAAAAAAAAAAGAAATTTATAGAAAAAATTTTGATCAAAAATTTTTATAGAAAGATTTTTGAAAAAAAAAATTTTATAGAAAATGTTTGAACAAAAATTTTTATGGAAAAATTTTCTATAAAAAAATTTTGATAAAAAATTTTCTAAAAATTTTTGATAAAAAAAATTTTAACAGAAAAGTTTTTGATAAAAAAAATTTTCTATATAAAAATTTTCTATAGAAAAATTTTCTATAGAAAAATTTTTGACAAAAAAATTTTTTGTAGAAAAAATTGTTCATAAAAAATATTTAAGAAAAATTTTTGATAAAAAACTTTAAAAAAATTTTCTATAGAAAAATTTTCGATAAAAAAATTTTCTATACAAAAAATTTTCAACAGAAAAGTTTTTGATAAAAAAAATTTCTATAGAAAAATTTTTGTCAAAAAAATTTTCGATAGAATTTCTGAACAAATATTTTTATGGAAAAATTTTCTATAAAAAAATTTGGATAAAAAATTTTCTATAGAAAAATTTTTGAACAAAAATTTTTATGGAAAAATTTTCTATCAAATAATTTGATAAAAAATTTTCTATAGAAAAATTTTTGATAAAAAAATTTTTAACAGAAAAGTTTTTGTTAAAAAAATTTTCTATGCAAAAATTTTCGATAAAAAAATTCTTTATACAAAAAATTTTCAACAGAAAAGTTTTTGATAAAAAAATTTCTATAGAAAAATTTTTGTTAAAAAAATTTTCGATAGAAAATTTTCTATACAAAAATTTTCGATAAAAAATTCTTTATACAAAACATTTTCAACAGAAAAGTTTTTGATAAAAAAATTTCTATAGAAAAATTTTTGTTAAAAAAATTTTCTATAGAAAATTTTTTGAAAAAACTAAATTTATAAAAATATTTTCTATAAAAAAAATTTTCTATAGAAAAATTTTCGATAAAAAATTTTCTATAGAAAAATTTTCGATAACAAATTTTCTATAGAAAAATTTTCGATAAAAAATTTTCTATAGAAAAATTTTCGATAAAAAATTTTCTATAGAAAAATTTTCGATAAAAAATTTTTCTATAAAAAAATTACGAATTTCTAAAAAATTGGGGTTACAACATTTTGCAAAGAAAGGATTTTAGCTTTTGATATTATGACGCATATTTAATAAAATCTGAGTTTCTTTATAAAAAAAAACTAAAAAAATCGAAAAGTTAATTAATCATACGAATCAAGTTTTTCTTAGTATTTCTTGTTTATAATGTTAATTTAAATCTAAAATAAAAAATTCTTAAAAACAAAATTAGTTGAATTATCACTAAACTACTTTATTCATTTTAAATTTTATTTCAAATATAACAATCTCCATAACTTTCGTCTTAACAATTTGATTTTTTGCGTTTATCTATTAATAAATTTTTAATTTTTTTGTAAATAATTAACTTTACATTTATTTTGTAATTATTTTATTTTTGTTTTAATGTTTTTCAAACTTCAAGGCATTTCATATACATTTTTTTTTAATAATTTTAGATTTTCTCTCAAAAAAGCTTTAAATTTTCCTTTATTTCATTTGTGTTTTTTTTTATAAATTTTTCAATAATTCTTAAGAATTCAATTCCTACACATAAAACATTTATTTAATGGTTACTCAGTTTTTTTTTAACATATAAATTTAAATAAATTTTATTTAAATTATTTTTTTTATAATTTTTATTTTGATTTTTTTTTTACTTTTTCTTTTTTTTTAATATCACAGTTGAAAATAATAAAACAATTACATTTAGTTGTTAATATATAAATTTTGTGTAAGTTTACTATTTTTTATTATTATTATTTTTTTTAATATTTAAAAAAAAACATTATTTTTCTTAGCTTTTTTTAAGCTTTTTTCAAGAAATTTAGCTTTTGTTTTAATTAGCACTTTTAAGCAGTTTAAGAATGGCTGCCTTGGTTTTAAGGTAATTATTTCAAAAATTTACATTTTTAGTTTCGCTTGGACTGTGGCTTTTAGGAGCTAAAGAAATTTATTGAAATTTTTCATAAACATTTGTAAATGTAGACTTCCGCAACAAAAAGTAACAAACTCGTTATAAACCATTTTGATTTATTGTTTTTAACTGTCCGTAATAAGCCAGGGGCCAAATCGTCGCAATTGATATCGATCGGAATATAAATATATCAAAAACATTTGTGTAACATACTTTAAGGATAATCTAAATAATATGTAGCAAATAAGGTTCAATATATTGTGACTTATTTGTCGAAAGGTTCAAGATAATTAATGAATTTTATTTAAATAAAATGTTTCGACAAACGAACGGATATATTAAAATATCAAAATTTTATTAAACTTTTTGCAAAATAAATTTTTTTTGAAAATCCCTAAGGTATATTACAAAATATTAGCTTAAAAGTCAGAGTTTTCGATCGATTTCGAATGCGGCGATTGGGTCCCTCTATTTTTGCTTCACTATTTAAATTTTTCAAAAACTTCCTATAAAAATAAGATTTTTTTTTAATTTTCTATAATTATAAGAATTTTTTTTTAAATTTCCTACAAAAATAAGATTTTTTTTTTAATTTTCCTATAAAAATAAGAAATTTTTGAAAAATTTCCTATTACAGTAAGAAATTTTTGAAAAATTTTCTATTACAGTAAGAAATTTTTGAAAAATTTCCTATTAAATTAAGAAATTTTTGAAAAATTTCCTATTAAATTAAGAAATTTTTGAAAAATTTCCTATTAAATTAAGAAATTTTTGAAAAATTTCCTATTAAATTAAGAAATTTTCGAAAAACTTCCTATTAAATTAAGAAATTTTTGAAAAATTTCCTATTAAAATAAGAAATTTTTGAAAAATTTCCTATTAAATTAAGAAATTTTTGAAAAATTTCCTATTAAATTAAGAAATTTTTGAAAAATTTCCTATTAAATTAAGAAATTTTTGAAAAATTTCCTATTAAAATAAGAAATTTTTGAAAAATTTTCCATAAAAATAAGAAAATTTTGATAAATATCCTATAAAAAAAATAAATTTTTTAAAAATTTCTTATATAAATAAGAAATTTTGAAAAATTTCTTATAAAAATAAGAATTTTAAAAAAAAATAAGAAATTTCCTATTTTTATAAGAATTTTTTCAAAAATTTATTATTTTTATAGGAAACTTTCAAAAATTTCTTATTTTTTAGGAAATTTTTCAAAAATTTCATATTTTTATAGGAAATTTTTTAAAAATTTCTTTTTTTTCTAGAAAATTAAAAAAAAAATCCTTTTTTTTATAGGAAATTTTTCAAAAATTTCTTATTTTATAGGAAATTTTTCAAACATTTCTTAATTTTTTTAGAAAATTTTTCAAAAATTTCTTATTTTTTTAAGAAATTTTTCAAGAGATTCTTATTTTTTTAGGAAATTTTTCAAAAATATCTTATTTTTATAGGAATTTTTTTTCAAAAACTTCTTATTTTTATATGAAATTTTTTTTTAAAAATATCTTATTTTTAAGGAAATTTAAAAAAAAAAAATTTATTTTAATAGGAAATTTTTCAATTTTTTTTTAAATTTCTTATTTTTATACGATTTTTTTTTTAAATTTCTTATTTTATATGATTTTTTTTTTAATTTATTATTTTTATACGAAATTTTTTTAATAATTTCTCATTTTATATGAAATTTTTTTGAAAATTTCTTATTTTTATAGGAAATTTTTCAAAAATTTATTTTTTTTTATAGGAAATCTTTTAAAAATTTCTTATTTTTATAAATTTTTTTTCAAAAATTTCTTATTTTTATAGAAAATTTTTCAATTTTTTTTATTTTAAAGGAGTTTTTCATACATTTTTTATTTTATAGGAAATTTTTCAAAAAATTTTTTTTTTTTATAGGAAATTTTTAAAAAAATTTATCTTTTTTATAGGAAATTTTTCAAAAATTTCGTATTTTTATAAAAAATTTCTTATTTTTATAGGGAATTTTTAAAAAATTTCTAATTTTTATAGGATTTATTTATTTACTTATTTTATATGAAATTTTTTTTAAAAATTTCTTATTTTTATAGGAAGTTTTTAAAAAATTTATTTTTTTTATATGAAATTTTTCAAAAATTTCTTATTTTTATAAAAAATTTTTCAAAAATTTCTCATTTTTATAGGAAATTTTTCAAATTTTTTTTATTTTATAGGAATTTTTTCATAAATTTTTTATTTTGTAGGAATTTTTTCATAAATTTCTTATTTTTATAGGAAATTTTTCGAAATTTTCATATTTTTTTAGGAGACTTTTCAAAAATTTTCTTATTTTTATAGAAAATTTTAAAAAAATTTATTTTTTATAGGATTTATTTTATTTTTTATTTTATCTTTATAGGAGACTTTTAAAATTTTTTTTATTTTTATAGGAAATTTTTCAAAAATTCTTATTTTTATAGAAAATTTTTCAAAAATTTAATATTTTTATAGGAAGTTTTTCAGAAATTTCCTATTTGTATTGGAAATTTTTGAAAATTTTTCTTTAAAAATTGGAAATTTTTAAAAAATTTCCTATAAAAATTGGAAATTTTTGAGAAATTTCATATAAAAATTTTTGAAAATTTTTCCATAAAAATTGGAAATTTTTGAAAAATTTCCTATAAAAATAAGAAATTTTGAAAATTTTCTTTAAAAATTGGAAATTTTTAAAAAATTTCCTATAAAAATTGGAAATTTTTGAGAAATTTCCTATAAAAATTTTTCAAAATTTTTCCATAAAAATTGGAAATTTTTGAAAAATTTTCTATAAAAATACGAAATTTTGAAAAATTACTCATAAAAATAAGAAATTTTGAAAAATTCCATATAAAAAAAAGAAATTTTGAAAAATTTCCTATAAAAATAAGAAGTTTTGAAAAATTTAATTTAAAAATAAGAAACTTTTGAAAAATTTCCTATAAAAATTTTTTGAAAAATCTTTCAAAAAATTAAAAAATTTAAAAAAAAATTCCTATAAAGGGAAGAAATTTTTGAAAAATTTTCTATAAAAATAAAAATATTTGGAAAAATTTCTTAAAAATTCTGATTTTTCAATGACTTCGTCCTAGATTTTCAAAGGTATAAACGAGTCATCTGACCTATAGTCCTGGTTTTTTTGCCCAATGGGCATAAAATGAGCCCAAACAAAAAATCCTATGGCGATATTAAACTAATATTTTTATGCGTTGCAGAAATCAATACAAACTTATTGTGCCATTTAGACTTAATATGATGCAGGATATTATGAGTCATCTGACCTTTTGTTCTGATTTGTTGCCCAACGTCTTCATTTCATGACAGAACAAAAAGCATATGGCGATGTTAAACGAATATTTCTATAAATTTCAAAAATCAAGACAAATTTATGATAACCTTTCCACCTTAATGATGAAGGGTATAATGAGTCATCTGCCGTATAGTCCTGATTTATTGCCTAATGTCTTGATTTTATACCAGAACAAAAAATCTATGGCAATGTTAAGCTAATATTTCTATTTTTATATATGTAAATCAATAAATTGAGGCCCTATGCTCCACTGGGAGTCAAGGATAACAGAAGAAGAAGAAGAAAATCAATAAATGATAAAGGGTATAATGAGTCATCTGGCCTTTAGTTCTGTACTCAAACAAATCTATGTCGATGTTACAAAATGCATGTTTTGGAGGTCTCACAATCGATTTTAGTTTATTTAGTCTCAAAATAAAAAAAAGCCTTCTCGTCTTAAATATTTGAATTCCTTTTCGAGGAAAAATTTCAATAAATTTCTTTTTTCGAAAAAACCACTTTATTTTGATAAATTTTATTTCAGTTATAATTAATTTTGATTTTCCGCTTGTATTAGATTTCAAATCTCGGGATGTTTCTTTCAATTGTTTATTTAATAAAAAAAATTGTTTAAATATTTTTATTTGATATAAAAAATTTTGCTTAAAATTTATTTATTTTCAAGTTTTAAATATTTAAAATTATTTCTTTCTAAAGAAATATTTAATTTTAAAACTGAAATTTTTTTTTAAAAATTCTCGTTGATGAAATTTATACAAAAAAGTTAGGTATAATTGATAGAAAAAAAAATAAATTTTTAAAAATTGAACATAAAGCATAAATGATGATTAAAGCTTTTTACTTTGATATTTTCCAAAACATTATAATTCGCATTTGTTCTATTTTTTAATGGGGCCTCTAGGCCTTATCAACCATTGAAACGTAACTCAAGGAATGGCTGAGCACTCGACAATGATAAATATTTGTAATAAATTAGGATTCTAGTGCAATACACTTGCTGTAAAATTTTAATATTTTTTTTTATTTTTTTTGACAATTTTTAAAAATTTATTTTTTTTTTTTAATATTTCAAAATTTATTATCTTTTTTTATATTATTAAGCAAACAACACATTACACACACTTTTTTTAATTAGTACACAACATTTACATTAAAAAAATGTTATACAACAAAAAATAACTCAAATATAAATTTTAAATATTATTAGTTTTTTAACTAAAATTTATTTCACAAAAATATATGTTATTAAACAAAATGAACCAACAATTATATATAAAAAAAAAGTTTTACTTAAATTTGGCAGCTTTAAAAGTTAGGCAGATTTTCAAAAGTCTTAAGAAGAACTAGTTCAGTTTAACGAGTCTGAGTTTTTATTTTTCTGTTATTAGTTTTTAGCAAGAGATCTCGGGCCTCAATGAAACCTTATAGCGTTTAATGTTTTCTTTTTAATTCAAAGCTTAGAACTACAAAATTATCATGTTAACGATCAGCAATCGCAGTCTATCAGTCTAGAAACAAAAATAATTTAGCCAATTTTAGATCATACAAAAATTAGCTTTCAAACGTAAAAAGTAATCGTGCGATTTTGTTGTCAAACAAAAAAATGTTGTGTATTATTATGAGAGCAAATGGTAAATGATCGAATAGTTCTTTAAGAAAGAGTTACATAAAATTTTAGTTACTTAAATGAATTTGAGAAAAATAATTTTACATAAAAAATTAGAAACTTTTTGGAATGATTTCTATTAAAAAAAAACCTGCAAAAATAAAATTTAAGGAAAAGCCCTAAATCTCAAAAATATTTGCAATACTAAAGGCAGCTTTTGATTTTACAGACGATTTTTTAGTAAAAAATAATGAATTGAAAGCATTTAAAATAATTACAATACTAAAGGCAGCTTTTGATTTTAGAGAAGATTTCTTGTTGTAAAATAACGAATTGAAAGCTCTCAATTATGAATAGAAAGCTATTATAGCTTTTATAAACTCGTTATGAGTAATTCCTCTTTTAAATATTTTAGCTCAAGGACTAACAATTTGTTTAATTTTTTTTTTTAATTCTAGTCAAACAACTTTTTTACTTAAAAGCTTTTAAAACTTTTCTATAACTTGAAAGATTTAAAATGTGTCTATCGATATGTAAAAATCTTTGAAGCTATAAAGTCTTAAAGATCTAGTTTTTCTTCAGAATTAAGAATTCATAGAAATTGTATCTAAAAGCTTTTATATTCAAAATAAAACAGATGGCAAACAATAAAAGCTTTTTTTCCTTTATTGAATTTTTCTTTTTTTTTTAAAATTTACTATAAATATTTAAATTAAAAGCTTTCAGAACTTTTATGAAAAAAAAGCTTTTACATATTTAAGCTGAAGAACTAACAATTCTATTATTTTAGACAATACTAGTCGAACAGCTTTTTTGCTTGAAAGCTTTTCAAACTTTTCTATAACTTGAAAGATTTGTCTATTACTATGTAAAAATCTGTAAAGCTATAAAGTCCTAATTCTGATTATAGATCCAGTTTGTCGTCAGAATAAAGAATTCAAAGAAATTTTATCTAAAAGCTTCTATGCTTAAACAAAACAGACGGCTTTTTAACTTCACAGACTATTAAATATATTTGTTAAATAGCAAACAATTAAAAGCTTTTTTCAGTTTTCAGTTTTTTTTTAGAAATTTACTATAAGTATTTAAATTAAAAGCTTTCAGAACTTTTATTAAAAAAAAAAAAGCTTTTACATATTTAAGCTGAAGAACTAACAATTCTATTATTTTAGACAATACTTGAAAGCTTTTTGAACTTATCTATCACTATGTAAAAATCTGTAAAGCTGTAAGGTCCTAATTTTGATTGTAGATCTAGTTTCTCGTTAAAATAAAGAAATTTTATGACAAAGCTTTTATGGTAAAAATAAAATAGATGGCTTTTTTAATTTCACAGACTATTTTTCTGGTTAAATAGCAAACAATTGAAAGCTTTTTTCAGTTTTCTTTTGGTTTATTGCATTTTTCTTTTTTTAGAAACTTACAACAAGTACTTTTATAAAAAAAGCTTTCATATATTTCAGCTGAATGACTAACAATTCAATTCTTTTAGCCAATACTAGTCGAACAGCATTTTTAAGCTTTTCAAACTTATCTATCATTATTTAAAAATCTTTAAAGCTATAAAGTTCTAATTCTAATTACAGATCTACTATTTCGTCAGAATAAAGAATTCAAAAAAATTGTATATAAATGCTTTTATGCTAAAAATAAAAAAAGGCGTTTTTAATTTCCGACTATTTTTTGTTAAATAGGGAAAGCTTTTTTAAATCTTCTTTTCCCCTATTGAATCTTTCTTTTTAAGAAACTTTTCAGAAATTTTATAAAATCGCTATTAGAAAGCTTTTAAATGTTTAAGCTGAAGGTCTAGCAATTCTATTCTTTGAGTAAATACTCGTCTAACAGCATTTTTACTTGAAAGCTTTTAAAGCTTTTCTACAACTCGCTATTAAACTATCTTCAAAAGCTATAAAGTCTTTATTAAGCCCTATTCTACAACCATTTTCGTCAAAATAATAAATTTAACAAATTTTTTAAAAAAGCTTTCAGACTAAAAAATAGTGTAGTGTTCTTTTTTTTAAATCATAAAGCTTTTTTCAATTTAAGAACTTTATTAAAGCACAAATTTTAGACACGTATGAGCTTTTCAACCGAAAGCTCATAAACAATTTTAAAACAAATTTATCGAAAAGCTTTGTTTATGTAAAAGTTCAAGGAAAATGATTTTTGTTTTTGCTATATAACGAGTAAAACTACTTGATTTTATAAGAAACTCTCAAAACTGTTTGTAATATAATGAGTAAAACTACTTAATTTTTTAAGAAGCTCTCCAAACTTTTAAAAATTTGCTATAAAAATTCATTTGTAGCTAAAAGCTTTTGAATATTAAAGCTGAATTTCTAAGAATTTCTTGATTTTTTAGCAAACAAAATTTTCACTTGAAAGCTTTATACAATTTTGTATAACTTGCTATGATAACTTTAAAGCTAAATTAATAAACAATTTAAAAGCTTTTATGCTAAAAACTAATCAAATGATATTTTTATCAAAAAGCTTTAAAATCAGAAAAGCTTTCCTTTTAGTGAAAGCTTTAACAACTTTTTTAAACTCGATCTGAAAATTGTTTTTAGCTAAAAGCTTCTGAATATTAAAGTTTAATTTCCATTCAGTCAATGAGTCTGAGAGAAGTACCCCTTGTTCCAATTGGAATGTTGTCGGGGAATTATATATATATATATATATATATATATATATATATATATATATATATATATATATATTTCCATTCAGTTATTTTTGCTAAACAACATTTTGACTTGAAAGCTTTAAAATATTTTGTAGATTTATTTTTCGTCCGAATAACTAATATACAACAAATTTAAAAGCTTTTATGCTAAAAATTAATCAAATTTTATTTTTTTTTATCAAAAACCTTAAAAATCATAAAAGCTCTCTTTTTTGCTAAAGCGAATTTAAGTTTAACAACTCTGTTGAAGCTCTATTAAAGCATAAATATAAGTAAGATATGAGTTTTGAAAGCTTCTAAACTAAATTAACAATTTTGCAACATTTTTTTCAGAAAGCTTTTTTAAAATGTATGTAATTTTAATACTAAAATGAAAGAAAAATAAGCTAACAGCTCATGAAAGTTCTTGGTTCCTATTAAAAAACGATTTAGAGAAGCTTTTATTTCAAAGTCTTAAACGCTTTATTATAAATCGTAACTCAACGAATATAACAAATACATACGAGCTTTAAAAGTTTTTGAATTTAATACCTAATAACTCGATTTTTCCACATTTGGGTCGTATAAATAGAACGCTCTGTTACTTCTTCTGTTATCCTTGACTCCCAGTGGAAAAATTTAAAGCTTCCAACTCTTTTGCCCTAGGATATGTTCTAGGTTAAATGACGAATTTAAAACCTCTCCATTTACAAACTTTTTTTAAACTCAAATAAATAAGCATAAACTTTTTACAAAGAGGAATCTAAAAATCTTAGAAATGTGGGCAAAAACTTGAAAGCTCGCAAGTCTTGATAAGGATTATAACTCATAAACCATCTTTGTTTAACAGAAAGCTTTTAGATCTTCATGATAACTCAAGCTAAAAACTAATCTGCTGAAAGCTTTCCGTTTAACAATCAATAACATGTTAAAGGGAAAGCTTTTTGAATTTTATGATATCTTAATGCTTAATATCAACCGAGTCCTAATTTAGGTTTACAACTCTTTAAGATTATTATTTTAAAGTCAAATAAATCTTAAAAAAAAAGTTTACTTATTTATCTTAAATCTCTTTTGCAAACAATTTTCAAAAGCTACCAATTTCTATAACTTTGAGCTCTTCAAACTTTATTCAAACATAATATGTAGTTTTTAAAGCTAAACAACGAGCTTATGTAGTTTGTTTGAGTTAAAAGCTCTTTTGTAAAAAAATGTCGAACATCAGAAAGCTCTGTGAGCTTTATACTTGAAATATTAAAACCTCAAAAAATATTGCTAGAGCTTGCAATTTATAAAAGCTTATTAATTGTAATAAAAGCTAATAAGAAAAGCTTCTTAACAAAGCTTTAACAAAGTTGGGATCTCAAACTTCATTATTAATGTTGTGAAAACTTTTAAGCTTTAAATTTCTGTCAGCTGCCTATAATAAAAACCTAATATAATAATAAATTAGGTTTTTTTCCAAAATTTCAAGAATTTTGCTTAAAATATTCTTCTAAAAATTGTTTTCAGTAGCTGCCAATTCTTCAAAAATCCTAATAATTCTAATATATTTTCTCTACAAATATACCTAAACAAACCTTTTATGATCTTCTTAATAAAGCTTAAAGCTTTCCAGTGTAGTTTACAGTAAGCTTAAAGCTCTTTTATTCCTAAAGCTTCAATTATTTAATCTATAATTAGTTAAAAGACATATAGATGCAAAATGTTTATTATTTAGAGCTTTATAGTTTTCTTTTATAGCAAAAGCTTTTAGGTTTTAAGTGGATTTTTTTTAACTGTGGAATCATTTTAAGGTGAAACACTTAAATTATCTTCTTTTTTATGGAAAACCTCTACTACTTAAATACAAATTTTCAAAATTTCTTATTACGATATTATCAAAAATTACACTAACTACTTTTCTAGGGTAAAAAGGAGACAAAACAATGTTTGGGTTTAGGCCGCAAAACCTAATTTACGATCCGTGGAAATGTTGCTTCTAATAACACCCTCACCTCCCGACATGGAGTTGCAATAGGAACGAGGACGTATTTTAACATGATCCCGACGGCCACTGCGACGATTGACATGAGGAGCCAGCTCATCGGGAGAATGTGGAGGCTCTTTATTATTTGGGCGCTCATTGTCTTTTAAAGAACTATTCCCATGGCGATTGCCGGACAAACGATCATGCGATCTGGCCTTGGTTATGGTATAGGTATGCATTGAACCATTTTCTAAACCATAACCGGGAGGTGTATCACGTATTTGATCGCAAAAATTAGCAGAACTATTGACGGCTCCATGAGATCTTTCATTTTGGGAATTTTGCTGACGTTGACGTCTTGCTATACGCGAGGCTACCGGTGATCTGGGTATATACTGTGTGGGCATGGCATAACGTTCGGTAACCTCGGGCGAGAGATCAGGATAGGGGGCCGTACCAGTTCTAGGCTGAAATATATGAGGTCTAGGCTGGGGCGGAGGTGGTGGTGTTACATCTGAGGGTGATAAAAACTCCCCTTCATAAGATACCGGCACTTTGGGCAGGGGTATATTTGTGGGCCGTGGAGGTTGTTTTTGCCCTGGACATGCAGAATTTTGCCTATAAGGTGTAGGAGAATAGGCTGGATGGAAGGGTAAACCATTTTGTTGATATAAAGCTCTTTGAGCCGGATTTAAATCGAGAGCCATCAAGGGCTGTAAAATAGCACCATGTTCCAGTAAAATGCCCGAATTGTCATGATAATTATGACGAGTCATTTGTGACTGAGAATTATTATTCGGGCTTGTGCGCTGCTGCAACTGTTGTGGGTGGTTACTGTTGTTGTTAAGAGAATTTTGAGAGTTTAATGATGAAAGAGAGTGTGGCGAATTGTTATTCTCTTTTTGAAGTGAGGAGGGCGTTAGAAAATAATTACCCGGTGTCGGTTTGGTAAAGGGTACATAAGTTAAACCCTCATCTGGTTTAAGATTTTGTATAGAAAAATTATCCTCTTCAAAGGCTTCATCAAATTGATTGGACGTGGTCTCATTATACATTTGGGAATATTTGATATCTGGACGTTGACTGGGTATCGAACCTAAGCCATTAG
The DNA here is from genome assembly GCA_933228675.1 of Stomorhina lunata. NCBI lineage: Eukaryota > Metazoa > Arthropoda > Insecta > Diptera > Rhiniidae > Stomorhina > Stomorhina lunata. The sequence continues at coordinate 20,205,918 of OW121744.1, forward strand.
TATTTGTATTAGCTGGTAAATTAGCTGAGGCATGTTTAAAACTACTATAACTGGACGATTTAGCCGGTTTCGGTTTGGAATGTATACGTGCAAAATGACCCTCTGAGCCTAAGGCTTGAGGGTTTATAGGCTTTTGAGAATGATTATTATTTAGACTGTTGGTTAAACTGTAGTTGCTATTACTTAAAGAACTATTAAGGGGCGTGGCATTATGTTTTAAACTTGAATTCAAGTTTTGTGTAGAATTTTGTAACGAAGCATACGAGAGTGAGGGTGTAGTATCCTGGGTGGGAGATTGAGTCAAAAGCATTTGTCTTCTAGAGCTATTAACATACAACTGATGATCGGCCTTGGCCGTGCTATCATCATAATAGGCCGGTATTATAGGCTGTTTCTGGGCCAAATCGATATTGGCCGGGAATATACTGTTTGAGGATGTGGGCTGTACCTTGCGTCCCTGCTTGGGGCTATATAACATATGGGTCAGAGAGCTACTGGTATTGCTAGCATTGGGGGTATGACTACGACCGCTAGTGGGAGACATATTCCTATGGCGGCGTCTATGATGATGACTGCTGCCGGTATTAAAGGGTTCAAATTGGCTACTATTACTAACCAAGCTACCATTAAAACTGCCCTCGCGACCTCTAAGACCAATTTGGGAATTATTTTGACGCTGACTACTATTATTGTTATTGTTGGCATTGGTATTGGTATGATGTGTGTGTATTAAGAAAGTGTTGCAGTTGCTGTTGTTTGCATTGCTTATGTTGCTGCTATTTCTATTGCTATTGTTATGACTATGGCTATGGCTATTTGTTATGATGTTGTTGCTGTGGTTGTTGTTAGTTGCTGTTGTGGCAGCTGAATTTGTTAGAATTTGTTTATGAAGAGATGTTTGCTGAGAGGATGATGAGAATTTCTTTTTCGTTGCTGTTGGGGTAGTAGTAGAAGTAGTAGTATTTGTACAAATAGCATGATTACTGTTACTGAGATGATTGTTACTATTACTGAGAGAATGGTGAGTATGATTTTGATTCTGATGCTTATTTGAGAGCATAGTGCCACTGGCTGATGTTGGTATGCTAGTATAGCTCACGTACATTGGATGGACCACCGTGTGTTGTGGACTCTTGGCATCACCATTCATGAAATCGACTGCATTCGTAGAATTTCACCCACACACATACACAAATAAGTTGAGTTTATCGCAAAAACCATTAGCGATATAGCGAGAGTGTAAAGGGAGTGATTTTACATTTACCACACACAAGCACGAAGAGAGAGAGAGAGACATAGAGAGAGAGTCATTGAGAATTTGTGTGAGTTTCGTTATCGTTTGTTTGTTACATAAAATGAGAGAAAAAGAGAAGAACATTAAATGATTAACAATGCATTTAATGTCTCTTTCTTTTCTTGTTTTTTTTTTATTATTAACTTAAATCTAAACTTATAAAATTCTTAAATAAATATAAAAAAATTTGTAACATGTTTGTGGGCATCTAGAGGTTTTGTATGGAGGATTTGATGATGTTTATAAAAGTATTATTTGCAAGGGAAATGGGTTCTGGGGAAGGATTTGGCAGGATTTATGTTTTTGATAAGTTGTTACATTGAGTGATTACATGAGTTAAGATTAATTTACAATAAAATTTTGAATTTGAATGAAAAAAAAAACAAACTCTTCATATACGAGTATTTAGTTATGATGAATTTCAGACAATACATACACACACATTACAAAATAATTATATAAAAAAAATATTTAATTTATTTGTAGAAATAATCAAGCAACATAAATAAAATTTATAAAAGAAATATGGGAAATATTACAGCAAGTTTTAAAAAATTCAATTCACAAAATCTTGTATATGTTGTTAGTTTTATATCTTCAGGGACTGTCCCATAGGGATATATAAGGAAAGTCTTAATCACACTAGTTAGCTAGACTTGAGGCTACCTTATTTAAGTTTTTTGTTCTATAGCCAATATTATTTTTTTTTACATCGACAGCGTGCTAATGCTAAGGCTTACGGCCGTTTGAGGATGCTGTAGTCAATAACAATTTTAATAGACATATATAACTACAAAAATGGATGTTGAATATGATGGAGCTCGAACCTAGGCTAAATGTAATATGTTATGCTTAGTAGTCGATGTGCTAACCAACAAAGCCACAACTCCCCACAGAATCTCAATTTGTTTTGTACTTTTCCAAAGTTATGGGCATCGTTTTACGGATTTTTTTCAAGGAATTTGATATATTGTGGCGCATTTATGTATATCAAAACTTAATGCTTTTAGTATCAGTAATCAGTTCAGGTGATTAATTTAGATTTTCCTTAAAAACTTACTCTATTGAAGACGTTATAGATGGGCTATTATCATCCGATCTTTCTCCTGCTTTCTCTATTTTTTATACTTATTAACAAAGGTCGGCCCAAAGAGAACAGAACTTATTTTTTTTTAATAAAAATTTATCAAAAATTTCACTATATTTCTATAGAACATTTTTTTCCCAAAATTTTTCTTTAAACAATTTTTCTATAGAAATTTTTTTTATCAAAAATGTTGTTATAAAAAATTTTTCAATAAATAGAAAATTTTTTTATAAAAAATTTTTCTATAGAATTTTTTTTATCAAAAATTTTTCTATAAAATGTTTTTTTATCAAAAATTTGTTTATAGAAAATTGTTTTATCAAAAATATTTTTATAAAAAATCTATAGAAAAATTTTTTTTTTTATAAAAAATTGTTTTATCAAAAATGTTTTCATAACAAATTTTTTTATAGAAAAATCTTTTATAAAATTTTTTTCTGTAGAAAATTTTTTTATAAAAGATTTTTCTATAGAAAATTTATTTATCAACAATCTTTCTATAGAAAATTTCTTTTCTCCAAAATTTTTCTAAATAAAACTTTGTTATCAAAAATGTTTCTTTCAAAAATTTTTCTATAGAAATTTTTTTTTTATCAAAATTGTTTTTATAAAAAATTTTTCAATAGAAAATTTTTTTATCAAAAATTTTTCTATAAAATTTTTTTATCCAAAAATTTTGGAGAAAAAAATTTTCTAGAGAAAAATGTTACTATCAAAATTTATTTAATAGAAAATTTTTTTTATCAAAAATTTTTCTAAGAAAATTTATTTATCAAAAATTTTTTTATAGAAAATTTTTGTATCAAAAATTTTTCTATAGAAAACTTTTTTATAGAAAATTTTTATTATTAATTTTTTTTTTTTATAGAAAATTTTTTAAAAAAAAATTTTTTTATCAAACATTTTTTGGAAAATTTTTCTACAGAAAAATGTTTCTATCGAAAATTTTTATATAGAAAAATATTCTTATATAGAATTTTATTTTTTTTATAGAAAAATATTTTCATCGAAAATTTTTCTATATCAAAAATATTTTTAATTGAAAATTTTCATAGAAAAAATTTATCAAAAATTTCTTTATAGAAAAAATTTTGTATGAAAAATTTTTCTATAGAAAATTTCTTTTATCAAAATTTTTCTATAGCAAATTTGTAATCAAAAATGATTTCATCAAAAATTTTTTTTAATCAAAAATAATTTTCGTGAAAATCTTTTATAAAAATAATTTTTATCGTAAAATTTTCCAAAGAAAAATATTTTTATGAAAACATTTTTGTATTGTGAATATTAAAAAAATATTAAAATTGTTTAATATAAAAATTGATCAAAAATTTTTGTAAAGAAAATATTTTTATAAAAATTTTTTTATTCAAAATTTTCTTTAGAAAACTTTTTTATAGAAATTTTCAATCAAACTTTTCGTATAGAAAATTTTTTTATCAAAAAATTTTTCTATTGAAAATTTTTTTATCAAAAATTTTTCTATAGAAAATTTTTTTTATCAAAAATTTTTCTGTAGAAAGTTTTTTCATCAAAAATTTTTGTATAGAAATTTTTTTTATCAAAAATTTTTCTAAATAAATTTTTTTTTTCAAAAATTTTTCTATAGAAAATTTTTTCAAAAAATAACAAAAAAGAAATTTTCAATCAAACTTTTCGTATAGAAATTTTTTTTATCAAAAATTTTTCTAAATAAATTTTTTTTTTCAAAAATTTTTCTATAGAAAATTTTTTTATCAAAAATTTTTCTTTAAAAAGTTTTTTTATCAAAAATTTTTGTATAGAAATTTTTTTTATCAAAAATTTTTCTAAATATTTTTTTTTTTTTTATTAAAAATTTTTCTAAATAATTTTTTTTTTTTTTTTTTATTAAAAATTTTTCTATAGAAAAATTTTTTTTATCAAAAATTTTTCTATAGAAAATTTGTTTTAATCAAAATTTTTTTTAAAGAAATTTTTTTATCAAAAATTTTTCTATAGAAAATTTTTTTTATCAAAAATTTTTCTATAGAAAATTTTTTTTATCAAAACTTTTTCTATTTTTTTTATCAAAAATTTATTTTTTTATCAACAATTTTTCTATACAAAATTTTTTATCAAAAATTTTTTTATAGAAAATTTTTTTTATCAAAAATTTTTCTATAGAAAATTTTTTTTATCAAAAATTTTTCTATAGAAAATTCTTTTATCAAAAATTTTTCTATAGAAAATTTTTTTTATCAAGAATTTTTCTGTAGAAAATATTTTTATTAAAAATTTTTCCATAGAAATTTTTGTATCAAAAATCTTTCTATAGAAAATTTTTTTACCAAAAATTTTTCTATAGAAAATTTCTTAAAACAACTTTTTTATCAAAAATTTTTTAGAAAATTTTTCTACAGATAAAAAATATTTCTATTAAAAATTTTTGTATCGAAAAATGTTTTTTCCAAAAAATGTTCTTTAGCAAAAAATTTTTATCCAAAATGTTTTTATAGAAAAATTTTTTTGAGGAAATTTTTCGATAGCAAATTATTTTTTTTTTTTTTGAATTTTCACAGAAAAATATTTTTGTCGAAAAATTTTCTATAAAAAATAATTTTTGTCGAATAATTTTCTAAAGAAAAATTTTTTAATACAAATTTTACTATAAAAAATGTTTGTATCGAAAATATCTTAAAATAGTTTCTTTAACAAAGCGGCACTACTTGCTAACATCTAAATTCCAACTGAATGCTTTAAATACTCATTTTCATGAGTTTCATTAATGATCGTAAAATTTACAAAAATTAGAAAACGTCTTCGGCTTCTGGTGGTTTGGGCTGACTACGCATGCTCATTAACCTTCGGTGTCAAACGTTCAACCCTGGCTACTCTTTTGCCGCTATGTTCTTGGACTAAGCATGCTTTTCTAAATTTAAGTAAGGCATACTTCGCTCTAATTGAACTCTTTTTTATTTGTACATCTATATCTGACCGAAAAAAGTTAAGACATCTTATGTACGGGTCGTAGCTATAAAGTCTGTTTTGGAGTTTCACGATCGTGTACAGTAGGATAATCCTCTCATCCGAACATTCAAACGACTATTTAAGGAAAGATAAACTTACAATACATATGACGATTTTGTGAATTGAACGCAAAAGGAATCATATTATGAATTAAGCTAAAATAAATCGGTTTAATTTTCTTAGAATTCGATTCTATTTAATAAAATAATAAAATCTAATGGTTAATGAAAATTTCAATTTAATTACTGAAACCTCATTTTAATAATTCAGTATCAAAATTCCCAAAACTTGCTGTCATATTTAACCCAATTCATATAATCTTTCTATTTTGAAAAATTTGATTAACACATTAATTTAAGTTTTAAAAATAATTTAAATTAATTCAAGTTCAGTTCTTCGAAAATGTAATAATAATCTTTATTTTGTTTAATTAATATTTTCTCTTTTTGATTATTATGTATTTACAAATAAAATTGTTATATGATAAGAAAAGTTTTTTGATTTTGATGATGTTTTTTTATATTAAATTAAATCATAAACTAATTACAAAATATTTTAAAAAACATTTATGACATACAGAAAAACAACAATAAAACAATTACGAACAAAATATAAATTTAAATATGTTTTTTTTTTCAAAATTGTGATTTTTATTTGAAAATTTCGAGAAAGTGCAAAAGAAAACCCTTTGATTAGTATAAGGAATTTTAAAGGAGGGACAAGCAAAACAAAAAAAAACACATGCAAATTGTTTTAAAAGTAAATATTAAGAGCATTCAAATGTATTTAGAAAATACTAAGGCAAAAACTTTAAAAGTTACAAATTTTCAAAATATTGAACATTGATCATTATCTAGAAAATACTAAATTTTTTTATAGAAAAAAATTTTTGATATCAAAAATTTTCTATAGAAAAAAATTTTTCATATCAAAAATTTTCTATAGAAAAAATTTTTGATATCAAAAATTTTCTATAGAAAAAAATTTTTCATATCAAAAATTTTCTATAGAAAAAATTTTTGATATCAAAAATTTTCTATAGAAAAAAATTTTTGATATCAAAAATTTTCTATAGAAAAAAATTTTTGATATCAAAAATTTTCTATAGAAAAAAATTTTTGATATCAAAAATTTTCTATAGAAAAAAATTTTTGATATCAAAAATTTTCTATAGAAAAAAATTTTTGATATCAAAAATTTTCTATAGAAAAAAATTTTTGATATCAAAAATTTTCTATAGAAAAAAATTTTTGATATCAAAAATTTTCTATAGAAAAAAATTTTTGATATCAAAAATTTTCTATAGAAAAAAATTTTTGATATCAAAAATTTTCTATAGAAAAAAATTTTTGATATCAAAAATTTTCTATAGAAAAAAATTTTTGATATCAAAAATTTTCTATAGAAAAAAATTTTTGGTATCAAAAATTTTCTATAGAAAAAAATTTTTGATATCAAAAATTTTCTATAGAAAAAAATTTTTGATATCAAAAATTTTCTATAGAAAAAAATTTTTGATATCAAAAATTTTCTATAGAAAAAAATTTTTGATATCAAAAATTTTCTATAGAAAAAAATTTTTGATATCAAAAATTTTCTATAGAAAAAAATTTTTGATATCAAAAATTTTCTATAGAAAAAAATTTTTGATATCAAAAATTTTCTATAGAAAAAAATTTTTGATATCAAAAATTTTCTATAGAAAAAAATTTTTGATATCAAAAATTTTCTATAGAAAAAAATTTTTGATATCAAAAATTTTCTATAGAAAAAAATTTTTGATATCAAAAATTTTCTATAGAAAAAAATTTTTGGTATCAAAAATTTTCTATAGAAAAAAATTTTTGATATCAAAAATTTTCTATAGAAAAAAATTTTTGATATCAAAAATTTTCTATAGAAAAAAATTTTTGATATCAAAAATTTTCTATAGAAAAAAATTTTTGATATCAAAAATTTTCTATAGAAAAAAATTTTTGATATCAAAAATTTTCTATAGAAAAAAATTTTTGATATCAAAAATTTTCTATAGAAAAAAATTTTTGATATCAAAAATTTTCTATAGAAAAAAATTTTTGATATCAAAAATTTTCTATAGAAAAAAATTTTTGATATCAAAAATTTTCTATAGAAAAAAATTTTTGATATCAAAAATTTTCTATAGAAAAAAATTTTTGATATCAAAAATTTTCTATAGAAAAAAATTTTTGATATCAAAAATTTTCTATAGAAAAAAATTTTTGATATCAAAAATTTTCTATAGAAAAAATTTTTGATATCAAAAATTTTCTATAGAAAAAAATTTTTGATATCAAAAATTTTCTATAGAAAAAAATTTTTGATATCAAAAATTTTCTATAGAAAAAAATTTTTGATATCAAAAATTTTCTATAGAAAAAAATTTTTGATATCAAAAATTTTCTATAGAAAAAAATTTTTGATATCAAAAATTTTCTATAGAAAAAAATTTTTGATATCAAAAATTTTCTATAGAAAAAAATTTTTGATATCAAAAATTTTCTATAGAAAAAAATTTTTGATATCAAAAATTTTCTATAGAAAAAAATTTTTGATATCAAAAATTTTCTATAGAAAAAAATTTTTGATATCAAAAATTTTCTAAAGAAAAAAATTTTTGATATCAAAAATTTTCTATAGAAAAAAATTTTTGATATCAAAAATTTTCTATAGAAAAAAATTTTTGATATCAAAAATTTTCTATAGAAAAAAATTTTTGATATCAAAAATTTTCTATAGAAAATTTTCTATAGAAAAAAATTTTTGATATTAAAAATTTTCTATAGAAAAAAATTTTTGATATCAAAAATTTTCTATAGAAAAAAATTTTTGATATCAAAAATTTTCTATAGAAAACAATTTTTAATATCAAAAATTTTCTATAGAAAAAAATTTTTGATATCAAAAATTGTCTATAGAAAAAAATTTTTGATATCAAAAATTTTCTATAGAAAAAAATTTTTGATATCAAAAATTGTCTATAGAAAAAAATTTTTGATATCAAAAATATTCTATAGAAAAAAATTTTTGATATCAAAAATTTTCTATAGAAAAAAATTTTTGATATCAAAAATTTTCTATAGAAAAAAATTTTTGATATCAAAAATTTTCTATAGAAAAAAATTTTTGATATCAAAAATTTTCTATAGAAAAAAATTTTTGATATCAAAAATTTTCTATAGAAAAAAATTTTTGATATCAAAAATTTTCTATAGAAAAAAATTTTTGATATCAAAAATTTTCTATAGAAAAAAATTTTTGATATCAAAAATTTTCTATAGAAAAAAATTTTTGATATCAAAAATTTTCTATAGAAAAAAATTTTTGATATCAAAAATTTTCTATAGAAAAATATTTTTGATATCAAAAATTTTCTATAGAAATAAATTTTTTCATGTAGAAAAATTTTCTATAGAAAAGTTTTTTTATAGAAATTTTTTCTATAGACATTTTTTCAAATAAAAAATTTTCTATAGAAATTTGTTTATATAGAAAAATTTTCTATAGAAATTTGTTCATATAGAAAAATTTTCTATAGAAATTTTTTCATATAATAAAATTTTCTATATAAATCTTTTCATATAGAAAAATTTTCTATAGAAATTTTTTTAAAAGGAAAATTTTCTATAGAAATTTTTTCATATAGAAAAATTTTCTATAGAAATTTTTTCATATAGAAACATTTTCTATAGAAATTTTTTCATATAGAAAAATTTTCTATAGAAATTTTTTCATATAGAAAAATTTTCTATATAAAAATTTGTTCATATAAAAAATTTTTTTATAGAAATTTTTTCATATAAAAAAGTTTTCTTTAGAAATTGTTTTATATAGAAAAATTTTCTATAAAAATTTTTTTATATAGAAAAAATTTTTTATATTGATACAAAATAATTCCAAAGTTTTATAACAAAATTTAAAGTTCTAACCTTAGCATTATCAAAACACATTAACGAATTTCAATAAAATCTCTAGGGATTTTATAAAAATACCAAATGTTAGTATTAGAGTAGATAATGTAGTTAAGTGGAATTGTTAAACACACAAATGGTATTTATACTATTATAACTATGTAGATAATATGTTAATTAAAATATTCCATATAAATAAATTAAAATGTATCATAACTACATACGCGTACATTTTCATTAAACAAAATAATACCAAAAAAATATATAAATAATTATTAAAATAAAACAGAACAAAAAAAAACACGAAAAATATAAAACAATAAAAATTGATTATAATGAAATATTTAGGGAGATGATAGAGTAGAAAGTGAAATATTTGTAGATAGACAGAAAATAAACAAATGTTTTGAATATTTGAACATTTTTATTAAAATGAAACCCACAAGCATTTTTATTAATTTAAAAACAAAAAATTATCTAAAATTTTACTTATTTCTAGATTTTGAACTCAAGTGAAAATGGTAGAATTTTGAGTATTTCACAAAAATAAGGAAATGAATTTTAAAAATATCTAATTCTGAATTTTCAAAATTTTAAATGTTCTGCATAATCAAAATTCTACTGTAGTTTTAAAATTTAAACACAACAAAAACACACAACATTGTTAAGTCTTTTGTTTATAGTTGCCTTTATTTTGACATTCCCACTTTTTTTAAATAAATGTAAGGGAAGATTTTTGTTGATAAATTTTACAATGTGTTTTATTTTATTACAAATGAAACATAAATAAAATTATAACAAAACAACAAAGAATTTAAAACAAAAAATATTTCGCAAACAAAAAGGGTTTGTCCACATTTTGCAAAAGTACACGGTCCTTTACATGTTGCACAGTGGGGTAAAAAAAATTACATTAACCAAACTTGGGGAAAAAATCAAATAGTTTTAAAAAAAATATATAGAAAATTTTTTTATACGAAAAAATTTCTATAGAAAACTTTTTTATATGAAAAAATTTCTATAGAAAATTTTTTATATGAAAAAATTTCCATCGAAAATTTTTCTATATGAAAAAATTTCTATAGAAAATTTTTCTATATGAAAAAGTTTCTATAGAAAATTTTTCTATATGAAAAAATTTCTAAACAAAATTTTTCTAAATGAAAAAATTTTTACAGAAAATTTTTTTATATGAAAAAATTTCTATAGAAAATTTTTCTATATGAAAAAATTTAAATAAATTTTTTTCTTAATTAAAAAATTTCTATTGAAAATTTGTCTATATAAAAAAAAATTCTATAGCAAATATTTCTATAGAAAATTTTTCTAGACGAAAAAATTTCTACAGAAAATTTTTCAAGATGAAAAAATTTTTATAGAAGATTCTTCAATATGAAATAATTTCTATAGAAAATTTTTCTATATGAAAAAAATTCTATTGAAACTTTTTCTATATGAAAAACTTTCTATAGAAAATTTTTCTACATGAAAATATTTCTATAGAAAAATTTTCTATATGAAAAAATTTATATACAAAATTTTTCGATATGAAAAAATATTCCATAGAAAATTTTTCTATATGAAAAAAATTTCCATAGAAAATTTTTCTATATGAAAAAAATTTCCATAGAAAATTTTTCTATATGAAAAAAATTTCCATAGAAAATTTTTCTATATGAAAAAAATTTCCATAGAAAATTTTTCTATATGAAAAAATTTCTACAGAAAATTTTTCTATATGAAAAAATTTCTATAGAAAATTTTTCTATATGAAAAAATTTCTATAGAAAATTTTTCTATATGAAAAAATTTCTATAGAAAATTTTTCTATATGAAAAAATTTCTATACCTATTTTTCTATATGAAAAAATTTCTAAGGAAAATTTTTCGAAATGAATAAATTTCTAAAGAAAATTTTTTTAAATGAATAAATTTCTAAAGGAAATTTTTTTATATAAAAAATTTTCGATAGAAAATTTTTCTATATGAAAAAGTTTTTATCAGAAATGAAATTATTTTTATAGAAAATGTTTCTATATGAAAAAATTTGTAAAGAAAATTTTGCTATATGAAAAAATTTCTATAGAAAATTTTTCTATATGAAAAAATTTCTATAGAAAATTTTTCTATATGAAGAAATTTCTATGGAAAATTTTTATATATGAAATAATTTCTATGGAAAATTTTTCTATAAGAAAAAATTTCTATGGAAAATTTTTCTATATGAAAAAATTTCTATGCAAAATTTTTCTATATGAAAAAATTTCTATAGAAAATTTTTCTTTATTTATAAGAAATTTTCCTTTATTTATAAGGAATTTTTTATGAAAATTTTTCTATATGGAAAAGTTTCTATCAAAAATGAAATTATTTTTATAGAAAATTTTTCTATATGAAAAAATTTTTATAGAAAATTTTTCTATATGAAAAAATTTCTATAGAAAATTTTTCTTTATGAAAAAATTTCTATAGAAAATGTTTCTATATGAAAAAATTTCTATACAAAATTTTTCTATGTGAAAAAATTTCTATAGAAAATTTTTTTTCATGAAAAAATTTCTATAGAAAATTTTTCTTATGAAAAAATTTCTATAGAAAATTTTTCTTTATGAAAAAATTTCTATAGAAAGTTTTCTATATGAAAAAATTTCCATAGCAAATGTTTCTATATGAAAACATTTCTATATATAATTTTTCTATATAAACAATTTTCTATAGAAAATTTTCCTTTATGAAAAAATTTTTATTGAAAAAATTTCGATAGAAAATTTTTCTATTGAAGACAGAAAATTTTTTATAGAAAAATTTAAAATTTTTTTTTCTATAGCAAAATTTTCAAATTTTAATATCAAAAATTTTCTATAGAGAAATTTTCTATGAAAAAAATTCTATAGATAATTTTTCTAGATAAAAAAATTTCTATCGAATATTTTTCTATATGAAAAAATTTGTACATCAAAAATTTTCTATAGAAAAATTAATATCAAAAATTTTCTATAGCAAAATTAAAAAAAAAATCATATCAGAATCATTCCATAGAAAAATTTTGTATAAAATTTTTTCTTTAGAAAATTTTTCTATATGAAAAAATTTTCAAATCAAAAATTCTCTATAGAAAAATATTCATATCAGAATCATTCCATAAAAAAAAATTATCAAATATTTTAAAGAGAAAAATTTTCAAAGCAAAAATTTTATATAGAAAAATTTTTATATCAACAAATTTCTATAGAAAAATTTTCATATTAAAACGTATCTACAGAAAAATTTTTATATCAACAAATTTCTATAGAAAAATTTTCATATTAAAACGTATCTACAGAAAAATTTTTATATCAAAAATTTTCTAGAGAAAAATTTTCGTATTAAAAATTTTCTAAAGAAAAACTTTCATATTAAAAATTTTCTATAGCAAAATGTTCATATCAAAAATTTTTTATAGAAAAATTTTCATATCAAAAATGTTTTTGTTCAGTCGATAATCTACGCTTTTACTTTTGGTTTATGAACATAATTCTTAATAGTTATGTTTGTAAATTTAGTAATAATGCGAGGTTTTCGATCTGTCTAAATTGGGGATAATCCTCCTGAAGAGATGGCTTAACCAACCATCGAAACGCGTCGAGGAATTTGGTTTCTCCGCAAACATTTTTTGGCTTTTTATCAATAAATTGATCTGTTACATTAATAAATAAATGTAATAGGTTTGGGATCAAATGCAAATACACTTCTTTTTGAAGAAAAATTTTTATATCAAAAATTTTCTAAAGAGTAAATTACATATAAAAAATTTTCATATTAAAATACAAACAATTTTGTAGAATCGTTTATATTTTTAGAACTTTTTTTTTTAAATCGACCCCACTGTGCCATTTTATTGTTATATTATATAAATTTAACCAACAATCATGTCAAGGTAATGTACCTCCTACATGATTGTCATCGGATATAACAATTTTATTTCCGTTTTCTGTTTGCTCTGGGGCGTCAAGAAGTCCATGGTTTGGGGGTGATTAAAGCTATTTTCAAATATATTTTTGATAGATACAATAGATATCTACCAAACATTACTTTGTTAGTTTTAGATTTTTTTCATGTTTGTCCAAAGGTGGAAAGAAAAAAGGAAGGGTTATATGCCTTTTGAACTGGAGTTAGAGGGGAAGGAGTCTTTGGTTGTTTGTTCAAAGGGTAAAGTCAATATTTAGCAAATGATAGAAAATGAACTTTTCACAGTCAAAAGTACAAAAAAAAACGGATAGCAAAAACAGATGTTCAAAATTTGTTATTCAAATGTAAAAATTTTAGTTAGGGAACAGAGGGGTAAAATGTCAAAAATGTTAAAAAAAAAAATTGAGAAAATTTTTCGAAATAAAATTTTTTAGAAAAATTAATGTGTGTGAAGATAAATTCGAATTTAACTAGCAAAGAAAAAACCACATATTTTAACAGAGCCACATTAACAGTTAACAGAGGTCTGTTAATCACTTAACATTTAGATGTAAAGTGACAATAAATTCGGAATTTAATAAAAAACTGAATAATCGGGCCATATTATTAAATGGTTCCACTATACCACTATATACAAACGGTGAACTAAGGGGTATTTTATGGAACTGTTATAGTGGGATATCTGAGATAATTACCGAATTTGAGAAAAAGTGGAAAAAGTAAAACTCTACATACATATAAAATGAAATTTTTGAGGAAATTCTGGAGAGGATTTCTCGAGTTACGTGAATGGTTCCAATATACCACTATATAGAAATGGTGGCCTAATGGGTATATTATGGAACTGTTATAGTGGGATATCTGAGATAATTACCGAATTTGAGAAAAAGTTGAAAAAGTAAAACTCTACATACATATAACATGAAATTTTTGAAGAAATTCTGGAGAGGATTTCTCGAGTTACGTGAATGGTTCCAATATACCACTATATAGAAATGATGGCCTAATGGGTATATTATGGAACTGTTATAGTGGGATATCTGACATAATTACCCAATTTGAGAAAAAGTGAAAAAAGTAAAACTCTACATACATATAAAATGAAATTTTTGAGGAAATTCCGGAGAGGATTTCTCGAGTTACGTGAATGGTTCCAATATATCACTATATAGAAATGATGGCCTAATGGGTATATTATGGAACTGTTATAGTGGGATATCTGAGATAATTACCGAATTTGAGAAAAAGTAAAATCCTACATACATATAAAATGAAATTTTTGAGGAAATTCTGGAGAGGATTTCTCGAGTTACGTGAATGGTTCCAATATACCACTATATAGAAATGGTGGCCTAATGGGTATATTATGGAACTGTTATAGTGGGATATCTGAGATAATTACCGAATTTGAGAAAAAGTTGAAAAAGTAAAACTCTACATACATATAAAATGAAATTTTTGAAGAAATTCTGGAGAGGATTTCTCGAGTTACGTGAATGGTTCCAATATACCACTATATAGAAATGATGGCCTAATGGGTATATTATGGAACTGTTATAGTGGGATATCTGAGATAATTACCGAATTTGAGAAAAAGTTGAAAAAGTAAAAGTCTACATACATATAACATGAAATTTTTAAAGAAATTCTGGAGAGGATTTCTCGAGTTACGTGAATGGTTCCAATATACCACTATATAGAAATGATGGCCTAATGGGTATATTATGGAACTTTTATAGTGGGATATCTGAGATAATTACTGAATTTGAGAAAAAGTGAAAAAAGTAAAACTCTACATACATATAAAATGAAATTTTTGAGGAAATTCTGGAGAGGATTTCTCGAGTTAAGTGAATGGTTCCAATATACCACTATATAGAAGTGGTGGCCTAATGGGTATATTATGGAACTGTTATAGTGGGATATCTGACATAATTACCCAATTTGAGAAAAAGTGAAAAAAGTAAACCTCTACATACATATAAAATGAAAGTTTTGAGGAAATTCCGGAGAGGATTTCTCGAGTTACGTGAATGGTTCCAATATATCACTATATAGAAATGATGGCCTAATGGGTATATTATGGAACTGTTATAGTGGGATATCTGAGATAATTACCGAATTTGAGAAAAAGTAAAATCCTACATACATATAAAATTAAATTTTTGAGGAAATTCTGGAGAGGATTTCTCGAGTTACGTGAATCCAATTCCAATTCCAATATACCACTATATAGAAATGGTGGCCTAATGGGTATATTATGGAACTGTTATAGTGGGATATCTGAGATAATTACCGAATTTGAGAAAAAGTTGAAAAAGTAAAACTCTATATACATATAACATAAAATTTTTGAAGAAATTCTGGAGAGGATTTCTCGTGTTACGTGAATGGTTCCAATATACCACTATATAGAAATGATGGCCTAATGGGTATATTATGGAACTGTTATAGTGGGATATCTGAGATAATTACTGAATTTGAGAAAAAGTGAAAAAAGTAAAACTCTACATACATATAAAATGAAATTTTTGAGGAAATTCTGGAGAGGATTTCTCGAGTTAAGTGAATGGTTCCAATATACCACTATATAGAAGTGGTGGCCTAATGGGTATATTATGGAACTGTTATAGTGGGATATCTGACATAATTACCCAATTTGAGAAAAAGTGAAAAAAGTAAAACTCTACATACATATAAAATGAAAGTTTTGAGGAAATTCCGGAGAGGATTTCTCGAGTTACGTGAATGGTTCCAATATATCACTATATAGAAATGATGGCCTAATGGGTATATTATGGAACTGTTATAGTGGGATATCTGAGATAATTACCGAATTTGAGAAAAAGTAAAATCCTACATACATATAAAATGAAATTTTTGAGGAAATTCTGGAGAGGATTTCTCGAGTTACGTGAATGGTTCCAATATACCACTATATAGAAATGATGGCCTAATGGGTTTGTTATGGAACTGTTATAGTGGTATATCTGAGATAATTACCGAATTTGAGAAAAAGTTGAGGTATATTGGAACCATTCACGTAACTCGAGAAATCCTGTCCAGAATTTCATAAAAAATTTCATTTTATATGTATGTAGAGTTTTACTTTTTCCACTTTTTCTCAAATTCGGTAATTATCTCAGATATCCCACTATAACAGTTCCATAAAATACCCCTTAGTTCACCGTTTGCATATAGTGGTATAGTGGAACCATTCAATAATATGGCCCGATTATTCAGTTTTTTATTAAATTCCGATTTTATTGTCACTTAACATCTAAATGTTAAGTGATTAACAGACCTCTATTAACTGTTAATGTGGCTCTGTTAAAATGTGTGGTTTTTGTCCTTGCTAGTTAAATTCGAATTTATCTTCACACACATGAAAAATTATTGTTTTATAGCCAATAAAGTAATTTTTGAAAATTTTTCATTTTTTCTTGGTCACTGTCTCTATTTTATCAACAAAGTCCTTGAGGTCTTGTTTGTTTTATTTTATTTTCTATGGCTGCCATTCATTCAAAATTCAAAATGAACTGACAGTCAATGATAATTAATGTGTTGGATATACATAAATAGAGGGAAGACAGTTTTAAGTAGTATATAAAGTATATAAAGATAAAGTACATAAATAATATCATATATTTATACAAACATATATCAGATATTATGTAAATTAAATAAAACCTTTCAATCATAGTGATATAATTTTATACAAAAAAAAAACCCTCCAGAATTATGACATTTAAGTTGTCTTATATATAACATTTGAACTTTGACCTACTTAAACCATGAACCAAAGACTTTATCAAAAATTTTGTGTTTCTGTTTAAATTTAAAATTTAAATCAATTTCATAAATTAAAGCCAAACTATTTAAATTTATTGAATATAAAAAGAAGTAGAAAATAAATTTTTAAAACTTACATCTGTCATCTTCATCCAGAAATATGTAACTTATTAAAATGGCTCCCAAAATGCCAAAGAACTATAAAAGATTTAAAGAAAAATTAAGAAAATATAAAACGATCTCTAATATAAAACAAATGCTATTACCGCTAAAACACATTGTACCCCCGATTGTACAATCTCCACTATATCGTAGGTAAGCAGACATTCATCCACGGACTCGGGGCGTATGGGACGATAGGGATCCTCTGAGGTTATATTTGTATTGTAGATGGGCTTACAGCCATAACCATTCACTTCGAACCAGGAGACACTGCCAGTGCCCAGGTTTAGTAAATCACTGTCCTGTTTAAATAAATAATTAAAGAACAATTTAATTATCCAAAAAAATATATAAACAGAAAAATTTACTGTAACAAAAAAATTTTTTTTTTTTTCGAAAAATTAAGAAGATCAAAATTTTTTTTTAGAAAAAATTTTTTACCAGAAATTTTCTATTGAAAAATTTTTTATCAAAAATTTTCTATTGAAAAATTTTTTTTACCAAAAATCTTCTATTGAAAAATTTTTATATTAAAAATTTTCTATACAAAATTTTCATATCAAAAATTTTCTATAAAAATTTCATATCAAAACTTTTATATAGAAAAATTTTCATAACAAAAATTTTCTATAGAAAAATTTTCATACCAAAAATTTTCTTATCAAAAATTTTGTACAGAAAAAAACTTTCAAATCACAAATTTTCTGTAGGCAAAATTTCATATCAAAAATTTTCTTAAGATAAAATTTCATATCAAAAATTTTCATATCAAAATTTTCAATAAAAAAATTATCATGTCAAAAATTTTGTGTGGAAAAATTGTAATATCAAAACATTTCATAAAAAAGTTTTTATATCAAAATTTTTATATAAATAATTTTCCATAGAAAAAATTTAACATAAAAAATCTTATATAGAAAAACTTTTCTGCAGAAATGTTCACATCAAAACAAATTTTCCATATTTCATATCAAAACGTTTCTATATAAAAATTTTCATATCAAACTTTTCTATAGAAAAATTTTTATATCAAAAATTTTCTATAGAATATCTTTCATATCGAAATTTTTTGCTGTAGAAAAATTTGAATTTTAATAATTTTCATATAAAAAATTTTCTTTAGAAAAATGTTAGTAGAAAACATTTTCTTTAAAAAAATTTTCATATTAAAAATATTTAGAAAAATGTTCATATCAAACATTTTTTAAAGAAAAAATATCATATTTAAAATATTATATAGAAAAATGTTCATGTCTAAAAGTTTCTAACAAAAATTCTCATGTAAAAAATTCTTTATAGAAGAATTTGAAATAATTGACAATTTTATATAGAAAAATCTTCATATCAAAAACTTTCTTTAGGAGAATTTTCATATCAAAAATTATTTATAGAAGAACTTTTATGTCAAAAATTCTTACACAAAAATTTTCATATCAAAAACTTTTTTTAGAAGAATTTTCATATAAAAAATTTTCTATAGAAAAATGACAGAAAAACTTTTCCATAGAAAAATTTTCACATCAAAAATTTTCATGTCAAAAATTTTCTTTGGTAAAGTTTTCATATCAAAAACTTCCTTTAGAACAATTTTTATAGAAAAATTTTCATATCAAAAATTTTTTATAAAAAAGTTCAAAAACTTTCTTTAGAAAAATTTTAATATCAAAAATTTTCTATAAAAAAATTTTCATATCAAAAATTTCCATAGAAAAATTTTCTATAAATTAAAAAAATTGAAATATTAATATTGAAAATTTTTTAATAAAAAAATTTTTATATCCAAAATTTTCTATAGAAAAATTTTTCATCAAAACTTTTCTATAAAAAAATTTTACATCAAAACTTTTACTATAGAAAAATTATCGCATCAAAAATTATCTCTAGAAAAATTTTCATATCAAAAATTTCTATAAAAAAATGTCATGTCAAAAAATTTTTATAGAAAAATTTTCATATCAAACATTTTTAATAGAAATATTATATAAAAAATTTTCTAAAGAAAAATTTTAATATCAAAAACTTTTTTTAGAGAAATGTTCATATCAAAAATTTTCTAAAGAAAAATTTTCAATAGAAAAATTTTCAAAACAAAAATTTTGTTTAGAAAAGTTTTAATATCAAACATTTTCTATAAAAAAAATTTTCTTTTTCATATCAAAAAATTCCATAGAAAAATTTTCATATCAAAAATTTCCTATAAAAATTGTTTATATTAAAAATTTTTTATAAAAAAATTTGTATATTCAAAATTTTCTATAGAAAAATTTTACATCATAACTTTTTCTTTAGACAAATATCGCAATAAATTTTCTTTAGAAAAATTTTCATATCAAAAATTTCTATAGAAAAATTTTCATGTCAAAAACTTTCTAAAGAAAAATTTTCATATCAAAAACTTTCTACAGAAAAAATTTTAAATCAAACATTTTTTATACAAAAATTTTCTATAAAAAAAATTTCAAATCGAAAATTTTCAGTAAAAAAATTTTCAAGTCAAAAATTTTCTAAGATTATTTTTTATATCAAACATTTTCTATTGAAAAATTTTCATATCAAAAATGTTCTATAGAAATTAAAATATCAAAAATTTTCTATAGAAAAATTTCAATATTAAAAATTTTCTATAGAAAAATTTTAACATCAAAAATTTTCTATAGAAAAATTTTAACATCAAAAATTTTCTATAGAAAAATTTTAACATCAAAAATTTTCTATAGAAAAATTTTAGCATCAAAAATTTTCTATAGAAAAATTTTAACATCAAAAATTCTCTATAGAAAAATTTTAACATCAAAAATTCTCTATAGAAAAATTTTAACATCAAAAATTTTCTATAGAAAAATTTTAACATCAAAAATTTTCTATAGAAAAATTTTAGCATCAAAAATTTTCTATAGAAAAATTTTAACATCAAAAATTCTCTATAGAAAAATTTTAACATCAAAAATTCTCTATAGAAAATTTTCTATAGAAATTTTTTTCTATAAATTTAGCATCAAAAATTTTCTATAGAAAAATTTTAACATCAAAAATTTTCTATAGAAAAATTTTAACATCAAAAATTCTCTATAGAAAAATTTTAACATCAAAAATTTTCTATAGAAAAATTTTAACATCAAAAATTTTCTATAGAAAAATTTTAACATCAAAAATTTTCTATACAACAATTTTTACATCATTTTTCTATAGAAAAATGTTCATATCAAAAATTTTCTTTAGAAAAATTTTAACATCAAAACTTTTCTATACAAAAAATTTTTACATCATTTTTCTATAGAAAAATTTTCATATCAAAAATTTTCTATACAAAAATTTTTATATCAAAAATTTTGTATAGAAGAATGGTCATATCAAATATTTTGTACAGAAAAATTTTCATATCAAAAATTTTCATTTTAAAAATTTTCTATAGAAAAAATTTCATATTAAAAATTTTCTATAGAAAAATTTCCATATCAAAAATATTCTATAGAAAAATTTTCATATCAAAAATATTCTATAGAAAAATTTTTATTTCAAAAATTTTCAATAGAAAAATTATCAAATAATTTCTATAGGAAAATTTTCATATCAAAAATTTTCTATAGAAAAATTTGCATATCAAAATTTTTATATAAGAAAGTTTTTATGGAAAGATCTTAACATTAAAAATTTTCTATTATTTCTATAGAAAAATTTTTATAGCAAAAATTTTGTATAGAAAAATTTTCATATCAATATTTTTTCTAGAGAAACATTTTGACATTAAAATTTGTTTCTATAGACAAATTTTAATAGAAAAATATTCACAATTTTCTACAGAAAAATTTTTAAAGTAAAAATTTTCTATAAAAAAATTTTAACACCAAAAATTTTCTATAGAAAAATTTTCATATAAAAAGTTTCCAGAGAAAAAATTTCATATCAAAAACTTTCTATAGAAAAATTTTTATAGCAAAAACTTTTTATATAAAAATTTTCATATCAAAAATTTTTTATATAAAAATTTTCTAAAAAAAATATTTTTCACATCAAACATTTTTTTAGAAAAATATAAAAAAATTTGTTTATTTTTCACTTACTCTATCCAATGTCCCCACATTTAAATAGAAACATATTAAGAATGAATTCCAGCCAATCCATAGGAAATTCCATATTAAATACTGCAAAGAGAAAGAATCAAGTAGAACAAATAAATTTATTAATATATCAAATAACTCAAAATACTCATATGTTTCTCAAGAATTTATAAATATACAAATTTTATTATAAAAAAACTGAACAATTGTTAAAATGATTAATCGATTTTCCTTGTTAGTCTTGTACAAACAATAAAAAAAAATACTTCAAAAACTTTTCATTAATATTCATAAACACTTGAGATAATCAGGCAAAAGTTGTGAAATAAAGTGAGAAAACGAAAAAGAGTTTACATTTTCAAATTAAAGTATTGAAGTCTTTATTATTAATGCTTGAAAGCTGTTGCTGTGAACTGTTTAGAAGAACAAATATTTAATGTAACTTTTTTTTCGTTTCCTCCCTTTAGGTTATTAGTTTATATCTAAATGATTGTTTCTTCATTCTAAACAAATCGATAAGATAAGAGATATAAATAAAAAATATTATAAGTTTATTGATATGCAAACATATGGCTCTATTTAATTCCCCTCCTGCACATCTGCCCTTTATCATCTTTCCCAAATAAAAAAGTTGTTAAGTTCTTTTTCGGGTCATTACACATTTAACCCCCTCATTTGTAAATCAACATAAATTTTGATTCGAAATCAATAAAATACAAAAACTGAAATAAATCGGTGACAGGCCGATGCTAATGGCATGTGGTCACAGAACAATTAAGTTTTTATATTTATGATTTTTTTATCTTTTCATTTCAATTTTATTCTTTATGGTTTGTGTCAAGGATAGATAAAGCCTTTTAAATATACAAACAAATTTTTTAATAATTTGAATAAAAAATACGAATATTATAGGGCTCTTTTAGTTATACAAATCATTGAACAGAGTATGTATATTTGATTTACAATTGAAAATAAAACAAGTAGAAAAGTGTAACAGTCTTTCAAGTCCTATTTTTTGATATCCTTTAGGATTGTCAACAAATGTATGTTTAATTAGATATTATTTGTGAAGAAATTTCTGATATCGGAGAAAAATTCATATATAAAAAATCGCATATCAACTTTTTTTTTATAAAATAATAATTTTTATATTAAAATTTTCTTTATAAAAAATCTCAACGAAAATTTTCTGTTCATGTCAAAAATTTCCTATATAAAAATTTTCATATCAGAAATTTACTACAGAAAAATTCTAATGTAAAAATTCCATATTATAAATTTTCTATAGAAAAAATCTCATATCAAAAAATTTAATTTCAAAGATTTTCCATAGATAATTTTGATATCAAAAATTTTCTACAGAAAAATTTTCATATCAAAATTTTTTTTAAAGAAAAATTTTTTAACCGAAAATTTTCCATTAAAAAAAGTTCATATCAAAAATTTTCTATGGAAAAATTTTAATTTCAAAAATTTCCTATAATAAAATTTTTAAATCAAAAATTTTCTCGAAAAAAATTTTCATATCAAAAATTTTTTTTAGAAAAATTTTCATTACAAACATTTTCTATGGACATATGGACATATTAAAAATTTTTATAGAAAAATTTTCATAACAATTTTCTACAGAAAAAATTTTAAATAAAAATTTTCCATGGAAAAATTTTCATATGAAACATTTTTTAAAGAAAAATCTTTAAATCAAAAATTTTTTGTAGAAAATTTTCATATCAAAAATTTCCTATGGAAAAATTTTCATGTCAAAAATTTTTTATAGAAAAATTTTCATAACACCAATTTTCTATAGAAAAATTTTTTAAATAAAAATTTTTTATAGAAAAATTTTTTAAATAAAAATTTTTTATAGAAACATTTTTAAATAAAAATTGTCTATCGAAAAAGTTTCATATCAAAATTTTTCTATAGAAATATTTTCATATCAAAAATTTTCTGAAGAAAAATTTTTATATCAAAACTATTCTGTAGAAAAATTTTCATATCAAAAATTTTCTACAGACAAATTTTCTATTAAAAAATTCTCATATAAAAATTTTCAAAAGAATCAATTTCTATAGAAAAATTTTCATATCAAAAATTTTCTACAGAAAAATTTTAAATTCAAAAATTTCTATAGAAAAATATTTAAATCAAAAATTTTCATACCAAAAACTTTTTATAGAAAAATTTTTAAAACAAAAATTTTCTACAGAAAAATTTTAAATCAAAAATTTTCTATAGAAAAATTTTCATATCAAAAATTTTCGTATCATAAATTTTTATACCAAAGTATAAAAATGTTCATATTTCATGTTTCTATAGAAAATTGTTCATTAATATTGTTTCATTAAATTTGTTTCATTAAAATTTTACATTAAAATTTTTCATTTAAATTTTTTTGTAGAAATTTTTCATTACAATCTTTATATCGAAAATTTTTCATTAAAATTTTTCTACATAAAATTTTTTATTTAAACTTCTCTATAGAAAATTTTTCAATAAAATTTTTTAATTAAAAATTATCTGTAGAAAATTGTTTGTTAAAATTTTTCTATAGAAAATTTTTCGTTAAAATTTTTCTATAGAAAATTTTTCATTAAAATTTAAAATTTTTCTATAGAAAATTTTTCATTAAAATTTTTCTATACAAAATTTTTCTATAGAAAATTTTTCATTAAAATTTTTCTATCAAAAAAAATTTTTATTAAAATGATTCTATAGAAAATTTTTCATTAAAATTTTTCTATAGAAAATTTTTCACTAAAATTTTTCTATAGAAAATTTTTCACTAAAATTTTTCTATAGAAAATTTTTCATTAAAATTTTTCTATAGAACATTTTTCATTAAAATTTTTCTATAGAAAATTTTTCATTAAAATTTTTCTATAGAAAATTTTTCATTAAAATTTTTCTATAGAAAATTTTTCATTAAAATTTTTCTATAGAAAATTTTTCATTAAAATTTTTCTATAGAAAATTTTTCATTAAAATTTTTCTATAGAAAATTTTTCATTAAAACTTTCCTATAGAAAATTTTTGATTAAAACTTTTCTATAGAAAATTTTTGATTAAAACTTTTCTATAGAAAATTTTTCACGAAAATTTTTCATTAAAATTTTTCTATAGAATTTTTTTTTTTACAAAAATTATGATATAGAAAAATTTTCATTAAATTTTTCTTCAGAAATTTTTCATTAAAATTTTTCTTAGAAAATTTTTTATTAAAGTTTTTCTATAGAAAATATTTCATTAAAATTTTTCTATAGAAAATTTTTCATTAAAATTTTTCTATATAAAATTTTTTCTAAAGAAAATTTTTCGTTGAAATTTTGCTATAGAAAATTTTTCATTAAAATTTTTCTATAGAAAATTTTTCATTGAAATTTTGCTATAGAAAATTTTTCATTAAAATTTTTCTATAGAAAATTTTTCAATAAAATTTTTCTATAGAAAATTTTTCATTAAAGTTTTTCTATAGAAAATATTTCATTAAAATTTTTCTATAGAAAATTTTTCATTAAAATTTTTCTATATAAAATTTTTTCTAAAGAAAATTTTTCATTGAAATTTTGCTATAGAAAATTTTTCATTAAAATTTTTCTATAGAAAATTTTTAATTAAAATTTTTCTACAGAAAATTTTTCATTAAATTTTTTCTATAGAAAATTTTTCATTCAATTTTTTTTATGGACAATTTTTCGTTAAGTTTTCTTTAGAATTTTATTTATAGAAAATTTTTTCATTAAAATTTTTCTATAGAAAATGTTTCATTAAATTTTTTCTGAAGAAAATTTTTTATTAATATTTTTCTATAAAAATTGCTCACAAAATATTTTATAGAAAATATTTTGTGAAAAATATTTCAGTGAAACATTTGCAGACAAAAATTTTTTTATAGAAATTAAAAAAAAAAAATTTATAGAAAAATTTCTTAAAGAAAATTTGTTTATAGAAAAATTTCTTCTAGAATATTTTTCATTGACAAAAATTAAGATAAAAACTTTTTTTTTATTTTTCTGTGTTCATCCAAAAAAAAACTCTTAAATGATGCAATAGAATTTATTGAAAAACTTTTAGTCGTAACTGTCAAAAACTTTTTTTCCTATTAAAATATTTAATTGTTTGTAAATAACTGTCAGCGATTAATGAAGCAATCAGTAATTTGGAAAAAACCAAGTACTTTATTACATGTTTTATATTCGGTCATGTTTGACTCATATTCAGTCATGTTTGACCCATATACCGAATATACCATATACCGAATATGTTTGACCCACTAAGGAGATATATGAACCGGTTAGTAACAAGTTCTGAATTTTGTTTATGCCACGAAAGTTTGTCTTGGTAACAAATTTCAAATCCTAAGTCTGTAATACTTTGTGAATCCTAAAATTTACTTAAGCAACTGAATACCCCTAATGCTGTAAACAATTTGTTATTTATATTATTTGTCTCATCACTATTTGTTTCTGGTAAATATTTATGTACTTTTTTGTTATTCTTTACGAAATACAAAACTTTTCGAGATATGTACAAAATTAGCATAAATAAAGTTAAGTATAAAGTTTGAATGGAGTTTTGAATGCAGGAAAAACTTACCGTTATTATATATTTTATTCTAAAATGATATGCTCCATAGAATCCAAATATTATAAATAAAATGTGAAAAAAATTAACAAATATTGGCGCCCACATGTATCCAAGAAAATCGAATACTTGGCGTTCGATTATAGTTATCTGGAAGTAGAAAAGAAAAACAAATGAAAATTAAATAAATGAAAAGCCAGTAACATAAATGTGGAAAAAGAAAAGAAAACTTGTGTGTTATGTTATAAATATGATAAAGTATTGAGTAATAGAATATTTTCCAAGGGAGGAAATCAAAAGTTTAGTTGAGCGAGTAAATGCAAAAGTTTATTTGAAACTAAATTGAAAATAAATTGAAAAACAATAAGAAAACATTTTGTATCGAGGTTATTATTCCCATCTATTGTTTATTATTTATTGAAAAATCAGAGAGAATTTATTACTTGTTTTTAATAAACAGTAGAAATAATTGAATTGTAGTTTTTAAATGAAGACAGAAATCTTTAAAGAATAGGGCATATTATATAAAAATAACAAAAGTATGACTAGGAAAACTTGTAGTTTTCAAATTTTAATAAAATTTTTTTTAAAAACTTTGGTCTCAAAACTTTGACTTTGAAAATCTTTCAAAATTAAACGAATTGAAATTTTTACACGAGACTTTGAATATATATCTATTAGAGTATTGGGTATGTCAAGATATTTTTTAAAAATTGTATTCCTTACATAACGAAACTTATGAAGAAAATATTAAATTACAAGAATTTTCTAAAAAAAAAGAAAAAATTCCAAAGTCTGCTAAATTAATGGTTTTTAGGGCAATTGCCCTAAAAACCATTAATTATGTCTTAAATGATATTAGTTATTGTTACATATAATAAAATATTGACTAGTGGGTTGCATTTCTTAAAGTAAATTATAAAATTTTTGAAAAACTTTTATCTCAAAATTTTGATTTCGAAAATCTTTTAAAATTAAGCGAATTGAAATATTTCAACGATACTTTCAATATGTATATATTAGAGTATTGGCTATGACAAGATATTTTTTGAAAATTTTATTACTTTAATAACGAAAGTTATGAAGGAAAAACTAAATTACGACAATTTTTTAATTTTTTTTTAAGAAATCAAAATTTTGCGAGATAAATGATTATCAGGGCAATTATATCTTAAATGGGTTAAATTATCGATAAAATACCAAAAGTATGACTAGGGAATTGTATTTCATAAAGTAAATTTTAAAAATTTTGAAAAACTTTGGTCTCAAAATTTTGACTTTGAAAATCTTTCAAAATTAAACGAATTAAAATATTTTCATGAGATTTTCAAGACATATTTATTAGAATGTTGGCTGTCACAAGATATTTTTTTGGAAATGGTTTTCCTTTAATAACGAAAGTTTTGAAGGAAAAAACAAATTTCGACAATTTTCTAAAAAAAAATCTAAATTTGGCCGAATGAATGATTCTTAGAGCAATTATATTTAAATGGGTTAAATTATCGATAAAGTACCAAAAATATGACTATTTCTTTAAGTAAAATATAAAATTTATGTATAACTTTGGTCTTAAAATTATGACTTTGAAAATCTTTCAAAATTAAAGGAATTCAAAAATTTCCACGAGACTTTCAAAATATATTTATTAGAGTTTTGGGTATCACAAGATATTTTTTGAAATTTTTCGCTGTTCAAAAACGAAAGTTATATAGGAAAAAACAAATTATGACAATTTTTTCCCTCAAAATTTCTTTCAAATTCTGCAAGATAAAGGCTTCTCTGGGTAATTGTATCCTAAATGCTTTAAGTTATCGTTACAAATAATAAAATGTTGATTAAGTGGTTGTATTTCTTAAAGTAAAATAAAAAATTTTAAAAAACTTTGGTCTCAAAACTTCGATTTTGCGAATTTTTTAAAATTAAACGATTTGAAAAATTTCTAAAATTCTTTTAATATAATATTAATTGAAGTATTGGAAATGACAAGATATTTAAAAAAAATCGCTTTTCATTAATGAAAGTTATAAAGAAAAAATCAATTTATGACAATTTTTTTATTTTATTTTTTTTATTTTGGGTTGCCCCCGTTATTTTGCCATACCTTGAAAACGACTTATTCATCATTGAAAATTACATCAATAAAATAAGAACAAAATCGACCTTAAGACACGCAAACACCAGTTTTTTGTGTGATCTACGGTTGTGGAATTATTTACATTTCAATTTTAGAAAAAATATATATTTTTTTTTAAATCGAAAAATTTTTATTTTTTAAAAATTCATAAAAAATCGAAAATGGAAAAAATTGACTACCTTTACTTGAATATCGTAAAGATAAGAGTATCCCAATTAACATAAGCCCTATATTATGAAAATCCATTAATTATGAGCGATTTTATTAAGAAAAACGTGAAAATACCCAATTTTGCCGAAAAATTTGTCTTATAAATTCTATTATTTAAAAAAAATCTACCACAATTTCAAAGATACTCTCATGAGTCTTGTTATAAAAAATTTTTTAATAACAAAGAAAAATCAACAAAACCTTGTTAAATTTCGGAACACCTCCTAACCAATTTTCCTCCCGGAATATAGTTTTATGTTTCTCAAAGACACAAATTCGCTTTTATCTTAAAGAAATTTGGCCCAGAAATTTCTTTAATTAGTCGGTCCATTGATATTGAAATTGGCTGAAATCGCTGTATTATTTCAGGTACCTCCCATAGGTCTCAATTCCCGAAATTGAGATTTTAGCCAAAAATTTTAGCATATTTTTGAGAAATTCAAAAAAAAATATTACTTATAAAAACAAAAATCCCTATACCATTTTTTTTAAATTGGTCCACATTTGACCATAGCTCCCATACAAGATCTTCTGACAAAAGCCACTTAAATGCATGGAAATTTACAAAAACGCTGAATTTGAATTTTGTGGACTAGTGTTGCCCACAAAATGGTTAAAGATATTAAACAAACATACAGTTTTTTTTCAAATTTTTAACTTTAAAATTATTTTTCTCCAATCTCAAAGCATTAAAGGCAACTCTCGTATTTAACAAAAAATTAAAACTTCAGCTAGTTGAAGGATGAACTGGGAATCGTCTTCATTTGTACCTTAAACGACTTTAATTTTCGTGCTAATTGGCAAGAAAATGATTTATATATTACGAAATTTAAAAAAAATTGTCAAAAAATTTTACTCAAAATTTTGACTTTGAAAATTTTTAAAAAATTAACTAATTGGGATATTTAAAAAATTCTTTCAATATAACATTAATTGCAGTATTGGGATCAGAAAATATATTTTTTAAAAATTTTCTCTTTTCAATTACAAAAGTTATAAACAAAAACGTAAATTAAGTCAAAAGTAAAATTAAACAAATTTTTTATTTATGTTACTTTCACCATTTCAAGCATTTATCCTGGGTTTTCAAAATCCCCATAAATAAGTATTTTGACCCCAAAATATTTCATATCATTCTAACTATTTAACAAATTCTTAACACGTTTTTTCCAAAAAACACAAAAATACTTTCACTGCATTTTTTCCATTTTCACTTTCAATCGAAGTTTAGAACAGTTTTTTTTTTTGCTTTTCGTGTTGACTTCAATTTTCCGCACATAAAATTTCCATTCAAATTTCGCTAATTTAAAACGAAAAAAAAAAACAAAAGGAAAATAAAACCGAAGCAAACATTTTGTCATAGGAAAAACCAACAAAACCCAACCGAAATGAAGGAAACGAACCAAACGTTTTATTTTTTCTATAATGTAATTTATGCCAAATGTGCAGTCAAGCGTTCAAACTCAATTTTCTAACTCACACAAAGGCACAAACAAAAAAATTTGCATTGAAATCTAGAGAAATTAAAAAAAAAATGAAAACACAAATTTAGAAATGTTTTTAAATTGAATAAATTTTAAGCTTGGAGAAAAGCTTTGATTTTATAAACAAATCTCAAATTGATTTCAAATCACTATCCAGTATCAAACCAAGCTCAAACTTGGTTCAAAATTGAGAAATTAAAAAAAGTACAAGCTTTTAATTAAAATTGTAAATAAATACAAACTTTAAAATTTTACTCAAAACTTTGACTTTGAAAATTTTTCAAAAATAAAATAATTGTGATATTTCAAAAATACTTTCAATATAACATTATTTAAAGTATTAGGATCAGATGGTATTTTTCTTTAAATTTTTTCTGTTTAATTACAAAAGTTATGACCAAAAAAGTAAAATAAGTCAAAGGTTATAAAATCGAATTAGCGTAAGATGTAGTTAATTTCTCAAATCTAGTTCAAACTTTGTTCAAATTCGACAAACAATATTCACAAAATATTCTATATTTGTAAATATGTACTCCCAAGTTAAGATCAAGTATCCTTTACCTGCGTAAAATGAAGTTAAGTTGAGAATATCTTCAGTCTCAAATCCTTTTCAAACCATTCTCAAATATTACAAATATGCGAAAAAAAAACAGTCTTTTTCGAAATAATTTTGTATGTCTGTTAAAATTTGGTATCTGTCAAATTTTTAATCCCAACAAACGAATGTTGTGTAAATCTACAAATTCCAAAGCCAATAAATAGACCTATTTCTAGTTTGTAGATTTTTTGGCAGAAAAGAAAATTGGTTAAATGACATTAAATAAGATGAGAACAATTTCTATAAGAGTTAATGAGAATGAGTTATAAAAATCACCTAAAAACAAGCATTCACGTGCATTTAAATGCTTCGCACAATGGGGCCGAAGAATAAAAATGTGGAAAAAAATTGTCAACTTGACGTAAGAGATCAGTTACAGTTTTAAAATTAATATTCAAAGAAGATTTCCGAAACTAATTTTGAAAATTTTGTATAATTAAAAAAAATTATGTGATATTTAAACACTTTTTAATTTTGACTTAATTCATTGTTTTGCCCATAACTTTGATAATATTGAAGATATAATTTTTTCAAAATTATTCTATGAATTCAAATACTTTAAAAGTTAATAAATGGAAAGTTTTGTTTTATTATCTCTTTTTTTCTAAGCAAGAAAAATTTTCAAAGTCAAAATTTTGAATAAAAAAATATATAAAAATTTTAGAAGAAAGAATAAAAATTACTTTGAAAGCTTCCAAGCCACCGGTCAATTGTATATAACTCTTAATTTTTAGCAACTTTACTTTCTTGGGATTTCAGGATACAAGTAAATAAATCTAAGAATATTTCCGAAGCTGTTTTTAAAAATTTTGTATGAATTTAAAAAAAAAATTCATGTAAAATTTTAATTTTGACTTAATTCAATATTTTGCCTATAACTTTGGTAATATTGAAGATAGAATTTTTTCAAAATTATTTTATAATTCCCAATACTTCAAAAGTTAATAACTGGAAAGTTTTGTTCTATTAAGTCTTCGTTTCTTAACAAGAAAAAATTTGAAAGTCAAAATTTTGAATTAAAAAAAAATATATAAAAAAATTTGAAGAAAGTTGAAAACCACTTTAAAAGGGAATATTTCTAAAGCTTTTTTAAAAATTTTGTGTTTTTCAAAAAATTTATGTGAGATTTTATCACTTTTTTTTGATTTGAACTTAACTCAATATTTTGCCCATAACTTTGGTAATATTGAAGATAGAATTTTTCCAAAATTTTTCAAAAAATCCTTATAATTTAGAATACAAAAATGGAAAGTTTTGTTTTATAATCTCTTTTTGTCTATTCAAGAAAAATTTTTTAATTTAAAATTTTGAATGAAAAAATGTCTAACAATTTTAGAAGAAAGTATAAAATTACTTTGAAAGCTTCCAATATATGTCTGAATTACATATAACTGTAAATTTTTAGCAACTTTTTTTTATGAAGCACCTTTTTTTGGCAGTTTGTCGTTTTTATGTAACATGTTACTGCCAAACATGTTCAGTTTGGTCTTTAATTTAACCAATTTACCTACTTTAACAAATTGACTTAAAAACGAACAACTCTGATAGATTTTTCTTGAATCATTGGACCTTACTTTTTTAAAGACGATGAAAGCGGGAGGATTTAACAAAATCTGATATATAATTTATTATGACTCGTACTCCAGAAGATATTTTTTTCATCCTATTCAATCAAAACTTTTGAAATTCACATATAAATTTTATTATTTTTTTCGATCTAAGTGATAATGGACCGATTTTGGTGCTTCTAAAATCTGATATATAATTCATGTAGGTCCATCCTCTAGGAGCTTTAGA
This sequence comes from Stomorhina lunata, assembly GCA_933228675.1. Classification (NCBI taxonomy): domain Eukaryota; kingdom Metazoa; phylum Arthropoda; class Insecta; order Diptera; family Rhiniidae; genus Stomorhina; species Stomorhina lunata. Next base: position 20,237,983 of record OW121744.1, read on the forward strand.
AACTTGATTTCGACTGACAGACGGACGGATAAACAGACAGACGAACAAAAAACAGACAGACGGACGGAAAAATGTTCAAATTCACATATGAATTTTAGTATTTTTTCGATATCTCGGAAGTTCATGGACCGATTTTAATGCAATGAAAATTTGATATATAATTCATGTAGGTCCATCCTCCATGAGCTTTGACTGACAGACGGACGGATAAAATAATCGATTATATACCGTGAATGTACCTTTAACTATGTTATTTTTTAAATATTTTTTATATATGAAACTTTTTTTTTCATTTGGCCTATTTTGTACTTTTGCACATAACTCCGATAATAATGCAGGGAAAATTCTTAAAAAATTATCTTTTGATTCCCAATATTTTAATAATTAATATAACGAAAATTTGGTTTAATTATCTTAATTCGTTTTGATGTAAAAAATCATCAAAGTCAAAAATTTACAAAAAGTAAAAAAAGTGTTATGTAAAATTTGTTTTCTGAATTAAATGCAAAAAAGCAAAAGAAATCTTATATATACTTCATGTAGGTCCATACTCCAGGAGCTCTATGAACTTGATTTCGACTGACAGACAAAAGATTCGATTCGACGAGTCGATCGGCTTATTTTATACTTTTGCACGTAACTCCGATAATAATGAAGGGGAAATTTTTAAAAAATTATCTTCTGATTCCTAATATTTTAATAATTAATATAACGAAAATTTGGTTTAATTATCTTAATTCGTTTTGATGTAAAAAATCATCAAAGGTAAAATTTTACAAAATGTATAAAAAGTAATCTTATCTTTCTTATATTCTTAAACGAGCAATAATTGTATATATATATATATATATATATATATATATATATATATATATATATATATATATATATATATAGAATGGCTATCTCGAAAACGGCTCTAACGATTTTGATAAAATTTGGACAGTGGGTATCTTTTGTGATGTATAGGTCGAAGAAGAAGGGACTTTTGGAACTTTTACCTCTAAGAGGGTAAAAACGGGTAAAAAGGGGAAAAAATCGAAAACGCTATGTCTCCTAAAGTAATAGGTATAGAAACAAAATTAAAATTACGTTTTAAACAGCTTTGAAAATAAGCGGACAGGTATTTGGTACTTTTTTGAAACTATGTCCGATAGGGGGTAAAAAAGGGTGAAAATAGTTTTTTTGGCACCTTTTTAACCCACTCTTATATTTTAAACTAAAGAATATAGAAAGAAACTTGGTACTGCAATCAATAGATGTAAAAAAACATGAAACACGTATTTGGTACTTTTTTGATTTTGGAGCCAAAATGGGTAAAAAAGGGATAAAATGATAACTTAACATCTCCAAAGTAATATGAATAGGAACATTATACATTATGTTAAATGCGTTTTAAAAAAATGTACCGAATTCAATTGGCACCAAAAAAGTACCAAATATACATATGGAACTTTTAGAAATTAGGGAATAAAAAGGGGGAAAAATTAGTATTATTTTAAACAAATGAATGTTTGTCTGTATGTATGTTCTTTATAGAATAGTAAACTGTGAATTTGATTGTGTTATGCTCTTTAGCGAAGATGTTGCGGATAAGCCGGCGAAGGTTTTAAAGTTGATAAGACTAATTTCCGACAGATGGCGCCACTGAAAATTACTAAAAATCAATTAAATCGTAAACTGTACATTTGATCATGCTATGATCTTTAGCAAAGTTGTAGCGCATGAGCCGACGAAGGCTTTTTAGTTGGTATGAATAATTTCCGACAGGTGGCGCTACAGAAACTTACTCAAAGTCAATTTAATCGTAATCTGTACATTTAATCATGCTACAATCTTTAGCAAAGTTGTTGCACATGAGCCGACGAAGGTTTCTTAGTTGGTATGAAGAAATTTCGACAGGTGGCGCTACTGAAATTTACTCAAAGTCAATTTAATCGTATGCTGTACATTTAATCATGCTATAATCTTCAGCAAAGTTGTTACGGATAAGCCGAAGAAGTTTTATGAATTGGAATAAGCAAAGTCCGACAGGTGGCGCCACAGAAAACTACTCAAAATGAATTAAATCGTAAACTGTGCATTTGATCAGACTATAATCTTTAGCAAAGTTGTTGCGCATGAGTCGACAGAGGTTTCTGTTGATATGAATAATTTCCAAAATTATTCAAAATGAGTTAAACTGTAAACTATGCAAACTATGTGTTGGTCGGACAAAATAAATCAAATAATTCAAAATTAACTGAATATTTCTACAATGTCTTTCCTCTAAATTTATTTTAGCACTTTATAATATAAAATATATAAAAACTTTAAAATTTTTTTCAAAATGCTTATCATAAAGCTCCGAGCAAGGCTCGGTCTACCAGGTACTATATACTTCATGTAGGTCTATTCTCCAGGAGCTTTAGAAACTTGATTTCGACTGACAGACGGATAAACGGACGGATAGACAGACAGCTATAAATTTTATAATCAGTACTAACTGCGAAGAGTTTATTTTACATTTGGGGATGATTAATTGGTCGATTTAACATTTTTAAACTATTTAGATGGACGGATAGACATTCAGACTAACAGACAGACAGAAAGACAGACAGACAGACAAACAGATAGACAGACAGACAGACAAAAAAACAGACAAACAGACAGACAGGCACAGACAGACGGATAACCCGACGGATAGCCAGACAGACGATTCTGAGTCGATTGCTATAAATTTTATACTCAATAATAACCGCGAAGAGTTTATTTTACATTTGGAGCCGATCAATTGGTCGATTTAACACCTTTAGACTATTTTATTTATTTGAAAGCCATTATTTCAATATTTATTCCTGAGATATCGGTCGATATAATAGAGAGATAATAGAAAAAATTGGATCTAGCGTATGAACGATTTTAAGGTGTAGTCATAGTCAAAATTTATATAGAGAAATCGTTCTTTCGACTTAAATAAAAATTCTCTAAATTTTTATTAAAATCCGAAAGCCCTTTAAAAGTCAGCCGATTAATATCATATATCATTATATATCAGCCTTTTTGACTGATCTGGTATGCGACATTGAAATTTATATTCTAGGCTTGGATGAAGTTTTTTGTATTTAATTTTAAGAACTTTTTGTTAAAAATATTTTTGTCTATTTCCTTTTTGCTTTAGACCTAATTCAATATTTTGCCTATAACTCTGTTAATAAAGAAGATCAAATATTTTCAAAAATTTTTCATAACTCTCAACACTCCATCAAATGAAATAAAAAAAATTCCGCTTATTTTTCTAAACCTTTCGAATCATAAAAAAATTTTCAAAATCAAAATTAGTACAACTACATTTTTGCCCCAATTTTCCAAACATTTTCATTACAAATAACATTTTAATAAACACAAACCCCAAAATGCAATATGTTAATTATCTTTGTTGTTTCAATTGCATAATTAAATATTTGAAAATTTAAGATTTGGCAACCACAAACTAAATGGTCAACAAAAACTGAAATGGTTTCTTCTAATGGCATCAGCACATTGCCAAAAGAGGGAGCTATTTGAAGGGTGATGGTGTGGCATCTGGTTTTACAATTTTACATAATTTTCGGAACAAGTTACAATTTATGTACATGCAGCAAATGTTTTGTAATTTTTAATGATTAAAACATTTCGGTTATTTATGGAGTTGTGTAAGACAATTAAATTATAATTTATTAGAAAAAAAAAATTGGGGATTTTAAAAATTTATACAAAATTATAATCTGGGACATCTTAAGTATTTTTGAAATTTTCGGAATTAAATTGAAACTTTCAATTTTTTTATGTAATTTGGATTTTGCCTATAACTTCGTTAGTATTAAAGATATGAATTTCTAAAAATTCTTATATAATTCCCTATTTTAAGATTAATTTAATCATCCGGAGAAAATTAATCTGAAAATTGGGAATTATATAATAATTTTCAAAAATGTAAATCTTCAATACTAAAGAAGTTATAGGCAAAATCCTAAGTTAAGTGAAAAATCACAAAGTAAAACTTTTTTCGAGACATTAACATATATTTATGTCATTATCTCCATTGGGTCTTATACAGAAACTAGGTTGAAATGTGGGACGATTAACTCGAAATTTACTAACTTTATTTTAGTTTCCAAATAATTTCTTGGGGGCCTTTAATTGTTACTTTAATTTACTTTCAAGCATTTTAGAATATTTTTATTTAAATCTCAACATTTTTATTTTTATCTATTTTCAATATATTCAAAGACCACATTTCCCATGACAAAATTAACACAAAGTTTCCTCTGAACTAATTGGATTTAAAATTAGAAGCAACCTTCCTCTGCTCTTACTCTGTTCCACTCTCGAAGTATTCAAATAAGATTAACTGTGGGTGGGGAAAACAAAATGCTAAAGTTCAATTAACCTTTTCCTGGTTGGTCAAAGAAGTCATAAAAACTCCCCTAGGCAAAAAAGATAAAGAAGAAAACATATGTCGGTAAGTGAACGAGAATGTCATTTTAATTATATTAGGGTGGCTTAATAGCAAAATTTTAGAATAAAAAGACAAGAAATCTAGCTAACATTTGATAGAAGAATCGATGAAATAAAAATATGAAAATTTATTTTTTTTTTATTTCGCTTATTTTACACTTTTGCACATAACTCCGATAATATTGCAAAGAAAATTTTTAAAAAATTATCTTCTGATTCCTAGTACTTTAATAATTAATATAACGAAAATTTGGTTTAATTATCTTAATTCGTTTTGATGTAAAAAATCATCAAAGTCCAAATTTTACAAAAAGTATAAAAAATGTTATGAAAAATTTGGTTTCTAAACTAAAGCTAAAAAAGCTAAAGTTGCTTTTAGACTATTATAAAATTTATATAAAACAAAAGTAATGCAAAATTTTGTAATTTGTTACACGGATTTCAGAAAATCTGACATGGTTTTTCCAGAAATTTTTTTTTCAGAACAAAACTTAATTATTGCTGGTGTCTGATTGACAACCACACAACCAACATTTTAAAAAATAATCGATTCTTCACCTTGAAGGCAACTTTTTTACTGTCTTATATTTTAAATATATTTTATATATGAAAAATTATTATTATTTTTTTTTATTTGGCTTATTTTACACTTTTGCACATAACTCCGATAATAATACGATAATAATACAGAGAAAATTTTTAAAAAATGATCTTCTGATTCCCAATATTTTAATAATTAATATAACGAAAATTTTGTTTAATTATCTTAATTGGTTTTGATGTAAAAAATCATCAAAGTCCAAATTTTACAAAAAGTATAAAAAATGTTATGAAAAATTTTTTTTCTAAAATAAATCCAAAAAAGCAAAGAAACTTTAAGACTATTATAAAACTTATATAATACAAAAGTAATACAAAAATTTGTATATTTGTCACACGGATTTCAGAAAATTTGACATAGTTTTTCCAGAAAACTCTTTTCAGAACAAAACTTAATTATTGTTGGTGTCTGATTAACAACCACGTAGCCAACATTTGAAAGAAATATACTTTTTTACAGTCTTATTTTTTTTAATATTTTTTATATATGAAAAATTATTTTTTTTTTATTTGGCCTTTTTTGCACTTTTGCACATAACTCCGATAATAATGCAGAGAAAATTTTTAAAAAATTATCTTCTGATTCCTAATATTTTAATAATAAATACAACGAAAATTTGGTTAAATTATCTTAATTCGTTTTAATGTAAAAAATCATCAAAGTCAAAATTTTATAATAAGCATAAAAAATGTTATGTAAAATATGTTTTCTAAACTTAGGTCAAAAACTAAAACAAACTTTTAGAACATAATAAAACACAAAATTATTTTTTTTTATTTGGCTTATTTTGTACTTTTGCTCATAACTCCGATAATAATGCAGAAAAAATTTTTTAAAAATTATCTTCTGATTCCCAATATTTTAGTAATTAATATAACGAAAATTTAGTTAAATTATCTTTATTCGTTTTGATGTAAGAAATCCTCAAAGTCAAAATTTTACATTAATTCATTTTCTATTTTCTAGGGTTAAAAGCAAAATTTTAGCATAAAAAGACATTTGATAAAAGATTGAGGTCAATATACCTTTAACTGTATTAGCTATTAAATATTTTTGATATAAGAAAAATATTTTTTTTATTTGGCTTATTTTATCCTTTTGCCCATAACTCCGATAATAATGCAGAGAAAATTTTAAAAAAATTATCTTCTGATTCCTAGTACTTTAGTAATTAATATAATTAATATATATCAATATATATTAACATATATATTAATATAATTAATATATATCAAAGTCCAAATTTTACAAAAAGTATAAAAAATGTTATGTAAAATTTGTTTTCTAAAATAAAGCCAAAAAACTAAAACAAACTTTTAGAGCATTATAAAACTTATATAATACAAAAGTAATGCAAAAATTTGTATATTATAATAGTATTTAGCACAGATTTTAAAAAATCTGACGTTTTCGAAATCAGGCTTAAGGGTAATATTGTCAAAGCAGGGTATTTATTTGCTAACTAAATACTACTTATTTGAATTACCCTTTTTATGTCAGCACATAATGGAAAAACTTTTCCATAACATATTATACAAAATAGGGAAATACGAGGGAGGTTCAAGAAGTACAATATTACCATCGGAATATAAAATTAACAAAAAAAAAAGATCCATATAAACCTATTGCTTTTAATATAAATTCCCTTTAAAATTAATGATATATAAAAAACAAAATCTTTAACCAAATTATCCCTTCGGACCTCGCATTATAAAAATAGAAATTCTATTTTTTTTTTTTTTCTCTATTTTAACTCATTAGACTGCATGTTTGGTGTACTTTACACAAATGTACTCTCTATCCATTAGGTTAAATAGGTTTATTTGTGGTCATTCCATATAAAATATAAAAAAAAACACATAAGTATGTAACTATTAAGTAAGTCCGAGTACTGGAGTTATTGTGGTGCTATTTGTTTTGGTTTGGAACACTTTTCAATAGGAGGAAGTGTTAGAATAAACATTAGAGTCCACACTATATTTACATTTGGTTTTTAGTTGAACAAAAATAAAACTAGTATAACACAAATAGTATAGATTGAGGTTTTTGCTCTTTTGCTCAAAGTATTTCAATATATGGTAAATTTTTTTTTAGTTGGTCAAATGGTAGATCCCCTGCCCCCAGGTCCCCTTTTGGTTTACGCCATTAAATGTTTGTATGACAAAATTAATTTAAAATGTTCTTTTTTTCTACTATTTTGCAAAAAAACAAGTTTGGTCTAGAGTTTTGCTGTAATTCGAGTAGAGTTCAAGGGAATTAAAAAGTACATAGTACCAACTTTGCACTTATCAGGCATTAGCTATTTTTTTTTACTTAAGGGAAAATTCATATTAAAAATTGGACAAAGTTGTTCAATTACAAAATTTTAAATGAAAATTTTTCGCTTGAAAAATTTCTTATGAAAACTTTTCTTTTGAAAAATTTTGAATGAATATTTGATTACAATAATAAATAATTGTAATAAATTGGGATCTTAGAGCAATACACTACAGTAAAACTTTTTAAGAAAATTTTTTTATTGAAAAATGTTATATGAAAAATTTTCTATTGAACATTTTAATATAAAATTTTTTTATTAAAAAAGTTTAAATGAAAATCTTTCTATAAAAACTTTGTGTGAAATTTGTTTCTTTTCAAAAATTTTATAAAAAAAAATTTTCTATTGAAAAATTTTATAAGAAAATTTTTCTACAGAAAGTTTTTACATGAAAATTTTTCTTTTGAAAGATTTTATATGAAAATTTTGTTATTGAAAAAATGTGTATCAAAATCTTTCTATTTAAAAATTTTATATGAAAATTGTTCTATTGAAAAATTTTTAATAAAAATTTTTCTTTTGAAAAATTTTTAATGAAAATTTTTCTATTAAAAAATGTTTAATGAAAATTTTTCTATTAAAAAATTTTGAAAGAAATTAATTTTAGTTGAACCAGAATTTATGTTGATGGTCGTGGGTTCGAGTCGGGCTCAGGTTCATGTCATAAATTATTTTTTTAATTTATGATTTTTAAATTAGATGAATAAATTTTAGGAATACTGAAAAAACTATGTGACACTTAGCAGTGTGGAATGCTGCATTTTCTGTCCCGCTACGGACTTCATCAGCACACTGTGTCACCAACTGTTAGATGCCAGTAGTTTTGTAAAAAAAATTTTCAATTGAAAAATTGTATATGAAAATTTTTCTATTAAAAAATTTTATATAAAAAAACTTTTCTATTGAAAAATTTTAAAGGAAAATTTTTATGTTAAAAACATTTCTATTTAAAATTTTTTAAGAAAATTTTTCTATTAAAAAATTTTATATGAAAAATTTTCTATTGAAAAATTTTATATAAAAATTTTTGATTTGAAGAATTTTGTATGAAAATTTTTTTAATGAAAAATTTTATCAGAAATTTTTCTTATATATTGAAAAAATTTGTTCAGTCGATAATCTACGCTTTTACTTTTGGTTTATGAACATAATTCTTAATAGTAATGTTTGTAAATTTAGTAATAATGCGAGGTTTTCGATCTGTCTAAATTGGGGATATTCCTACTGAAGAGATGGCTTAACCAACCATCGAAACGCGTCGAGGACTTTGGTTTCTCCGCAAACATTTTTTGGCTTTTTATCAATAAATTGGTCTGTTACATTAATAAATAAATGAAACATATTTGGGATCAAATGCAAACACACTTCTTTTTGAATAATATTTACATCCCGACTATTTTGTAATTTTTTGGGAAAATTTTATGTGAAAAATTTTCTACTAAAAAAAATTTTTTTTTTCTATTGAAAAATTTTATATGAAAATTTTTTTCATGAAAAAGTTTGTTAATTTGTTTCTAATGAAAAATTGTATAGGGAGTTTAGTAAAACAGTTTTACATAAGAATTTTCTGATAAAAAATTGTATATGAAAATTTTTTTATTAAAAAATTTTGTATTGAAAAATTTTTATATGAAAATTGTTCTATAATTAATTTTTATAAAAAAATTTATATAAAAATTTTTCTATTGGTAAATTTTATATGGAAATTTTTCTGTAAAAAATTTTTTTTATTGAAAAATTTTATGTTAAATTTTTTTTTATCGAAATTTTTTTATTAAAAAATGTTCTTTAAAAAAATCGTATGAAAAATATTCTATTAAAAAAATGTATATGAAAATTTTTCTATAAAAAATGTATATCAAAATTTTTTTAATGAAAAATTTTATAGGAAAGAATTTCGATTGAAAAATTTTGTTAATTTGTTTCGAATAAAAATTTGGTATGGAAATTTTTGTATTGAAAAATTGTATACGAAAATTTCTGTTAAAAAATTGTATATTCAAATTTTTTATTGAAAAATTTGATATTGAAAACTTTGATATTGAAAAATTTTATTTAAAAATGTTTCTATTAAAAAATTGTATATGAAAATTTTTCTATTAAATTTGTTCTATTGAAAAATTTTATATTAAATTTTTTCTTTCAAAAAATTTAATGTAAAAATTTTTCCATTGAAAAGTTTTATATGAAAATTTTTAAATTTTTATTAAAAAAAATTAAAAAAAAAATTTCTATTGACAAATTTTTACGAACATTTTGTTTATAGAAATTTTTTAAATAAAAAAAATTTCTTTTATAAATTTTTCTTATGAAAAACATTCCTCAGTAAATTTTTTTTTTAGTAATTTTTTCTTATGGGAAATATTTTTTTAATAAATTTTTCTTACAGAAAAAAATTGTCAAAAAATTCTTAAGTAAATTTTTCTTATGGAAAAAATTTGCGAAAAAAATTCTTAAGTAAATTTTTCTTATGGAACAAAATTTTTTAGTAAATTTTTCTTATGAAAAAAAAATCTTTAGTAAATTATTCATATGGAAAAAATTTGTTAGTAAATCTTTCTTTTGGAAAAAATTTCTTTAGTTAATCTTTCTAATGGAAAAAATTTTATTAAAAAATTTTTCTTACGGAAAAAATTTCTTAAGTAAATTTTACTTATGAAAACAAATTCCTTTAGTAAATTTTTCTTCCGGAAAAAATTTCTTTGGTAAATTTTTTTTATGTTAAAAATTTATAATATTTTTCTTATGGAAAAATTTCTGTTGTAAATTTTTCTTACAAAAAAATTTATTTACAAAGTTTTTCTTTTGAAACAAGAAACAATTTCTTTGGTAAATTTTTCTTTTGCAAAAAATTTCTTTAGTAAATTTTTCTTATGTAAAAAATTCCTTTAGTAATTTTTTCTTATGAAAAAAAAAATCTTTCGTAAATTTTTCTTATGAAAAATATCTTTTAAGTAAACTTTTCTTATGAAAAAAAAATTTTGTTAATTTTTCTTATGGGAAAAAAATCTTACGTAAATATTTCTTATGGAAAAAATTTTGTTTTTGTAAATTTTTCTTAATAAAAAAATTTCTTTAGCAAATTTTTCAAACGGAAAAAATTTCTGTAGTAAATTTTTTTATGAAAAATTTTTTTGTTAAAATTTCTTGTGGAAAAAAATTCTTGAGTAAATATTTCTATAAAAAAATGTCTATAGTAAATTTATCTTGCGAAAAAAATGTCTTTAGAAATTTTTCTTTTAGAAAAAATTTCTTTAATAAATTTTTCTTAAGGAAAAAATTTCCTTAGTAAATTTGTCTGAGAGTTAACATTTTTTAATATCTTAAAAAAAATTTCTTTAGTAAATTTTTCTTAGGAAAACAATTTCTTTAGTAAATTTTCTTATGGATCAAATTATTTTTTAATTTTTCCCTTGAAAAAAAATTCTTCTTTTTTCTTTTGAAAAAATTCTTCAGTAAATTTTTCTTATGGAAAAGAACTTCTTTATTTATTTTTTTTTTTTACAGAAATTTTTGGAAAATATTTTCTTATAAAAATTCTTTTGTAAATTTTTCTTATGGAAAAAATTTCTTGAGTAAATTTTTCTTTCGGAAAAAATTTCTTTAGTAAGTTTTTCATGTGAACAAATTTGGATACAAACTTTTTTAACTTGAGTTAAATTTTCTTTACTTTGTTTTAATTTTTTGCTTATAACTTTTGAAAAAATTTAGAAAAAAATTTTTTCAAAATTAGTTTATGGTTCCAAATAACTTACAAATTGATATACTGAAAGTTCTGCTAAATTATCTCAAGTCGTTTTGATGTCAAAAATCATCAAAGTTAATATTATGCAAAAAAGTGTGAAAAATGTTTTTGTTGAGATCGTGACTTCCTGTTGACAATTTTATGTTTTGGGGGGTTAATTATTTTTGAATTTTTAATAAGATATGGTTTAGAAAAACTTATATTTATAAATCAAAATGCGAAAACATTTCAAAAATTTAAAAATGTGTTAAAAATTATTTTCTAAAAAAGTTATCAGTTCCTAACTTTTTCCCACCTTGACTTCATTTACCTTCCAAAATGTTTTATCTAAACAAATTTATGTGCATATATTAAATTTGCCACTACCAAAAAATGTTACCCCTAAAATATTGCAAAATATTTAGTTTCGTTTTAATTTTAGTATCTCTAGAGCTACCGGTTTTTCGCTCTTAATTTTGATAAATGTTAACTTTACGACGGTAATGAAAAGTACGAAAGTAATTAACCCAAATGTGCAAATTAATAAATACGCGAGTATTATAATAAATGATAAAAAATTGTACAGAAATAAACTTAAGTAAATTTTAAATAACTGTGGAAATTTAAAGCGGTTTTCGCATTTTGGTTTGAGTGCTAGAATGTGATTGCGTAGCCAACAAACCATTTCAGAAGCAAATTTTATGACTTCAAAGATTTTTTTACGCCAAAACTAATAATACAAATTAAACAAAAGTTTCAGTACATTAATTTTTAAAATATTTAGAATCATAAAACAATTTTTAAAATAATTTTTCTATACTTTTACAAAAGTTATAAGCAAAAATCTAAATTAGGTCATTTGTTGTTTTAACAATTCAAAAATTTTTAAAAAATGACATAATACTTTGAAATGAAATGAAAAAACCCAGTAAATTTGAATTAAAAATGTTGCATGTCCAACAAGTTCAAAGCAAACTAATAATGTACGAGTATGTACCGATTACGGTAATTTCCCAAGAAAAGCCGCTTTAACTCATTAAAAGAAACAATAAATAGAAAATTCAGTCTTTCACACGATTTAACACACGACAATGACGGCTATGAGAGTTTTTCATACAAATATCGAATGTCTGCAATTGGTTCTAATGCAATAAAAAGTTTATAATCGTACAAACAGAAAAGTATGATTTTATGGATGACTGTCGACAAGTTCAAGGTCTTAAAAAAAATTTAAATTTAACAGTTTTATCGCTTGTTTTCGCTCGTTTCATTTAATATTCGTACATAGACGCAGTCAATAGAAATTTACATAAAACATCAACATTATGTCATTTCCCGTATTTATGCAGATGAAATTGTCAAAAAAAAAAAAAACTCACAGAAATTTCTTTTTTTGAGATTCGTTAATGTTTAGAACCCCATTATCATTAAACTGATGACATGATTCATGGAGATATAATAGACATAAAACTAAAATTTTGTATTTCAAAATTAAGGCGCCAACAAAAAGTCAGTTAGAGGGTGTTAAAGAGGAACTAGAGGGTTACATGGCAACAGAAGAAACCGAAATTCGAATGTAAAATTTACATTAATAAATTTTTATTATGATAATGTTTGACGCTTGAGTAAAGTAAAATTGTCAAAAATGATTTACATTTATTTTATTTATACAAAGCTCAAGTGTAATTGAATTAAATCAAATTTAATTTAAATAGAAATATTTGTAATTATATTAAAACTTTTACATTTATACAATTTTCCCCCGATTTAGGTAATTTTATAATAAAACTTATGAATGCGTTATTTCAAAGTGCTCAACAGGTTTAATATTGTAATTGTTTAGCCCTTTCCCAAGGCCCCTTTTTAATAAATATTAAATTTTTTTTATAAAATTTTTTATTAGAAATTTTTTTTCATTAAAAATTTTCTATAGAAAAATTTTAATGAAAAATTTTCTATAGTAAAATTTTAATGAAAAATTTTCTATAGAAAAATTTTAATGAAAAATTTTCTATAGAAAATTTTTAATGAAAAATTTTCTATAGAAAATTGTTCATTAAAAATTTTCTATAGAAAATTTTTCATTAAAAATTTTCTATAGAAAATTTTTCATTAAAAATTTTCTATAGAAAATTTTTCATTAAAAATTTTCTATAGAAAATTTTTCATTAAAAATTTTCTATAGAAAATTTTTCATTAAAAGTTTTCTATAGAAAATTTTTCATTAAAAATTTTCTATAGAAAATTTTTCATTAAAAGTTTTCTATAGAAAATTTTTCATTAAAAATTTTCTATAGAAAATTTTTCATTAAAATTTTTCCATAGAAAATTTTTCATTAAAAATTTTCTATAGAAAATTTTTCTATACAAAATTTGTCATTAAAATTTTTCTATAGAAAATTTTTCATTAAAATTTTTCTATAGAAAATTTTTCATTAAAATTTTTCTATAGAAAATTTTTCATTAAAATTTTTCTATAGAAAATTTGTCATTAAAATTTTTCTATAGAAAATTTTTCATTAAAATTTTTCTATAGAAAATTTTTCATAAAAATTTTTCTAAAGAAAATTTTGCAAAAAATTTTTCTATACAAAATTTTCAAAAAATTTTTATATAAAAAATGTTCCAAAAAATTTTTCTATACAAAATTTTCTATAAAAAAATTATCTATAGAAAACTTTTCATTAAAATTTTACTATAGAAAATTTTTCATTAAAATTTTTCGATAAAAATTTTTTCAGTAAAATTTTTCTAGAGAAAATTTTTCATTAAAATTTGATTATAAAAAATTTTTCATTGAAATTTTTTTATAGAAAATTTTTCATTAAAATTTTTCTATAGACAATTTTTTATAAAAATTTTTCTATAGAAAATTTTTCATAAAAATGTTTTTAAAAAAAAAATTCCAAAAAATTTTTCTATACAAAATTTTCTAAAAAATTTGTCTATACGAAATTTTCCAAAAAATTTTTCTATACAAAATTTTCCAAAAAAAATTTTTCTATACAAAATTTTCTATAAAAAAATAATGTATAGAAAATTTTTCATTAAAATTTTTCTATAGAAAATTTTTCATTAAAATTTTTCCATAGGAAATTTTTCATTAAAATTTTTCTATAGAAAATTTTTCATTAAAAATTTTCTATAGAAAATTTTTCCATAGAAAAATTTTCATAAAAATTTTTCTAAAGATAATTATTCATAAAAATTTTTCTATACAAAATTTTTCATAACAATTTTTCTATAGAAAAATTTTCATTGAAATTTTTTTATGGAATAATTTTCATTGAAATTATTTTATAGAAAAATGTTCATTAAAATTTTTCTATAGAAAATTTTTCATTAAAAATTTTCTATAAAAAATTTTTCATTAAAATTTTTCTATAGAAAATTTGTCATTAAAATTTTTCTATAGAAAATTTTTCATTAAAATTTTTCTATAGAAAATTTGTCGTTAAAAGTTTTCTATAGAAAATTTTTCATTAAAATTTTTCTATAGAAAATTTTTCATAAAAATTTTTCTAAAGAAAATTTTGCAAAAAATTTTTCTATACAAAATTTTCCAAAAAATTTTTATATAAAAAATTTTCCAAAAAATTTTTCTATAGAAAATTTTCTATAAAAAAATTATCTATAGAAAACTTTTCATTAAAATTTTACTATAGAAAATTTTTCATTAAAATTTTTCGATAAAAAATTTTTCAGTAAAATTTTTCATTAAAATTTGATTATAAAAAAATTTTCATTGAAATATTTTTATAGAAAATTTTTCATTAAAATTTTTCTATAGACAATTTTTTATAAAAATATTTCTATAGAAAATTTTTCATAAAAATATTTTTAAAGAAAATTTTCCAAAAAATTTTTCTATACAAAATTTTCCAAAAAATGTTTCTATACAAAATTTTCTAAAAAATTTGTCTATACGAAATTTTCCAAAATATTTTTCTATACAAAATTTTCCAAAAAAAATTTTTCTATACAATATTTTCTATAAAAAAATTATGTATAGAAAATTTTCCATTAAAATTTTTCTAGAGAAAATTTTACACTAAAATTTTTCTAGAGAAAATTTTCATTAAATCTTTTTTATAGAAAATTTTTCATTCAAATTTTTCTATAGAAAATTCTTCATTAAAATTTTTCTACAGAAAATATAAAATTTTTCAATAGAAAAATTTTCCATAGAAAAATTTTAATGAAAACTTTTCTAAAAAAAAATTCTATAAAAAAATTTTAATGAAAAATTTGCTATAAAAAATTTACTTTAAAAAAAAATTTATGAAAAATTTCTATATCAAAATTTTAATTAAAAATTTTCGATATAAAAATTGAAATGAAAAATTTTATTTAGAAAAATGTTAATGAAGTATTTTCTATTGGAATATATTATTTAAAAATTGAAAATTTTTCATAAAAACTCAAATTAACAAATATTTTTCAATCCCTGTATCATATTTATTTCCATTTTGTTGGCTCATGCGGACACGTGTTAATCGTTTAGTTAAATAAATAAAATTAATTATTAAAAAAATAATGAAAACGAGCCAAAATGAAATTAACATTAACTGCGAGTCTTATTTATTGTTTAGTTTATTTTAGCCCCAAAACAGTTGAATGAATGCATCGAACGAAGCACTCGATACAAAATTTGTTTTCAAATTTATTTGAATAAATACTTAGTAACTCAACTACGAAATTAGCTCAAAACTTGTAAATAAAAATTTGAAAATTTTCAAAACAATCTGTACTCGTAGGTGTGCTCAAATAAATATATACATATTCATTTTTTATCTTGATACTAATTTTTTAGCCAAAGAAACCAACAAAAATTGATGTCCGTCTGTCTGTCCATTCAAAAATCTTGAGAACTAAAACTTAAAATTTTACTAAATGTTTTATCGTTAAAATTTTTGTTTATTTCTATAATTAACATTAAAATATCCAAAACATTTTGCAATTTGTTTTTTTTTTTTGTGAATAGAATAAGCTCTTCCCCCTTGAGGCCAACACTTTCGTAGTTTGAAGATAATTTAATTTAGTAGTTTTTTGTTTTTTTTTAATATTTTATGGCCTGGAAATATTTTAGAAAATTCTATTTTTTTTTCTGTTAAAATCATTTAATATAATTTATCTACTATTTGACCTTTCTTCTTGTTTAAATGTATTTAAGTTCAATATTAAATTAATTTTAATAAATTTTTATTCTTTCAATAAATTTATTGCTAAATAGAATTTTGTTTAATTGTTTTTTAGGTTTGTTCCTAATTGGCGCCTCAAGAGGTTTCTAAATTTTTTTTTTCATCGGAAATCTAAATTAGATCAGAAAAGAAACACATGTTTACTCGTATCAATTAAGTTGTAAAAAATTTAATTAAAAAAGTAGTTGTGCAACAAAAAACTCAATTTTTTAAGTAATAAATAAAATATATTTTTTTTTTTTAATTTTCTTAGACAATTTTCAATAAAAAATTATAACATAAAAAAATTTCTGTTGAAAAATTTTAATGAAAAAAATTTTCTATAGAAAAATTTTGTATAGAAAAATTTTAATGAAAAATTTTGTATAGAAAATTTTTAATGAAAAATTTTCTATAGAAAAATTTCAGTGAAAAATTTTCTATAGAAAGATTTTAATGAAAAATTTTCTATAGAAAAATTTTAATGAAAAATTTTCTATAGAAAAATTTTAATGAAAAATTTTCTATAGAAAAATTTTAATGAAAAATTTTCTATAGAAAAATTTTAATGAAAAATTTTCTATAGAAAAATTTTAATGAAAAATTTTCTATAGAAAAATTTTAATGAAAAATTTTCTATAGAAAAATTTTAATGAAAAATTTTCTATAGAAAAATTTTAATGAAAAATTTTCTATAGAAATATTTTAATGAAAAATTTTCTATAGAAATATTTTAATGAAAAATTTTCTATAGAAAAATTTTAATGAAAAATTTTCTATAGAAAAATTTTAATGAAAAATTTTCTATAGAAAAATTTTAATGAAAAATTTTCTATAGAAAAATTTTAATGAAAAATTTTCTATAGAAAAATTTTAATGAAAAATTTTCTATAGAAAAAATTTTAATGAAAAATTTTGTATAGAAAAATTTTAATGAAAAATTTTCTATAGAAAAATTTTCTATAGAAAAATTTTAATGAAAAATTTTCTATAGAAAAATTTTAATGAAAAATTTTCTATAGAAAAATTTTAATGAAAAATTTTCTATAGAAATATTTTAATGAAAAATTTTCTATAGAAAAATTTTAATGAAAAATTTTCTTTAGCAAAATTTTAATGCAAAATTTTCTATAGAAAAATTTTAATGAAAAATTTTCTATAGAAAAATTTTAATGAAAAATGTTCTACAGAAAAATTTTAATGAAAAATTTTCTATAGAAAAATTTTCTATAGAAAAATTTTAATGAAAAATTTTCTATAGAAAAATTTTAATGAAAAATTTTCTATAGAAAAATTTTAATAAAAAATTTTCTATCGAAAAATTTTCTATAGAAAAATTTTAATGAAAAATTTTCTATAGAAAAATTTTAATGAAAAAATTTCTATAGAAAAATTTTAATGAAAAATTTTCTATAGAAAAATTTTCTATAGAAAAATTTTAATGAAAAATTTTCTATAGAAAAATTTTAATGAAAAATTTTCTATAGAAAAATTTTAGTAAAAAATTTTATATAGAAAAATTTTAGTGAAAAACTTTCTATAGAAAAATTTTAGTGAAAAATTTTCTATAGAAAAATTTTAGTGAAAAATTTTCTATAGAAAAATATTAATGAAAAATTTTCTATAGAAAAATTTTAATGAAAAATTTTCTATAGGAAAATTTTAATGAAAAATTTTCTAAAGAAAAATTTTAATGAAAAATTTTCTAAAGAAAAATTTTAATGAATAATTTTCTTTGAAAAATTTTCTATAGAAAACTTTTAACAAAAAATTTTCTATAGAAACATTTTAATGAAAAAAATGTTTTAATGCAAAATTTTCTATAGAAAAATTTTAGTGAAAGATTTTTTATAGAAAAATTTTAATAAAAAATTTTCTATATAAAAATTTTATTGAATTTTATTTTCTATAGAAAAATTTTAGTGAAAAATTTTCTATAGAAAAATATTAATGAAAAATTTTCTATAGAAAAATTTTAATGAAAAATTTTCTATAGGAAAATTTTAATGAAAAATTTTCTAAAGAAAAATTTTAATGAATAATTTTCTTTGAAAAATTTTCTATAGAAAACTTTTAACAAAAAATTTTCTATAGAAACATTTTAATGAAAAAAATGTTTTAATGCAAAATTTTCTATAGAAAAATTTTAGTGAAAGATTTTTTATAGAAAAATTTTAATAAAAAATTTTTTATATAAAAATTTTAATGAAAAATTTTCTATATAAAAATTTTAATGAAAAATTTTCTATAGAAAAATTTCATCGAACATTTTTTTTTTTGGTTTTTATTTAAAATCCAAAGGATTTATTGCGTGACCAGAAATCATAAGAAATGCAAGACAAAATAATTATTTTGACCTGAACTCTTGCATTCCATTTAAACATAAGTACCAGTAACATTTATTACAGGTCCAATGCCAATTTTGTTAAACCTAAAACTATTTATGTGTCTCATGAAAGGGATAACCATGACATCAATAACTTATTAGAATCATGAAAATTTTAGGAATTTAAAAAAAAATCAAAAAGAAATTCGTTTGGAAATCAAAGGTTGGTTTAATATTGTAATAGATTGGAAAACTAGTTCAATAAACTTACTTGACATTTTAAATATTAAATTAAAACTGATTGGTTGAGATTAAAAGGAAAACGTCATTTCCCCTATTATAACAATCACCGCGATGTATTTTTGTAAACATTTTGTAAACATTTTCGTAATAGATTAAACAAGAAAATGATCAGTTATTCTTTAATCTAGTACGAAGTTAACAAAGTCGAAGGGACATTCGTAATAAAGAGGACTGACTTAGAAAATGTTTAGCCTTTAACTATCTTTACTGAAGGTGAGATTTGTAGATTATTTACTTAATTTTTATATATTTATATTTTTGTTATTTTGGTTTCAATAACTCCTCTTTCTTTAAAAAGTATGACCTAATTTTCTTTACATCTGACGCAAAATAAGCACAGGAATTTCCCTTTTGCATGAACTACAAAAAAAATTGACGAAAATTACAGAATCTGTCAAATGGGTAGTAATTTTATAAATTACATATGAACAAAAACAATTTTACACATTCTAAATTTATCTAAGATTCTGCAATTTACTAATTTACTAACATTCCCAACTAATTTTTATTACCCAAATGACATCATATTTCGTCGTTACGCGACATATTTACGCCAATACTGTCTTTAAATGTTTGTAATATTTTGCAATTAATACGTGACAAGTGAATTTTGTCATCAGGAAAATAAAAACTTAAATTAAAATAAAAAAAAATAACGTAGACATGGTGGTTATTACACTGTGCTACAGAAAAAATGTACTCGGAAGCTCTGTCAAAACTCAAAAAATAACATTTTTGGTAAAGTTGCAATTTCAAATACTAATAACTTAATTATTTTTCTTAAGATTTCAAAAATTGTTCTTTTGTTTTAGAGACCCAAGTATTACCTTTTCAAAATAGAAAATATTTTTAAAATTGGTCTATAAACAACTGTTTTATGAACGTTTTAGTAAATTTTGAAACAAAAACATAGAACGAAATATATGCAAATTTTTTGTCTCTTAGCCGATGGAGTACAGAAATACCTATAGTTCCTCTCTGGATCCCAATAACAGATTATTATAATATGGAAAACTCTTTCTGCATTTCTTGTGGCCCAGTGTAAATTATCTACTTTTCTACGACAAGTCTATCATGAGGAGGTATGAGGTCGAGGCACTGTGATATTAAATCATCGTTATATCAATTCAAAATGTAAGAGATTCGAGGGGTAGGCAGAGGAAAGGGGGACAGGGTGTTAGAATTTCTACAATTTAACGATTTATTTTAATTAAAAGAAATCAGCAGGAACAATTTATGTTCAAATTAAATCTCATAAACACAGAACAGAAGTTTGCAATGAAGTTTTTTAATACAAACATGATCGTGCATGTAGTGGGAATCATGTTTTAATAAAGATTGGAAAATAAGAGGGATTCAGGCTGAAAAAAAAATTGTTATAAAAAATTTTCTAAGGAAAACTTTATCATAAAAAAATTTTCTATAGAAAATTTATAATAAAAAATTGTCAATAGAAAAATTTATAATAAAATTATAATAACAAATTTTCTATAGAAAAATTCGTAATAAAAAATTGTTATAAAAAAATACAAATAAAAATTTTCTATAGAAAAATTTACAAAAAAAAATTCTATAGAAAAATTTATAATAAAAAATTTTCTATAGAAAATTTGTAATAAAAAATTTTCTATAGAAAATTTATAATAAAAAATTTTCTATAAAAAATTTATAATACAAAATTTTCTATAGAAAATTTATAATAAAAAATTTTAAAAAATAACAAAATAGTCATGATGTTAATATTATTCGAAAAGAAGAGTATTCGCATTTGATCCCAAATCTGTTACATTTATTTATTTATATTAATAAATAAATGTAACAGATTTGGGACCAAATGCGAATACTCTTCTTTTTGAATAACAAATTTTCTATACAAAATATTTAATGGAAAATTTTCTATGCAAAAATTAAAATAAGGCATTTTCTATCGAAAAATTTATAATAAAAAATTTTATAAAGATTTTTTTTTTAATTTTTCTATAGAATTTTCTTTTTGAATTTTCCTATAGAAAATTTTTTTGTATCAATTTTTTTATAGAAATTTCTCTAAAAAATTTTTTTAAAATTTTTCTACTAAAAATATTTTATAATAAATTTTTCTACAGAAAATTTTTTATTACAAATTTTTCTTTAGGAAATTTTTTATTTCATAACATTTTCTATAAAAAAATTTTCTATAAAAAAATTTATAATTAAAAAATTTTATATAAAAAATTTTTTATAGAAAAATTTATAATAAAAAATTTTCTATACAAAATTTTTATTATAAATTTCACTAGAATTTTTTTTTTTTTGTAAATTTTTCTACTAAAAATATTTTATTACAAATTTATCTTTAAAAATTTTTTATTTCATAAATTTTTCTATAGAAAAATTTATAATAAAAAATTTTCTAAAGAAAAATTTATAATAAAAAATTTTCTAAAGAAAAATTTATAATAAAAATTTTCTAAAGAAAAATTTATAATAAAAAATTTTGTAAAGAAAAATTTATAAAAAAACAACAAAATTTATAGGAAAATTTATAATAACAAATTTTCTATAAAAGAAATCAATAAATGTCTTAGTCTATGTCTTAGTCTATGTCTTAGTCTATGTCTTAGTCTATGTCTTAGTCTATGTCTTAGTCTATGTCTTAGTCTATGTCTTAGTCTATGTCTTAGTCTATGTCTTAGTCTATGTCTTAGTCTATGTCTTAGTCTATGTCTTAGTCTATGTCTTAGTCTATGTCTTAGTCTATGTCTTAGTCTATGTCTTAGTCTATGTCTTAGTCTATGTCTTAGTCTATGTCTTAGTCTATGTCTTAGTCTATGTCTTAGTCTATGTCTTAGTCTATGTCTTAGTCTATGTCTTAGTCTATGTCTTAGTCTATGTCTTAGTCTATGTCTTAGTCTATGTCTTAGTCTATGTCTTAGTCTATGTCTTAGTCTATGTCTTAGTCTATGTCTTAGTCTATGTGTTAGTCTATGTCTTAGTCTATGTCTTAGTCTATGTCTTAGTCTATGTCTCAGTCTATGTCTTAGTATATGTCTTAGTCTATGTCTTAGTCTATGTCTTAGTCTATGTCTTAGTCTATGTCTTAGTCTATGTCTTAATCTATGTCTTAGTCTATGTCTTAGTCTATGTCTTAGTCTATGTCTTAGTCTATGTCTTAGTCTATGTCTTAGTCTATGTCTTAGTCTATGTCTTAGTCTATGTCTTAGTCTATGTCTTAGTCTATGTCTTAATCTATGTCTTAGTCTATGTCTTAGTCTATGTCTTAGTCTATGTCTTAGTCTATGTCTTAGTCTTAGTCTATGTCTTAGTCTATGTCTTAGTCTATGTCTTAGTCTATGTCTTAATCTATGTCTTAGTCTATGTCTTAGTCTATGTCTTAGTCTATGTCTTAGTCTATGTCTTAGTCTATGTCTTAGTCTATGTCTTAGTCTATGTCTTAGTCTATGTCTTAGTCTATGTCTTAGTCTATGTCTTAGTCTATGTCTTAGTCTATGTCTTAGTCTATGTCTTAGTCTATGTCTTAGTCTATGTCTTAGTCTATGTCTTAGTCTATATCTTAGTCTATGGCTTAGTCTATGTCTTAGTCTATGTCTTAGTCTATGTCTTAGACTATAGTTATAGTTGAAATTTTTATTTTCCATTTAAGTGAATACCCCTATTCTCTATGTAAAATGCAAAACTAATGCAGTAATTGTTTTATAAAAAATTTGTTGTTTTTATTGTTTCTACACACAAAACAAACAAAAACTGAGTAGGAATGAAACTATGCTAAAAGTTCACTTTTATCAAAATGTGACGACATACTTTTCGCAGTCTACTTGTCTGTCTGTCCATCCTTTCGTCTGTCTGTCGCTACGGCTGGTTGTTGCTGCGTCTGCAGTTGCTATTCTTTTGGGCCTCCCTAACGCAAAACATGTATTTTCCAAACTTTTATACTAGAGTTTATCTTAGCTTTAGGCAAATGGCCAAATGGTCAAATACACGAACGAACATCCATTGCTCAGCCAGAAAACAGAACAACCAAGGAAAAAAGGCAAAAAGTACCTCTGTCGTATGGAATTTTATTGTAGTTGTTCTTGTTGCATGCAACCTTTTTGTTGGCAGCAAAAACTAAAAGGATATATGGAACTAGAACATACTCGTTCCACTACTACACGATGATTATTTCGGTTATAAAACAACAACATAACACAATTTTCTTATTACAATCACAACAACAAAAAAAGTAAGAAGCAGATTTATAATCGCAAATGTTTTGTTTAAAAAAAAAAAACAATAAAATAAAATCAAATTTTCGTATAGTGGATTTTTCAGAACGAGTCGCAAGTTTAAATATTTATGGGTGTGTTCCAAATTGCACTAAAGTCATGTCATTCATAACGGCCATTACTTGATAACTACGTGTTTTTTATTGTTTTTGTTTTTACTTCATTATTTTCGTGCATGTCTTGTCTTGTCTTTATTATGTTAAAAAAAAAACTTGAATATTTCCTGTTCACACCATATGAGACCAAAAGAGCCCAGCCTGTTTGTCTGTCTTTCAGGCCGTACGTCCGTCTGTATACCCTTTAAGTGGAGTGTCATGGAGCATTATATGATTTGCTGGCCAAAGCGGACATAAGTAGGAGAAAACTGTTTAGAGTGTCAGGTTAATCAATCAAAAAATTTCTGGTTTTGCCATATAGTACTTAGGTCTCACACTATGCCTGTACCTTTTTCTTCAAAACTTTTTCTCCAAAAAAAATTTCCTTTAATATTTTCAGTTTAATTTTTATTTTTCTATTCAAAAACATTTAAAAAATATGTTTTAGTCTTTTTCTTAGTCTATGACTTAGTATATGTGTTAGTCTATGTCTTAACTAGTCTATGTATTAACTAGTCTATGTCTTACTCTAAGTCTATGTCTTAGTCTATATTTTACACTAAGTCTATGTCTTAGTCTATGTCTTAGTCTATGTCTTATTCTATGTCTTAGTCTATGCCTTAGTCTATGTCTTAGTCTATGTCTTAGTCTATGTCTTAGTTTATGTCTTAGTCTATGTCTTAGTCTATGTCTTTGTCTCAGTCTATGTCTTAGCCTATGTCCTAGTCTATGTCTTAGTCTACATCTTAGTCTATGTCTTAGTCTATATCTTAGTCTTTGTCTTAGTCTATGTCTTAGTCTATGTCTTAGTCTATGTCTTAGTCTATATCTTAGTCTATGTCTTAGTCTATGTCTTAGTCTATGCCTTAGTCTATGTCTTAGTCTATGTCTTAGTCTATGTCTTAGTTTATGTCTTAGTCTATGTCTTAGTCTATGTCTTTGTCTCAGTCTATGTCTTAGTCTATGTCCTAGTCTATGTCTTAGTCTACATCTTAGTCTATGTCTTAGTCTATATCTTAGTCTTTGTCTTAGTCTATGTCTTAGTCTATGTCTTAGTCTATGTCTTAGTCTATATCTTAGTCTATGTCTTAGTCTATGTCTTAGTCTATGTCTTAGTCTATGTCTTAGTCTATGTCTTAGTCTATGTCTTTGTCTCAGTCTATGTCTTAGTCTATGTCCTAGTCTATGTCTTAGTCTATGTCTTAGTCTATGTCTTAGTCTATGTCTTAGTCTATGTCTTAGTCTATGTCTTAGTCTATGTCTTAGTCTATGTCTTAGTCTATGTCTTAGTCTATGTCTTAGTCTATGTCTTTGTCTCAGTCTATGTCTTAGTCTATGTCCTAGTCTATGTCTTAGTCTATGTCTTAGTCTATGTCTTAGTCTATGTCTTAGTCTATGTCTTAGTCTATGTCTTAGTCTATGTCTTAGTCTATGTCTTAGTCTATGTCTTAGTCTATGTCTTAGTCTATGTCTTAGTCTATGTCTTAGTCTATGTCTTAGTCTATGTCTTAGTCTATGTCTTAGTCTATGTCTTAGTCTATGTCTTAGTCTACGTCTTAGTCTATGTCTTAGTCTATGTCTTAGTCTATGTCTTAGTCTATGTCTTAGTCTATGTCTTAGTCTATGTCTTAGTCTATGTCTTAGTCTATGTCTTAGTCTATGTCTTAGTCTATGTCTTAGTCTATGTCTTAGTTTATGTCTTAGTCTATGTCTTAGTCTATGTCTTAGTCTATGTCTTAGTCTATGTCTTAGTCTATGTCTTAGTCTATGTCTTAGTCTATGTCTTAGTCTATGTCTTAGTTTATGTCTTAGTCTATGTCTTAGTCTATGTCTTAGTCTATGTCTTAGTCTATGTCTTAGTCTATGTCTTAGTCTATGTCTTAGTCTATGTCTTAGTCTATGTCTTAGTCTATGTCTTAGTCTATGTCTTAGTCTATGTCTTAGTCTATGTCTTAGTCTATGTCTTAGTCTATGTCTTAGTCTATGTCTTAGTCTATGTCTTAGTCTATGTCTTAGTCTATGTCTTAGTCTATGTCTTAGTCTATGTCTTAGTCTATGTCTTAGTCTATGTCTTAGTCTATGTCTTAGTCTATGTCTTAGTCTATGTCTTAGTCTATGTCTTAGTCTATGTCTTAGTCTATGTCTTAGTCTATGTCTTAGTCTATGTCTTAGTCTATGTCTTAGTCTATGTCTTAGTCTATGTCTTAGTCTATGTCTTAGTCTATGTCTTAGTCTATGTCTTAGTCTATGTCTTAGTCTATGTCTTAGTCTATGTGTTAGTCTATGTCTTAGTCTATGTCTTAGTCTATGTCTTAGTCTATGTCTCAGTCTATGTCTTAGTATATGTCTTAGTCTATGTCTTAGTCTATGTCTTAGTCTATGTCTTAGTCTATGTCTTAGTCTATGTCTTAATCTATGTCTTAGTCTATGTCTTAGTCTATGTCTTAGTCTATGTCTTAGTCTATGTCTTAGTCTATGTCTTAGTCTATGTCTTAGTCTATGTCTTAGTCTATGTCTTAGTCTATGTCTTAGTCTATGTCTTAATCTATGTCTTAGTCTATGTCTTAGTCTATGTCTTAGTCTATGTCTTAGTCTATGTCTTAGTCTTAGTCTATGTCTTAGTCTATGTCTTAGTCTATGTCTTAGTCTATGTCTTAATCTATGTCTTAGTCTATGTCTTAGTCTATGTCTTAGTCTATGTCTTAGTCTATGTCTTAGTCTATGTCTTAGTCTATGTCTTAGTCTATGTCTTAGTCTATGTCTTAGTCTATGTCTTAGTCTATGTCTTAGTCTATGTCTTAGTCTATGTCTTAGTCTATGTCTTAGTCTATGTCTTAGTCTATGTCTTAGTCTATGTCTTAGTCTATATCTTAGTCTATGGCTTAGTCTATGTCTTAGTCTATGTCTTAGTCTATGTCTTAGACTATAGTTATAGTTGAAATTTTTATTTTCCATTTAAGTGAATACCCCTATTCTCTATGTAAAATGCAAAACTAATGCAGTAATTGTTTTATAAAAAATTTGTTGTTTTTATTGTTTCTACACACAAAACAAACAAAAACTGAGTAGGAATGAAACTATGCTAAAAGTTCACTTTTATCAAAATGTGACGACATACTTTTCGCAGTCTACTTGTCTGTCTGTCCATCCTTTCGTCTGTCTGTCGCTACGGCTGGTTGTTGCTGCGTCTGCAGTTGCTATTCTTTTGGGCCTCCCTAACGCAAAACATGTATTTTCCAAACTTTTATACTAGAGTTTATCTTAGCTTTAGGCAAATGGCCAAATGGTCAAATACACGAACGAACATCCATTGCTCAGCCAGAAAACAGAACAACCAAGGAAAAAAGGCAAAAAGTACCTCTGTCGTATGGAATTTTATTGTAGTTGTTCTTGTTGCATGCAACCTTTTTGTTGGCAGCAAAAACTAAAAGGATATATGGAACTAGAACATACTCGTTCCACTACTACACGATGATTATTTCGGTTATAAAACAACAACATAACACAATTTTCTTATTACAATCACAACAACAAAAAAAGTAAGAAGCAGATTTATAATCGCAAATGTTTTGTTTAAAAAAAAAAAACAATAAAATAAAATCAAATTTTCGTATAGTGGATTTTTCAGAACGAGTCGCAAGTTTAAATATTTATGGGTGTGTTCCAAATTGCACTAAAGTCATGTCATTCATAACGGCCATTACTTGATAACTACGTGTTTTTTATTGTTTTTGTTTTTACTTCATTATTTTCGTGCATGTCTTGTCTTGTCTTTATTATGTTAAAAAAAAACTTGAATATTTCCTGTTCACACCATATGAGACCAAAAGAGCCCAGCCTGTTTGTCTGTCTTTCAGGCCGTACGTCCGTCTGTATACCCTTTAAGTGGAGTGTCATGGACATTATATGATTTGCTGGCCAAAGCGGACATAAGTAGGAGAAAACTGTTTAGAGTGTCAGGTTAATCAATCAAAAAATTTCTGGTTTTGCCATATAGTACTTAGGTCTCACACTATGCCTGTACCTTTTTCTTCAAAACTTTTTCTCCAAAAAAAATTTCCTTTAATATTTTCAGTTTAATTTTTATTTTTCTATTCAAAAACATTTAAAAAATATGTTTTAGTCTTTTTCTTAGTCTATGACTTAGTATATGTGTTAGTCTATGTCTTAACTAGTCTATGTCTTACTCTAAGTCTATGTCTTAGTCTATATTTTACACTAAGTCTATGTCTTAGTCTATGTCTTATTCTATGTCTTAGTCTATGCCTTAGTCTATGTCTTAGTCTATGTCTTAGTCTATGTCTTAGTTTATGTCTTAGTCTATGTCTTAGTCTATGTCTTTGTCTCAGTCTATGTCTTAGTCTATGTCCTAGTCTATGTCTTAGTCTACATCTTAGTCTATGTCTTAGTCTATATCTTAGTCTTTGTCTTAGTCTATGTCTTAGTCTATGTCTTAGTCTATGTCTTAGTCTATATCTTAGTCTATGTCTTAGTCTATGTCTTAGTCTATGCCTTAGTCTATGTCTTAGTCTATGTCTTAGTCTATGTCTTAGTTTATGTCTTAGTCTATGTCTTAGTCTATGTCTTAGTCTATGTCTTTGTCTCAGTCTATGTCTTAGTCTATGTCCTAGTCTATGTCTTAGTCTACATCTTAGTCTATGTCTTAGTCTATATCTTAGTCTTTGTCTTAGTCTATGTCTTAGTCTATGTCTTAGTCTATGTCTTAGTCTATGTCTTAGTCTATATCTTAGTCTATGTCTTAGTCTATGTCTTAGTCTATGTCTTAGTCTATGTCTTAGTCTATGTCTTAGTCTATGTCTTAGTCTATGTCTTAGTCTATGTCTTAGTCTATGTCTTAGTCTATGTCTTAGTCTATGTCCTAGTCTATGTCTTAGTCTATGTCTTAGTCTATGTCTTAGTCTATGTCTTAGTCTATGTCTTAGTCTATGTCTTAGTCTATGTCTTAGTCTATGTCTTAGTCTATGTCTTAGTCTATGTCTTAGTCTATGTCTTAGTCTATGTCTTAGTCTATGTCTTAGTCTATGTCTTAGTCTATGTCTTAGTCTATGTCTTAGTCTATGTCTTAGTCTATGTCTTAGTCTATGTCTTAGTCTATGTCTTAGTCTATGTCTTAGTCTATGTCTTAGTCTATGTCTTTGTCTCAGTCTATGTCTTAGTCTATGTCCTAGTCTATGTCTTAGTCTATGTCTTAGTCTATGTCTTAGTCTATGTCTTAGTCTATTTCTTAGTCTATGTCTTAGTCTATGTCTTAGTCTATGTCTTAGTCTATGTCTTAGTCTATGTCTTAGTCTATGTCTTAGTCTATGTCTTAGTCTATGTCTTAGTCTATGTCTTAGTCTATGTCTTAGTCTATGTCTTAGTCTATGTCTTAGTCTATGTCTTAGTCTATGTCTTAGTCTATGTCTTAGTCTATGTCTTAGTCTATGTCTTAGTCTATGTCTTAGTCTATGTCTTAGTCTATGTCTTAGTCTATGTCTTAGTCTATGTCTTAGTCTATGTCTTAGTCTATGTCTTAGTTTATGTCTTAGTCTATGTCTTAGTCTATGTCTTAGTCTATGTCTTAGTCTATGTCTTAGTCTATGTCTTAGTCTATGTCTTAGTCTATGTCTTAGTCTATGTTTAGTCTATGTCTTAGTTTATGTCTTAGTCTATGTCTTAGTCTATGTCTTAGTCTATGTCTTTGTCTCAGTCTATGTCTTAGTCTATGTCCTAGTCTATGTCTTAGTCTATATCTTAGTCTATGTCTTAGTCTATGTCTTAGTCTATGTCTTAGTCTATGTCTTAGTCTATGTCTTAGTCTATGTCTTAGTCTATGTCTTAGTCTATGTCTTAGTCTATGTCTTAGTTTATGTCTTAGTCTATATCTTATTCTATGTCTTAGTCTATGTCTTAGTCTATGTCTTAGTCTATGTCTTAGTCTATGTCTTAGTCTATGTCTTAGTCTATGTCTTAGTCTATGTCTTAGTCTATGTCTTAGTCTATGTCTTAGTCTATGGGTTAGTCTATGTCTTAGTCTATGTCTTAGTCTATGTCTTAGTCTATGTCTTAGTCTATGTCTTAGTCTATGTCTTAGTCTATGTCTTAGTATATGTCTTAGTCTATATCTTCTGTCTTATTCTTAGTCTATGTCTTAGTCTATATCTTATGTCTTATTCTTATTTTTCTCGGAGTTTCCAAGTATTTTGTCTTTTTATTTAGAAATTTTATTTAGATGAGAAAAAATCTTAGGTAATAAATAAATTTAACAAAGAAATAACTCATGTTCTGGTAATATTTAATTACAAAAACATAAACGAGAACTATTTAAATATTTAACCCTTTTATGGCAACTCATATCACATAAGCAACAAAGTTTTTTTAAAGCTATAAAAATTGCTGTTAATTTTTCTGTTTACCAACAATTAAAAAAACATTATTTGTGACCTTAAAAAAATGAAATTTTTCATCATTAGTTTCTTTCGATATAACTCAAATCAATAACGTTCAAGACATCTTCACAAATTCCCCTCGACCAAAAATTTATTTCTAACTACGAGTATTTTTTTATGATTTTATCTTAAAGTCCTACAAAATCATTCAAAAGTGACTTAATGACTCTGCGTCTACTGTAATTTAAATCGAATGTGTAAATTAATAGTTTTTTTAAATGAACCCTCCCGTACACTTTTCCAAGGTTAGCAAAAGTATCAAATATGATTCTTCTTTTAGAAGAATTTCTAGCAAACAAAGAAACTAATTCTATTTAATGTTTAAATTTAGTTTGAGTTTTCTTACTTGCACTTAGAGAGTGACGAGTAGAAGAAAAAAAACGTTAATTATAGAAAAAATGATTTAGAATAGAATTTGCGTTGTTGGAAATTTGATGTCGGTTGTAATTGAAACTAATTGACTCAAAGTGGGTGAAGTAATCGCGTATTGTTGTGACACATTCTTCATATAGAAAAGAAAAACTCATACAAAATGTACAAAATGTGTTTTTGAAACCATTGAGGTACCTCCTCTAATTACTTAGATATAGACTAACATACAAAACTAAGACATAAACTAAGACGTAGACTAAGACATAGTATAAGACACAGACATAGACTATGACATAGACTAAGACATAGACTAAGACATAGACTAAGACATGGACTAAGACATAGACTAAGACATAGACTAAGACATAGACTAAGACATAGACTAAGACATAGACTAAGATATAGACTAAGACATAGACTAAGACATAGACTAAGACATAGACTAAGACATAGACTAAGACATAGACATAGACTAAGACATAGACTAAGACATAGACTAAGACATAGACTAAGACATAGGCTAGACATAGACTAAGACATAGACTAAGACATAGACTAAGACATAGACAAAGACATAGACTAAGACATAGACTAAGTCATAGACTAAGACATAGACTAAGACATAGACTTAGACATAGACTAAGACATAGACTAAGACATAGACTAAGACATAGACTAGGACATAGACTAAGACATAGTCAAAGATAAAATATACAGTTTGGGCGGGTCATGGGTACGTTTTCCTCTCATCCGATTGGGCTCAAATTTTCCAATTCCAAGTGACGCCGACCTAAGTTTTAGAGGTAGCTTTAGCAGACATTTAGCTTCTACTTATGTTCGGAAGTCACTGTTGGACTACTCTTTATAACAATTTTTAAGCAATTAGAATTTAAAACCATTTCCCCTTTTTGAATTAAATTCCACTATAATTTTAAAGTCTCACATGCATATTTTTTTATTAAAATCTAGAAAATTATAGTTAAAAACTCATGGAAGTTCTTTTCCTTTTTTTTGATTTGGTTTATGTGGGAAATTTTCACTCAGGCGTGAAAAACAGCTTTTTTTCAACTTCAACAAAAAAATGTTGAAGGAAATTTAAAAACGGAAAATTCTTTAAGACTAATTATAAGCGTGAGTAAAAGGCGATAAATTATTTAAGTAAATAAATTCTTGATTAACTCTTTAAAAGCGGCTTCAAGTCAAAAATAATAAAAGAATAATAAAAATGAAAAGATAACCTTAAAGTCTCAATTTAATCTTCTTCAAAGATAATAAAACCGAAAAAAGACTCTATTTATAACAAAAATGAAATCTATTGTAAAAACTCAAGGGTTTAGAAAATAAATATTTGATAATTTGTTGAGATAAGTTTTAAAAAATTAAGTTTTTTCTTTTTGTTATTGTTGTTGTTATTTTATACATTATGAATTAAGGTATAAAATATTGATGTTAAAAGTATTATTTTTTACAAATATATTTTTTTTTTGTATTTTTTAGTATGAATTTTTCATTGAATGATTTTTGGGTTTTTGGTAAATAAATAAAATAAAAAAATATCAAATATAAAAATGAAAACGGAAAAACAAATAATCTTGATTTCGATGCATTACGCCAAATGATTTTATTGGTCTCTTGCCAAAATTCATTCATATTTTTATAACAAAAACTAGAAAAAAAAAACTAAAATATCACAAAAAAATTAGTAAATAAATAAAAATAAATGTTTTGTAGTAACCAAAAAAAAACAAACAAAAATATTTCTAAAATAATTTCTAACAAAAGAAATAGTTTTGTAGCCGTTTTTGGATCAAGTTTAACGCAAACATTTAACAGAACCAACCAAAAAAAAACCCGAAACAAAAACGTTAACGGTAACACAAATAAAATCTAATAGATTTTAGAATTTTCCTTCGGTTTCATTATTTTCCATATCAAATGGTAAAAGCACTCACTCTCGGGTGGTATTAGATTGTAACAGATTTGAATTTTATTTTTATGATTATTATCGAAAATATTGAGGTCAAAACAAAACTATGGTACTTAGGGCCATATGGATATGTTGTCAAAAAATTAGAAAAGTAAGAAAGTGCTCTAGTCGGTCAAGCCCGACCATACGATACCCTTCACCATTAAGGTCAAATGTGTTATTTTTCCTGTATAAAGACAAATATTTGCCATCATATAAACATTTTCTCAAAACTTTAAAATTTAAGCTGATTCCGTCATTTAGACTTATATGAGAGCTAGGGTCAAATGTGGACCGATTATCTCGAAATTTGGCAAATTAATTACATTTATTACATACATTATGTATGCAAAAAATTAACTGAAAATTCTCATTGTCTTTAGATTTACGACTGTTTTAGTGATTTTGGTCTCATTTAGTGCGTTTTTAAAAAAGAGTTTGTATGGAAGCTATGGTCAAATCTGCACCGATTTCAACGAAATTTGGTACAGTGATTTTAGTTTACAAAAGCAGTATATGTTTCAAATTGCATGAAAAAATATTGATTTTTGTGGCCAAAATACCAAATCCGGGAAGTGGGACCTATGGAAGGTACCATAAGTAATAGACCGATTTTGACGAATTTCAATGGCCACGGTCCCATTATCAAAAAAATGATCTGTGCCAAATCTCATCAAATTATCTTTAGAATTGCGACCTGTAGTTTTGATTACAATGTTTACATGGGAGTCCAGCCAGACAGACTCTTCCCCAAATTTTTTTTAAGTTTCCCATAAAAAAAAAAATTTTTTGTGAAAAAAATTTCACTTTAAAAAATTTTAAAAAGTTTTACATAAAAATGTTTCTTAGTCTATGGATTAGTCTATGTCTTAGTTTCTATAAAAAATTTATCGAAAATTTTTCTTCAAAAAATATATCGAAAATTTATCTATAAAAAATAGATCGAAAATTTTTCTATAAAAAATCTATCGAAAATTTTTCTGTAGAAAAATCTATAGAAAATTTTTCTATAGAAAAATTTTTTTATCAAAACTTTTTCTTTCTATAAAAAATTTTTTTATCAAAAATTTTTCTATAAAATATTTTTTGATACAAAAAAAATTTTTTGATACAAAAAAAAAAAAAAATTTAATAGAAAAAATATAAATTTTTTATCGAAAATTTTCTATAGAAAAAATTTTTTATAAAAACTTTTGCTATAGAAAATATATAAATTTTTTTATAGCAAATTTTTGTATCAAAAATTTTTCTATAGAAAATTTTTTTGTCAAAAAATTTTCTATACAAAAAATATATATTTTTTTATCAAAAATTTTCTTATGAGAAATTTTTCTATAGATTTTTTTATCAAAAATTTTTCTATAGATTTTTTTATCAAAAATTTTTCTATAGAAAATATTTGTATCAAAAATTTTTCTATAGAAAATATTTGTATCAACAATTTTTCTATAGAATAAATATACATTTTTTTATCAAAAATTTGTCTATAGAAAATTTTTTTATCAAAATTTTGTCTATAGAAAATTTTTTTTATCAAAAATTTTTCTATAGAAAATTTTTGTATCAAAAATTTTTTTACCAAAAATTTTTTTATCAAAATTTTTTTATCAAAAATTTTCTATAAAAAATTTATCGAAAATTTTTCCATAAAAAATTTATCGAAAATTTTTCTATAAAAAATTTATCGAAAATTTTTCTATAAAAAATTTATCGAAAATTTTTCTATAGAAAAATTTTTTTATCGAAAATTTTTCCATAGAAAACTTTTTTTATCGAAAATTTTTCTATAGAAAAATTTTTTTATCGAAAATTTTTCTATAAAAAATTTATCGAAAATTTTTCTATAAAAAATTTATCGAAAATTTTTCTATAGAAAAATTTTTTTATCGAAAATTTTTCCATAGAAAAATTTTTTTATCGAAAATTTTTCTATAGAAAAATTTTTTTATCGAAAATTTTTCTATAGAAAAATTTTTTTATCGAAAATTTTTCTATAGAAAAATTTTTTTATCGAAAATTTTTCTATAGAAAAATTTTTTTATCGAAAATTTTTCTATAGAAAAATTTTTTTATCGAAAATTTTTCTATAGAAAAATTTTTTTATCGAAAATTTTTCTATAGAAAAATTTTTTTATCGAAAATTTTTCTATAGAAAAATTTTTTTATCGAAAATTTTTTCTATAGAAAAATTTTTTCTGTCGAAAATTTTTCTATAGAAAAAATATGCATTTTTTTATCAAAAATTTTTCTTTAGAAAATATTTATATCAAACATTTTTCTAAAGAAAAAATATAAATTTTTTTATCAAAAATTTTCTAACGAAAAATTTTTCTATAGAAAATTATTTTATCAAAAATGTTTCTATAGAAAAAATATATATTTTTTTAATCAAAAATTTTCTTATGAAAAATTTTTCTATAGAATATTTTTTTATCAAAAATCTTTTTTATAGAAGATTTTTTTATCAAATATTTTTCTATAGAAAATATTTGTATCAAAAATTTTTCTATAGAAAAAATATAAATTTTTTTATAGCAAATTTTTGTATCAAAAATTTTTTATCAAAAAATTTTCTATAGAAAAAATATATATTTTTTTATCAAAAATTTTTTGATGAGAAATTTTTCTACAGAACATTTTTTTATCAAAAATTTTTCTATAGAAGATTTTTTTATCAAAAATTTTTCTATAGAAAATTTTTTTTATCAAAAATTTTACTGTAGAAAATATTTGTATCAAAAATTTTTCTATAGAAAAAATATAAATTTTTTTATCAAAAATTTTTCTATAGAAAATATTTGTATCAAAAATTTTTCTATAAAAAATATTTGTATCAAAAATTTTTCTATAGAATAAATATACATTTTTTTATCAAAAATTTGTCTAGAGAAAATTTTTTTATCAAAATTTTGTCTATAGAAAAATTTTTTTATCAAAAATTTTTCTATAGAAAATTTTTGTATCAAAAATTTTTTTATCAAAAATTTTTTTATCAAAATTTTTTTATCAAAAATTTTTTATTAAAAAATTTTCTATAAAAAATTTATCGAAAATTTTTCTATAAAAAATTTATCGAAAATTTTTCTAAAAAAAATTTACTAAAAATTTTTCTATAGAAAAATTTTTTTATCGAAAATTTTTCTATAGGAAAATTTTTTTATCGAAAATTTTTCTATAGAAAAATTTTTTTATCGAAAATTTTTCTATAGAAAAATTTTTTTATCGAAAATTTTTCTATAGAAAAATTTTTTTATCGACAATTTTTCTATAGAAAAATTTTTTTATCGAAAATTTTTCTATAGAAAAATTTTTTTATCGAAAATTTTTCTATAGAAAAATTTTTTTACCGAAAATTTTTCTATAGAAAAATTTTTTTATTGAAAATTTTTCTATAGAAAAAATATACATTTTTTTATCAAAAATTTTTCTATAGAAAATATTTATATCAAAAATTTTTCTAAAGAAAAAATATAAATTTTTTTATCAAAAATTTTCTTACGAAAAATTTTTCTATAGAAAATTATTTTATCAAAAATGTTTCTATAGAAAAAATATATATTTTTGTAATCAAAAATTTTCTTATGAAAAATTTTTCTATAGAATATTTTTTTATCAAAAATTTTTTTATAGAAGATTTTTTTATCAAATATTTTTCTATAGAAAATATTTGTATCAAACATTTTTCTATAGAAAAAATAAAAATTTTTTTATCGAAAATTTTTCTATAGAAACATTTTTTTATCGAAATATTTTCTATAGAAAATTTTTTTTTATCGAAAATTTTTCTATAGAAAAATTTTTTATCGAAATATCATTAAGGGGAATGTTTGGTATTATTTTATATTCCCGAAACATAAATAGTACCTTTCGTTGGTATATATTTTTAATATTTATCCCTCTATCTTGTGACGACAAAATTCGAAATTAATAACAGATTTACATTTAAATATTGTGTGGAAAATTTTCTTTTGATTTTGAGACATCGCACAAAAACAGGTAGATTTAGAAATCATCATATTTTCTATAAGAGATATCTTTAAAAACACTTTTAACAATTTAATAATGAGACACTTAAGACTTAACATGTCAGAGCAGGTACTAAAGGATTTGTATTTCATGTAAGATTTTCTTTTGTAAGAGGATTTAAAAGTGAAAACACTTAAAGATAAAATGAATTGATTTAAGAAACAAAAGGAAAATGCATTAAACAAATACAAAAGTAAAAACAGGTGATTAGGTGGGAAATAACTAAATTTTAGCTGGTCAATGGAAATTAAAAAGATAATGACAAAATTAAAATGTTTTTGTTAAAAGAAATTGTTGTGATAACTTAATTCATAATCTTAAACATTTTAATTAAATTATTTAGGAATGTCTCTAAAACTATTAGGTTTTCGTGTATCATAACAATTTTTGGAATCATGGCTTATGTTTTTTTTTTTTTCATTATATTATTACGATTAAATATTTGTATCTTAAGTTTAATTTCTTGTTAACTACAAATTTCATTAATGACTTTAATAACTTAGTAAAAGCAAAATTCATTTGTTTTTCTATGTTAATAAATTCTTAACTAATTCCCGACATTACGTGACTGTAACCATAAAAGGACATTTGTTTAATGGAAATACAATACTCGTTCGTTTTAACTTAATACAAATTATTCTTTCCAAATGATTAATGTCATTATTCTTCATTGGTTTGAATTTCCTTATAAATTTTCTATAATTGTTTATAAATTATTTCCAATTAAAGCGAAAATTAAAAGAAACAAACTAAATCTGAAAACATAAAATCAAATTATGGTTAACTTCCGTATAAAAAAGGTACTTATGTTAGTTAAAACAGTAAAGGTATTCGCGTGTTACATTCAAGGTTGTGGTTCTTAGGAATTTTGTAAACGACTTTGAAACCTAAATGTTTAACATGTACAAATGTACTTAATAAATAGTACATATATATTGATAAAACCACAAAATAGAAAAATTTTCTATAAAAAAATTTTCTATAAAAAAATTTTTCTATAGAAAAATTTTCTATAAAAAAATTTTTTATAGAAAAATTTTCTATAAAAAAATTTTTCTATAAAAAAATTTTCTATAAACAAATTTTTCTACAGAAAAATTTTCTATAAAAAAAATTTTCTATAAAAAAATTTTCTATAAAAAAATTTTCTATAGAAAAATTTTCTATAAAAAAATTTTTCTATAGAAAAATTTTCTATAAAAAAATTTTTCTATAGAAAAATTTCTTAAAAAAAAATTTTCTACAGAAAAATTTTCTATAAAAAAATTTTTCTATAGAAAAATTTTCTATAAAAAAATTTTCTATAAAAAAAATTTTTCTATAGAAAAATTTTCTATAAAAAAATTTTCTATAGAAAAATTTTCTATAAAAAAATTTTTCTATAGAAAAATTTTCTATAAAGAAATTTTTCTATAGAAAAATTTTCTATAAAAAAATTTTTCTATAGAAAAATTTTCCATAGAAAAATTTTTCTATAGAAAAATTTTCTATAAAAAAATTTTTCTATAGAAAAATTTTCTATAAAAAAATTTTTCTATAGAAAAATTTTCTATAAAAAAATTTTTCTATAGAAAAATTTGTTTATAGAAAATTTTTCTGTAGAAAAATTTTTTTTAAAGAAAATTTTTCTATAGAAAAATTTTCTATAAAAAAAATTTTCTATAGAAAAATTTTCTGTAAAAAGATTTTTCTATAGAAAAATTTTCTATAAAAAGATTTTTCTATAGAAAAATTTTCTGTAAAAACATTTTTCTATAGAAAAATTTTCTATAAAAAAATTTTTCTGTAGAAAAATTTTCTATAAAAAAATTTTTCTATAAACAAATTTTTCTATAGAAAAATTTTCTTTAAACAAATTTTTCTACAGAAAAATTTTTTATAAACAAATTTTTCTACAGAAAAATTTTCTATAAATAAATTTTTCTATAGAAAAATTTTCTATAAGCAAAGTTTTCTTTAGAAAAAATTTTCTATAAACAAATTTTTCTATAGAAAAATTTTTTATAAACAAATTTTTGTATAGAAAACTTTTCTATAAACAAGTTTTTCTATAGAAACATTTTCTGTTAAAAAATTTTCGATAAACTTTTTTTTGGAGAAAATGTGGAAAATTTTTCTGTAAAAAAATATTTTTCCGTAGAAAAATTTTCGATCGAAATAATTTTCTGTAGAAATACTTTCGATCGAAACATTTTTCTGTAGAAAAGTTTTCGATAAAATTTTTTTTCTATAGAAAAAATTTCGATTTTTATAGAAAAATTATCGATATTTTTTTTTAAAGAAAAATTATCGATAAAATTATTTTTTTATAAAAGCAATTTAATAAAAATATTGATAAAAGAATTTTTGATAAACAATGTTCTATTGAAAAATTTTTGACAAAAAAAATTTCTATAGAAAAATTTTTGACAAAAATTCTCTATAGAAAAATTTTGGATAAAAAAAAATTCTATGGAAAAATTTTTGATAAAAAAATTTCGATAGAAAAATTTTTGACAAAAAAAAAAATTTCTATAGAAACATTTTTGACAAAAATTCTCTATAGAAAAATTTGTGCCAAAAAAAAATTTTTCTATAGAAAAATTTTTGATAAAAAATGTTCTATTGAAAAATTTTTGACAAAAAAAATTTCTATAGAAAAACTTTTGACAAAAAAAATGTCTATAGAAAAACTTTTGACAAAAATTCTCTATAGAAAAATTTTGGATACAAAAAATTCTATGGAAAAATTTTTGATAAAAAAATTTCTATAGAAAAATATTTGACAAAAATTATCTATAGAAAAATTTTTGACAAAAAAAATTTCGATAGAAAAATTTTTGATAAAAAAAAAATTTCTATAAAAAAAAACATTGGATAAAAAAAATTTATATGGAAAAATTTTCTGTAGAAAAATTTTGATAAAAAAATTTTCTGTGGAAAAATTTTTGTTAAGAAAAATTTTCTATGGAAAAATTGTTGCTAGAAAAATTTTCTATAGAAAAATTTTGATAAAAAATTTTATATAGAAAAATTTTTGATACAAAATTTTATATAGAAAAATTTTTGATAAAAAGATTTTCCATATGAAAATGTTTGATAAAAAAATTTTCTACAGAAAAATTTTTGATAAAAAATTTTCTATAGAAAAATTTGCGGTAGAAAAATTTTTGATAAAAAAATTTTCTATCGAAAAATTTTTGATAAAAAAATTTTCTATAGAAAAATTTATGATAAAAAATTTTCTATAGAAAAATTTTTAATAGAAAATTTTTTTTTTTCAAAAAATAACAAAAATTTTTGATAAAAAAATTTTCTATCGAAAAATTTTTGATAAAAAAATTTTCTATAGAAAATTTTATGATAAAAAATTTTCTATTGAAACATTTTTGATAAAAAAAATTTAATTTGAACTATTACTTTATTATTATTTTTACAATATCTATATAAAAATGGGCGTGGCATTTAGTTAATTCCTCTGAAAATTTACTTTAGAGTGGATTTTTAATAATTATATATTCCCACAATATTTAGTTCTTTTCATATGATTTTTTTTATATGATTCTTTTAAGGGTAAATGGGATGTGGGCGTGTCACTTTTTGAATCTTACAAAAAATTGCATATTTTCTTTGTAAAATATTACAGTTTATCAAAATAACATTCTGAATGTAGTATTTAAAAGGTGTTTTATGAACCATTTGTCCTACTGTCTACATTACTTGCTCCACCTGAATATCCCTAATGTTTTCGGAATATGTACTTAATATTTTTTTTTTTAGAATTTATTGCTACTAACTAAAAGAATTGATCAGGTTTCGGTATTAGCTGCTATTCGTTATTATATTTTGACTAATTTTCTTTTACTTATTTTCTATAGAATAATAAGAAGAAATGACAAATTCACTTAAGGCTACGATAAATAAGAGTCATTGAAATTTATTATAGTATTTTATTGAAATTATTGCTGTTGAATCAGATGTTATATGATACAAAATATTATTCAATCAGGAAAATGTAATATTAAACTGAAATCACGAAATTTTAGCATTTATTAAGAGTTAATTAAAGAAAAAGTAATTATACACTCAAAAAATTATGACAGTCATTATTTGTAGGTGTAATAAAAACTAAACAAAATTTTTTAAGTCTTTCAGGCCCACATATTTAATATCCTTCATATACAGGCAAAAATTATGTGTTTTTGTGAATTTCGCCGCTTTTATCTGAAGGTCTTGTGTTAGAGCTATGGTCAAATAGGCTTCGATTTCAACCAAATTTAATACAATGGTTTTTGTTGATATAAGCAATATTACTTCTTAATTTCATAAGAATATACTGAAATTGAGGTTCGGGGTTCGAACCCAGGCGAAATATGATATGTTATGCTTATAAGTCGACGTTTGTATTAAGATTTTCACATAAAATTTGCTTTAAAAATGGGCTTTAGATAAATAAAAATAAATACAATATTACATATTTTAAAACATTATATTTAAACCACAAGATATTAATAAAACGATAAGAACTTTTAACAAGATTTCAAAAGTTTTTGGTTTTGAATTAATCTTATCAGTGTTTAACTAGAAAAATAATTATTTATTCTCCAAAAATAGTAACAAGATATGAAAAGTGTGAAATTTGTTTAAATTAAAATGTAGCAATAATTTAATGATTTAACAAAAATAACAACAAGTAATTATATGTAGTCGGTCTTGGTCGACCATATGTTAACCTAAACCACTGACCTCAAATGGGGTCTTATAGCACTACCTCACAAAATTCAACATTCCGATTATAAAAACGAATGTTGAACAATTTCGGAAAGTTTTATAAACAGCTGTTAGACATCAGAGGCGAGACGCCGACAAAAGTAAAAATACAAAGCCGTTGGCTTTAGCTAATCATAAGGCGGCTTCGAAATAGTCGCCTCAGAAAAATTTTCGAATTAATTTAATTTCTTTAATAAAAAACACTTATAGACAATTTCTTTAAAATGTCCTTAATTTCATTTATTATTTTTTTTTTCAGCATAAAAAAACTTGACATAAATATTTCAGGAATATAAAATTTTTTTTAGCTGCTACAAAATTTTTCTAAAGTTGTATTTATATGTTATTTTTGCCGCTGCACCTGACTCTTAAATTCTCTGGTGGCAGCTACATATCACTTTAAAAAAAATGAAAAAAGTCTATTTAATAAAACTGAAAAACGAGGGAAAAAGCTCTATTGCACACAGAGGAAACTACAGTAGAATCGCGATGATACGAAAAAAAATCGGAATAATTTTCCTGTTTAGCTAAAATTTGAAAATGTACAAATTTTAATCACTTTGAAAGAAAAAATAATTTTTCATTGCATATCCTTAACATCGAAATTCCACTGTATTTTATAATTTCTTCTTTTTTCAAAATTTTTGCTAAGTAGTAAAGAAAAAATGAAATGTTTTCTTTGGAAACTGAAACTAAAAAACCTGAATGCAGCTGCTGGTGGCTGAAAGACGGAGGACTCGTATTTTCATAAGAAATATTTTGTAAATGAAATTTTATTTAAGACAATAACCAAAAGCCGACGAAAATTTTAAACAGAGGCAGGCGAATCTTAAAGGATATGGGATATTTCCAAAAAAAAAAATATGAAAATTTTTTTTTATCAAAAATTTTCTATCTAAAATTTCTTATTTTTATAGGAAATTTTTTAAAAATTTCTTGAAAAAATTCTTATAAAAATATGAAATTTTTCGAAAGTTTCATAATTTAAAAAAAAAATTTTCAAAAAATTTTCATTTTTAAAAGAATTTTTTTCAAAAATTTTTCAAAAATTTTCTATGTTTAAGCAAATTTTTCAAAAATTTTCTAATTTTCTAGGAAATTTTTGAAAAATTTTCTATTTTTATAGGAAATTTTTGAAAAATTTTCTATTTTTATAGGAAATTTTTGAAAAATTTTCTATTTTTATAGGAAATTTTTGAAAAATTTTCTATTTTTATAGGAAATTTTTGAAAAATTTTCTATTTTTATAGGAAATTTTTCAAAAATTTTCTATTTTTATAGGAAATTTTTCAAAAATTTTCTATTTTTATAGGAAATTTTTCAAAAATTTTCTATTTTTATAGGAAATTTTTCAAAAATTTTCTATTTTTATAGGAAATTTTTCAAAAATTTTCTATTTTTATAGGAAATTTTTCAAAAATTTTCTATTTTTATAGGAAATTTTTCAAAAATTTTCTATTTTTATAGGAAATTTTTCAAAAATTTTCTATTTTTATAGGAAATTTTTCAAAAATTTTCTATTTTTATAGGAAATTTTTCAAAAATTTTCTATTTTTATAGGAAATTTTTCAAAAATTTTCTATTTTTATAGGAAATTTTTCAAAAATTTTCTATTTTTATAGGAAATTTTTCAAAAATTTTCTATTTTTATAGGAAATTTTTCAAAAATTTT
Organism: Stomorhina lunata; assembly: GCA_933228675.1. Classification (NCBI taxonomy): domain Eukaryota; kingdom Metazoa; phylum Arthropoda; class Insecta; order Diptera; family Rhiniidae; genus Stomorhina; species Stomorhina lunata. The sequence continues at coordinate 20,280,507 of OW121744.1, forward strand.
CTATTTTTATAGGAAATTTTTCAAAAATTTTCTATTTTTATAGGAAATTTTTCAAAAATTTTCTATTTTTATAGGAAATTTTTCAAAAATTTTCTATTTTTATAGGAAATTTTTCAAAAATTTTCTATTTTTATAGGAAATTTTTCAAAAATTTTCTATTTTTATAGGAAATTTTTCAAAAATTTTCTATTTTTATAGGAAATTTTTCAAAAATTTTCTATTTTTATAGGAAATTTTTCAAAAATTTTCTATTTTTATAGGAAATTTTTCAAAAATTTTCTATTTTTATAGGAAATTTTTCAAAAATTTTCTATTTTTATAGGAAATTTTTCAAAAATTTTCTATTTTTATAGGAAATTTTTCAAAAATTTTCTATTTTTATAGGAAATTTTTCAAAAATTTTCTATTTTTATAGGAAATTTTTCAAAAATTTTCTATTTTTATAGGAAATTTTTCAAAAATTTTCAATTTTTATAGGAAATTTTTCAAAAATTTTCTATTTTTATAGGAAATTTTTCAAAAATTTTCTATTTTTATAGGAAATTTTTCAAAAATTTTCTATTTTTATAGGAAATTTTTCAAAAATTTTCTATTTTTATAGGAAATTTTTCAAAAATTTTCTATTTTTATAGGAAATTTTTCAAAAATTTTCTATTTTCAATTAAATAAATTTTTCATAAATAAAATAAATTTTTCAAAAATTTTCTATTTTTATAGGAAATTTTTCAAAAATTTTCTATTTTTATAGGAAATTTTTCAAAAATTTTCTATTTTTATAGGAAATTTTTCAAAAATTTTCTATTTTTATAGGAAATTTTTCAAAAATTTTCTATTTTTATAGGAAATTTTTCAAAAATTTTCTATTTTTATAGGAAATTTTTCAAAAATTTTCTATTTTTATAGGAAATTTTTCAAAAGTTTTCTATTTTTATAGGAAATTTTTCAAAAATTTTCTATTTTTATAGGAAATTTTTCAAAAATTTCCTATTTTTTTAGGAAATTTTTCAAAAAAATTTTATTTTATAAAAAATTTTTCAAAAATTTTCTATTTTTATAGGAAATTTTTCAAAAATTTTCTATTTTTATAGGAAATTTTTCAAAAATTTTCTATTTTTATAGGAAATTTTTCAAAAGTTTTCTATTTTTATAGGAAATTTTTCAAAAATTTCCTTTTTTTATAGAAAATTTTTCAAAGATTTCCTATTTTTAATAGGAAATTATCAAAAATGTCCTATTTTTTATAAAAATTTCCTATAAAAGTTTATTTTTTTCAAGGAAATTTTTAAGAAATTCCCTATTTTTATAAGAAATTTTATACAAATTTGAAAAATTATAATGGAATTTTTTTAATTATCTAAAAAATAAGATATTTTTGAAAAATTTTAAAAAAAATAAGAAATTTTTGAAAAATTTTACATAAAAATTAGAAATTTTCGAAAATTTTCTTTGAACAATTTTCTATAAAACTAAGAAATTTTTGGAAAATTTCGTTTAAAGATAACAAATTTTTAAACAAAAGAAAGAAATTTTTAAAAACCTCCTATAAAAATTAAGAAATTTTCAAAAACTTCCCATAAAAATAGAAAATTTGGAAACATTTTCTTTAAAAGTAAGAAATTTTTTTAAAATTTCCTATTAAAATAAGAAATTCTTGAAAAATGTCCCTACAAATAAGAAATTTTTGAAAAATTTCGTATAAAAATAAAAAATTTTTGAAAATTTTCTTATTAAAATAAGAAATTTTTGAAAAAATTTTCTTTAAAAATAAGAAAATTTTTAAAAATTTCCTATAAAAATAAGAAAAATTTTAAAAATTTCCTATAAAAATAAGAAATTTTTGAAAAATTTTCTAAAAACAATATATTATTTTTGTTTGACATTTTTAAAAAATGGAAAAAATTTGGAATCCCCCATATTTTTTCATGCCAGTATTTATGGACGACTTAAGCTTCAGCATGTGTGAATATAAAATAATTTGCTAAAAATTTTGTTAAGTTGTTTAGGCCCTAGGCAATACAAAAACTAACTCAATTCGTGCAAAATCTAAAGAGTTTTTAATTAAATAAATTTATTTCCTTAAATTGAAATGGGTCATTGAAAAGAAATTTTTAAATTTTATTTAATTTGAACGTTTAAAAGGTCCTAAACCAAAAACGAAAACTTAAAGCGAAATTTCAAAAAACTTGACAGGCCAACCAAACCCAAATTTGTCTTTTTAGGATTTTATTCCGAATGAAATGAATGGATTACTGCAGTTAAGCTGCAGTGGACATTTGGCAAAATTGTACAATTGTACAAAAGAAAAGGGCAAAATGTATGAAAAACTTAAGGAAATTAAAAAGCAAATAAAAATGGAAGACTTAGCCCTTAGACACTTGTATACACTTACATATATGTTAGTATGACTGAGTGTTCTTTTGACGAGGCCACTCTAATTAGAATTGCAACCACAAACTGCAGACCACAAACATATGCATGTGTGTGTGTGTTCGGGGGAAAAAACTCAGTTTAATTATAAAACTAAAGAGTGACAGTGACAGCGGTTTCTGTTTTATTTTAATTTAAACGCAACGACGAGATTTTTTAACTAAATTTATATTTTTCAAATTAATTTATTACATAGAATCAAAGCGCTTAACATTAAACGACATTTTCGAACAAAAATAGTTTTCGAATGATAAAAAAATTTCAATATTTCGAACGTGCTTGAAAAATAAATTAATATTTAGTTTACAAAAGAGTTTACAAAAGTTATACAACTCAACTTTATTTTAACTCTTCTCTGTTTTTATTTCATATTTTTATAGGAAATTTCAACAGCAGTTTTATAGTATATTTTCCAACTTTTTTTCATTTCTATAGAATTTAATTTTTAAAAATAAAAAAATTTTTTTTCTTTTTATAGGATTTTTCAAAAATTTCCTATTTTATAGGAAATTTTTCAAAAATTTCTTATTTTTATAGGAAATTTTTCAAAAATTTCTTATTTTTATAGGAAATTTTTTTAAAAATTTCTTATTTTTATAGGAAATTTTTCAAAAATTTCTTATTTTTATAGGAAATTTTTCAAAAAATTTTTATTTTTATAGGAAATTTTTCAAAAATTTCTTATTTTTATAGGAAATTTTTCAATAATTTCTTATTTTTATAGGAAATTTTTCAAAAATTTCTTATTTTTATAGGAAATTTTTCAAAAATTTCTTATTTTTATAGGAAATTTTTCAAAAATTTCTTATTTTTATAGGATATATTTCAAAAATTTTCTATTTTTATAGGAATTATTTCAAAAATTTCCTATTTTTATAGGAATTATTTCAAAAATTTCCTATTTTTATAGGAAATTTTTTAAAAATTTCCTATTTTTATAGGAAATTTTTCAAAAATTTTTCAAAAATTTCCTATTTTTATAGGAAATTTTTCAAAAATTTCCTATTTTTATAGGAAATGTTTCAAAAATTTTCTATTTTTATAGGAAATTTCCTATTTTTATATGAAATTTTCCAAAAATTTCCTATTTTTATAGGAAATTTTTCAAAAATTTCCTATTTTTATAGGAAATTTTTCAAAAATTTCCTATTTTTATAGGAAATTTTTCAAAAATTTCCTATTTTTATAGGAAATTTTTCAAAAATTTCCTATTTTTATAGGAAATTTTTCAAAAATTTCCTATTTTTATAGGAAATTTTTCAAAAATTTCCTATTTTTATAGAAAATTTTTCAAAAATTTCCAATTTTTATAGGAAATTTTTCAAAAATTTCCAATTTTTATAGGAAGTTTTTCAAAAATTTCCAATTTTTATAGGAAATTTTTCAAAAATTTCCAATTTTTATAGGAAATTTTTCAAAAATTTCCAATTTTTATAGGAAATTTTTCAAAAATTTCCTTTTTTTCGTAGGACATTTTTCAAAAATTTCCTATTTTTATATAGAAAATTTTTCAAAAATTTCCCATTTTTATATAGGAAATTTTTATTTTTATAGGAAATTTTTCAAAAATTTCCTATTTTTATATAGGAAATTTTTCAAAAATTTTCTACTTTTTTAGGAAATTTTTAAAAAATTTTTTATTTTTATAGGACATTTTTATTTTTATAGGAAATTTTTCAAAAATTTCCTTTATTTTTAAAAGACATTTTTCAAAAATTTTCTATTTTTATAGGAAATTTTTCACAAATTTCCGATTTTTATTTTTATAGGACATTTTTATTTTTATAGGACATTTTTCAAAAATTTTCTATTTTTATAATAATTTTATATAATTTTTCAAAAATTTCCTATTTTTATAGAAAATTTTTGAAAAATTTATAGAAAAATTTTCAAAACTATTCTATTTTTGTAGGAAATTTTTTAAAAATTTCCAATTTTTATAAGAAATTTTTCAAAAATGTCCTATTTTTATAGGAAATTTTTCAAATATTTTTTATTTTTGTGGGAAATTTTTCAAAAGTTTCCTATTTTTATAGGAAATTTTTCAAAAATTAATTAAAAAAATTTTCGTTTTTATAGAAAAAATTTTCAAAATTTTTGAAAATTTTCCTATAAAAATAAAAAAATTTTGAAAATTTTCATATAAAAATACGAAAATTTTGAAAAAATTCTCATAAACAAAGGAATTTTTTTTTAATTTCATATAAAAAATAAGAATTTTTTAAAAAATTTCTTATAAAAATAAGAAATTTTTGAAAAATTTCCTAAAAAAAGTAAGAAATTTTTGAAATTTTTTTAAATAAGAAATTTTTGAAAAATTTCCTATAAAAATAAGAAATTTAAGAAAAATTTCCTATAAAAATGGGAAATTTTTAAAAAAATTCCCTATAAAACAAAGAAATTTTTGATAAATTTTCCTACAAAAAATAAGAAATTTTTGAAAAATTTCCTATAAAAAATAAGAAATTTTTGAAAATTTTCCTATAAAAAATAAGACATTTTTGAAAAAATTTCCTATAAAAATATGAAATTTTGGAAAACTTGTCTATAAAAATAAGAAATTTAAGAAAAATTTCCTATAATAATGGGAAATTTTTAAAAAATTCTCTATCAAAAAAAGAAATTTTTGATAAATTTCCTACAAAAAATAAGAAATTTTTGAAAAATTTCCTACAAAAAATAAAAAATTTTTGATAAATTTCCTACAAAAAATAAGAAATTTTTGAAAAATTACCTATAAAAAAATAAGAAATTTTTGAAAAATTTTCTATAAAAAATAAGAAATTTTTGAAAAATTTCCTATAAATAATAAGACATTTTTGAAAAATTTCCTATTAAAATATGAAATTTTGGAAAACTTGTCTATAAAAATAAGAAATTTAAGAAAAATTTCCTATTAAAATGGGAAATTTTTAAAAAAATTCTCTATCAAAAAAAAATTTTTGATAAATTTCCTACAAAAAATAAGAAATTTTTGAAAAATTTTCCTATAAAAATAAGAATTTTCCTAATAATTTCCTATAAAAATAAGAAATTTTTGAATAATTTCCCTATAAAAATAATAAATTTTTGAAAAAAATCCTATAAAAATAAGACATTTTTTGAAAACTTCTTATAAAAATTTCCTTTTTATAGATTTCATGTGATAATAAAATGAATTCAAATTTAATTTCGTTACAAACTTGAAAACTTTTTTTAATATTCAAGAAGTACTTAGGACCAAGAGCAGAAAACATCATTGTCAGTAATTTTTTTTTGTTGCTGTTTGCTGGCAACTGTTGACCCGATTATAAAATTTGTTATTTCATTTAAAGCAAAAGGAGACACAAGGAAACCAAATGTTTAATGTTTGTAAATCTACTTCATAAAATTGTTCTATTCATAAAATGTCGTATGAGTTGTTGGGTTCTACAACAACTGTTTAAAAATTGTTCGTATCTAAATTTAATGCAACATTTTTCTCTAAATTTATATTTTCATATTTCATACCAAATACGTCGACATACAACACGTTGTGAATTGAGCTTATAAGTAGATACAGCTAATGTACATATTTACACACATACTTATGCACATAATGTACATTACACAAGTATCTATGGATGTATGTAAAAGTTCATACATAAGCACATGACATCTATCTTTTTGCATAAATAAATAAAATTCTGCATTGAATTTCCCCAAATCAGATGCAGAAAATTTTATATCCCAGAGACAACAGAAACAAAAAAATAATAATGGATCTACTGAATTTCGAAACAATAAAAAAGGAGAAGAAAAAGCAAATGTCGAAAAAATTAGGAATAAAACTGCAACAGACAAGATGATAATGTGATGTCGTTCGTATTCCTTTCTTTCTTTCCTTTTCATTTCTTTTATTCTTTGTTCATGATAATGAATTTTTATGCTCCTGATGGCTGATGCTGATGAGGATGATGACGATTTAAAACATTTTAAATGGATTCATGGATGGATGAACGGATGGATGGATGGATAAGCTGATTCAGTCAGTAAAACATACATGAGTGATACACCAAAGATGATGATGATGATAATGATGACGACGATAATAATAATGATTCTGCTAAAGTTCCTGATGGCGATGATGAATCATGAGCCTTTGAAAAATTTCTTTTGTTACGAAATTGAAAATTTAAATCAGAAATACAAACAAAAAAAAACGTTAACTGATTCATAATAGAATCTACAAAACGAAATATTTCTTCATAAGTTACAAAGACTAATTAACGTTTTGTAACTGTTTTTAGACGAATGAGTTACAAAATAACCTTAATTAGCCATTTTACAAATTATTTTACAATTTCAGCTCAAAAATTAAAAATAAAAGTAGAAAAATTTCTTGTAAAAATAGGAAATTTTTGAAAAATTTCCTATAAAAATAGGAAATTTTTGGAAAAAATTTCCTATAAAAATAGGAAATTTTTGGAAAAATTTCCTATAAAAATAGGAAATTTTTGGAAAAATTTCCTATAAAAATAGGAAATTTTTGGAAAAATTTCCTATAAAAATAGGAAATTTTTGGAAAAATTTCCTATAAAAATAGGAAATTTTTGGAAAAATTTCCTATAAAAATAGGAAATTTTTGGAAAAATTTCCTATAAAAATAGGAAATTTTTGGAAAAATTTCCTATAAAAATAGGAAATTTTTGGAAAAATTTCCTATAAAAATAGGAAATTTTTGGAAAAATTTCCTATAAAAATAGGAAATTTTTGGAAAAATTTCCTATAAAAATAGGAAATTTTTGGAAAAATTTCCTATAAAAATAGGAAATTTTTGGAAAAATTTCCTATAAAAATAGGAAATTTTTGGAAAAATTTCCTATAAAAATAGGAAATTTTTGGAAAAATTTCCTATAAAAATAGGAAATTTTTGGAAAAATTTCCTATAAAAATAGGAAATTTTTGGAAAAATTTCCTATAAAAATAGGAAATTTTTGGAAAAATTTCCTATAAAAATAGGAAATTTTTGGAAAAATTTCCTATAAAAATAGGAAATTTTTGGAAAAATTTTCTATAAAAATAGGAAATTTTTGGAAAAATTTCCTATAAAAATAGGAAATTTTTGGAAAAATTTCCTATAAAAATAGGAAATTTTTGGAAAAATTTCCTATAAAAATAGGAAATTTTTGGAAAAATTTCCTATAAAAATAGGAAATTTTTGGAAAAATTTCCTATAAAAATAGGAAATTTTTGGAAAAATTTCCTATAAAAATAGGAAATTTTTGGAAAAATTTCCTATAAAAATAGGAAATTTTTGGAAAAATTTCCTATAAAAATAGGAAATTTTTGGAAAAATTTCCTATAAAAATAGGAAATTTTTGGAAAAATTTCCTATAAAAATAGGAAATTTTTGGAAAAATTTCCTATAAAAATAGGAAATTTTTGGAAAAATTTCCTATAAAAATAGGAAATTTTTGGAAAAATTTCCTATAAAAATAGGAAATTTTTGGAAAAATTTCCTATAAAAATAGGAAATTTTTGGAAAAATTTCCTATAAAAATAGGAAATTTTTGGAAAAATTTCCTATAAAAATAGGAAATTTTTGGAAAAATTTCCTATAAAAATAGGAAATTTTTGGAAAAATTTCCTATAAAAATAGGAAATTTTTGGAAAAATTTCCTATAAAAATAGGAAATTTTTGGAAAAATTTCCTATAAAAATAGGAAATTTTTGGAAAAATTTCCTATAAAAATAGGAAATTTTTGGAAAAATTTCCTATAAAAATAGGAAATTTTTGGAAAAATTTCCTATAAAAATAGGAAATTTTTGGAAAAATTTCCTATAAAAATAGGAAATTTTTGGAAAAATTTCCTATAAAAATAGGAAATTTTAGGAAAAATTTCCTATAAAAATAGGAAATTTTTGGAAAAATTTCCTATAAAAATAGGAAATTTTTGGAAAAATTTCCTATAAAAATAGGAAATTTTTGGAAAAATTTCCTATAAAAATAGGAAATTTTTGGAAAAATTTCCTATAAAAATAGGAAATTTTTGGAAAAATTTCCTATAAAAATAGGAAATTTTTGGAAAAATTTCCTATAAAAATAGGAAATTTTTGGAAAAATTTCCTATAAAAATAGGAAATTTTTGGAAAAATTTCCTATAAAAATAGGAAATTTTTGGAAAAATTTCCTATAAAAATAGGAAATTTTTGGAAAAATTTCCTATAAAAATAGGAAATTTTTGGAAAAATTTCCTATAAAAATAGGAAATTTTTGGAAAAATTTCCTATAAAAATAGGAAATTTTTGGAAAAATTTCCTATAAAAATAGGAAATTTTTGGAAAAATTTCCTATAAAAATAGGAAATTTTTGGAAAAATTTCCTATAAAAATAGGAAATTTTTGGAAAAATTTCCTATAAAAATAGGAAATTTTTGGAAAAATTTCCTATAAAAATAGGAAATTTTTGGAAAAATTTCCTATAAAAATAGGAAATTTTTGGAAAAATTTCCTATAAAAATAGGAAATTTTTGGAAAAATTTCCTATAAAAATAGGAAATTTTTGGAAAAATTTCCTATAAAAATAGGAAATTTTTGGAAAAATTTCCTATAAAAATAGGAAATTTTTGGAAAAATTTCCTATAAAAATAGGAAATTTTTGGAAAAATTTCCTATAAAAATAGGAAATTTTTGGAAAAATTTCCTATAAAAATAGGAAATTTTTGGAAAAATTTCCTATAAAAATAGGAAATTTTTGGAAAAATTTTCTATAAAAATAGGAAATTTTTGGAAAAATTTCCTATAAAAATAGGAAATTTTTGGAAAAATTTCCTATAAAAATAGGAAATTTTTGGAAAAATTTCCTATAAAAATAGGAAATTTTTGGAAAAATTTCCTATAAAAATAGGAAATTTTTGGAAAAATTTCCTATAAAAATAGGAAATTTTTGGAAAAATTTCCTATAAAAATAGGAAATTTTTGGAAAAATTTCCTATAAAAATAGGAAATTTTTGGAAAAATTTCCTATAAAAATAGGAAATTTTTGGAAAAATTTCCTATAAAAATAGGAAATTTTTGGAAAAATTTCCTATAAAAATAGGAAATTTTTGGAAAAATTTCCTATAAAAATAGGAAATTTTTGGAAAAATTTCCTATAAAAATAGGAAATTTTTGGAAAAATTTCCTATAAAAATAGGAAATTTTTGGAAAAATTTCCTATAAAAATAGGAAATTTTTGGAAAAATTTCCTATAAAAATAGGAAATTTTTGGAAAAATTTCCTATAAAAATAGGAAATTTTTGGAAAAATTTCCTATAAAAATAGGAAATTTTTGGAAAAATTTCCTATAAAAATAGGAAATTTTTGGAAAAATTTCCTATAAAAATAGGAAATTTTTGGAAAAATTTCCTATAAAAATAGGAAATTTTTGGAAAAATTTCCTATAAAAATAGGAAATTTTTGGAAAAATTTCCTATAAAAATAGGAAATTTTAGGAAAAATTTCCTATAAAAATAGGAAATTTTAGGAAAAATTTCCTATAAAAATAGGAAATTTTTGGAAAAATTTCCTATAAAAATAGGAAATTTTTGGAAAAATTTCCTATAAAAATAGGAAATTTTTGGAAATTTTTAAAAAAATTTGCTATACAAATAAAAAAATTTTGAAAAATTTTATATTTTTAAAGGAAGTTTCCTACAAAAATAGGAAATTTTTGAAAAATTTCCTATAAAAATAGAAAATTTTTGTCATTAATGTTAAAGATATGCCTATAAAGTAAATGAATTGTAAAACTAAAAAGTCATTGGTGAAAGCTCAAACAATTTCCGAGATCTTGAACTTTTAGGAATTATAGTACAATATGTTTATGATCAGCCTTAACCCTCTCTAGGTATGGTTTCTTTCATGTTCATGATTCATTTGGCAATTTTTATCATAATATTGACAATAACGTCCATTAAATACAAAACGTTAGTGGCCGTGTAAATTAGATGTCAATGGACAACCACTTTTAGATAGTGCAGACTTATTTTTTTTTTCTATTTTCCAATTATGTTGTTTTCACAGACTATGACCATTATCAATGAAGACAGAGACATGAGTTAGTCACAACAGCGTAACATATGGACAGTGGGGTTAAATCGTTCGTTACAATGTATGATATGACCTTATACAAGTATTCACCAAAAAACCGCCCACGGGCGATTTTACACACTTGTTTAATGCTTAAACTATTATAATATCAAATATGTACTTATTTTAAAAATATCTTAACTTCAGTTTCGGTCTAAACTTTCGAATTTTTTGAAAATTTCTCATTTCTAAATAATTTCTTCTTTTTATAGTATTTTTTAAAATTACTTATTTTTATAGCAAATTTTATCAAAAATTTCCTATTTTTATAGGATATTTTGTTAAAAATTTCATATTTTCCAAGAATTTTTTTTTTTAATTTCTTATTTTTATAGGAAATTTTTTTAAAAATATTATTTTTTTAGAAAATTTTTATAAAATTTTATTTTTTTAGGAAATTTTTTTAAAATTTCTTATTTTTATAAGAAAATTTTTTAACAATTTCATATTTTTTTATGAAATTTTTTAAAAATTTCTTATTTTTATAGAAAATTTTTAAAAAATTTCTTTATTTTATAGGAAATTTTTTAAAAATTTCTTACTTTTATAGGAATTTTTTTAAATCTTTCTTAGTTTTATAGGAATTTTTTTCTAAATTTCTTATTATTCTAGGAAATTTTTTAAAAATTTCTTTTTTTTAAAGGAAATTTTTTAAAAATTTCTTATTTTTATAGGAAATTTTTTAAAAATTTCTCATTTTTATAGGAAATTTTTCAAAAATTTTCTTATTTTTTACGAATTTTTTAAAAATGTCTTATTTTTATAGGAAACTTTTTAAAAATTTCTTATTTTTATAGGAAATTTTTTAAAAATTTCTTTTTTTATAGGAAATTTTTTAAAAATTTCTTATTTTTATAGGAAATTTTTTTTAAGATTTTTTTTTTTTAATTTCTTATTTTTATAGGAAATTTTTAAAAATTTCTCATTTTTATAGGAAATTTTTTAAAAATTTCTTTTTTTTTATAGGAAATTTTTAAAAATTTCTTATTTTTATAGGAAGTTCTTTAAACATTTTTTATTTTTATAGGAAGTTTTTTAAATTTTTTTTTATTTTTATAAGAAATTTTCGAAACATTTTTTAAATGTTTCTTATTTTTATAGAAAATTTTTTACAAATTTCTTATTTTTATAGGAAATTTTTAAAAATTTCTTACTTTTATAGGAATTTTTTTTGAAAAATTTCCTATTTTTATAGGTAATTTTTAAAAATGTTTGTCTTTTTATAGCAATTTTTAAAAAATTAGTTATTATTATAGGAAATTTCTTATTCTCATGGGAAATTTTTTTTAAATCTTTTATTTATTTAGGAAATTTTTTTGTTTTTATAAGAAATTTTTGAAAAATTTCTTATTTTTATAGGAATTTTTTTAAAAAGTTCTTATTTTTTAAGGAAATTTTTTTAAAAATTACTTATTTTTATAGGAAATTTTTTAAAAATTTATTATTTTTATAGGAAATTTTTTAAAGTTTCTAATTTTTATAGGAAATTTTTTTAAAAATATCTTATTTTTATAGGAAATTTTTTAAATTTAAAATTTTTTTTTATTTTTATAGGATTTTTTTAATTTCTAATTTTTATAGGAATGTTTTTAAAAATTTCTTATCTTTATATGAATTTTTTAAAAATTTCTTATTTTTTTAGAAAATATTTCAAAAAATTCCTATTTTTATAGGAAATTTTTCAAAAATTTCCTATTTTTATAAGAAATTTTTCAAAAATTTCCCTTCTTATAAGAAAATTTTCAAAAATTTCCTATTTTTATTCACAAATTGTTTGTTTTTATAGGAAATTTTTTAAAAAATTTTATTTTTATACGAATTTTTTAAAAAAATTCTTATTTTTATAGAAAAATTTTAAAAAATTTCCTATTTTTATAGGAAATTTTTCATAAATTTTCTATTTTTATAGGAAATTTTTAAATTTTTTTTTATTTTTATAGGAAATTTTTTAATTTTTTTTTATTTTTATAGGAAATTTTTAAAATTTTTAAAATTTTTATAGGAAATTTTTAAAAAATTTCTTATTTTTAAAGGATTTTTTTTTAAATTTCTTATTTTTATAGGAAATTTTTTAAAAATTTCTTATTTTTATAGGAAAATTTTTTTAAAAATTTCTTATTTTTATGGAAAATTTGAAAAAAAAATCTTATTTTTATAGGAAAAAAATCGTTTTTGTTTTTCAATTTTTACATCAACCTGCCCCACTGTCTGACATTAACACGGTGCATCTTGCAAAAATAATTAACAACTAAATAGTATTGAAAGAAAATTTGTAATGAAATCGAATGAAAAAAATATCTGAAAGGAAAATCATAAAATAAGAAGGAGAGAAGAAAATTGAGACTTACCATTTGAAGAAAGCATGTTGATAGTAAAAAGTGTCGTCGCGTACACGATCCCATGACATAATTATTAAAACATACAGATTTTTTTAAAGAAAGTTTCAATTTTTAAAAAAATATCCAAAAGTAAAATACTTTTTACTTTTGATTGATTTTGAATTTTATAATTTTTAAATTTCACTGGAAACACCTGAATTTGAATTGAGCTTTAACTGGTTGTTGTTTTTGTTGTCTGTCCACTGCCTGTCAATATTTGAATTTCATTCAAAACATGATCAGCGATCACCAAATGCATTTACTAAATTTCTTCGAATTGTAAGTGAGCAAGTGATCGAGTGAGTGTGATAGAGGGAAAAAGAAAATGAAAAAGTGTTAAGCAAATTCAAGGGTATTTCCGGTTTCTTGTATGTTGTTGTTGTTTCTTTTGTTGTTGCTGTCGTTGATGTTGTTAACAGACTTCGTCGTTTTACTCCTGATTAAAAACGATCAACGTTGATTTTTAAAGTAGTCGAGAGAAGTAGTAGTAGAAGATTTTGTATATCTTTTAATTTTGTTGTAAAACAAGTTAAGGAAAAATCTGTTGCTATTATTAATTCTTTTATAGGTGCGATTTAATTAAATTTTATTTAACTAGAAAAGAAAAAGAAACAAATATTGAAAGCACTTTTTGTAAATTTTATATGCACATTTTTTTTAAATTAATTAAATTCCGATGAATTTTCAAAATAATTTATTTTTGCCTGAAGAAATATACCTAAAAACACTTGTATTTTAAAACTTTTTTTACACTTTTATTTTTCAAAACATTTACACAGACAATTTGTTTTCTTTTTTATTGTAATGACTCAATTTTTTTTTTTTTTTTCAATATATTTTTATTAAAGGTTGGTACATTTTTTTATATATCTTTTTTATTTTTTACTTTTATTTTTGGTTTGAAACAAGTACAAGAACACTTTCAACACATTTCCAACGACCACAATTCTCACTATTCAACTCGATACTAAAGACTCTTTAAGTTTTCTGCCAAAGTAGCCATCAACCAGCCATTATTCATATTTTTTTGTTTCGGTTCTGTTTTCCTTTTAACGAACGGATCGTGTAAATGAGAGAATAAACAATCAAGAGCTGGAAAAAAGTGTTGCCAGCAGGCCTGCCAGATTTGCCGATTTATCGGCATTTTGGCGATTTATGACCTGAAAAATAGTTAAGTGCCGATATGAAGATTTTTTCTAGAAAATTGCCGTTTTTTAAGATAATATCGAAAACCAAACTAACTTCAAAGTTTCAAAAGTTTTTTTTTAACATCTATGAAAAATCAGGGGTTAGAAAACGATATAGGTTTTTAATAATTCCGAAACATTAGAATTTACGGAGTCAAAATTTGGAAACAAAATAAAAATTTTTAACAAAAAATTGTGCTATTTTAAATAGTTTCTACAGAAACATTTTTAATATAAACTTTTTTCTATGGAGAAATGTTCAATTTAAAATTGTTTCCGCCGAAAAACTTATACATGAATTTTTTTCTATAGAAAAATGTTGCATATAAAATTTTTGCTGAAGTGAAATTTTCCATTTAAAATGTCTGTTTTCGAAAATTTCCTTATAAAGTTTTATGTAAAGAAAATTTTTTTATATACAATTTTTTGAATAGAAACATTTTTCATATAATTTTTTTTTTTGTATAGAAAAATGTTCGTTTAATATTTTCGGTATCGAAAAATTTTCAACATAAAATTTTTTTGTATGAAAAAATTTTACATATAAAATTTTTTTTTATTTCCATATGGACAAATCCGAAAGATCTTAAACCAAGGACAAAATTTTAAAACAGTCAAAATCGCGTATTTGTGTTTATGAAAAAATTTACCATATATTGATCCTTAAGAATATATATCGAATACAACTTTTTATTGATCTCTTTCTTTATTTGCACCCATCTCGAATTTTTATACATTTTTTAAAAGTTCATAAAAATCGCAAAAAATATCCATTTCGGTATTAAGTCTGCTTAATTTTATACAATTAGATGTAAAATAACCCATCAAAAGTAATTGGAGTGATATAAATAACGTCAAGTTAAAAATGGCTCTCAGTGTGTAGCGTCCGTCACAGAAATAAAGTTTTTTTTAATTTTAAATAAATATATGTATTTAGCCGTTTTGTGAAATATTAAATTGTGCCCAAAAATCGCATTTTAACCACGAACATGAAAAAGGAGATGAAATTCTTGAATAAATAAAACCATTACTTTCACTGATTAACGAATTCTTAAAAAGAAATATGAAATATGAATTTTTTCCTAATAAAAAACATTCAGGTAAAAACTGTCACGTAGCGTCCGAAACTTAAAAATATTTTATGAAAGCTGTTTTGGAATCCTCTGATTTTCCTCAATCTTCAATGCATTTACAAATTTTTTATTACTATGACCGATTTGATGAAAATTACAGAAACACGTATTGAAAAAAAGTCACTTCCATTTTTTGTAGCGTCCGTCACAGCACTTTAAAAGCGAATATCTTTTTCCTCCAAAAGAAGTGCGTAAATTAACAAACGCCATTCGATAGCACAATCACTTCCCTGAAATCTGTGCAAAGATATCTAGTGTAGAACGGCAATGGGATACATTTAAGAATAACAAAATCCGTACAAATGTATTGTCCATATACAATTTGTTGTTTCAAAAAAAATTCCATAAACATTTCTAGCATAGAAAAATTTTCAATAAAAAATTTTTTGTATAAAAGAATTTTTAGTATAAATTTTTTTTTACAGAAAAATTTTCAATATGAAATTTGTTCTAGAGAAAAATATTCATTAAAAATTTGTGCTATAGAAAATTTTTCAATGAATATTTTTTTAATATTCTAATATATTTGTAATATATTTTGGACAATTCCAATTTTTTTCCGATTTCTGAAAATTTTCTGCCGATAATGCCGATTTTTCACGAAAAATTTCTGACAGGCCTGGTTCCATCATTGTACAATTTCCGCCACTTTTTTCTCCTCCATTACTTCGTAATGTATCACAAACAGCCACGAAACTTTTAACTTTCTTATACGAAAGAGTTCCTTGGGCTGAGCTCAACGAATTTTATAGACACTTCAGCTGGAAACTTTGTTTCCTCGACAATAATGTCTGTGCTTTGGCGAAAATGGTCTTCAATGTTATTAGGCTGGGAATGAATATGTCAATTCCAGTGAAAAATATTTCGATCAAACCTAAGTTGAAAACTTGGTTCAATCAGACGCAACGCAAACAGGCAATGGGGTATCCAAACAGGCATGGGGTATCCAACATCCCCTACATGTT
Source organism: Stomorhina lunata (assembly GCA_933228675.1). NCBI lineage: Eukaryota > Metazoa > Arthropoda > Insecta > Diptera > Rhiniidae > Stomorhina > Stomorhina lunata. Next base: position 20,296,688 of record OW121744.1, read on the forward strand.
TCTGCTCTTTGGTCGTTCGTTAAACGACATGAAAAAGTTATGTACGAGCAACGAGCAAATTCTTGCTGCTCTTTAAGGCCATAAGAGTTTTTGTTTGTTCGTTAAACGATTGAATTCTCGCTTGCCGAAAAGTACACAAACTCTGCCTGAGCTCGAAAGAGTATCTGTAACTGTGCCAAAGATATTCTTTGGCGCCCAAGCTGTAAAAGGGGTTTTAGCGGATCTCAACATAAACAAGTTTCCAGTGTCGGATGGTATTGACGAAAGTAAAGTTGTGGCCATGGATATTTCCAAGGCGTTTGATAGTGTGTGGCACGGAGCACTTCTATCAAAACTTATTGCTTTTGGTTTCGGTAATAACTTTTCTCGTTTAATATCGAGCTTCCTCTGAGATCACACTACACGAGTCGTTGTAGATGGGATCTCATTTAAAAACAGTTTCAGAGTGGGATCGTGCGAATAGAGTTGATTTTAATATTGAGGAATCAGATGCTCTTAGTGTTCTGGGCATGAGAATTCAATTTAATGTCCGTTGGACAAATTATATTTTTTAAGTGTCGAAAAAGCGTTCAAGTGCCTCGGTTTTCTGAAAAGGTGTAAGAGATACTTCACTCCAACTTTCGCATACGACACTCTATCGAACGAATTGAAAATTTCCAGAGCATTTAGATTGCAAGTAACAAAGCCTATTTGTATATTAATAAAATAATTATAAAAAGGCCCCGTTTAGATCGTTCTGGTATAAAGTTTCTTTGTTTGCTATATTAAATATTCATTTCTTAAAGGTATTTTGGAAGGCTAGAGCCAAAATCTTTAAAATAAGTTTGGGCTACACCACTTGCTACTCTTAAAATTATTTCTCAAGTATGCACTTAAATATCTTTCATCCAATTAAGACATCACAATCCCAATACAATGGCAACACTTTTAACTGTTTTACAAAAAACAAACGATTCTCACAAGATACAACAAAGACAAAAACAAAACGTAAACAAAACAAAACAAAAAAAAAGACTAACCAAGAAAAACAAAAGAAAGATACGCAAAAGGAATGAATAATAGGAAAAACAACATAAACGATCTTTTAAGTAGCACTTTAAATTGTTTTTGTATAAACAATTATGTATTTATGAAGTTGTTGCTGTTGTTGTTGTTCTTTTATGATGTTTTTGTTGCTTCTGCAGAGACAAATGATGATAAATAAAAATAATAATGAGGAGTAAAAAAAGTACGTTATCATAATTCTGTTGTTAACTACAACAAATGAATGAGTAAAGCGGGACTGTAAGACTGTCAAACGTCATAATTATCTTGTGAACGAAAGAAATTAAAAGACAACAAACAAAATATTTAGTTTCAAGTTAAAATGTATCTCGTAAATACAAAAGTTAATTCGTTATTAAAGGTGTACCTACGAACGTACGTACACTTCATTGAGCAGCCGAAACTAAATACTAAACTATTAAGTACCCAAATACCTACTCATTCTCTTGTACAAATATCTTTTGGAAACAAGTTGCTAAGAGGACTTAAAACACAGGGAGGAAAAGTTAGTGAAATAGCGTATTTCAATAATTTTTAAAATCCATCTTTATATAGGCAATATATGCGGATATATCGGGTTTTTCAACAGGGACGCTACAAAAGTACAGAAATCCGGAGTCCGTGGCCTCAACGTTAAGAGCGCGAATCATCTTCAGCGATGAGGCTCATTTCTGAATGACTTTGTCAATAAACATAATATGCGTTATTGGTCAGACAGCAATCCACACGTACTCCATGAGTCATTATTGCATCCCGAAAAAATTACGGTTTGGTTCGGTTTATGGGCCGGAGGTGTCAGTGGGCCATACTTCTTCTGTGATGATCAAGACCGGCACGTTACTGAGAATGGGAATCGCTACCGTTCAATGATAACCGAATATTTTTTGGCCCCAATTGGATAATATGGACTTAGAGGACATGTGGTTCCAACTGAACGGAGTCATAAGCCACATAGCAAATGTCGCAATCAATTTATTAAAAACCAAGTTTGGAGAACATGTTATCTTGCGAAATGGTCGAAATGGATGAATTTCGTACGAATATCGAACTGCCAATTTATTCTTGAAAACCGTCGAAAATAGGGTTCAGCGTCTGGACTTCTGCAAGCGTGCCCATGGTGGCCATGCAAAAGAAATCGAGTTCCATACATAATGGCATCAAACGTGCTTTTACAGGAATTAAGAACTTCATTGATATATAAAACCGTTTTTGTTTTATTTAAAAACCCTTTATAAGCCACTGTCAAATCGGAATAATTTTACACTGAAAAACACTAACACAAAGTTTGGTTAAGTTAATGTGGATGTTTGATGCCAAGCAACGATTCTGAATGGTCTTAACTTGGTTAGACTTGGTCTTAACTTGGTTAGACTTGGTACGTTCTTCATCTCAACTGTGAACACTGACCTTAAGCCAGCGAGCTAACATGTGCCGAGAGTTCTCCCATAAGAACAAAAAAATATTTGTTGGGACGTCGGGTTAGTAACCCAAACATCCGAAGTTCGGATGTTTTAGGTTCGGATTCCGATCCCTCTACAGAGAAGAACCTTTGATCCAGTTGATGGATATTCTTGATGCATATATGTAAGTGTGATTTGACTGCTGTTTAGGAGTTAAGATGGAATGGCCACGGCGTCGCCAAAACACCGAAAGCTTACCTGCATTACAGCTGCCATGAGAGTAGGCATGAATTTGGTTGCGGATTCATGATCAGCAAAAGAATGCAAAATCACATCTCCAGGTTTACCCCAGTAAGGATAGCGACAATACAAGTCAAAGCTAAGTACATACTTCCATCTGAGCCTGATTAGTGCTCACGCCGCCATAGAGGAAAAAGATGAATATATAAAAGAAGCCTTTTATGATCAACTTGAGGAAGTATACGATAGCTGCCCCAATCATGACGTCAAAATAATGCTGGGTGATTTAAAGACAAAGATTGGGCGATACAGTTGCTTTGAGCCCACTGGTTCAAAAGACATCTGCACGCTATGGCAAAATAATTACACGTCGAACTTTAGAAAGACATCGTGAGAAAAGAAGGAAAGAGAAAAGCCTATTACGAAGAAAAAAGAAAGAAATTGGGAGAAGTGTATTTGATAAAATTGAGATGTATAAGAGTCGAAATGAACGGATGGTTTTTTCAATTGTATTTTCTCCTGGTAGGAAGGGTAAAAAACAAAACAATTATGTACATGTTGTATGTTAACCCATAAACGTACATCTGACAATATTGCTTTATCTGTAATTATGTTTGGTATAAATATCGAGGAATCAGAAGCTCTTGATGTTCTGGGCAGGACTCAACGCATCTTACATCTGTCGAAAAAAGCATTTAAGTGCCTCGGTTTTTTGAAACGGTGTAAGATGTACTTCCATCTGATCTTCTTAGTATTTATACTACTTACATTCGGCCCAAAATGGAGTACAACACCCATTTATGGGCTGCAGCTTCAAAGTCTTTTTTGAACTTCTCGACCTAGTATATGAGAGGGCGAAGGTGCTTATTGACGAATCAGAAGCTCTTAATATTCTGGTTATGAAAATACAGTGCAATGTCCGCTGGACTCCACACATCTTTCATGTGTTGAAAGAAGCACTCAAGTGCCTTGGTTTCTTAAAACGGTGTAAGATTTACTTCACTCTATCTAATCTTCTTAGTATTTATACCTCTCATTTAAGGCGCTTCAGTCTGTTTTGGGGCTTCAAGAGAGAGCAAAGGTGCTTGTCGATGACAGAAGGTATTATTTCACTGGAGCATCGTCGCAATGTGGAAAGCTTTTCACTGTTCTATCGTTTTTACAATGACAAATGCTTTAATGAAATTAGGGAACTTGTTCCCGAATGTAATACTTGCACTTCAGCTAGAGCTCATCCATTTGTGGTCGACTGGCCAGTTGACGCACAATACACTATAGAGAATTCATTAATTTTTAGTACAAATAATTCGTATGTGGAATAAACTCCCCGCAGAAGGGTTCCCCCCTTTTATAATATAAAAACATTTAAAACCAATATCCACAAACACTACTTACTCTATCCTCCTTCCCATTATCTACTTCCTTAGTTCCAATACAATGCGTTGCATATGTAGGGGTCATCCCCTTAGTGCTGGTCCTATAAAAAAAAAAAGTCTTAGAAGAAGACGTCCTTCGATTGAAGCACCAAGTAGAAGGAAGTCTTTTAAAGCTAGGCCTACAAAACTAGAGAATTATGCTCCACTTTTGACCTTCTTCTTCTGTTATCTCTGACTTCCAGTGGAGCATAGGGCCTTGGGATTTAATGGGGTGCAGCTGTTGTCTGGCGTCTCCAGCTACCAGGTATGAACTGTATACAATTCCTACTCTAACCTCCTCGTGGTACATCCTGGTAAACTGAGCAAACTAGTTGAAGATGCGGTAAACAACCCGGCTGGGATTCTAGGTCAGGTCTTATATGAGAGGGAATTATCTTAGAGCCATTCGAACTTATTTGGTCTAAGGGTCTAATATAATTGTACTTGGTAAAGTACGAATATGCAGCGTCTGTTCAACATGTTAGTTGCGGCTGCAAGCGGGAGTCTGTCTCGGATCGACTCATCACCCATCGACTTAGCATTTACGATGTTTTTAAGCATAGACAGAAACAAAATTACAGCATATACTACTCCAAGGGGTTATCATGCGATAAATCCCCCTGCTGCGACAGTTGGCACAAGGATTATGAAAGAACATTATGATGAATGAAACCGACTTTTGACCTTAACAGCCTGTAAATATAGGCCATTTTCCGCGTTAGCACAAACTTTATATACCCTCTTTGCCTAAGGGTGAAGGGTAATAAAATTACTTTTTATATAATAAAATTACTTTTTGAATATCCCACTGGAATTGTAGATGTACTGTTTGTGATCCGAAAGAAAACTTTTGAAGTCGCGATAACTGACACCAGTTCTAGAACTTAACATAAGTTTCAATATTTAGGTCAAGCTAAAATATACTAGACTCGAAACTCCAATCGACTTGAAAGAGGTGCAAATCCATAAATGCAGTACCGTAAAGTTCACATGTCAAAAATTTTCAAATTAATGTTTAATAACCGTTAAATTATGTTCAAAATTTTTATTTATGTTTTAGTTTTTTCCATTTTGTCTAATTTATTCGAATTATAAAACAGGTTTGTTGACCTACACCAATAGAAAATACCAGCATACACACAATCAGTCAGTCAGTTTCTTTGTTTTTGTTGAATTTTCTTAAGGAATTTCTTTTGAACTTTTCATGATTTTTCTTCACGGCTCTCACTCACTAGCCTTTGAGAGTGATACGAGTGAATGTGTGTGTGTGTGTGCGTTTGTGTGCTAATGTGTTTGTGTGGTTGTATGATTCACTAGCACGTTTTTATTGTATTTTGTCATTTTATTTAAAATTTATATTAATTTTTGTTGTTATTTATTCTTTAAATAATTTTAATTAAAACAAAAGTGCACTTTACGTCATAATTTTATTGCTTTGAATTTGTTGTTAATTTTTTTTAGGCTTTTTTCAATTTCGTCTTTTAGCACTAAAATTATTCATCCATGAATTAAACAAAACCACTCACTATGTTTTTTTTTTTAATTTTGTTGTTGTTATTAATTTTATTGTTGTTGTATTTATTTTGTTGGCTTTTTTCATATTATTTTACCTTAAATTTTTAACTTAATCTTTCTTTCAAGATTTTTATAAGCACAAATTTCATCATCACAAAATTTCTAATATTTTTTTTCATAATTTCTTTCAAATTTTTTTTATATTTTTTGTTGTTACATTTTTGTTTAGTATTGACCAATAATTTTTTATTTTATTTACTTAATTCAAAAAAAATAGAAGATTTTTGTTACGGCAACCGACACTAAAATAACTGCAGAACCCGTACAACACCTTTCTTCGGCTTTTACTCGTCAAATGCTGAATGTTAAACTGAAATATCTCTCGGATACCGTTTTTGTATTTGCCCGATACTTGCTCTCTTGTTCGTCATATGTTTACCAATACATATAAAAGATACTTATTTTACTTAAGCCATCTTTACACGGTTTGTTTTTGACATACACTCACTCGCATAAATATAATCGAACTAAGGCGTCAAACAAATTTGTTTAACTCTGTCACCAATTTAATCGCTGACGAAAAATAAAATAATAGTTGACGACAAAAGTTTAGGACATTGTCGTTTAAGTAGCCATTAGGTATTAAATGTAGGACATTGTCTTCTATAATATCCCTGTAGAAATCGAGACTACTTCTTACACGAGTGTAAAGAGTAGTCCACAAGTCCAAAAGTAATCCAAATTGTAATCCAAAGTGTGTCCCAACCCCAAATTTTTAAATTTGGCGCGACTCGAAGCGTCATTGTTTGGCATTTGAACAATTGTTATTGTTTGCTAGCAGAAGGTACGAGGTTAGTAAAAATGCAGCGCTACACGAATAAACAACGCATTCTCATTGTGAAATTGTTTTACCAAAATGGTAAAAGTTTTGCGGCTACATTTCGCAAATTGCGATCAGTTTAGGGTCACAATAATGCTCCAAAAGAGTCAACTGTAAAGAGATTAATGGATAAATTAGCCGAAATTGGGTCTGTTAGTGATGTAAAGACAGCAACGCGATTTCGACCAGGTCAATCGACCGAAAATGTCGCAGCTGTACGTGATGATGTCGCTCAAACTCCATCTACCTCAATTCGACACAGCTCAGCAGATTTGGTATATCCAAATCCACTATGCAGCGAATTTTGACGAAAGATTTGCATCTTCGTGCATAGAAAGTTCAATTGACCCAGGAACTGAAGCCGGATGACCATTGACAGCGTTAATTGGGTATGCTGATGAAAATGAAAATGCTGATTTTGCCGATAAAATAATCTTCAGTGACGAGGCCCATTTCCATCTTGATGGCTTCGTCAACAGGCAGAATTGTCGCATTGAGGGTGAGGAAAATCCTCGAGTGATTCACGAGAAGCAAATGCATCCTCAACGTGTCACTTTGTGGAGAGCCGCTATACAAACGTGGGTCGAGTCTTTGGACTCATCACCCATCGACTTAGCACTTACGATGTTTTAAGCGTGGAAAGAAACAACATTACAAAAAATACTACTACAAGGGGTAATCATGCTACGACAACTAACACAACTATTTCGGAGGTGCCTAATCGATGCAAGAACATTATGATGAATGAAACCATGAGGCTCCACTGGGAGTCAAGGATAACAGAAGAAGTACGTTAGTATTTTCTTAAAGGTGACCTGAGCTTTGGCTTAGAAAACATACGTCATTAGCATATTACAAGTCCTCTAGGATTTTAAAGGATGTCCACAGTAAAGGAGATAAGACAAATATCTCCATTCCTGTGCAAACTTGCTATAAACAAATTTCTCACAGAATTAGATTTTTAAGATTTAATACCATCGCATACGCAGACGATTTCGCTATAACGGTTTCAAGGAAATTTCTCAACACTTTGTCACAGCGTCTTGACGCAGCTCTCGACATACTTTGCTGTTGGAGTATTTATAACGGCCTGGGAGTCAATCCCACTAAAACGGAACTTGTACTTTTCTCGAGGAAATACAAAACACCCACTCATACACTTCCTAGATTAAGCGGCCATATACAAAGCATTCAAATGTTTGAGACACCACAGAATATACGACAGGGATATTCGTTTCTGTATCGATAGTCAGGCTGCCATAAAATCCCCATCTAATGTCCACACGACATCTGTTCTAACTCGCGAATGACTAGCATCTCTTAATGAGATGGCGAGACATTGTAATATTGAACTTTTCTGGATACCCGGGCACAACAACATACCTGGTAGCTCCACTGCGAACAAACTTGCTGAATCCGGTGCTCTCCTGAGTCAGGATAACATCAACCAATTTACGAAATTTCCGCTATCCGCCTGCAAATCAGTAGTTAGGCAATCCCTTTATGGATCAGCGCAGAACACCTGATATATTGAAAATACTTGTTCAATATTCAGGCAAACATAGTCCACCTTCGACATTAAACGTTCAAAATGCTTGGTATCTCTGCCTCGCCATCGTCTCGAATCTCAACCTGCTTATTTGGGTTTTATGCCAGAAGACTTAACCTTCAACACTATGACTACTGTCGTAGTTGTCACAACATCGAAGAAGAGGAGACAGTAACTCATCTTCTCTGCCACTGCTCCGCTCTTTCTATTTTAAGGGCTCTAACTCTGGGGACACTTTTTCAGCATAATTTATCTGATCTGGCGAGTACTGGCATAAAATAGACCCATTTATCAATGCTTCAGGCTGGCTTGAATAAGCCTCTTATTCTTCTTCTGTTATCCTTGACTCCCAGTGGAGCATAGGGCCTCTTATTGATGGTCTGAAATTAAGGACTTTTTGTTTTTCTATTCCAGTCTATCCCTTGCTGGTACCACAAAGGGGCCACTTCTAGGATCCAAGTGGCGCTTACTTATCGTCGACTGCCTGCCTAACCTAACAGATCAAAAATGTATCAGAAATCGATCGATTTGAAAACTATCGATTTTCTTCACATACTGGATAGTATTTCGAAAATATTTTCACTATATTTTCACTTTCTGAGTCGAATAATCGATGTCAGTCCGTCCGTCCGTCTTTCTGGCTGGACCCCCATGTAAACCATGTAATCAAAGTACAGGTCGCAATTCTATATTATTTATATTCTATAATTTGATTAAATTTGGCACAGTGGCTATTAAAATTTATCAAAATCGGTCCATTATTTATGGTACCTCCCATAGGTCCCGCTCCCCGGAATTGATATATTGGCCACAAATACCAATATTTTTTTATGAAATTGTAAAACGCTTATGTAAACTTAAATCACTGTACCAAATTTCGTTGAAAAGTGTCCACATTTGACCATAGATCCCGTACAAACTCTTCTTTAAAAATGCACTAAATGAGAAAAAAATCACTAAAACGCTCGTAAATAAAGATAATGAGAATTTTGCATACATAACTTTTGTAACAATAGTAATCAACCAAATTTCGAGACAATCGGTCCACATTTGACTCTAGCTCTCATATAAGTCCAAACGACGGAAACAGATTATATACATATATAAATTTTGGGAAAATGTTTGTGTGATGGCAAAATTTAGCAAATATTTGTCTTTATACAGGAAAAACAACACTGTTGACCTTAGAGGTGAAGGGTATCGTATGGCGGGCTTGGCCGGCTATAGCACTTTCTTACTTGTTTAATATAATTTTATATGTTAAGAATCATTTCCTATATAAAATTCTATTCCAAAAAAATTGGTATAAATTAAATAAAATTTTTATCAGTAATTTCTTTATGAAAGAAATTCTAGAGGATATTTCTACAATAACCGCCCTCTACATGTCAAATAACGATATTATTTATTAAATTATTTTCTCCGGCAACACTTTTTTGTAGTCAAGTGTCTGGCATCACCTTGTTGTTGTTTTTTATATGGCATCTGGCATCATTTGTATTTGAAATTTCTATTGTTTATCACCCGGCTCGATTATCATAAATTTAAACATATTTTGTTTATTAAAATTTGTATTTAAAACTCGTTTGGCTAAAAATTAAAAGGTATATTTGTATTCTTCATAACTCCAAATTACTTAATGTCCCGATGGATACGAAGAATGTTCCGAATCAAAGCTTTCGCATCAAAATGCTGGCAAATGATAGTGTGATTTTAGTGGAAGCGGACAAATACGAGTCAGAAATTTTCATGCCTCAAATAGTAAATGGGCGCATAGCATTTGTTAATATAATACCCTATCGGAGATGCTGTCAGATAAGTCAAAAGAATGTACTACATTTTGCACCGACTGGTACAAAATCGAACGCTACATGTGGCAAAGAATCAAAGTTGTTAATTACGAACAAATTGGGCAGATGGTCATCAGGTGATGCGACAACTCCTGTGGCAAGAGCTCCTCTTGCTAATAGCACACCTGTCGACGAGAATAAAAAACCTAGTAGTGCCAAAAACAATCTTAGAAGTATCATCAGTTCATGTCCTAAAGAAGATTTTTCAAATCCTTATTTCGCCATGCCTGAACCTAAAATAAAAGTATTTAAATCAAGTTCACGAACATTGGAAACTCTAAGCCCTCAAAGTGCCACACTTAATAGACAATCTACTGATGACAGTCTCCCCTCTCCAGAACCTCTAAGAAGAGCAGCAAAATATAGTCCCCGAATGTTGGAAAAATCTATGCTAAATCTTCACAATGCTAAGATATCAAGGCTTTATACCAATTCTGCAGATGGAACACCTAAAAAAGTTGGACGTTTGGTTCTTTGCAACAGAAACAGAAGTAGTCAAAATAATTCCGCCAATAGTTCTATATTAAATGGTAGCTTTCAGCTTTGCAGTTCACCTCTCAGATCAAACAACTCCAAATCAACTGCATCAGCTGCAGCATCTATAGCAAAATGGCAAAAAGTTTTAACACCTATTCGAACTTATTCTCGAAAAAACAAGAAACAGGCCCCGCCTATTGGAGTAGGTAGGGAACAAAAGAACTACAAAATGAATAAAGTATTACCTAACTTTATGATGAACCCAACACAATGTCCAGATGTTTCGCTACAGATTGAAATAAAAAAACGTAAATTGATAATGGATAAGAAATGTTGCATATCACCCAAGACCTTCAAACGGCAACAACAAGAACCTGTAGAGACATTTAGGAAGCCAGCTAATGCTTCAGAATTTAGTTTGAAGAAGCCTTTTGTAAACAGACAATCCGGGGGCATGAGTGCTTTTGATATGTTAACGAACTCCAATAGGCATCGTACTATGGCGGAACAGTTAAATAATCAATTTCGCAAAGGTTGTGTAAATAAGGCCTCCTCCACTTATGATAAATACAAAGTTTTATGTAAAGTACCAGAGTTGCAGCAGGATAATCAGGTTTTAGAATTGAGTCAGAATCATTGTACTTAGCTAATGAAAGAAATACTAATGGAACCAAATCTTAAGATTTTTTAAAAATTGATTTTGGAAAACTGTATGTATTTTTTAATTGATAATACTAAATTATTTTTTGTATTTTTTACTTAAAATTAATTTGGTTAATTAATTTTGATTATGGCAACATTTATCGCCTGTTCTTTATATGAAAAGTTTATAGGGAAAAAGTATTTTGGCTTTCAACTTTTACAATACTTCGTCCCTATTGCTTTTGATATTTAAGTTCCAGCTGTTAATGAGAACTTTCGTTATATGTTATCGTAAATAACTCAAATTCAAAATTATATATAATCAGGCATGTCACAAATTCCGTTCGGAATTGAAACCATTCCGTAGTTGAATTCCGATCGAAATGGTTTTAGGTTTCATAGATTCCGAAAATTTTTAAATGCTCTTAAACGATTTTTTCAATTTAAATCAGTAACTCTATCTTTGTTTCAATAAAAACCGTGATAAGTTAAGGAAATTGTTTAAATATTGAAAAACGGAATTGAGTTCTGTGACATGGCCGGATATTTTAAAATTTTGTAAAAAAAATTATTTAATTTCTATATTTTCAATTAGTTTCTTATATTTTTTACTTATATTGATTAATATTAAAACAAACGAATACTGATCTTAAATACAAAATATCTATAAGTTTTAAGTCATATTCAAAACAATTAAAAGTTACAATTACAAATTATTGTACATTTCTTATATTTTTATAAATTCACAAATGAATTTCCAAAAATATTCCGGTATGTGATGGAAATCGATCGATTTCAGATATATTTTTGAGATAATTTTCCCCACTTCCACAAAAAATTCAAACCAAATTAAAGATATGAGTCAAAAGGACTAAAGCCCAAATTTTAATTTTTGGGGGAAATAACCGAAAATTTATCTCAAATCAAACAATTTCCATCACATGCCGTATTAAGTTAAATTATTTTAAGTTTCAATTTAAACAAAATATTCTGAGAATATTGAAAGATTTAAAACAAAATTTAAACTTTTTTTAAAAAATTACATAAAAGCCTTATTTTTATAAATTGGTAAAGAATTAAAAAAACAAATTTGAAATAATTTTTTTTCAACTTTTGATATTAAAAAAATAAGAAGAAATTTGTAAACATTTAAGTTAACTTTTATTAAAAAATACATAGATACAGGCTAATATTTTTATAAATTGGCAAATGAATTTGAAAAAATATTGTAAAAAATTATTAAGTTTAAATTTGAAAAAAATATTCTGTGAATATTAAAGAAAAAATAAGAAAATATAAACAATTTAAGTTAACTTTTGCTAAAAATGCGAGACAGGCCAGTATTAAAGTTAATTTATTTAAAATATTATGGCCTAATTTTATTTGTGTAATTTTGTAAAAATTTGCTCATGTAAAAAGATTTAAATAGAAATAAATGAAAACTGAAAAAACCATTTGGTTCTGGAAAACATGCTCCATTGATTTTATATAAAATATAAATATTTTTATTTTGACCCTTAAAATTTTTTTCATAGAAAATTTTCGACTTAAAATTTGTTTAAAGAAAAGTTTTCGTGGTATCTTTGGGATACAAAATTTTTTGTAGAAACTTCTCGATAAAAAAATAAATTTTCGTCCTGATATTTTTTTATAAAAAATTGCACGCGGAAATTTATCGACACAAAAATTTTTCTACAAATATGAGTCTAGGTCAACGTTGGCCAAATGGAAAGCGTTTTGAAATGGGAGCGCTCAATCTGAGAATTGTATTTGTTGTATGTTTTGTTATTGTTATGTATTGTTGGTTTAGTATACTTCATAGGCCACGTTTTGAAAGATTTTTCTCTACTTGGTCTTTTCATCGAAATTCCTGTATTCCTCTTCTATCATTAGGGGGCCGTTTTTATTCTAATTTTAGCTTTTTCATAGTAACTGTTTTTTCAGGAGTGGGTTACTAGCCCGACGCCCTAACCCTAAATTGACATTGGCCCTTTTAGTACCAAGCCACAGATTTTATTCAATTATTCATAAAAACGTTTTAAAAACGGACTTTCTTAAACATTTTAAAGTTCTTTTAATTTAGTCAAAATCATTTATAATGGAATTGTTACTTTTTGGTGAGAAAGTCTACATGTAAAGTCACATAAATTTCAATGGTGCTGTTTTGAGATTTATTTAGATAAAAACTATTTTAAATCTATTTGATTCTTTACATTTAAGCATGTAACAGACACTCATTAACCCATTCTTGCTTTTCATGACAGGACTCATCCTGGTTGGCATGACTTTCAGGACAATGAGCCAATGTATGATACCACACACAAATATCGATTAATAAGGAATAGTCATCACAATTGTGAGTATTGCGCAATTCGATAAAGTTTAATTTGTCATGGATAGCTTCTTTGTCTAAAAAATATTAAAAAAAAAAAAAATGGATATAAATTTCTGAGATCGTTTAGAATCCTTTAATTATTACTCACTCAATTTACTGCATCTTTCGAAGGCTTTCAAATACATTAAATTGAAAGCTTCGTCGGTGATTTCTTTATCGAGAAATGTTTTGACGGCGGCTAAATCAATTTCGGAACCATCATAAATTTTAAATTCTCTATACATGCAGTCTAAAAGGCACTAAGTTGGATAAGTACAAAAATAGAAAACATTAAAAAATGATGGTAAAGCTAGAGCAATATATATAATGCAATTTTTTTATAAAAGTTCTAATTGAGAGGTGAACTGAAAAATTATAGCCTAAATAGAAAGAATATATTTTTTAAAATCTTAAAAACAGTCTCAGCTATTTCGATCAACTTTCCTTAACGATCATCAAAAATATTTGGAGACTTTTTTTATGTTTTGGGCCGTCCGCTCCGTGAAACATCGCCAGCGCTCATTTTTTCAATTTTAAACCTATCAAACCTTTTCTTAAAGGCTGATTTTCCTAGTCCAGAGTCCTAGTAATGTTCATCAAGCCAAGTATGGTCTTCAACAATATTTTTTCAACTTTACAATAATTTTTTTTAACGATCAAAAAACGCTATATCTCAGAAACTAAATGCCCGACAGCTGTATAATTTTATCATATCTTTCGAAAGTAAGGGCTACTTAAAAATAATTTGAATTTAATGCTAGAGGCATCAACTATGTATCAGCCCACCTTTTAGGCAAATTTAAACCATTTATTTTATCATAACTATTACCTCCTGAGAAAAGGTATCATTTGCCAGTAAAGTATCAATACAGGACTCCGATATATACTTGGGGCGTCCGTGACAACAGCCTATAAATTGTTCATCCAGTTTAACAGGATCATCATGGCAATGTTCAGCCCATGTGAAAATGATTAGATTCAATAATATTAAATAATATAAATCCATTTTTTAATGATATTCTTGTGGCTCAATAGACAATTAGTAACTGAAAGTTTACTGATTCATTTTTAAAGTTTTAATATTATTTTTTTTTAATTGTTCAAATTTTTTAATTGCTACTTGATATAATTTGTCTCTTGTAAAATTTTAAATTGATCTTTATACATTTTGTTTTGTTAAAATGTAATTAACATGCAATTTTGTTGTAATTCAATTAAGTTTTTTGATTGCAGGTGATAATTAACAAATTATGAAAGAAGATATATCAGTTAATGATTCAGAAAAGTTGTATAGAAAAGTTTTCTATAGAAGAAGTTTTCTATAGAAAAGTTGTCGGTAGAAGGAGTTTTCAATAGAAACGTTATCGGTAGAAAGAGTTTTCTTTAGAAAAGTTGTCTGTAAAAAGAGTTTTCTGAAGAAAAGTTGCCGTTGGAAAGAGCTTTCTGAAGAAAAGTTGTCGGTAGAACAAGTTTTCTATAGAAAAGTTGTCGGTAGAACAAGTTTTCTATAGAAAAGTTGTCGGTAGAACAAGTTTTCTATAGAAAAGTTGTCGGTAGAACAAGTTTTCTATAGAAAAGTTGTCGGTAGAACAAGTTTTCTATAGAAAAGTTGTCGGTAGAACAAGTTTTCTATAGAAAAGTTGTCGGTAGAACAAGTTTTCTATAGAAAAGTTGTCGGTAGAACAAGTTTTCTATAGAAAAGTTGTCGGTAGAACAAGTTTTCTATAGAAAAGTTGCCGGTAGAACAAGTTTTCTATAGAAAAGTTGTCGGTAGAACAAGTTTTCTATAGAAAAGTTGTCGGTAGAACAAGTTTTCTATAGAAAAGTTGTCGGTAGAACAAGTTTTCTATAGAAAAGTTGTCGGTAGAACAAGTTTTCTATAGAAAAGTTGTCGGTAGAACAAGTTTTCTATAGAAAAGTTGTCGGTAGAACAAGTTTTCTATAGAAAAGTTGTCGGTAGAACAAGTTTTCTATAGAAAAGTTGTCGGTAGAACAAGTTTTCTATAGAAAAGTTGTCGGTAGAACAAGTTTTCTATAGAAAAGTTGTCGGTAGAACAAGTTTTCTATAGAAAAGTTGTCGGTAGAACAAGTTTTCTATAGAAAAGTTGTCGGTAGAACAAGTTTTCTATAGAAAAGTTGTCGGTAGAACAAGTTTTCTATAGAAAAATTGTCGGTAGAAAGTGTTTTCTATAGAAAAGTTGTCGTTGGAAAGAGTTTTCTATAGAAAAGTTGTCGTTGGAAAGAGTTTTCTATAGAAAAGTTGTCATTGGAAAGAGTTTTCTATAGAAAAGTTGTCGTTGGAAAGAGTTTTCTATAGAAAAGTTGTCGTTGAAAAGAGTTTTCTATAGAAAAGTTGTTGTTGGAAAGAGTTTTCTATAGAGAAGTTGTCGGTGGAAAGAGTTTTCTATAGAAAATTGTAGTTAGAAAGAGTTTTCTATAGAAAAGTTGTCGGCAATAAGATTTTGTTAAAGAAAAGTTTTCGTTGGAAAGAGTTTTCTAAAGAAAAGTTGTCAGTAGAAACAGTTCTCTATAGAAAAGTTGTCGGTAGGAAGAATTTTCTATAGAAAAGTTTTCGTTTGGAAGAGTTTTAATAGTTTATTGCAAAAGTTGATAGTATTATTTAATTTTTTCTAAAAAATTAAAAATTTTTTAACTTTGAAACAGAAGAAAAGCACAAAACGTTAAATTTAATATTTTTATTTGTTTCTAAACTATTCTCTATTTACATTAACTATTTTAAATTAAATTTAATTAATTTATATACATTACTTAGATTAAATAAATAAAAATTTAATTGAATTAAAATTCTACACTATAACAAGAATTTTATCGATAATTTTTCAAACCTTGTGGTATTGAATTATTAATTAAAATTTACTATGTACTTATAACTCCTAAACTACAAATAAATTATACTTTAAATAAACATTAAGTACAAATAACTACCAACTAAATTGTTTGATAAAATCATTTTATAACACCTTTTTATAAACCAATATTAAAATGCCTATCGTTTTGAAATCGTTGGACTGGAACACATAATGTGGCATGAATAATAAAATACTTCTATTCCATGATTCATCTTTTTTTACAACGGAAACAAGCTTTGAAAGCTCTTTTAAACGATCGTATATTATGGATAACTTGTTCCTAAAACAAACAAAAATTTAATAATATTGATTAAATTTTTTTAAATAATTCAATTACACACCTGCATCAGATTGAAACACATAGCAATTAAGGCCATGCCCAGCAGCAGATAAACGGCACATAGTATAAAGCTTAGTTCTACTTTGTCTTTGTCAGCAGTTATCTGAAATGGGTAATTATTTGATAAAAATGATCTAAACTGACTCATAGCAATCAACTTATGCTTACCACACGATCACCCGGCACAAGATCACCAAAGCCAATACTGCTTAAAGATATAAAGCAGAAATAACTTCCATCTAAATACCCCCACGATTCCCATTGGCCAAATAACAAGGCACCCCATAAAATGTAACTGTAATGATATAAGAAAATAGGAAATCTATTAACAACTCTATAGGAAAATTGTCATATGAAAATGTCATATAGAAAAGTTGTCGGTAGAACAAGTTTTCTATAGATAAGTTGTCGGTAGAACAAGTTTTCTATAGATAAGTTGTCGGTAGAACAAGTTTTCTATAGAAAAGTTGTCGGTAGAACATGTTTTGAATGATGATTGAATGATGATATAGACTTCGCATATACAGTCCCTAGTTGCGGTTCTAATTTGTTAGTAAGGTTACGTATGTCTATATAATGTTATATTTGGTATTTTTTTAAGCGTTAAAAACGAACCTTATCATTATAAAGACACACACAGTCAGCGGTACGGTTATTTCATCAGTACTGCCCCGAATTTCACGTTCTATATCAGACTCATCGTCATCATCGAATAAGTCCAACACATTTAAGTCGGGACGCTCACGTGAGTCTTTCCAACTTCTGGACGAACTTGAAGAACTTTCAGTCTCATCGCTATAATAACTGGTAGCACTATCCGAACTATTGCTACTACTTGTACAAGAATCATATTTACCACGCCGAGATTCTTCCATATCGGCCAGCTAAAATTGAAAGGGTTATATTAAAAATATTTATACAGATTAGAAATTTTTGTATAAAAAGACTTACAGCTTTGCTCATCATCATTTGCTTGATTTTACGACGTTCTCGTATTAATCGTCTTCTCGCCACTCCTGGACAAATGCGACACAGACACACTTTCGAATAAATCCATTTAAAAGATTTTGCCAAAACATCGCCGATATTGGAGAGATATAAGAGGAATAGAGGCATGCCTATAATGGCATAGACAATGGTAGCCAATTTGCCCCAATCGGAACGTGGTGAAATGTTGCCGTAACCTATAAAGTGTTTCAAGATCGGTTGTTGTATTTGTGTATACTTATATTAAATGGTAGAATTTACCTATTGTTGTTATAACGGTTAAAGAGTATAAAAATGCACCGGAAAAGCTCCATTGTTTGTTTATATCTTGACCCACTATATGATTATGTACCACTGATCTCTGGAACTCTAGTAATATTTCGTTAACTCTGTAGAAAAGGAAGATGGCAAAAGAAGTTTTTGATAAAATATCTTAAAAATTAGTACTCTCGAATTTAAAAAAATTTTAGATTGTTTTAAAATGAAAATTTTTTGATTATCTGATATTTTGTTAATAATCTGATATACCCACCTTTTCTTATATAACTGCCTATTATAAAATCCTATATTGTTTGATGTCTCATGCCAAATACGCTCCAAACATTCGGCAGTAAAATTACGCGTTAATAGTCCGTATTTTTCCGGTACCA
Organism: Stomorhina lunata; assembly: GCA_933228675.1. NCBI lineage: Eukaryota > Metazoa > Arthropoda > Insecta > Diptera > Rhiniidae > Stomorhina > Stomorhina lunata. The sequence continues at coordinate 20,314,921 of OW121744.1, forward strand.
CATCTTTGCTGGCTTCGTATTCGAAGATCTCGATCGCCTGAAAGACAAAGGCCCCACCTATTGTGTACAATATCACCAGCAATATAATGCCAACATTACTGAACATAAACGCAGTAAATTTTCGAAAGTGATCCTTAAAACGCTGAAAGGGTGGTTTCTCTTTTCGACGAATCGAATTACGAGGCGTGGACATTTTTTAGTTTGGCGACCTCTTTTGGATTTTCTGCGATTTATTTGGTCCTCCTACTTAGTTTTCGAGTTATTTTGTGCTATTTAAATCTTCTTCGATATTTCGTAAATGGTTTCAGAGGTGTTTTGTGATGACCCCTTGAATTTGTTGAATTATTTGCGGATATCGTTTTGCTTGACATTCTCTGAACTGAACATGTGTTGGGGTTTTGAGAATAATGTTAAGGGCGGGAATTTTCAAAATTTGTATTTGGGAACTGTAAAGACAAAATAAAATTTCAAATTAAAATATTGAATTTTCAACAACAAAATTTTTATTATATTAAGAAAAAAAATTGTGGAAAATTTTTTATAAAAGAATTTTTTCGAAAATATTCTATAAAAAAATTTAATATTGAAAATTTTTTTAAAACATTTTTATCAAAAATTTTTCTATAAAAAAGGTAAAATATTCAATACAAAAATTTCATGGAAAATTAATTTTTTATAAAAAATATTGTATCAAAAATAAAATTTCAAAACATTGAATTTTCTACAACAAAATTTTTATCGAAAATTAAAAAAAAATATGACAAAATTTGTATAAAAGAAATTTTTCGAAAATATTCTATACAAAAAGTTTATATTAAAAATTTTCTTTTAAAAAACTTTCTCTGAGAAATTTTCTATCAAAAATAAAATTTAAAATTCAAATATAATATCAAAAATAAAATTTCAAAATATTGAATTTTCTACAACAAAATTTTTATCGAAAATTAAAAAAAAAATATGACAAAATTTGTATAAAAGAAATTTTTCGAAAATATTCTATACAAAAAGTTTATATTAAAAATTTTCTTTTAAAAAACTTTCTCTAAGAAATTTTCTATCAAAAATAAAATTTAAAATTCAAATATCAAAAATAAAATTTCAAAATATTGAATTTTCTACAACAAAATTTTTATCGAAAATTAAAAAAAAATATGACAAAATTTGTATAAAAGAAATTTTTCGAAAATATTCTATACAAAAAGTTTATATTAAAAATTTTCTTTTAAAAAATTTTCTCTGAGAAATTTCCTATCAAAAATAAAATTTAAAATTCAAATATTGAATTTTCTACTACAAAATTCTTAACGAAAAATAAAAAAAAAAATATATGAAAAAAATTTTTTAAAAATATTCTCCACAAAAATTTCAATTGAAAATTTGCTCTAAAAAAATTTTATCAAAACTTCTATAAAAAATTTCATATTGAAAATTTTCTCTAACAAATTATTTTTATCAAAAATTTTCTATAAAAAAGGTTATATCAAATTTTTTCTATCCAAAAATTTTTATAAAAAATTTTCTGTGATATACAAATCTGGCAACACTGGTCACCTGTCAAAAATATATATGTATAGATACACATTAAACATAAGAAAGATCTAGAATTAAAATGAATAATTTGAATTAACAGAACAACACGTGTTTTCCTTTTGCTCCTCGATACTTATGGTCACCACAGATTTTGGCGACGAGGTTAAAGTTTTTTCAAGTGCAAATTACAGAGTGCAATGGATCCAGTACAATTCTCAGAATTTATGAAAGCGCAACAAGATTTAATGGCGCAAATGATGCAAATGGTAAACCAAGGACGAGGTGCTGTGCAAAGTCCTCCTACCACAAATTCCGCTCTACTACCCAATTTTGAAAACTTTGACTCCTCCAAAGAGTCATTTAGAAGCTATGTGCAACGTTTCAAAAATTACACGGAGATGAAAGGTATCTCAAACAACAAGGAATACTGTTCCAAATTACTTTTGAACTCGATGGGAGCAAAATTTTTTAACATGGCAAGTGCATTAACAGCGCCGAAGAACCTTAGCGAGGTACAGTATGACGACTTATTGAAGATTCTGGAAACGCACCTTTCACCAAAGAAGAATGTCCTAGTGAGACAGCATCAATTCCTGTCAAAGTACCAATCAGAGGGACAATCTATTGCAGAATATGTGGCGTCATTGCGATCGGAAATAGGGGATTGCGAATTTGTGTCATCGTGCCAATGCAGATCATCAGTAGCCGAATTATTTTTACGTGCCCAATTTATACGGGGCATTTGCTACAACAACGTACGAGAACAGCTTCTTCAGTCGGAATTATCAAAATTCGAAGACATTGTGGCAAAGGCTATTACTATTGAAGCAGCCAGGTTGGACTCCAAGGAAATGACCGTGAAATCAACACTACCAACATCTGTTAATAGAATTGTCAAATCGAGAAGCAATAAAGTTGAAAGTAAAGCAGTACAACAAGGGAAGGTCAGTTACAAGAAACTTGGTATCGAGGGTTTATGCTTGCGTTGTGGCAGAAATAATCATTTTGCTAAAGAGTGCCGAACGGACAAAAATAAATTAAAATGTTCTGGATGTAATAAGAAAGGTCATGTAGTAAAGGTCTGTATAACTTCGTTAAGTAGATCATCAAATGCAGTGGGTTCGCATAGTGCAAATGCAGCAAATCAAATAAGCCATGATGAAGAATATGGGGTATATAAGGTGGTTGAGGTGTATCAAAACAACAGCAGCAATGCGAATGTAGAACGTTATTATACAGACATCGAGATCGAGGGTAAGGTGGTTAAGTTCGAGGTTGACTCTGGGTCAGGATTTACGTTCCTTCCTAGAAGCCAGTATAACAGCTTAAAGTTAAACACGAAAATAATTCCCACAAACATCGTATTTCGTTCATATACGCAAACAACATTTATTCCTGACGGAAAAATAAAAGTAGAAGCCAAATATAATAACTCAACTATTCGTGATGAAATCTACATTGTTCCTGATGGTTGCTCTGCTCTACTGGGCCGTTCATGGATAAGGCGTTTACACATAAACTTGAACGAGCTAGATGGTACTTCTCACATATCCACCACAACTGATATTAATCAGGTAAGCGAAATTGATTATATTATTGAGGAATTTTCTGAAGTGTTTGAGGAAAAAATTGGTTGTACGAGTCAATACAAAATATGTTTAAAATTACGGGAAGGAGCTACTCCTATTTTCAATAAAGAGAGGCAAATTCCATACTCTTTAACGGAACGTGTTGAAAATGAGCTGGATGCCTTAGAACGTGCTGGAATTATAGCCAAAACAACAAATAGCGACTGGGGGTCGCCGTTAGTGGTGATACCAAAGGCAGATGGGGGTGTCAGGCTCTGCGTCGACTATAAAGTGGGCGTGAATCAGCGCTTAGTCGATGCTCATTATCCTATTCGGAAAATTGAAGACATTTTTAATAGCCTTCGTGATTCACGTTATTTTTGCAGATTAGATTTATACAAGGCCTACCTACACATTCCAGTGGACGAGCAGTCTAGCATTGTGCAAACCATTTCGACTCATAGAGGTACATACAAAATGCTAAGATTGTCATTTGGTATTAAAACGGCACCTGCCGAATTTAATAGAATAATTGACCAAATTTTACGAGACGTACCAAAGACAGAGTCATACTTCGATGATATTATTGTGCACGGATATTCTATTGAAGAATGTATTTCCAATTTGAGAGCTTGTCTTTTACAATTGCAACGTTTCGATTTGCATCTCAATCGAAATAAATGCTCGTTTTTCAAGAAAAGTATTGAATTTTTAGGCCATATCGTTGAATTTAATACGATAAAGAAATCGCCAACAAAAGTGTCAGCTATTCTTAATATGCCCAAACCAGATACGGTAGAGAGCCTCAAGCGATTTCTAGGTATGACTACGTACTACTCGCGATTCATACCAAACATATCCTCATTAACCACCCCCTTAAGGAACCTTTTAAAAAAAGATGCTAAATTTGTCTGGACCAATCAATGTGAGAAGGCATTCAACAACCTTAAGCAAGAATTGGCCAGTGATAGAGTATTGATGCCTTATAACCCCAGTTTAGACGTCCAGTTAGCTTGTGATGCAGGCCCTACGGGCATTGCGGGAATCTTATCGCACGTATTCGATGGCCAAGAACGACCAATCGCGTATGCGTCGAGAGCGTTGTCGTCCGCCGAGCAAAATTATTCTCAACTTGACAGGGAAGCTCTATCAATTATTTTTTCTGTGCAGCATTTTCACGAATACTTATTTGGACGCAAATTTACTTTAATAACAGACAACCAACCGATAATGAGAATTTTCCATCAAACGTCAAAACTCCCCCAAATGACATCAGCACGACTACAACGGTACGCAGCATATTTATCTGGTTTTGATTACGAAATACAATTAAAGAAAGGAGTCGACAATGTAAATGCTGACTGCCTATCCAGAGCGCCAGACAGAGTTTCTAAATTCCCTGAATGTTCCATCAATCAAGAAGTGCATCTAATTTACAATGAGAAAGTTGAACAAATATGTAACTCAAAGATTAATTATCAATCGCTCCGAGATGAAACTCGTAAAGATACTTACCTAATGGGAATTATTCAAAAACTTAAGAAATTTAACAATAACGAGGATATCGATCCCGAATTTACAATTGATAATGGCGTACTTTTCAGAGGGCAAAGAGTCGTAATACCAAAAACCTTACAAACCCACATTCTACAGGAACTCCATTATACCCACCTTGGCATAACGAAGATGAAACAATTGGCACGTCGTTGCGTATATTGGAAAGCCATTGATAGAGACATTGAACAATTGGTGCGATCCTGTCCGCCTTGTGCAATTGTAAAAAGTTCTCCAGCAAAAGTCCAACTTCATCCCTGGGAAGAACCAGAGGAGAATTGGCAACGCGTACACGTAGATTACGCAGGTCCTTTTCAAAATAATTTTTACCTTGTGGTAATGGATGCAAAGTCGAAGTGGGCCGAAATCGGTGTTACCCGAGCAGCGCCATCTTCGTCTTCAACAATTGAAATATTAAAACAAATTTTTTCAAGAAACGGTTATCCAAACTTTCTAGTTTCAGATAATGCCACCGTATTTACAAGTGAAGAATTTAAACAATTTTGTAAAAACTGCGGAATTTTTCAAAAATTCATAGCACCGGGCCACCCTGCCACCAACGGGCTCGCAGAGAGGAATATACAAACCTTAAAACACAAATTAACAACAATGATAGATGAGAATACACCAATCCAAGAGAAAGTACAAGAAATTCTTTTTAAGTATCGTGCTACCCCACTCAGAAATAATAAAACTCCAGCAGAACAATATTTAGGAAGACAAATCCGTATACGTTTGGATGCACTCAAACCACCAAAATTTAGCAAAACGCAGTATCCAAAGAGTATGGCTAGGCAGCTTTTTGAGGGTGAGAGAGTCATGGCTCGTTATTATTCCGCCAACAAGATGACATGGAAGACTGGCAAAATTACTAAAAAACTCGGTAATCTTCATTATATAGTTCAATTGGATAATGGATTCGTTTTCAAACGGCACATTAATCAGTTACGCCCAACTAATGTCCAACTCAATATTCCAAAGATCACTAACGAAGAATTCATTGTTCAAAATGAAAACAATAATCAACAAAATGTAAACATTGAGGATGTAGTAGAGGTACCCGACAGTTCAACAGACCCAACAGTTCAGCAAGCACCGTCATCGACTCAACAAAGCGAATCACCATATCAACGACCGCCTCCAGCAAGCACACAGCCACCAGATACAGTGTCACGTCAGAGGACTTCAGGAAGAACTCGTAGAATACCACGTCATTTAAATGATTATATAATAGATTCTGAATAATGTTATTAATCTTTGTATTATCATTATTGTATTATTTAAATAAATTTGAAATAAGGGTGAGAGAGTTGTGATATACAAATCTGGCAACACTGGTCACCTGTCAAAAATATATATGTATAGATACACATTAAACATAAGAAAGATCTAGAATTAAAATGAATAATTTGAATTAACAGAACAACACGTGTTTTCCTTTTGCTCCTCGATACTTATGGTCACCACATTTTCTAAGAAAAAATTTTCTATAGAATTTTCAAATTAAATTATTGGATTTTTATCGAAAATTTAAAAGAATTTTTCTTTGAAAATTTTTTATAAAAGAAATTTTTCGAAAATATTCTATAAAAAAAAATCATATTGAAAATTTTCTCTAAAAAATTTTTATTAAAAATTTTCTCTAAAAAATTTATTACAAGAAATTTTTTATAAAAAATTTTCTATAAGAAATTTTCTATAAAAAATTTTTTACAAGAAATTTTCTATAAAAATTTTCTATAAGAAATTTTCTATAAAAAATTTTCCATAAGAAATTTTCTATAAAAAATTTTCCATAAGAAATTTTCTATAAAAAATTTTTTATAAACATTTTTTTAAAAATTAAAATTTCAAATTAAAATTTTGAATTTTTATCGAAAATTTAAAAGAATTTTTTTTTTGAAAATTTTTGATAAAAGAAATTTTTCGAAAATATTCTATAAAAAAAATTCATATTGAAAATTTTCTCTTAAAAAATTTCTATAAAGAAGGTTATATCAAATTTTTTCTATCCAAAATTTTTTATAAGAAATTTTTTATAAACAACTTTCTATCAAAAATGAAATTTCAAATTAAAATATTGAATTTTGTACAACAAAATTTTTCGCAAATATTCACTAAAAAATTTTTATGAAAAATTGTCTATAAAAAATGGAATTTTCTATTAAAAATTTTTTATAAGAAAATTTGGGGAACGTGCTTTAGGTTTTACATCCAGGAGTCGAGCCGAATTTGACAGCTGTAGGACTTTTAGTCTATAACTGACACATAGATGGCGCTACTGACATTAAAATGATATGTATATACCGCCGTGGTATAGCAGGTTAGTCATCCGCCTAGCATACCAGAGGTCCCAAGTTCAATCCCTGTCAGGCCCACTTGAAAAAAATTAATTTTCAAAAAAGCGGCGGTTCACCTCATAACTCAGCTAGCCACTGGTTATTGAGTATTAGGCTATGAAAAACTTCTCTAACTAATGCATTTGCCGTTCGGAGCCGGCGTTAAAACGTAGGTCCCTTTCAATGAGTCTAAAAATAGAATCGGATGCAGCTCATTGTATGAGAGAAGTACCCCTTGTTCCAATTGGAATGTTGTCGGGGAATTATATATATATATATATATATATATATATATATATATATATATATATAAAAGTGAGAAATTGAACCATAACTACCCCTAGAAATGTTTTACGTAACACAAAAACATGCTGTGCATTTTTTTTAATTACATAAGGGGGAACACTTGCCGCATGTGCCCACAAAGTGTTAAACTTTTTTGTATGGGACTTTTCTATAGAAAACTCTTTCTACCGACAACTTTTCTATAGAAAACACTTTCTACCGACAACTTTTCTATAGAAAACACTTTCTACCGACAACTTTTCTATAGAAAACTCTTTCTACCGACAACTTTTCTATAGAAAACTCTTTCTACCGACAACTTTTCTATAGAAAACTCTTTCTACCGACAACTTTTCTATAGAAAACTCTTTCTACCGACAACTTTTCTATAGAAAACTCTTTCTACCGACAACTTTTCTATAGTAAACTCTTTCTACCGACAACTTTTCTATAGAAAACTCTTTCCACTTTGTGGTCGGATGGGGTACGTGTTCTCCTTATGCAAATTTGAAAGATCTAAAGAAAATGCTCTCTAGCTAGAGCCAATTAAGAGGTATTCTTCGAAATTGAGGGCCATTTTAAGGCTTAAGACAAATCGTATTATAAAAATGGTATCGAAAAATTGTATAAACACTAAAATCGTTGTATCGCCCTCGATTTAATTAAATTTTTAGACTACCTGTTCAATTTGAAACTGTAAAAGTCTTCTACAAGCTCTATTTGTATATCTCCTAATTGTTGATCAATTAAATTTTGAATTCAAAATATTTTTTTTTTAATTTCATGTTAAATAATTGTTTATTTAAATTGTTTTCTAACATGTTAAATAACATTATTATTATTTTTTTCCAACAAATCTCATGATGATTTTATTACATTTTGTAATAATAACATAAATATTTTTACGAACCCCTAGCGTGTTTCCTCAACAATCACCAGATGTTATTAAGTTCAATACTAAATGTTTTCAAATCTAAAAATTGTATTGAAATTGGCAAACAATTATGATGCTTAATTGATTTTCAAAACAAATCACTTCAACACAAACTTTATCAAATGGAAAATCTAAAAAAAAATAAAAACAATACTAAAATTAAATTTATTTGAAAAACAAATATTCAATTTTCGATATTGAGTTTATTTGTCAAATTAAAGGTTTTGGTCTCTATACGGTTTGCATGAAATTTTAGACCGGTTAACCTAATTTTATAGAGCATAAATTAGTTGTGTTGCCGAACGGTAACGAAACTACTCCAAGCAGTCCGAAGTTACCCAAAACTCTCCCAATTTTGTCCCCGAACTCTGCTTTGGTTTGAATCTTTACTAAATTGTGAGAGTAATTTCATGTTCCCTTTGTTGTTAGAGAGAGTTACTTCAAAATTACTTCCATTTGTCCGAAATCACCCAGAAAGGAAAGAAACAGACCTATTAATATTTTAAAATGAAAATATAAAAATGTTTTCGTTTACGCACTTTAATTGATTAGCGCCACTAACAGTGTTGGCTAAATTATATTTGAGTTTAAGATTAAGGTAAAAATATTTATCTGAAATAAAATAAATTGTCTATTTGAAAATAAAATCGTGTGGTGTTGATTGAAACGAAAACAAACGTCAATACAAAAAAAAGGTATTTTGAGAAATGAAATTATGCTAATTAATTATGCTAATTAATTTTAATTGAATTCTTATAAGTTTAAGAGTTTAATTTCGATTAAGAAGAAATTTTTCAAATTTTTCAAAAATTTCCTATTTTTATAGGAAATTTTTCAAAAATTTCCTATTTTTTTAAAGGAAATTTTTTAAAAATTTCCTATTTTTTTAAGGAAATTTTTCAAAAATTTCTTATTTTTTAAGGAAATTTTTCAAAAATTTCCTATTTTTTTAAGGAAATTTTTCAAAAATTTCCTATTTTTTTAAGGAAATTTTTCAAAAATTTCCTATTTTTTTTAAGGAAATTTTTCAAAAATTTCCTATTTTTTTAAGGAAATTTTTCAAAAATTTCCTATTTTTTTAAAGGAAATTTTTCAAAAATTTCCTATGTTTTTAAAGGAAATTTTTCAAAAATTTCCTATTTTTTTAAAGGAAATTTTTCAAAAATTTCCTTTTTTTTTAAAGGAAAATTTTCAAAAATTTCCTATTTTTTTAAGGAAATTTTTCAAAAATTTCCTATTTTTTTAAGGAAATTTTTCAAAAATTTCCTATTTTTTTAAGGAAATTTTTTGAGAATTTCCTATTTTTTTAAGGAAATTTTTCAAAAATTTCCTATTTTGTTAAAGGAAATTTTTCAAAAATTTCCTATTTTTTAAGGAAATTTTTTAAAAATGTCCTATTTTTTTTAAGGAAATTTTAAAAAAAAATTCCTATTTATAAGGAAATTTTTCAAAAATGTCCTATTTTTTTAAGAAAATTTTTTAAAAATTTCCTATTTTTTTTAAGAAAAATTTAAAAATTTTCCTATTTTTTAAGGAATATTTTAAAAAATTTCCTATTTTTTTAAGGAAATTTTTCAAAAATTTTTTATTTTTTTTTTAGGACATTTTTCAAAAATGTCTTATTTTTTTAAAGGAAATTTTTCAAAAATTTCCTATTTTTTTAAAGGAAATTTTTCAAAAATTTCCTATGTTTTTAAAGGAAATTATTCAAAAATTTCCTATTTTTTTAAAGGAAATTTTTCAAAAATTTCCTATTTTTTAAAGGAAATTTTTAAAAAATTTCCTATTTTTTTAAAGGAAAATTTTCAAAAACTTCCTATTTTTTAAGGAAATTTTTCAAAAATTTCCTATTTTTTTTAAGGAAATTTTTCAAAAATTTCCTATTTTTTTAAGGAAATTTTTTAAGAATTTCCTATTTTTTTAAGGAAATTTTTCAAAAATGTCCTATTTGTTTTTAAGGATATTTTTCAAAAATTTCCTATTTTTTTTAAGGAAATTTTTCAAAAATTTCCTTTTTTTTAAGGAAATTTTTCAAAAACTTCCTATTTTTTTAAGGAAATTTTTCAAAAATTTCCTATTTTTTAGTTTCTTATTTTTATAGGAAATTTTTCAAAAATTTCTTATTTTTATAGAAAATTTTTTATTTTTATAGGAAATTTTTCAAAAATTTCTTATTTGCTTAAGGAAATTTTTTAAAATTTCTTATTTTTTTAAGGAAATTTTTCAAAAATTTCTTTTTTTTAAGAAAATTTTTCAAAAATTTCTGATTTTTTTAAGGAAATTTTTCAAAAATTTCTTATTTTTCTAAAATTTCTTATTTTTTTAAGGAAAATTTTCAAAAATTTCTTATTTTTATAAACAATTTTTCAAACGTTTCTTATTTTTATAAGAAATTTTTCAAAAATTTCTTATTTATTTTTAGGGAAATTTTTCTTAAATTTCTTATTTTTATAGGAAATTTTTCAAAAATTATTTATAAAAAAATTCTCAAAAAAAATTGGGCACATAAATTTAAAAATTTTTGAAAACATTTTAATATTGTTAAAGTCATCGAAATTGTCAACAATCAAATAAATAAAATTGAAACATAAAAATTCTGAATTTGGGTCAATTATCTTTAGACTATATAAAATATTGAAATTTTTAGTCAAAGAATAGGTAACAAAATATAAATATTAACAATAAATTATTATATTTACATACATATAAACATAAATTCTAACATCTGGTTTCATCAAGACAAATTATAATTTTCAAAATCCCTCCAAATTTCAATAAATTATAAGCACATGTAGATATATTTTTCTATTTTTCATATCTATCTCTATTAGAAAAATGAAAATCAATTAGTTTTTTTTAGAATAAATAAAGTTGTATGTATGTTTGTGCATAATTATTTGTTTAAAATAAATTTTAATTGTACTTCTTTAAGAACCTATCAAAACAAATCAAATATTTTTTTTTTTCAATTTTAACAACTGTATTAACAAAACCCGGTACGAAAGTTTAAAAGGTGTGAACGAAATTTTGGGGGCAAGCAGAAAAAAAAGCGCCAAGTATGATAAATAATTACAAATAATTTGTATTCGATAAGAATTTATATAAAATTCTTGTAGACTAGGGGAATTGATTGGAGCTTTAACCTCTAGGAAGGTAGAACAGCCCTTTATCGCTGTGTATTTTGGTAATTTAACAAAGTAAATAGTGAGTTTAACTAAAATTAGTTATATCCACAAAGTGTAATTAGTTAATTTAACACAACATTCTTCAATGCTAATAAAAATCGTTAGAAAAGAAATCAATAAGTCAAATGATCAGAAAGAAAGATTCGTTGGACCCAAAGAACAATATCGGTTTATGGTCTATCGGAGTCTTCTTCTGTTATCCTTGACTCCCAGTGGAACATAGGACCTCAGAGCATCATAGTATAAATAATAAATTTGTTTGACAAAAAATATATTCTATCTGAGATAATTAAGTTATTCCCTATGGCCATATCATAAATTCTTCATGCGAAAACATATGCCGCCCATTTTTATTCCGAAAATTATGACTAAGAGTTCTAATTATTAACTAAGGTTAAGTTTATAATCGTGTTGAAACATTTTTAAAAAACATAAAAATTAAATTAAAAATTCATTTTAATTCTCTACTGATTTATTTCTTTAAAAGTTCTAAATACTTTTTATGTGGTAGCTTAAAAAGTAATTTATTTTGTATTAAGAAAAATCTTTTTTTTTTTTTGGGAAAATATTTCATTAGTTATTTATACCCTACACCAACAAGTAACATGATGAAGCAAAATGTACCAAATTTCATGACAATTTTATACTGAAAATTTTTCTATATAAAAATTTTATACCGAAAATTTTTCTACGAGTATATAAAAATTTTATACCGAAAATTTTTCTATATAAAAATTTTATACCGAAAATTTTTCTATATAAAAATTTTATACCGAAAATTTTTCTATATAAAAATTTTATACCGAAAATTTTTCTATATAAAAATTTTATACCGAAAATTTTTCTATATAAAAATTTTATACCGAAAATTTTTCTATATAAAAATTTTATACCGAAAATTTTTCTATATAAAAATTTTATACCGAAAATTTTTCTATATAAAAATGTTATACCGAAAATTTTTCTATATAAAAATTTTATACCGAAAATTTTTCTATATAAAAATTTTATACTGAAAATTTTTCTATATACAAATTTTATACCGAAAATTTTTCAATATAAAAATTTTATACCGAAAATTTTTCTATATAAAAATTTTATACCGAAAATTTTTCTATATAAAAATTTTATACCGAAAATTTTTCTATATAAAAATTTTATACCGAAAATTTTTCTATATAAAAATTTTATACCGAAAATTTTTCTATATAAAAATTTTATACCGAAAATTTTTCTATATAAAAATTTTATACCGAAAATTTTTCTATATAAAAATTTTATACCGAAAATTTTTCTATATAAAAATTTTATACCGAAAATTTTTCTATATAAAAATTATATACCGAAAATGTTTCTATATAAAAATTTTATACCGAAAATTTTTCTATATAAAAATTTTATACCGAAAATTTTTTTACATCAAAATTTTATACCGAAAATTTTTCTATATAAAAATTTTATACCGAAAATTTTTCTATATAAAAATTTTATACCGAAAATTTTTGTATATAAAAATTTTATACCGAAAATTTTTCTATATAAATATTTTATACCGAAAATTTTTCTATATAAAAATTTTATACCGGAAATTTTTTATATAAAAATTTTATTCCGAAAATTTTTCTATATAAAAATTTTATACCGAAAATTTTTCTATATAAAATTTTTATACCGAAAATTTTTCTATATAAAAATTTTATACCGAAAATTTTTCTACATCAAAATTTTATACCGAAAATTTTTCTATATAAAAATTTTATACCGAAAATTTTTCTACATCAAAATTTTATACCGAAAATTTTTCTATATAAAAATTTTATACTGAAAGTTGTTCTCTATATCAAAATTTTATACCGACAACTTTTAAAGTTTTTCTTAAGTTGTAGAGAGATACATATATGTGCCAATGTACCCTTTCCGCCTATGATATAAAAACATATAGGGTATCTTTTGGTCAGTCTGGACTGACTATACTTTCTTATTTGTTTTTATTGCTTTTAATTTATATATTTTTTTGGCTTATTATATTATATTTTTTTATTTGCATAAACTATGAATGTTTAGTTTTTAATAATCTTCTGGTAGATTAATTAAGACATCAATGTATTTTCAAGTCCATAGATTTTCTTATCAAAATTTCGTCTATTTGGCGTAATTAATTAACTCACACTATAAACATTCAAATCTTTTTCATCTTTTATTTTAATAATAAATTTTGGCTGTCCATGGACCTACAATGACTAAGTGGATAATGATGACGATGACGAGGAGGTCTAAATTAATAGAATGACGGAATTTGAATCTGTTGTATGTTCGAGATTAATAGTTTGCGGTTAACAGAGACGGCGACTACTTAATATTGGGTTAACGCTTAAACATCAGTAGCGATATTTTAATGATATAACTTATTTAGAACGGAAATAGTTTATAATTATTCTAGACTTGGGTAATTGGAATATTCACTTTGAGATATAACGGAAACAGTTCTTAGGAATTTAACAGTAAAGATACGTTAGTGGTAAAGTTATTTTGGATAGCGGTAGCCGAATTGGAGAGGTATTATAACGAAAAGCTCAGTAGTAAAATTTTTAAATTTACAATTTTTTGATTTTATTTAAAAAAATGTTTTAGATATAAAATTTTCATTAATGAAATTGTTTTGAAGTACAATAAAGCAAAAATTCTACTTTTCTAATTTTCTATATAAAAATTTTGAAAAATCTATATTTTTAAATATCTTTTCCCAAAATACACAATGTTTCGCTTTTGTTCACCTTCAACTAAAAGTAAAATATTTCAATATTTGACATCCCAAAAGTAATACAAATAAATACATTTCGAATCGTACATGAAAATCGGGGAAAATAGTAATTAATTTTTATTTTAGCAAAAATAAACACTACAACAACAAAATAAATTGTCAACCACAGAAATTTTAATAACTGACATATCGCCAAGTAAAATGACAAAGGTTGTATTGAAAAAAAATTTCTTTATAGCCGAAAATTTTTCTGTAAAAAATTTTATACCGAAAATTTTTCTATAAAAAATTTTATACTGAAAATTTTTCTATAAAAATTTTTAAACCGAAAATTTTTCTATATAAACATTTTTATACCGAAAAATTTTTCGATACAAATTTTTATACCGAAAAATTTTTCCATAAAAATTTTAAACCGAAAATTTTTCTATAAAAATTTTTAAACCGCAAATTTTTCTATAAAAATTTTTAAACCGAAAATTTTTCTATACAAAAGTTTTAAACCAAAAATTTTTCTATAATAATATAAAAAAAAAATTCTATAAAAAAATTTTACAAAAATTTTTCTATAAAAATTTTTATATCAAAAATTTTTCTATATAAAAATTTTATACCGAAAAACTTTCTATTTAAAAATTTTATAACAAAAAATTTTCTAAATAAAAATTTTATACCGAAAATATTTCCGTATAAAAATTTTTATACCGAAAATTTTTCTATATAAAAATGTATAAAATTTTCGGTTAAAAATTTTATTTTTTACCGAAAATTTTACTATTTAAAAATTTTGTGTATATTTAATTTTTCTATATAAAAATTTTAAACCGAAAATTCTTCCATATAAAAATTTTATATCAAAAATTTTTCTTATAAAAATTTTATATCGAAAATTTTTATATATAAAAATTTGATATCGAAAATTTTTCTATATAAAAATTTGATATCGAAAATTTTTCTATATAAAAATTTGATATCGAAAATTTTTCTATAAAAATTTTTACACCAAAAATTTTCCTATAAAAATTTTTACATCGAAAATTTTTCTATAAAAATTTTTTCACCGAAAATTTTAAACCGAAAATTTTTCTATAAAAATTTTTTTACCCAAAATTTTTCTATAAACATTTTTTACCCAAAATTTTTCTATAAAATTTTTTTTTACCCAAAGTTTTTCTATAAAAATTTTTTTACCCAAAATTTTTCTATATAAATTTTTTTACCGAAAATTTTCTATAAAAACTTTTATACCGAAAATTTTTCTATAACAATTTTTATACCGAAAATTTTTCTATAAACATTTTTATACGGAAAATTTTTCAATAAAACTTTTTATACCGAAAATTTTTCTATAAAAATTTTTAAACCGAAAATTTTTCTATACAAATTTGTAAACCGAAAATTTTTCTATAAAAATTTTTAAACCGAAAATTTTTCTATAAAAATTTTTAAACCGAAAATTTTTCTATAAAAATTTTTAAACCGAAAATTTTTATACCGAAAATTTTTCTATAAAAATTTTTATATTGAAAATTTTTCTATAGAAATTTTTGTACCGAAAATTTTTCTTTAAAAATTTTTATACTGAAAATTTTTCTATAAAAATTTTTATATTGAAAATTTTGCAATAAAAATTTTTAAATCGAAAATTTTTCTATAAAAATTTTTAAACCGAAAATTTTTCTATAAAAATTTTTTTACCCAAAATTTTTCTATAAAAATTTTTTTACCGGAAATTTTCTATAAAAATTTTTATACCGAAAATTTTTCTACAAGAATTTATTACCGAAAATTTTTCTATAAAAATTTTTGTACCGAAAATTTTTCTATAAAAATTTTTGTACCGAAAATTTTTCTATAAAAATTTTTGTACCGAAAATTTTTCTATAAAAATTTTTATACCAAAAATTTTTCTATAAAAATTTTTATATTGAAAATTTTTCTATAGAAATTTTTGTACCGAAAAATTTTCTATAAAAATTTTTATACTGAAAATTTTTCTATAAAAATTTTTATATTGAAAATTTTGCAATAAAAATTTTTATACCGAAAATTTTTCTATAAAAATTTTTAAACCGAAAATTTTTCTATAAAAATTTTTTTACCCAAAATTTTTCTATAAAAATTTTTTACCGGAAATTTTCTATAAAAATTTTTATACCGAAAATTTATATACAAAAATTTATATACCGAAAATTTTTCTATAAAAATTTTTATACCGAAATTTTTTCTATAAAAATGTTTATACCAAAAATTTTTATATTGAAAATTTTTCTATAGAAATTTTTGTACCGAAAATTTTTCTATAAAAATTTTTATATTGAAAATTTTGCAATAAAAATTTTTATACCGAAAATTTTTCTATAATAATTTTTATACCGAAAATTTTTCTATAAAAATTTTTATACCGAAAATTTTTCTTTAAAAATTTTTATACCGAAAATTTTTCTTTAAAAATTTTATATAAAAATTTTTATACCGTAAATTTTTCTACAAAAATTTATGTACCGAAAATTTTTCTATAAAAATTTTTGTACCGAAAATTTTTCAATAAAAATTTTTATACTGAAAATTTTTCTATAAAAATTTTTATATTGAAAATTTTTCTATAAAAATTTTTATATTGAAAATTTTTCTATAAAAATTTTTATATTGAAAATTTTTCAATAAAAATTTTTATACCGATATTTGTTTTCACTTTTCATTCAAATTTATTTTGAATATTTTGAATTCAATTTTATAAATTTATCTATTTAATAGTTTTTAATAGTTTTTGAGTCTGTAAAATGTTGCAGTAAATTAAAATGAAAAATTTTATAAACATTGCGGTCACAACTTTGGGATATTCCGAAAACAAAAATCCTATTTTATAATTTTCAATATTTATTTAAAATTTTAAAATTTTGTTCTAAATAATTTTATGATTAACCATCTCATTTTAATAATCAGTTTATTTGATAATGTCTTGGATATTAATTAGTTTTTTTTTATAAAAAAAATCTTTAAATCTTGCAGACATACTCATAAAAAAATTTAATTAAAATAATTATTTATATGACGCGATTATTTTTATACTTTTTTTTTGAATTTCTCAAAAATTGTTTAGAAAAACTTAAGACAAGAAACAAAAAGAAAAAAAGGTATTTCTTTGAAATTTTCAAAATTCTCAAAAACACACTTTTGCACTTTTCTTTACACAACTATTGTAGGACCAGTCGACAGCCATATGGTATCAGATTTTGACCGAGTCAACAAGAGCAAAGACGTCATGAAAACTTTTTAAAAACAATTTTATCTCGGTACAAGTTGTAGATACAAGTTGTATGTATGTAATAAGTGAATAAATAGATCTTAAATCTTTTTGATTTTTAAATACATCATACATAAATACAATCGATCTATAGATATTGAAACGAATGTCATTTATTGAATAACCAGACACAGAATACCCTACCCTACTGTATGATAAAAGGGTGTATTGATACTTAGCCAGGGTTTGACATTTCGGTTCGTAAGATCTTCATGTCGATAGATCTTCATTTAGATAAAACTGTGGCTTTTCAAGTCTATGCTTAAACGGCGATTATGTGAATCTCGATGTTTATCTGAGAACCATCCAAAACAACCAAAGTTTCGCTCTTAGATTTTTCGAGTTAAGGAATCTGGAGTAATACCGGTACATAAAACCGACTGTCGCTGATTTTAATTTAGTTAAAATGGAAACTTTCAAAGTGTGGGTTTTATATCCGCTTATATCAAGTCCGATCTATGACTAAGTATCAAAACTTCAAAATTATGCTTAAGATATTTCACATACCTTACAAGCAAAAATTTAAACTTTCAAATGGCCATAACTCTAAAGTTTTACCTGTTAGGTCCAAACACTTTGGGGGGGTTGAATACACTAGTCTAGAACTGTCTATTCGTGTGAAAATTTTCCTGACCCCAAAATCGTGTTTTCACAGTGTAATTATACCCTTCACCACCATAGGTGGAAAGGGTATTATAAGTGTGTGCTGATGTATGTAACGCATAGAAATATTTGTCTTAGACCCACCTTTTAGTATATCAATAGGCATAGAATCACTTTCTGAGTCGATTTAGCGATGTCAGTCCGTCCGTCCATTCGTCTGTCTGGCTGTCTTCTTTAGATAATTTGATGATAGTGGGACCATGGCACTAAATGAGACAAAAAATCACTAAAACCCTCGTAAAGATAATGAAGAGAATGAGAATTTTGAGTTTATTTTTTACATACATAATTTTTGTAAAAACTGTAATCAATTTGCCAAATTTCGAGATAATCGGTCTACATTTGACCCTAGCTCTCATATAAGTCCAAATGACGAAAAAAGCTTAAATATAAAAGTTTTGAGAAATTAAGCAAATATTTGTGTTTGTACAGAAAAAAGAACACTTTTGACCTTAATGGTGAAGGGTATCGTATGGTCGGGCTTGACCGAAATAGAATCGGTCAGTGACTGGTAGCAGATTAATATTTTCAAACATAAATAAAAAACTTAATAATTGGCACAAAGTTGTATTAAGAGTTTTAAACGATGGAATGGAAATGCGGATTTTATATTTTAAAGAGTATGTCATCCAGAATCTTCCGTCCAGTTGAACACACTTTTCAAAACCCTGCTACTACGTAAGGGGTCATTTGATTACCCAAATCGTATTTGCTGAGTGCATAACTTGCAAAAAATCTATTTGTCCGTCACAACTACACACTATCACTCTCTAAACAAATTTGAATTTCTTTAATAAAAAAATTGGGGTCAAATTATGGTCCGAACATAACATGTGTATAATTTGTTTACATAATATCAGGGTTGATTGAGCTGGTTTCTTGACGAATTTTTTCCTTTAAAGCCACAAAATATTGGGGATTCTCATTATATAGCCTCTATATAAAGAAAAAAATGTATATAAAGAAAAAAATCCATGGGAGTTAGATCGGGAGACCTCGGTGGCCATGGAATGTTCCCAAGGCGATTGATCAGTTTTTGGGGAAAATTTTCCCCAAACAAATTCATCGAAGCTCTGGCTTTGTGTACAGTCACCCCAATCTTTTTAAACCACGTGTGTGAAGACTAGGATGGATTATCTCGCAGGTTTGGCAAAAATAATTCCGTAATCATTCGTCGATATCTTCACCTTTGACATTCGTCGCCTGGCCTCGGTGTGCCTTATCTCATTCAATATTGCACAACAAAAAGTTACCCTGGAACAACGCAATGTTTTTAATGTTTTAATCAAGGGTTGCAGGTTCTTTAAGACCAGTAACATCAGTTATGCTTGTTGATGTGGCCGTTTAAGTGAAAATATGTTCCAATAATCAAGAGCAAAAACGCCGCAAAAATAGCTTCACAAACATTTTTGCGTAAATCAGAATCACTTTCTTTCAGTTATTGAATGGTTTGGATTTTTAAAGGAGTGATCTTCAGATTATTTTTTAAAATTTCTTGAATAATCGCTCTTGGAAAAGTACCAGCGGGTTAGCTCTTTTTCTTATTGAAAGTCGCGGATTTTCACGTAAACTGCTTTCAACCAGTTAAATGTTTTAAGGAGTCCTTGAAGATCGACTGTGACCGGGCCGTGGAGTATAGTCAAAGAATCTCTACACCAACGAACGGTTTAGATTTACACGCAGTTCATCATGTTTTAGCCGAATACCGAACTTTGAACAAAATTGTCGAAGAGCAATTGCGTAAGAATCATTGCTTTTAAAAAGTGTCTCCACAACGAACGCGCGAGAATTCCAACGGCGCCTAACTCTCTCCGCACCGTTTATTACTTTTAGAAATAATCTTGTTTATAGTCGGTCAAGCCCGACTTATGATTCCCTTTACTACTAATGTCAAATATGTACCAACAATTTTACAAGTTTTACTTAAGTCTTACATATACTCACCCCTATCGCGAATATCATCTCCCATGGGAAGCGTGTTCCCAAAACTTTTTTTACACTTTAAAACATATGAGAAAAAAGTTTTGGGAACACGATTCCCATGGGAGATGATATTCGCGATAGGGGTGAGTATATGTAAGACTTAAGTAAAACTTGTAAAATTGTTGGTACATATTTGACATTAGTAGTAAAGGGAATCATAATTTTTTGCAAAATTTCGAGATTTAAGTAGATGAGAGCTAGTGTCAATTAGATCCACAATTGAATTGTTACTTAATTTTGTTATCGGTTTATATTTACAAAATATTCATCTGTGCAAAGTTTTTTGCTTTTTGGTGCTTTTCTGGGTATTTAAAAGACTTTTGAGAATGTGTCTTGTATGGGAGGCATGGACAAATATGGGCCGATTTCTACAAGATAAATTGATTTCGGTTACCATGAGTAATATTTATGATGAACATAATTAAAATACAATTAAATTTATGGCTGTAAAGAGCCAAAAACTCTATTCCGAAAAGGAATCCCTATGGGAGGTACAGAAAATAGTAATCTGATTTTGGCCAAATAGTATTGGGATCGTCCTTGGACCAAAATATAGGGCTGTGCCAAATTTTTTTTTCCCCATAGGTGGAAAGGGTATTATAAGTTTGTGCTGATGTATGTAACGCTAAAACCCACCTTTT
This sequence comes from Stomorhina lunata, assembly GCA_933228675.1. Lineage (NCBI taxonomy): Eukaryota > Metazoa > Arthropoda > Insecta > Diptera > Rhiniidae > Stomorhina > Stomorhina lunata. Next base: position 20,335,671 of record OW121744.1, read on the forward strand.
AGTATACCAATAGGCTTAGAATCACTTTCTGAGTCGATTTAGCGATGTCAGTCCTTCCGTCCGTTTGGCTGGCTGGACCCCCATTTAAACCATGTAACCAAAGTACAGGTCGCAATTCTAAAGATAATTTTATGAAATTTGGCACAGATAATTTTTTTGATAGTGGGACCATGGCTATTTTAATTGGTCAAAATCGATCCATTATTTATATGTCCCGCTTCCCGGTCCCACTTCCCGGAATTGATATATTGGCCACAAATATCAATATTTTTTCGTGAAATTTAAAACAAATAATGCTTATGTAAATTTAAATCACAATAATCTGTCAAAACGCACTAAATGAGACAAAAATCACTAAAACGCTCGTAAATAATGAGAAGATAATGAGAATTTTAAGTTTTTTTTTTTTTTTTTGCATAGATAATTTTTCGATAAATTTCGAGATAATCGGTCCACAGTTGGCGCTAGCTCTCATATAAGTCCAAATGAAGGAAACAGCTTAAATATATAAGTTTTGAGAAAATGTTTGTATGATGGCAAAATTTAGCAAATATTTGTCTTTATACAGGAAAAAGAACACCTTTGACCTTAGTGGTGAAGGGTATCGTATGGTCGGGCTTGACGACTGTAGCTCTTTCTTACTTGTTATACATTATTTTTAAAGTTACGACATGTACTTTGTTACAAGCTTACATGTATATCCGGCCAACTAGCCGGACAGATAGGTAAATCAACTGAAGGGAGTGATTCTGAGTCGATCGGTATACTAAAAGTTGGGTTTCAGACCAAGATTTCTAGGCGTTACAAACCTAACCTTACCACCTATGGTGAAAGTTACTGTAAGAAACGGTATAGTATTACCCAATTTCGAATTATTAAATGCATATCCGTATTGGAATATGCAGTTCACTATTAAACTAATTTACTTTAACATAAAAATTAAAACTTATAAATTACTTATATTCACTTTAACTTTTCCGTTTGCTCACTTTTTTTTTTAAATCACTCGTTTTAATGATTATTTTCGTTTAATAACAATTTTTCTAATGCTGGTCTTTAAAGGGTTAAGCATTATTTTGGCCCAAAACCTTGCATTTTCTTTCTCTTTTATTTCAATTTTTTTTAATTTATATTTTAAATAATTATTTACGGTTGCATCGAAACTTAATCTTGTTTAATATTTAAGACAATTTATTTTTCGGTTTAAAAATATTTCGCGGATTATCAAAGAAATTTACATTACAAACGAATGAAAAGAAAAACTATTTCTTTTATTATTTCCAAAAGGAAAAGCGAATATAAAATACTAAGAGCATTTTAAAGAAAATTTATTTTTAAATACATCATAACGATGAGATTTTGTTTTCTTTTTTTTTCACATTTCACTTGGCGTTCGCTTTTCACATTCTTACGTTCACACACGCACTCTCTTTCGCACTTCGTAATAACTTTATTTATGTTTTTTTGATTAACGATATTTTTTCTCTTCTCCCGCTTTGTTTTCGCTGCATGCTGCCGACACCGTTAGCCGTTTTCAAGATCTTCCGTTATTCACCGTTTGCCAGATTCTTCATTACTAAAACTTTCACAAGATTTTTCCCAACGAAAGACCCCAAAAATTGAAAATCATTCCAAATTTTCTTCTCTCAATTCAGTTGGTTTGTATGTTTTAGTGATTTTTCACATTTTTCTTGTACTATTGACGTTATCGCCGTTCTTTTGTGATTATATTATTATTCTTTTGTGACGTCATTACCTTGCTATGAAATTGTGGATCTGTTGTACCGCCAATACAGCCGATGTGATGGTGATGATATTATTTGAAATGTTTACAGTCAATAAAAGAACGAACATTTTGGAGAAGGAAAAGAAATCACAAATCATTACGTTTTCATTAGGACGGGAAACAAGAGAAGACACTTGTTGAATTTATGATCCGAAAAAAAAATGTTTTCAAATTTTAATTGCTTAAATATTTTCGTAAGTTAATGAACACAAAAAGAAATAGAACAGAATTTTTAAAATAAACATGATCTTTTTCAGATCTATGCAACTGATCTATAGTTCCTATTAGACCTATATTGATTAGCAAGAATACCCAATCTTCAATTTAAAGATGAGGTTCTGAAAGTTGTGATATTACTCTGATGTACATACAGTTTGTCAAGTAATTGTTTGCATTAAACAAAAATAGTGAAAATTCATTTTAAATTTTGAAAATTAAACATCAAATCGTTTAAATTTGTTTCTTTTTTTACTTCGGACTTAAGCCTCTAGTGCTAAAATGCCGCTTTTCATAGGATGTTTTAATAATTTTACTTTAAATTTGTATTTTTTATTATATTTTGCGTTTTTACCCTTTTAATTCCTTCATTTTCAGCACGGGATCTGATGTCCTAACCATACAGGAGAACATTTTAGCGATTTCCCTGGCAGATTTGCCCTTATAGTGATGGAAATACGCTAATTCTATAACGCCTTTCGAAATTATTTTTCCAAGCATTTTTTTTAAATTTAGGACAACTAAAGTATGAAACACAATTGGAACGAACGACCAATTTTTCGGAACGAATATTCGTCGTTAGAAATAGAAGATATGGGTTTATATGAAAGTGCTCACAATAGATGCGTACGACGAAATTCGTCGTGGGTATCGAATAGTGCGATAGGTTTATTTCTATTTCATACGCAGACGAACGACGACTAAACTGGTTTAGGGTGGCTGTATTTCTATTTCTGTTGTAAAGTATAAGAAATTATATGTGTTTTTGTGAAATATGGTCACCTTATAAATTGTAAACAAAAAAATAATTATTTCAAATAAAATTAATTAAATATTTTCTTTTTGTGAAAAATTGAAAGAATAAAATAAAGAAAAATTGCAAATATTGTGAGTGCGCGATATGTACGAAAGTGTGTGTAATTTGTGCTAATGAAAAATAAACAAAAATGGCGTCAGCAACGTTTATTCGTCCCAAATGTGTTCAATGGACGAATATACAAGACGAATTTTTAAAGCCGAATTCGTCGTGCTGGACGAAATTAGTCATACGTCCCAATTGTGTTTCTACCTTTACTTCGGACTTAAGCCTCTAGTGCTAAAATGCCGCTTTTCATAGGATGTTTTAATAATTTTACTTTAAATTTGTATTTTTTATTATATTTTGCGTTTTTACCCTTTTAATTCCAATATTCCTTCATTTTCAGCACGGAATCTGATGTCCTAACCATACGGGAGAACATTTTAGCGATTTCCCTGGCGGACTTGCCCTTATAGTGATGAAAATACGCTAATTCTATAACGCCTTTCGAAATTATTTTTCCAAGCATTTTTTTTTTAAATTTAGGACAACTAATGCACAAATTTTTTTACAATACTTTTTGTAACTTTAATTTCATTGGATTTGGTGTTATTTTTACTCATTGTGCAAACATTTATTTGACGTCTTTTCAATTGGCAATGCATGTATTTATTTAAATTTTTTACGACTTTTTGTAGTAAACAGTTACATTAACGGTATGTGTTAAACAAATTTAAACGATTTGATATTTAATTTTCGAAATTTAAATTGCATTTTCACTATTTTTGTTTAATGCAAACAATTACTTGACAAACTGTATGTCCTGAAGTTCTTCATGGAATCTATAAGGACAAGTAAGAAAAGCTATAGTCGGTCAAGACCGACTATATCATACCCTTCACTGCTAAGGTCAAATATGGACCAACAATTGAACAAGTTTTCCTTAAGTCTTAGAGACATACATACATATACTATGTGCTATTTTTTAAAATTTTCGAGATTTATATAATTTCTGGCTAAGGGCCTGATATGGGAGCTAGGGTCAATTGTGGTCCGATTGTTACCAAATTTTGGTTATTGGTTCATATTTATAAAATATTTATCTGTACAAAGTTTAATTAATCAAATGCATTTATCTTTAGTGTTATTAACGTTTTTGTATTTGTGTATATAAACGTCTTTTGAGAATGTGTCTTGTATGGGAGGTATGGTCAAATATGGGCCGATTTCTACAAAATTAGGAATACTGATTAAGGTTATGATAAGCAATATTTGTGCCGAATATTATTAGAATGCAACCAAATTTGTGGCTGTAAAGGACCAAAAACTCTATTCCGAGAAGGCATCCCCATAGGAGGTACGCGAAATAATAATCCGATTTCACCCAAAAATAATAGGAATCTAAAATATGAGCCCGTGCCAAATTTCAAATTATCTTTAAAGTTACGAACTGTAGAATGATAACAAGCTTACATGGATAACCGGCCAGCCGGACGGACATCGTAAAAACAACTCAGGGAGCAATTCTAAGTCGATTGGTATACTAAAAGATGGGTCTCAGACCAATATTTCTATGCGTTACAAACATTAGCACAAACCCAATATACCCTTTCCACCTATGGTGGTGAAGGCTATAAAAAGGCCGTGGGCTGAGCTCAACGAATTTTATAGGCACTTCAACTGGTAACTCGTCTGAAATGGTATTCAATGTTATTAAGCTGGGAATGAAAATGTTCATCCCAGTGAAAAATATTTCGATTAAATCTAAGTTGAAAACTTGGTTCAATCAGACGTGCAAACATGTAGTCAGATCCCGAAAGGTTGCTTTCAGAAACTGGCGTAATAACCAAAATGCAGTTACAGATTTGCAACGCAAACTGGCAAGACGTACATGTGCCAAAGTATTAAGACGTGAAAAAGCTCTCAACGTCTTCGTACTAAAATTCTCTACTCGGTGCAATAAGAGAAATAAACAAGTCAAGAATAATGCTAGTTCTACAATTTCTTCTCTTTTAAAGGATGGTCAAACATACGCAGATCCGGTTGATAAAGCTAACCTTTTAGCTGAATTATTCGCAAGTAATTCGTGCTTGTCGGAAAGTACTCAACCTCTGCCAAAGCTCGAAGGAGTATCTGTAACTATGCCAAAGATATTCTTTCGCGCCCTATAAAACGGGTTTCAGCGGATCTCAACATAAACAAGTCTCCAGGGCTAAATGGTATTCCGGGTGACAAATAGGTGCAGCTACATATATCCGACAGACTCAAATCTTGGCTAGAGCCATGTCTTGCGGCTTCAGTGACCAGGAACCCAACACGTATGATCGAATATTTGTGCGATAGGTTCATTACCGACAGTCAGGTGTATTTGAGAATACCAGACTAATGAAACCTCACTAAACTTCTGATTGCCATAGCCTTTATTAAGAAATCCAATTTGAATAATGCTTTTTAAGGACCGATTATACCAATCCCCGCACAACGCTGAATGAAACTTTATCAACGGCTTCCCACCAAACTGCACATTAGAATCCTCTCCATTCCCTTCTTACAAAGCTTCCCCTCCAAACCCTGACGTCTCATTGGTGCCGTATGCTGATGACTGCACAGTGCTGTCATCTGGTGTTAATATCGACAACACAAGCGCCTGACCACCATAGCAGACCATTTTGAGGAGCGCAAATTAAAGCTATCATCCTCAAAATCTTCAGTGTCACTTTTAACCCATTGGACCAAGGAAGTGAAGGTTGAACTCAACATCTCAGTTGAAGGTCGACGTATCCCTACGGTACAAATCCCAAAAATTCTAGAGGTAGTTTTCGACAGCCTCCTATACTTTTCTTTGCACGTCACCTACATCAACCAAAAGGTAAAGTCGCGAAATAAGGGCCTTAAAGCATTAGCACCTCATGGGTTAATTATGCAGTTCCAGTTTGCACCTCTTTCATTAGCGATACCCAATGGTAAAACTTGCAAACATCCCAATAATCCAAATTGGAAGCGGATGTGTAAAAATGACAAATGTGGATTTACATGAGAAACCCAGTTTACTGTAGGTTAGACAACATAATATGTTGCTTACTAGACAGTTTCTAATGACATGTCACCAGCCTAATCATCCTAACCATCAGATACTGATGGAGGATCCGCTTCCACGTCACATACGGATGGACTTTTTCGTGCGGATATCTAAAACACCATAACGAATGCACAGAAAACATTGCACCAATTGGCGGTGACCGATGCCATAAACGGCCACCGATGTAATAAAGTCCTTAATGAATTTCGATTAGTGAACGGCTATCCCCTAGGCAAACTAGATCCATATTAGCGCAATTATGAGCCGGTTGGAGCAGTAAACTTAACTGCTACCGCAAAAGTATTGTACCTGGCACTTTAAACCGTTGCCCAGCCTGTTTTCAAAGCCCAAACTGCCCGAATAAGCCAACTATGACATAGGCCAATAGAGGTGCCCCAATTTCTCCAGCTTCAAACCTCACGTATTGACACAAATCCCACTAATTAATATATTTATGTTTACCATCTTACAGGAAATAATTTTCATCAACAGCAGAACTTTTATAACAACAACCGTATGTTAGAGCGGGTCTGACAATGGTTGTGTAAATCTATTCGTCTTAAGCCCCACTTCTTACCTACTGAGTTCCTGCAGAAGTAATAAGCGTTGAATCCCTTTTTTATCCTTTCTAGAATATTCTTTTTCCAGGGTAGCGTATTGTCTAAGATTAATCCTCTGAGGACAATCTCAACTCTAAACACTATTCAGTTCAGATAGTTTAGAGCTGTCAACCTTGTACCTTTTGGTAAAGCTAAAGGGCCAATGTCAAAAAAGTAGTTTTGAGATAATTTGATTTAAAGTTTTTGTTTTCCATATAAATTCATAATAACATTGCCCATAAAATCCCTTATAAATCTGTTATGGGTTAAGTTAGAGATTAGCTGTTCTTCTTCTTCTGTTATCCTTGACTCCCAGTGGAGCATAGGGCCTCAACCATCCTTTTATATCGAACTCTATTGCGAGATGTTAGGCATACATCATTCTGTGAATAGTTTGCTGCTTGTAACTCCGCATCAATTGACCTTCTCCACGTTCTAGCAGGTGCACCAACACGACGGCCGCTTCCTTGTGGATTCCAACGAAGCGCTTGTCGAGCAATGTTGGTATTTGGCCTTCGAAGTGTGTGGCCTATCCATCGCCATTTCCGTTGACATACCTCTATAGAAGAAGGGATTTTTTCTTATTCGATTTGGCCACCATATATTAAGGATTTGCCGCAAGCATTTGTTTGCAAAGGTTTGCAGGCGCTTATCGATGGCATTTGTGCGTTTCCAAGTTTCGCAGCCGTAATACAAGATAGACTTGACATTCGAGTTATATATTCGTAACTTAGTTGTTGTTGATATTTGCCGAGATTTCCATATAGTTTGGAGAATGCCGAATGCAGATTTTGCCTTATTAATACGCGATTCAATATCCTCATCTTCGCCACCTTTTGTAGATACCAAACTACCAAGATAATTAAAGGTACCTACACAACCAATACCCTCGTTATCCACATTGATGTGTGGCGACGGGTTTGCGCCATAGCCTCCAGGCATAATCTTTGTCTTGGAGATATTGATTTCCAGCCCAGCTGCCCGAGATTCAACAGTAATAGAGCTAGTGTTTTCTTGAAGGTGAGCTGGTCTTTGGCTTAGAAGACATACGTCATCGGCGTATTCCAAGTCCTCGAGTTGCTTAAATGGTGTCCATTGGATACCACGTCTACCATTCAGTGCCGTGCGCATTATATTGTCGATGACAAGGATAAAAAGTATAGATGATATATACATCCTTGTCTTACTCCAGTAGTAACTTCGAACGGATTAGACAATGTAGAACCCGGCATTTAAAGTTTACGTACATTGCCCGAATTAAGTTCAGAATTTTCGTTGGCATGTTACGGTTTTCTAAAATTCTCCATAGATAGCACCTGTTGACACTGTCGAAGGCCTTCATAAAGTCGATAAACGCTAGATAAATGGGGGTGCGGAATTCATTACATTGCTCCAATACTATTCTTACTGTGTTGATTAGATCAACACAAAATCTATTCTCTCGGAACCCAAACTGATTTTCGCGGAGTGTTTCAGAAACTGCGTCAGACATTCTATTCAAAATTACTCGACTTAGTATTTTGCTCGGTATTGGAAGAAGTGTTATTCCCCTGTAGTTATTGCAGTCTTTGGAGTCACCCTTTTTTGGTATTTTGACTAGTATACCTTCATTCCAGGAGGTTGGTAGAGCTTCTTCTTCCCATATTTTACGCACAAATGTCTCGCCGATCCTTCAACGTCACATAAAAGCATCTCCGCTGATATATTGTCATTGCCCGGGGCCTTGTTACGCTTAAGGCTTTTAATGGCATTCTTCACTTCTTATAATGTAGGTGGGCTGTCTGAAATTCCACTGAATAAACAGTCATGGTTGGTTTCATTTTGCACTTCCGTCAGCGGTTCTAATCCAATGGGATTGTTTAATGTTGACTGGAAGTGTTCCATCCATCGTATTAATTGTTCATCCGGGGTTGAGAGAAGTGTACCGCTACTACTCAGAATGGGACTATTGGTGTAGGTAGGTTTGCCACACAACGCCCTTGATATATTGTATAAGGTCCTCATGTCGCCTTTATTTGCAGCTGACTTAGCTTGGCTTACTTGTTCATCTACCCACATTCTATTGTCCCTCCTTGCAGACCTTTTTATTCTGTTGGACAGGTCACGGTACATTGTGTTAAGCTCTTCAACATCAGCGTTTGCATTTAGACTCGCTATTTTTATGGTTTTACGTTGTTGAACCAGGTCCCATGTTGCTTGGGTGAGCCATACTTTCCTTTTATGGTCTTTAAAACCTAACGTTTGTTGACCAACCTCATTGCATGTCTGAGTGATACACCTTCCGATTTCGTTTATATTTGCGGCGTTGTTGTTTAAAATATCTGGAAGCCGATTCCTTATGGATGTTATAAAGGCAGTTCGGTGTCGCTCTGATTCCAGTTTCCCAACATCAATTTTCCGATCGACTTTTGCCGTTTCTGACCTCAGAGCCGCTACCTTTAAACGAACTTTAGATATAACTAGATGGTGGTCGCTGTTTATATCTGCTCCGCGCTTCGAGCGTACATCAAGTAAAGATGATCGCCACTTAGAGTTGATCAAAATGTGAGATTAGCTGTTGGAGCCAAACAAAAGTAATGAAGGGAATCTAATGCAATGATTAACTCAAAACAGCAAAAATTGACATTGGCCCTTTTATCACCAAGCCACAGATATAATTCTATTACTAACCTATCTTACAATATTTAGTCAGAATAGTGCGAATATAGCGTTACGTAATTTGCTAACAGCCCCTCACCCAAAACTTTTGACCGATACAAAAAAAATAAAATTTATTTTAAAAATTATCATATATTTTATTATACGTTTAATCTAGTTATTTATGTGTTCGCAGCGACATAATTTGAAAACAAATTAAAAATTGTATTAAAAACTAACTATGTACTTAAATATTTAATGCAAAAAATATATATTTATTGATTTAATACAAAATTTTTATGCAAATTCTATTATCTATCACTTTGTTTAAATTTCTTAATAAATTTGAACACTTTTTATTTAATTAAAGACATGAGTTAACTTAAAATAATAAATTTGTTACTATAAATTAATTAAACCCGATTTAAAATCGATTTGTTACAGCACTTTTGAGCGAAAGCCTTTAGCTACCAAAGGGGCCACTTCTGAGGGATCTTTACCCCGTGTTTCGGGTAAATAGAATTTCGTAAGTACAAAGAGCAGAGCGCAGGTTACCGAAAATGGAAAGAATACATAGGCACCCCAGGCATTCGAGAGAGAAGGAAAAGTCATGCCTATAATAAAGTTACACGACCATGAGGCTAAACTGCCCATAGACATGGCCACGGGACGGGGAGCTACTTCAAAAAGTTCTGAAAAAAAGAAGAAAGTCATTAATCATTCAGGGAAAAAAGAAAATAAGAATTATTGGTTTTGTTTATAAGCAAAGTCAGTTATCGTCATGTTCTGTTTTCAGTCTGGCGGCAGATCATAATTAAATATAAAGTACATATCGCTGGCTTAACATGCAAAGGCACTAAGTCCATATTTTAAATATTTTCAGGAAAGACAAAAAACAATCAAACTTTTTTGTGTAAACGTTTTTTGATTGTTTTTTTTTAAACACTTTTTATCTGGACTTAAGTCTTTTTCTTGTGAAAAATTGGACTTAGTGCTTTTGCTAATCACTTCAAAACAACAACATCAGAAACGAGATACTGTAATTTTATCATTGTAATATATGTATTTTTGCTTATTGTACATTTCTGCATCAAAATCTATATTTCTGGAAAAAGTGGACTTATTGCCTTTGCATGTTAAGCCAGCGATATGTAACAATGTGCATTAGAGTGTCCCACAAACAATTTTTTATAGAAATTTTTTCATACAAAATTTTTGGATATAAAATTTTTATAGTAAAAATTTTATATAAAAAGTTTTCTATATAAATTTTTCCAAATAAAATTTTCTATATAAAATTTTTAAAAGAAAAATTTTTATATAAAATTTTTAAAAGAAAATTTTTTATATAATTTTTTTTTTTTTTTTCAATGAAAAAATTCTATATAAAAATTTTTTTAAAGTAAATTTTTTATATAAAATTAAAAAAAAAGAATTCTAACTAAATTTTTTTCAAAGACAAATTTCCATATTCAATTTTTTCAAAGAAAATTTTCTATTTAAAATTTTTTCAAAAAAAATTTTCTATATAAAATTTTTTCAAAGAAATTTTTCTATATAAAATTTTTTTAATGAAAAATTTCTATAAAAAATTTTTCAAAGTAAATTTTTTCAAAGAAAAATTTTTTATATAAATTTGTTTTTCAAAGTAAATTTACTATATAACATTTTTTTTAAAGAAAATTTTCTATATAAATTTTTTTCCAAGTAAATTTTCTATATAAAATTTTTTCAAAGAAAATTTTCTATATAAATTTTTTTTAAAGAAAAATTTCTATATAAAATTTTTTTAAATTAAATTAAAATTTTTTAAATGAAAATTGTCTGCATAACATTTTTTCAAAGATAATAAAAATAAAAATTTTCTATAAAAAGTTTTCTATATAAAATTTTTTCAAACAAAAATTTCTATATAAAATTTTTTTAGAGTAAATTTTCTATACAAAAAATTTTTTAAGTAAATTTTCTATATAAAAAAGAAAATTTTGTAAATAAAATTTTTTCAAAGAAAATTTTCTTTATAAAATTTTTCCCAAAAAAAAATTCTATTAACATTTTTTTAAAGGAAAATTTCTATATAAAATTTTTTCAAAGTAAATTTTCTATATAGAATTTTTTCAAAGATAATACAAATAAAAATTTTCTATATAAATTTTATTTTTAAGGAAATTTTCTATATAAAATTTTTTCAAAGAAACATTTAAATTAAATTTTCTCTAAAAAAAAATTTTCAAAGTTAATTTTCTATATAAAATTTTCTTAATAAAATTTTTGCTAAAAAAATATTCTAAATAAAATTAAAAAAAAAATCTTTATAAAAACATCCCGACAATTTTGTTATTTTTTGAAATTTTTTTTATAAAAAATTAAAAAAAAAAAAACTTTTCTTATAAATTTTTTTCAAAAAAAAATTTCTTATAAATTTTTTTCAAAAAAACTTTTCTTATCCCGACAATTTTGTTATTTTTTGAAATTTTTTTTTATAAAAAATTTAAAAAAAAAAAAACTTTTCTTATAAATTTTTTTCAAAAAAAAAATTTCTTATAAATTTTTTTCAAAAAAAAAATTTCTTATAAATTTTTTTCAAAAAAAATTTTCTTACAAATTTTTTTCAAAAAAAGTTTTCTTATAATTTTTTTTCAAGAAAAATTTCTATATAAAATTTTTTCAAAGTAAATTTTTTATTTTACATTTTTTAAGGAAAATTTTTTGTAAACAATTTTTTCAAAGAAAAATTTCTATATAAAATTTTTTCAAAGAAAAATTTCTATATAAAATTTATTCAAAGAAAATTTTCTTTAAAAGACAATTTTCTAAATAACTTTAAAAAAAAAACTAAAATTTTTCTGTATACATTTTTAAAAAAAAATTCTATAGACAATTTTTTTAATTTTTTAAAGAAAATTTTATATAGAAAATTTTTTTAATTTTTTTCAAAAGAAATTTTTTATATAAATAATTTTAGAAATTTCTCAATTTCTCAAAAAAAAATCTTATAATTTTCTATATATCATTTTTACAAAGAAAATCAAAGAAAATTATATCAGAGAAAATTTTCAATATAAAAATGTATCATACAAAAATTTCCTAGAAGTTAAAAAAAATCGATATAGAAAATTTTCTTTAAAAAAAATTTTAGTCGAAATTTGTTTTTGAAAAATTTTTTGAAATCGAAATTTTTTCCTAAAATATTTTCGATATAAATTTATTTTTAAAAAAATTTTCTCAAAAAAAATTTTCAACTAAAATTTTTTTCATACAAAATTTGCGATATAAAATTTTTTTGATAAAATATAAATATTTTTTAGAAAATTTATATAAAAAATATTTTTTAGAAAATATTTTTTAGAAAATTTGGAATTTAGAAAATTTGGGCTAATAATGTCGGCATAACTATCACATATGGTTTTTCGTAGGGGATCTGATATTATTTTTCAATATTCGGTAGAAGCCAATCATTTTCAATCCCGTATTATAATGTCGAATCGTAAACACTGTACATTTGATCATGCTATGATCTTTAGCAAAGTTTTTGCACATGAGCCGGTGAAGATTTCTTAGTTGGTATAACCAATTCCCGGTATGTGGCTCCACTGAAAATTACTCAAAGTGAATTAAATCGTAAGCTGTGCACTTGATCATGCTATGATCTTTACAAAGTTTTCTTAATTTCATAAAATGTCCGACAGACGGCGCCACTCAAAATTACTCCAAGTGAATTAAATCATAAACTGTGCACTTGATCATGCCATGATCTTTAGCAAAGTTGTTGCGGATGAGACGACAAAGATTTCTTAGTTGGTATAGCCAATTTTCTACAGGTGGCGCTACTGAAAATTAATTAAATTAAAGTGAATTAAATCGTAAACTGTGCATTTGTTCATGTTATGATATTTAGCAAAGTTGTTACGCATGAGCTGACGTAGCTTTCTTAGTTGATATGAGCAATTTCAGAAAAAAAAGGTTTGAAGATATGAAATTAGAAGCATTAATCGACAAAGATTGTTATACAAAGCAAGAAGAACTTGCATTATTATTGGAAATCCCACTACAGACCATTTTCCCACAAATAAGGGACCCTCTTATATGAGAACAATTTGAAATTGAAAGCCTCAATGAACGTATTCATAAGAATATTTGTATGTATATAGCAACGTACAATTTCCATTTTACTACAACTGTTCAGCTGGTCCAATTTAAAACAATTAAATACAACCGACACATCTGATTTCAAAATATGTAGACTATGTAGCACGAGTTTTAATTATAGATCATTTTACTGACATATTCGGTATCACGTGAATTGTGATATTGTCTATAAATAAATGAAATTGAGACTCATGTTTGATTTCATTGTTTATCAATTTGCATTGGAATTAAAGGCGCGAATGTCTTAATTTATTCATATTTAAGGAATTTATTTATAGTAAATTGAAATTGTGAAAATATTTTAAGGTTAAGTATTTGATTCAATTATGATTTAATTAATGAACAATTAAAGAAAAATTTTAATTCTATAAAAGATGAATAACAAAAAAAGATTATTATCTTTTAGATCATCTAAATATCAACTATTTCATGAAAATTATGGCCTCAATTTAACTCATTGAGTCTGATCGAACATCATCGATCAAACTCAATGAGTTAAATTGATGATTATCTCTGCAATTTGACAACTCGAATGTGGTCGAGGGCGCTAAGTGCTGATGACGTCCTGTGGCGGGACAGAAATTGCAATCCACTGGCCGCGTTCAAAAATATTTTTTTCAGTTTTTCTCCATATTATTACTTTCAAATTTTCAAATTAATAATTTAAAAATTAAAAATGAACTCAAGCCTGATAAATCATAATTTTTCAATTTATTTCGAATTTTTTATGAAATTTTATATTTAAAATTTTTGATGAAATTTTTGAAAATTTTTTATAAAATTTTATATTAAAAATTTTTTTAAAAATTTTATATTGAAAATTTTTGATGAAATTTTATATTGAAAATGTTTGATGAAATTTTATATTGAAAATTTTTGATGAAATTTTATATTGAAAATTTTTGATGAAATTTTATATTGAAAATTTTTGATGAAATTTTATATTGAAAATTTTTGAAAAAAATTTTATATTGAAAATTTTTGATGATATTTTATATTGAAAATTTTTGATAAAATTTTATATTGAAAATTTTTAATGAAATTTTATATTGAAAATTTGTGTTGTAATTTGATATTGCAAATTTTTCAATTTATTTCGAATTTTTTATGAAATTTTATATTTAAAATTTTTGATGAAATTTTTGAAAATTTTTTATAAAATTTTATATTAAAAATTTTTTAAAAAATTTTATATTGAAAATTTTTCATGAAATTTTATATTGAACATTTTTGATGAAATTTTATATTGAAAATGTTTGATGAAATTTTATATTGAAAATTTTTGATGAAATTTTATATTGAAAATTTTTGATGAAATTTTATATTGAAAATTTTTGAAAAAAATTTTATATTGAAAATTTTTGATGATATTTTATATTGAAAATTTTTGATAAAATTTTATATTGAAAATTTTTGATGAAATTTTATATTGAAAATTTTTGATGAAATTTTATACTGAAAATTTTTGATACAATTTTATATGGAAAATTTTTGTTGAAATTTTATATTGAAAATTTTTAATGAAATTTTATATTGAAAATTTGTGATGAAATTTGATATTGCAAATTTTTCAATTTATTTCGATTTTTTTATGAAATTTTATATTTAAAATTTTTGATGAAATTTTTGAAAATTTTTTATAAAATTTTATATTAAAAATTTTTTAAAAAATTTTATATTGAAAATTTTTGATGAAATTTTATATTGAACATTTTTGATGAAATTTTATATTAAAAATGTTTGATGAAATTTTATATTGAAAATTTTTTATGAAATTTTATATTAAAAATTTTTGATGAAATTTTATATTGAAAATTTTTGATGATATTTGATATTGAAAATTTTTGATAAAATTTTATATTGAAAATTTTTGATGAAATTTTATATTGAAAATTTTTGATGAAATTTTATACTGAAAATTTTAGATTAAATTTTATATTAAAAATTTTTGATAAAATTTTATATTGAAAATTTTTGATGAAATTTTATATTGAAAATTTTTGAAAAAAATTTATATTTTGAAAATTTTTGATAAAATTTTATATTGAAAATTTTTGATGAAATTTTATATTGAACATTTTTGATAAAATTCTGTAATGAAAATTGTTGATGAAATTTTATATTGAAAATTTTGATAAAATTTTATATTAAAAATTTTTGAAAAAATTTCATATTGAAAATTTTTGATAAAATTGTATATTGAAAATTTTTGATGAAATTTCATATTGAAAATTTTTGAAAAAAATTTTATATTGAAAATTTTTGATGATATTTTATATTGAAAATTTTTGATAAAATTTTATATTGAAAATTTTTGATGAAATTTTATATTGAAAATTTTTGATGAAATTTTATACTGAAAATTTTTGATACAATTTTATATGGAAAATTTTTGTTGAAATTTTATATTGAAAATTTTTAATGAAATTTTATATTGAAAATTTGTGATGAAATTTGATATTGCAAATTTTTCAATTTATTTCGATTTTTTTATGAAATTTTATATTTAAAATTTTTGATGAAATTTTTGAAAATTTTTTGTAAAATTTTATATTAAAAATTTTTTAAAAAATTTTATATTGAAAATTTTTGATGAAATTTTATATTGAACATTTTTGATGAAATTTTATATTAAAAATGTTTGATGAAATTTTATATTGAAAATTTTTTATGAAATTTTATATTAAAAATTTTTGATGAAATTTTATATTGAAAATTTTTGATGATATTTGATATTGAAAATTTTTGATAAAATTTTATATTGAAAATTTTTGATGAAATTTTATATTGAAAATTTTTGATGAAATTTTATACTGAAAATTTTAGATTAAATTTTATATTAAAAATTTTTGATAAAATTTTATATTGAAAATTTTTGATGAAATTTTATATTGAAAATTTTTGAAAAAATTTTATATTTTGAAAATTTTTGATAAAATTTTATATTGAAAATTTTTGATGAAATTTTATATTGAACATTTTTGATAAAATTCTGTATTGAAAATTGTTGATGAAATTTTATAAAGAAAATTTTGATAAAATTTTATATTAAAAATTTTTGAAAAAATTTCATATTGAAAATTTTTGATAAAATTGTATATTGAAAATTTTTGATGAAATTTCATATTGAAGATGTTTGATGAAATTTTATATTGAAAATTTTTGATAAAATTTTATATTGAAAATTTTTGTTGAAATTTTATATTAAAAATTTTTGATAAAATTTTATATTGAAAATTTTTGTTGAAATTTTATATTGAAAATTTTTGATGAAATTTTGTATTGAAAAATTTTGATGAAATTTTATATTTATTGAGTCGTAAACATTGTCAATTTTTCACAAAAATACCCGAGATGTCAAACTTTGGGAGCCTGTATAATCTAAACCATATGAGGTAGAGAGATAGTAGCATTATGGAGCATATTAGTAGCATATTAGTAGCATTATGGATTTTGACGAAAATTTTTAGAATCACTCTATTGAAAAAAAAAACAAATTTCTCTTACCCGATCCAATAAAATATGGTATAGGTCCCAAGCCCAATTGATAGCAGAATATATAGCCCATTACGCAAACTATGCAGGCTACAGGGAACCAACTAACAGATTCCTAAAATTTAAACAAAAAATAATTTTTGGTAAAAAAAATCTCTAAAAAAAACACTTACAATATAAAGCATAATAATCGCTATAGCGAATAGGAAGATAGCACATATTCCACTGGAAAACATCATTATTGGACGGCGATTAACCTTGGCCATGAGTAAAGGGGTCAAGAAAGAAGTGGCCAAATTTAAGCAGCCAGCACCCAAATTTGCCCACTCGGCATCAGCAGTAGAAAGACCAGCTTTTTCGAATATCATAACGGAATAATAGAAAATCTAAAATGATATATGAATATAAAAAGTTTAGAACAGCGAAGGCCACAATTTTTATTTCCCTATGACCAGTGAAAGGAGTTGTTGTTGTTGTCATACATTTAATTTGTTATTGTGTTGCCCATCACTGGTTTACAAATAAAGCTATTTTCTAAAACACTCAAACATACCGCATTAATACCCGACAACTGTTGACCTCCATGAAAACAGCAGACAATCAATAGAGGCAAAAAGAAGGCGGGGTCCCTTAAAACCGAACCAAAACTACTGGTTTGTACTTTGGCATTTAATTCCAAATCCATTTCTTCAATTTCTTGTTTGATTTTTTCTTCGCTATTAGGGCCTCTCAAACGTAAAAGTTCACGTTGAGCCCGTTCCTGGTCGCCTTGTATGATATACAAATATTTAGGACTCTCGGGAAAGTAAAACGAGGGCAAATAACATATAATCACCAGAACAATATAGAAGCTGAGAGCATAATGCCATAGTTCAGCCGTGCCGAAAATATTACGTAAACTGAAAACCTGGCCGACAACTACACCGCCGGTAACACCCACGGAACAAAATACACCCAAAGTGCCTCTAAGTACTAAAGGAGCAATTTCTGTTAAGTACATGGGCAAAATGGCGGTTGTAAGACCAGAGGCTAGACCTACTAAAAGACGTCCAATGACCAGCATTTCCACGGAGTTGGCCATGCGGCAGAAAAAGAATAAGATGGCACTCAAGGCAAATAGAAGGCCACTGAGAAGAAAACAACCTTTTCTGAAAAGAAAAAAATAAATAAAATAAAGGACATAACAAATTCAAATTACTTCAAAACAAACCTTCCAAATTTATTTGCAGCTCCAGCGCCACCTAATGAACCTATGGCTCCACCCACCAAAAATACCGATACTATAAAAGAATATAAGACATTTAAATTGGAGTCTGTTAAATAAGAGTCATAGCGTTGAATTAGGCTTTCTCTACACCAGATTTTGATATGCTAAAAAAATAAAATTGAATAAATAACTAAATTCTGAACTTCCGGAAACGAACAACTTACAGTGGCAGGACTATTAATTACACCTATACAATAGCCAACTGGTACGGCTGCGCCTAATGTGGAGGCAAAACATACCAGAGTCAAAAGTTTACCCCATTGTGGTTTCTGAAATAAAATAAAGGAAAATATTAACACATAGAACCATTTTTTTTAATACAACAATTTTTGGTGAAAAAAAATTACAAAAGAACATTTTGTATTCAAAACTTGTTTAAAGAAAAATTTTCTAAAGAAAAAACTTTATAATCGAGCATTTTTCAATAAAGAAATTTTTATAACAAAAATTATTCATAACAAAAAATTTTAAGCGTTTTGACAGCTTTTAATTCTAATGGTTTTAAAAACATTATAATTCGTACTTATTCTATTTCAAATTCTAGGTATAGACGCAAATTTCGATTTTTTACGAAATTTTATATTAAAAATTTTTGATGAAATTTTATTTTGAAAATATTCTGATAAAACTTATTGAAAATATTCGATGAAATTTTATATTAAAAATTTTGATGAAATTTTATATTGAAAATTTTTTTGAAATTTTATATTAAAATTTTTTTAAGAAATTTTATATTGAACATTTTTGATAAAATTTTATATTAAAAATTTTTGATGAAATTTTACATTGAAAATTTTCTATGAAATTTTATATAAAAATTTTTAATGAAATTTTATATTGAAATTTTTGATGAAATTCTATATTGAAAATTTTCGGTGAATTTTTATATTGAAAATTTTTGATGAAAGATTATATTGAAAATTTTGATAGAATTTTATATTGAAAATTGTTGATGAAATTTTTTGTTGAAAATTTTTGATGAAATTTTATATTGAAAATTTTTGATGAAATTTTATATTAAAAATTATTGATAAAATTTTGTATTGAAATTTTTGATGAAATTTTTCGTTGAAAATTTTTGATAAAATTTTATATTAAAATCTTTTTATGAAATTTTATATTAAAAATTTTTGATAAGATTTTATATTAAAGAATTTTGATCAAATTTTCTATTAAAAATTTTTTATGAAATTTCATATTGAAAATTTTTGATGAAATTTTATATTGAAAATTTTTGATGAAATTTTATATTGAAAATTTTTTATGAAATTTTGTATTGAAAATTTTTGATGAAATTTTATATTGAAAATTTTCGATGAAATGTGTTATATTGAAAATTTTATTATGAAAATTTTTGATGAAATTTTATATTGAAAATTTTTGATG
This sequence comes from Stomorhina lunata, assembly GCA_933228675.1. NCBI lineage: Eukaryota > Metazoa > Arthropoda > Insecta > Diptera > Rhiniidae > Stomorhina > Stomorhina lunata. The sequence goes on from OW121744.1 coordinate 20,355,084, forward strand.
AATTTTATATTGAAAACTTTAAAAAAAATTATATTGAAAATTTTTGATGAAATTTTGTATTAAAAATTTTCGATGAAATTTTATATTAAAAATGTTTGATAAAATTATATATTGAAATTTTTGATGGAATTTTATATGAAAATTTTTGATAAAATTTTATATTGAAAATTTTTGATGAAATTTTATATTGAAAATTTTTCTATAGAAATTTTCTAATAAAAAATTAAAATGTATCTCCACTAGGTGTTTCCAAATATGAGTAAAAGCGGTATACCCTCTTATTTTATGGGACTTATTGAAAAGACCATACGAAAAAACAATGTATGAAAAAATATATGAAAATCTTTATATTATAGAATATTTGGTTTGAAGGTACATTTATACCGGCCGAAATCACTTGTTAGAATCGGCCCATATTTTATCATACCTCCCACATATGACAAAATTTTAAAATTCACTTGAATACCCTTAAATTATTTAAAAATCTGAAACTTTCATTAAAACATTGCAAAGATTTGTGTAAACATAAATCATAGTAGGAGAATTATTATCAAGAAATTTAATAATAGGTTCACATTTGACCCTGGCTCCCCGCAGCCGGAAATGACATAAATATAACAAAATCTCCAGATTATGTTAATGATAAGAAAATTATGAATGGATGGATATGTTTTTAATTCCTCAGAAAAAATTCAAAATTTGTTGACAATTGGTCTACATTTGTTTTAAATAGTAAAGGGTATCAAATATTCGGGCTTTGACCGATTATTTTCATAATTGTTAGATAAGAAACGGATTATTGAAAATTAATATTTATTTAGTCATTAAATTTAATTACTTGTACGAAACATATCTTTAATTTTTGGCAAACAATAAATTTAAATAATAATTCATTTAACATGACCTTTACTTAAAAAGAAAGTCCCTATTTATAATCAATTTAAAAATATGTATTTATACTAAAATATAGAAAAATGTATTCGATGAAAAAAATGATATTGTATTCATAGAATGTATTTAAAAACCGACATGTCGAATCCGAATTCGTGATTTAATAACCAAACAAAGGTCCTTTAAAAAATGGTGGTTCATATAAATATATAAATAACTCGTTAGCCCCACCGATCTACAAATATTTTCGCAAAGCCAATACACGATAGGTTAGGTTAGGTTAGGCAGGCAGCCAATGTTAGTCAGCTTCACTTGGGTCCTAGAAGCGGTCCCTTTGTGATACCTGCGGGAGATAGACTGGAAGAGAGAACGAAAATAATTAATTCCAGCCCATCAATGAGAGGCTTATTCAAGCCAGCCTGTAGCTTTGATAAATGAGTCTATTTTGCGAATGTCAATGCTCGCTAGATCGGATAAATCATGCAGATAAAGTGCCCCCAGAGAGGTGGCTCTTAAAGTTGAAAGAGCGGGGCAGTGGCAGAGAAGATGAGTAACCGTTTCCTCCTCTTCTACGTTGTGACAGCTTCGGCAGTAGTCGTAGTGTTGAAGGTTAAGCCTTCTGGCATGCAACCCAAAAGTGCAATGACCTGTTAGGATCGAGATTAGGTTGCGGAGTCTGTGGCGAGGTATGGAGACCAAGCACTTCGATCGCTTGTTGTCATAAGTGGGCCATGTTTGTCTAGATATTGAACAAGTGGTTTCAAGGGACCAGGTGTTCTGTGCTGATCCATAAAGAAGTTGCCTAATTATTGATTTGCAGGCGGATAGCGGTACGCCCGTAAATTGATCGATGCAATCTTGACTCAGGAGAGCACCGAATTTAGCAAGTCTGTCCGCAGTGGAGTTACCAGGTATGTTGTTGTGCCCGGGTACCCAAAAAAGTTCGATGTTACAATGTCTCGCCATCTCATTTAGAGATGCCCGGCATTTACGGATAAGAACAGATGTCGTGTAGACACTAGATAGGGATTTTATGGCAGCCTGACTGTCGATACAGAAGCGAATATCCCTGTCGTATATTCTGTAGTATCTTAGCCATTTGGAAGCTCTATATATTGCCGAAATCTCGGATTGGAGGACACTGCACTGATCAGGAAGCTTAAAACAGATTTCCTTCCCTAAAAGTGGGATGAAGAAGCCCCCTCCCACGCCAATCTTTGACCTAGATCCGTCCGTATATACCTCCAAACAACCATCATTAAGGGATGATGGATCTCCAGAGATAGTAACAGTGAAGGAGTTGTCAAAGAGTGGGATGGAAATGCAGTAATCGATGTTATCAGGGATATTCATGAATTTATCCAGAATAGCGGAGTGTCCCGATTTCGAATGGGACCAGGTTCCGATGGTGCTAAGTCGCACAGCTGAATTAAGGGCGATTTGCTGTGCCTTTAGTTCGACTGGAAGCCAGTTGAGCATTACAAAGAGCGCCTTGGATGGTGTAGTCCTTAAGGCACCCGTGATCATTAGAGCAGATGTTCTTAGGATTTTGGTAAAAGAATTCCGCTGGTTTGAATTGGTGAGTGCAGGCCACCAAACCAGCGCACCGTACATTAGTATGGGCTTGACAACCATGTCGAAGAGCCAGACAGTATTATTAGGATTGAGTCCCAATACACGATATCTTGTATAAATAATGAAAATTTTGATAACAATTTGCAAATTGCGTCACTTCAATATAGACCCAATAAAACATTGGGTAGGAATTTTCTAGAGATTATTTTTTTGTAGAGAAAAGAATGCAATTAGATTAATAATTAAGCTGAAATTTTGAAAAATCAAAATATTTATTAGTTTTAGATTTAATCGGGGAATATGATAAGAAATTTTAACAGTGAAACAAAGTCGAATTAAATTTTTTTAAATAAATTGCAGTATTTTCAATAACAAGTTACAAACTGTAATCTTTTCTATATACCTGATTATCTATCGATTTATTATTTTGAACTATTTAATCCCATTTTTGAATACATAAATTATTAATTTTACAAAATCGATCACAGTTAAAACAAGTCGAATCATTAATACCCTCCGAAAATAGTTTATGGTAAATTATGTAAATTTCTGAAGATCGCAACAGTTTGAAAAACAAAAACTTAACCCGAAATGGATTGGCGATTATCTAAATTCCCCACCCAATCTACAACACAATACCCACAATTTTCTTTATTAGGCCTCTTTTCATAAATGATACCTTGATTTATTGTACCTTTGATGTATCTTATTATTCTTTTATAGCTTTCCAATGAGATCTGGCAGGATTTGTAATGTATCTACATTTGAGCTGCATAAAGTAAACATCCCATAACTTGCATATATAGTGCACATTTCCTTCTTGCCTTCATTCCAGACATACATTCTTCTTTGATTATAACACCGTGCTCAATTTCGACAACTTTTTTAAAGACAAAATGCAAACCTAGTGGGTAAAGAGTACGCTGAATTCATTGGTTGTAATCGTTTTTTTGGTTATCTCTAGTCGACGAGATATAAAAAATGGAGGAGGTTGCGCAAAAAATATTCGCGTAACTCGAAAACTGTTTATTTTCTTGAACTAAGTAAAAACCCGTTCTTGCAAACAACAAATTTTATTTCCAAAACGACTGCTCGGATTAAAAAAATAATTAGTGTTCCTGAAATATAATTTTGTTGCCAAATTTCGATTTGTTTACTTAGTTCAAGAATATCAACAGGCTTTGAGTTAAGCGAATATAATTACGCAACCTCCTTCATTTTTTAAATAACACTATATCTCGAAAACTACCATTATAAAGTTCAGGTTGTTCCATGTACGTTTCATTTAAGAAACTATTCAAAACTATTCCGTGAGATATGACATGCTCATACACCGAATGCATGCGCTTAGCATTCGGTGTATGAGCATATCATATCTCACGGCTAATGCTAATAAATATCTTAGGCACCATACCTCACAACTAGAGAATATGTTTCGTAAAATGTCCATACCCTCCCGCTGAGTAAACCCTTCACCATCTCTATGGGTTGCCTTGCTCATAAGAATGACTTTACTGCATTCTCAACATGTGGGAGATCTGTTAGGACCCATATCTTATTTTTATGTAGGGACTTGAATTCTTCCCTAATCGCGATCATTCACTTACAAGACATAGCAGCTTAAACAATCGTTAGATTATTCGAAACAAATTGCATCGAAAAAAAGTTTTGGGTTTTGTGCAACCTTCCTAATTTTCGCACTCCGCTCGTTGCTCCTCATAATGGCTTGGAACCCATTCATTCTCATAAACATCCATTTAAACTGGTAAAAGCCTTCAACATCCAACTGAATCATCATACATATACACTCAAGTCGTTCAAAAATCGCTGCTGTCGAAATTCGAATCTTGAGATGTCAATTCAACACGGCAATTGCTCTCCTCTGAATTGACATTTTTTCCTTGTAAAAGTCAGTAAATCGTAAACTTTTCGTTTCTCTTCAGGTTTTTCTTACTTTGTTCCAGAAACACGACATCTCGGTTTATAAATTCACTTTTATTACTTGTTACACAGGTCCTGTTGGGATACAACCCGAATTACTAAAAGCTAACACAGTTCTATTAACAATGTTCTTAAAGCCTCTAATCACCAAGTATTGGTCGGTTGAAGTATTGCCAAATGATCTCAGAGAAGGTCTAGTTATAAAACTGCCAAAAAAAAGAAATTTGCAGGACTGTTTGAATTGGAAGGGTATTACCTTTTTAAAATTGAATGTCGATTCTTCCTCTACCTGCTATTAAACGCGCATTTGACACAATAGAACACATTAAGAAAACTTATGAGTCCAAATTTTTTTTTTTGATGGGCAATATAATGACGAGGTTGAAACTTTCTGCTGCCTAGGAGGTATAACCTCTAAAAGCAGAGAAGATATCCAAAATAGATTATGCAAAGCAAAGCATGCTTTTGGTATTCTCAATAAGTCTACTATCACCAAACTCAAAGGTTTTAACACTAATGTCAAACCCGTGCTCTTATATGGCTGTGAGACATGGAATATTTCGAGTCAAGAGATGAGCGGACTACAAGCATTTGTCGTTCGATGCCTCAGACGTATTCTAAAAATTTTCTGGCCCGTTATATTTTCAAATCAAGATTTATGGTTGCGCACCGATTAAGAACTATTACAAACAACTATTCGTGCTCGTCAAGCCATCGAATATAATCCTCAGGGTTTCAGGAGGTCTGGAAGCCCTGTAAACACGTGGAGGCGACAAACTGAGAAGGAGTTACGAGAATTCGAAGTATCATGGAACGAGATGAATGTATTGACTACGAATAAACATACATGGAAAACATTTGTTGAGGCCCTATGTTCCACAAGGAATTTAAGGACTATATATATATATATATATATATATATATATATATATATATATATATATATATATATATATATGTATATATATATATATATGTATATATATATATATATATATGTATATATATATATATATATATATGTATATATATATATATATACTTGGGTTGAATATCATGTAGCCTTGCAATCTGAACTATATCCAACCAGTCACTTATCTTTAAATCCAATTTGAAACGCTTTAGGGATACAAACGAACATTCTTATATATTTTAAATTTAAACGACGATCCCTCAAAGATTTGGGCAATTGGTGTAATTTTTGCAAAAATGTGATGATTTTCTCAGGCTCATATCTTGCAAACCGTTCGGAATTTTAATTTACTCTCTGAGGCAAAGTTGTAGCTTTTATCATGGGAACATATAAAATCAAAAAAAAACTTCATCTTCTAGATCAAAATCGCATCGAAAATTCTATTCTTTTTAACTTTTTTTAAATTAAATAAAATTTTCAGGAAATTTTAAGAACCATTCCTAGGAAGTTCGTAGGTTCTATAAAGTTGCACTGTGTAATCATCTATAAACGTAACTAGGAACCTTGATCTAGCAAAAGAACCTGTTTTGACTGTCCCGATTACGTCCGAATGTATCAGCTGAAGTATATTAGTGGTGCTTGATCACTTGTCTAAAATTATGTTTGCTGGGAAACTAAATATTTTTTAAACTTATTTATAAATTTGTATAACTGCAGAGTAGGTACTCGTAAATGTTTCCTGAAAACGTGTAGTACAAGTGTAAATAAATGCATTGCCGTTTTTATATCGGGTTTTTCAACAGGGACGCTACAAAATTACAGCGACAGGGACAGCAGACGACGCCATATTTCTTGCTGATCTTTTGACATTTCTCTTCAGGAAAGTTTGTCATTTCATGATGGAAAGATATAAGATCCAACAACTATTCGAAATTATTAAAATTTATCACAGAAATTCGGAGTCAGTGGTCTCAACGTTAAGAGCGCTACGTCCAATTTATGATTGTCATAATCGTCATAGCAGATTAACAATTGAGCTTCACAGTACAAAATGTTCCCTTGCCACTAAGACAAGGAAGTGCCCGTAGTGTAGAGAATATTTCTGCCGCTGAGGCCTCAAATGAAGAAAACGAATTTTGAGAAAAGACCTTGGCTTACATCCTTACAAGATCAAATTGACACAAGAATTAAAGCCGCTTTGAATTGGGCTGAGCAACAACTTGAAAACAACGTACTCCATGAGTCATCATTTCATCGAAAAATCATCTATAGCGATGAGGCATATTTCGTCAATAAACATAATATGCTTTATTGGTCAGGCAGCAATTCACATGTACTCCATGAGTCATCATTGGATCCCGAAAAAATTACGGTTGGGAGCGGTTTATAGGCCGGCGTCGTTATTGGGCCGTACTTCTGCGTGATGATCAAGACCGGCACGTTACTGTACATGGGAATCGCTACCGTTCAATGACAACCGAATATTTTTGGCCCCAATTGGATGATATGAACTTGGAGAACATGTGGTTCCAACAGGACTGCGCCACAAGCCACACAGCGAATGTCACAATCAATTTATTAAAAACCAAGTTTGGAGAACATGATATCTCACGAAATGGTCCAGTCGATTGGCCGCCTCGATCGTGCAATTTGACGCCGTTATACTATTTCTTGTGGGTCTACCTCAAGTCTATGGCCTATGTCAACAAGCCAGCGACGATTGATGAACTTCATAAGAATATCGAAAGTAAAATTGCAGCAGTATCGGCCAATTTATGCTTGAAAACCGTCGATAATAGGGTTCAGCGTCTGGACTTCTGCAAGCGTGCCCGCGGTGGCCATGCAAAAGTAGTCGAGTTCCATACATAATGCCATCAAATGTGCTTTTATAGGAATAAAGAATTTCATTGAAATTAAAAACCGTTTTTGTTTTATTAAAAAAAAAAAAAAACTTTTGTAGCGTTCTTATTGAAAACCCCTTTACTTAGTTCTAGTAACTAAAATAAACTTTAGAGAAAATACTTGAAGTACCTACTAGTACAGGCTAATTCGTAAACCAGTTCTTTGGCAAAATCAGTCATTTACTCAAATGTAAAGAGCGTAAAGTCAAAATGTAAATAATTGAATTGAATACACACCTCAATGTAACTCTTAATTCTGGAATTTTTGTTTAGTGTCAAATGTTCTTGTTGTTGAGGAGTATTTTGTTGGCTGGCGGTGGTGATTTCGAACTTTGTTAGTTGTGGATATAGATTGCGCGTTTCTTCTTCTTCCAACTGTCTGAGATCCACCATTGTTTTGCTTTGTTTTTTGTCGTATTTACTTTTTTTTTTATATGACCGAGAAAAAAAGAACTTACTCACGTGTATGAAACAATACGTGTAAATTATAATTGTAGACAGCTGGGAGTGAATAGAGTACTACAATATATTGTTATTTATTTTTAGATTTTTTTATTATATTATAAATTTAAGCATTTAATTCGTTACTACGAATTAAATATTTTTATTGTATCATAAGATTTTTTTCCAATCTATGTTTCACTTTTTGTTTCAAATTATCTTATTTTTCACTAAAAAAAATATTACAACAAAAAAAAACCACAAACTATGAATAATAATTTTTATAATACACGCAATTATAAAAAATTGCAAACTTTTATTAGAAAAAAAACACGAAATTCTTTTATGTGCTCCCTTATAGGAGCCAAACAATGAACTAAATCTTCTATCTCTCACATCATATTATTTTATATAATAAAAAATATTTAAAGAGTATTCACCATTTGTACATAATACATATACACAACCCCCAATTATTTAAAAAGAGACATAACTCAAAAACTATCAAGTAAAAGTTTTAAATTCGGCTGTGTCAAAACTTATATACCCACCATAAAATTGTGTCAAATTTAGAAACCAGGGTAAGAAAATATTCACGAGTGTGAAGCTCATTTGTCTAAATTCAGCACTTTCTCAAGAGTTGTGAGTAATGTTTTTTTGTTTTGTTACACACAATTATGACTAAAGATAAACTTATACATCTCTCGCGCGTGAAGAGTGAATAAAATTTAAAAATCATTTCCTCATGCGCACGACTAAACTAAACTTCAACATAAGCAGGCGCATGAGCATCCACATTTGTCATTCATTCATTTTTAATTTAGTTAATTATCATTATTAGTTAATTACAATTGAGTCTTTTACATTTTCAGCAGGACAAATCTACGGTTACGAGGCCTAGAGATTTGTACTGTGAAAAAATTGCAGAAAAATAAATAATGTAATATTTTTTATTTATCAATGCGGTTTTTGATAAATAAAAAACAGATTGAATCATTTTTTTCAAAATATCAAAAACAAAATATCAAAATATTAAAAATACCTATGTATATGTATTTTGTTTAAAGGCCTTGCGATATTTCCCGCTGTGTTTCTTAAACCTAACACAGCCGAAAACTTTTTTGTTTTGTTCTTGTATTTTTTGTTTTTGTCTTTTCTTTAACAAAGCAGAAATTTAGTTAATATTTCTTCTAATGTGCCACTCACGGGCAAGTCGTGCGCTAGTCGTGTAAAATATTTTTTGTGAGTGGCACACAAAATGTGGTTTTCATTTTTTAGTTGATCGTGACTTGTGTAGAAAAAGTTTACTCTTGTCAACACGAGTAAGAGATGAATGTACAAGAAAAATTTGTTAATACCCATGACTGTGTGCGAGATTTTTATAAAAAGGAATTTTTGCACATGAGTAAATGTGTGAAATGAGTGTTCAAATCCTTACCCTGTTAGAAACATATCTCACATACCTCCAAGGGAGAGTCTAATTTAACCCATTAGTGCATGAAGTTCCCTAAATAATTTTTACAAATAATTTTTTAATAATTTTTACAAATTATTAATAATAATGAAACGAGTAATTCGATTTAAAAACATTTTATTAAAAAAAACTTATACCGGGTTATCCATTTCGTTGTTTCAAAACTATAGGACTGCAATTCGACATCTGTCAAACTAAGTTGTTAAACCATTTTTTTTTTTTTTTTTGTTTATTTTCAGTTGAAAGTGTGACATTGACGAAAATTTATCGCTTAAGTATCACACAACGCATAAAAATTATCAAAACATGCTACAAAAATTGTGATTCTGCAACAGCCACATATTGTGCTTTGAGGGGAAGTTTTGGTTTACATAATCGTCCAACTTCGCAAGCAATTGGCAAAATTGTGAAGAAATTTGAAGAGACTGGAGCCGTTACAAATATTGTAAGGCCTGTGTATCATCGTTTCGCTGATGTAAGTGAAAGTGTTGCCGAAGACCCGAATGTTTCGATTCCGTGAATTTGGAGCGTTATGGTCATATGATTGCCTGCTTTTTGTTTGCTATTAAAGAATACGTGGTTTCAGCAAGACAGTGCCACATACCACACAACTCGAGCGAATATGGCTTTATTGCAAGAGACATTTCCTGGTCGTGTAATTTCTAGTCGTCGTGGCGATATCAACTAGCCACCAAGATCATGAGATTTGACACCATTAAACTTAGAAAAACAAACATTCGTCAGGTTATGTGACAAAAATTGGTCGAAAATTACCACAAAAGAATCAATACTTGCAACATTTCGCGTGGTGGTAATAATGTCAACGTTCAAACTTTATAATAAAAAAGAAATATCATGAAAAAAATATTATATATGTTTTTTATTTACGTTCACTTTTGAAACCGCAAAATAGATAACCCGTTATATCAACCCCCCGTCAACAAGCTCCAACTTTCTTCTTTCTCTTTCGACATCATGCTACATTACTCCCCAGACAATATGCTACAATAAACCCCAAACAAAGAGCTCCATTATCCCCCTGGCGCCATTCTTCATTTTCCTTCCGGCAACATGATACATTTTTCCCCCGACAACATACTATATTGTCCCTCCGACAATATACTACATTATCCCCCATCTAACATGCAATACTAACCTTCCAGCGACTACCTCTATTATCCCCCTGGCGCCATGCTACATTACCATTCCAGCAACATGATGCATTATACCCCCCCCCCCCCCCCAGCAACGTCAGGCACCATTATCCCCTTGGCACAATAATATATACAAACCTCTCCCAACAACATTTTGAGTTATCTCCCATATTACCCCCAGGTCAATATGCCATACTACCCCCAGACAACATGCTACACAAACCCCCCTCAAGAAGTTCCAATTTTATCCTATCACAACCATACATCATTCCCTCGACAACATACTACATTAACCCCCAGTAAACATGCCTCATCATCCCCCGGCAACATGCTACATTTCCAATTTTGAGAGGGAGCCTGGCAGGAAGCTACTCTGAAAAATATGAACTGTTTGTAAATCACTTAAAACGCGTATTTACCCCAAATTCGTTGAATGACACGGGATACAATACCTTTCGATTTTAAAAGGTTAAATGTGAACTAAATGTAATAAAATTTCTCGATACTTAATTTCTTAGAATAAATTTAGTTGTTCAACCATTATAAACATTTAAGTGGTTTCCTTCCATTTCGGCTTAATTCCGGTTGTATAAGAGCTTTATTCAAATGTGGAATTGTCTGGAAATCATTTATATACGAATTCTCAGTAATTAATTTCAATAAATATTAAACTATAACTATTCAAAGCTGTTATAGTTTATTATTTGATGCAGCTATGGCTTTGAACCGCCGTGGTATAGCAGGTTAGTCATAGCATACCAGAGGTCCCAAATTCGATCCCCGAATTTGAAAAAAATAAATTTTCAGCTAGCCACTGGTTATTGAGTATAAAGCTATGTAAAACTTCTCAAACTAATGCATTTGCCGTTCGGAGCCGGAGTTAAAACGTAGGTCCCTTTCAATGAGTTTAGACTCATAGAATCGGATGCATATCATTGTCTAAGAGAAGTACCCCTTGTTCCACCTGGAATGTTGTCGGAGAATTATATTTATGGCTTTGGTTGGATTTGCGGGAAATCACCTACTAATATTTACTTCCCTACGGATAAACTCCTTAATCAATTGTACTTTTAGTGTTCTTGACTTTTGGTACGAAGGAGGAATTTCGTATGCTTTCGTATGCGTATTTTTGTTGTAATGTGTTACACAGCGGGAGGTAAAATCTGCGAAAATAGCGTTACATAGCCATAGCTATAATAGTCTTTGATTTAAATTTTTCTGCAAAAAAGTATAGTACACCAATTTTTCAGTTTAAAGTCGATTTTGATTTATGCCACTATTCTTGCAAACGAGCGATTTCAATTTAGTAGATACATAAATATTAAGATTTATAATGAATAAAAACAGATATAATACAATAAAATTCTCTCTCTTAAATTTTTACTTAATTCTCTTTAACGCACAGTAGGCAAACAAACTTATTTGTGAGATGGGGAGGGAGAGTTTGTTTTGACCTCTTTTAAATTCCTCCAATTGTTAATACGTAGAAAATATTTTAGCATAAAAATTTTTTGATTTTTTGTACAAAAAATTTTTTGAAGTAAATTTTTCAGTATTAAAACTTTTTAAAGGAAATTTTTCGTTTTAGTCATTTTTCGTTAAAAAAAATTATAAAAACTTAAAAAAAAATATTGATAGAAAAATTTTAGTAATAAACTTTTAATAGAAAAATTATCATAATATAATGTTTTTTAATAAAATTGTTTTTTATAGAAATTTTTTGTTTTCAAATTTTTATCCTGACAATTTTGTTATTTTTTGAGAAAATTGTTCTAAACATTTTTACGTAGAAATTTTTTCCAGCAGTTTTTTGATAAAAAATATGTTTTTGTACAAAAATTTTTTTATAGTAAATTTTTCAATATTGAAACTTTTTTAATAAAATTTTTCGTTACAAAATTTGTATATACACAAATTTTTAAGAAAATTGTTCGTAAAAAAAATTTGGTATAAAAATTTTCAAGAGATAATTTTTCGTAAGAAAAAATTATAAAAACTTTTTTAAAAATATTAATAAAAAAAATTTAATAATTGACTATTAATGGAAAAGTTTTCATAATATATATTTTTTTTTTTTGTAGAAAATTCTTCGTTTTAAAATTTTTTAAAGAAAGTTGTATTGAAAATATGTTCATAATAATATTATTATTTATAAAATTTTTTTTTTTTTTTATAAAAATTTTTGATAGAAATCTTTTTCGTTAAAAAAATAATACAATTTTTTTTCCATTTCAGAAAATTGTTATAAATTAAATAACTTTTTTTTATTTTTTTGTTTTACAAGTTTGAATCAATTTTTTAATATTTTTATTTTTTGGGTAAATTTTTTGAGAACATTTTAAAATTTTGTTAATAACATTTTTCTTAAAATTTGTTGATACAATTCTTTTGATTTATTTCTTCAATATAAAAATATTTTATAAAAAGATTTTTTAAACAAAACTCTTCGTTTTAAAAATTTTAGTAAAAATTAATTTGTTCTAAAAAAAAATGATTAAAAAAAAATTTTATAATAAGAATTAAAAAAAAAAATTAAAATTTCTTTAAAAAAAATTGTTTTCAAAATTTTATAGAAAATTTTACATGGAAAACTTTTATGTTAAAAAAATAAAAGTAATTTTTTCATTTCAGAAAATTTTTACTATATAAATAATTTCATTTTTTTAATTTTTTGTTTTAAAAATTTAAATCAATTCTTTTTTTATATTTCTATGGAAAATTTTTCTTTAATTTTTCTTTTAAAAAATTTTTTTAAGAACATTTTTCTTCTTAAATTTTTTTTTTAAAGAAAATTTTTCCTTTAAAAACTTTTTCAACATAAAAATATTTTATAGAAAGTTTTTTTTTTGTAGAAAACTCTTTATTTTAAAAACTTTTATAGAAAGTAATTTGTTCTTAAAATTTTAATAAAAAATTTTCATAATAAAAACTAATAAAAAATAAAAATTTCGTTAAAAAATTAAAAAAAAGTAGTTTTTAAAATTTCATAAAAATGTTTGATAGAAAACTTTTTCGTTATAAAAAATAAAATTTCAGAAAATTTTTATTAATTAAATAATTTTATTTTCTTTTTAATTTTTGTTTCAAAAATTTGAATCAATTCGTTTATTTATATTTTTATGGAAAATGTTTCTTAAAAATTTTTTAAAGAACATTTTTCTTCTTAAAATTTTTTGATAGAAAATTGTTTTTTTTTATCTTCTTCAATATAAAAATATTTTTTTATAGAAAATTCTTCGTTTTAAAATTTTTTATAAAAATTTTATTAAAAAATTTTTGATAATAAAAATTGTCAAAATTATATAATTTTTAATAAAGAATTTTACATGGAAAACTTTTTTGTTAAGAAAAATGATAGAGATTTTTTCTTTTCAGAAAATTTAACAAATGTAATCATTAATTTTTTTGTTTTAAAAATTTTACGTTTTTTATCTTTTTTAAAGAAAAATTTTGTTTAAAAATCTTTTTTTTTTTTTTTTGAAAAACAATTTTCTTCTTAAAATTTTTTTGAAGAACATTTTTTTTAAATTTTGTTTAAAAAATTTAAAAAAAATTAGTTTTTAAAATTTTAATAAAATTTTTGATAGAAAATTTTACATGGAAAACTTTTTCTTTAAAAAAATAACAGATATTTTTTTCCTTTTAATAAAATTTTTATTAATTTAATAATTTAAAAAAAAATTATTTTTTTTTAGAAAATTTAAACAAAAATTTGTTTAAAGAAAATTTTTATTTTTAAAACTTCTTCAATATAAAAATATTTTATAGAAATTTTTTTGATATAAAAAGTTTTTTATAGGTTATTTTTTATAATAGGAAATCCTTTTTATTTATTAAGTAAAAAATGTTAAAAGTCGATTTTTGCAGAAAAGTTTACTTTTCAAAAATTACATTTTTATATAAAAACTGATAAATATTTTAATTTAAAACTAAATTTTAAAGTTACTAATAAAAATTTGACACTTAAATATATCAAAATTATTACAAGCACTAAAAAGTGTTTTAAAAATTCTTATTCATTCATTTTAACTTTTTGTTCACTCAAAAAGAAAATTTAAAATATTACAATTAAAGCCAATAAAATATTTCAAACTAACGGTCTCATTAACTGTCGATGGCAATACTTTTTCTAATCAGATTTGTTGTTATCAATTCGTTATGAATGTCACTTGGTAAAAAGAAGTTCTGTTTGTATTTATTTGTGTTGACGTAGAAAATTCATCAAGAATTAAAATTTTTAAATAAATGATAAAAACTCTTTAAAATATACAAAAAAAAATTATTACAAAAAGCTATGATAAAGATATAGCATATATAAAATCATATTATTTAAAAAGTGTTTAATTTTAAAACAGAGAGAGAATACAGAGAAAGTCAGCTGCAGGATGCATAATGTTGAGGGTTTTATAGCGCTACTGGAGACTACCGCCGTTGCGACTACAGTTTTACAGTTTCTATCCGGAGCGTAAGTTATAAAGATGAATGCATGTAGAAATTTTAATTGATTTGTTGTCTTCTTTTAGAATTATATGTCGCAAGTATATAGCTAAGAAATCAACCGGCGACTCGTCTGGATTTCCATTTATATGTGGATTTTTATCGTAAGTTATTTTATTTACACATGTTAGAGCTGGATCTTGGAACACAACATTATCTTACTATATATAAGATAGCTATAAGTTGTTGTTGTTGTAATAGCTCTAACATTTACAATTTTTTAATTTTGTTTTTATGGGGGATCTGTATGGAGATCAAGGAAAAGAAATTGTGCTACTTCTAACGGATGAGTCCACAAATTCTCAGGACTAACTGAAGTAGGGTTGGCGGTACAGCGACAGCCGGTTTTGCGTATCGGAATGACTCGAGCTTTCTCGGCCTAGGGCTGTCGTCTCAGCAACAACAACAACATAGGTTGTTCCTTCCTGATGCTTCCAGATTGTTATCTTATGTTTTAAAATAATATAGAAGTTCAGAAGAGACCTAAGGTTTGGGTAAAATTATAAAATAGATTATGTTGTTGTTGTAACAGCTCTTAGTTTTAATAAAATTTATAGATATGAAGTTAACATAGGATTTGTTTGAAGGTCTAGTCAAAGAAATTGTGCCACTTTCACTGAATAAGTCAAAAATCCTTAGAACTTAGTGATGTAGGTTTGGTGGTCAAGTTGAAGATGTGGGGAGTGTAATGGGAGCCCTGAACACATGCTGTGCATATGTTGGTATCCGCAAAGATGTTTAGTTTGTTGTTTTATCCCGGTCCCAGAATGACTTGTTTACCGTGGCAAATTGTTTTTCTAATACAACATTCATGCGATAACCTGAAATAGCGGAGTTGACGGCTATCTAAAAATGCTGCTTAACGTTGCCAAGTAAGAAGCGATAAAGGATGATGCACATACCTTTGAACGCTATCCTCGTAGATGAGAAAATCATTCTGTACATGCCTTGGGAAAGTCTCTTTGCAAATTTGGTAAATTTTTATAAAAAAAAAAAATCACTTCTAGCCAGTCGTAAAACTATAGATATTTTACATATTAGCAAAAAATGTTTTCTTATAAATCCTATCATAACTGAGTACAGCTCCCATAAAAGACCTCGTAAGTAACGAAATTAATATGAAAAGAATTTCAACTTGGAGGATGCTACATTCGAAATTTTGGAAGACCTCTTAAAATTTTGCTTTGTTATGTATATTCTTAAAGCAGTGCAAATATACATCTTTAATTCATATGTCAAGTAAAGAAGCTAATTTGAGCCTTATCAGCTCCAATATCTTTTTTCAAACAAAGTAAACACAAGGGACTATAGAATAATATTTAAGCGAATATAGTACGGAATGTTAGATAGTTATTTTAAATGTTTTAAACCACATAAGCCGGCTGTCAACATATATTTTAATGTATGTGACGCGCAATATAGAAAGGGACCTAAGGATTTTGTTCAGGAGAGCCATTTCAAAGATTTAAATACGTGCATCTTTAATGTACCATCACTGAGCGTGTTGGTATTGGTCTTATTTGAAAGCGACACATCTCATGACGTCGGAAACGTGTTGGTCAACCTTGAAACGCGAGTAGGTCGTCCTTAACTCTGGTTTTGTGTAGTAGGTCCCTTTCTCTATGCGCTGTCACAAATATAAATATTTACGTCACATTTATAAACTTTTCTATACTTTATCCTCCAGTTGCAGCTATTGGATTCATTATGGCATGTTAAGCGATGAACGAAGTGTAATCTTAGTTAATATCATTGGTGTGACATTATTCCTAATATATACTATGATTTATTACGTTTTTACTGTAAATAAGAATGCTTATGTTAAACAGTTCATGTTCGTATTAACTGCATTATTTGGAGTGGTATTCTATATTAATGGTTTTTCTAATCAGGAGCAGGCACAAAACTTTATGGGTGAGTTAAAAAAATAAAAGATTTTCTTTGAACACTTTGGAATTTAAATATAATTGGATATTTATATTTAAAGGCATTGTATGTTGTGTGGTGACGGTGTGCTTTTTTGCAGCACCTCTCACAAATCTTTTGCATGTGATACGAGTCAAAAACTCAGAAAGTTTGCCTTTTCCATTAATAGTAACCTCGTTTCTGGTATCCTTACAATGGTTAATATATGGTATTATCATTTCCGATACATTTATACAGGTAAGTTTAGAAACATTGCTTTAAAATAAAATTTATATTTTTTTTCTTTTATAGCTACCCAATTTCTTGGGCTGTGTTTTGTCGCTAATGCAGCTCTGCTTATTTGTTTGTTATCCGCCAAAAAGTTTTGCTGGTCAAGGCTATAAACTTGTTGACCAAACTGTGGTATTTTGAGATAAAACTAATGAAATTTTTTAATCAATTTTTACAAGACTTTTGTTTTTTTGCTTTGGAATTTGTATATACAAACAAATGTATTATTTTAATTTGTCTTCTTTCTTCAATTCTTATTAACGCCAGTTAAATACTACAATATTTCATTCAAAATTTAAGTTAGAGGCTTAGAACTTAATAAACATTTATATTTAATAACAAGAAAAATTAAAACAGAAACTTACCTCTTTATTTTTACCGGACACAACAGTCATTATGAAATACAAGAATTTTCCGTTTATCTTTCAAATGTTGGCTACTACAGAATTTAGTTTTTTTCTTATCTCACTAAGATCAAATTGAGAAATTTGTTATCTCAAGTCAATCAATATAGATTGGACATAATCAACTAATAACAATTTAATTTTCAACAAATCCGTCCATTGTGGGTATGTACTCTTCGAAATGTTTCACTAGACTGCGTCTTGTATTAACTGGTTTAGTTTGTTAATATGAATTCACGAATCATCACGTAATTTGTTATAAATATTTTAGGTATGTATGTATTTAATAAAATGCATATTCATTAGCTGAAATTAAATAACATAAATTTGTTTAAATTCAATAAAAGCCAATAAACTTTATTTAGTTACAATATGTGACAATCACTTAAGAATAATAATTAGGTTTTTAAACCAATTTTAATGAAAAACTAGGGAATTAAATGATTCGGCTTTACCGTCTTAAATCTATAATTCGTCTTATCTTTTTTGTCAAACAAAAATTCCTATAACTATAAAGATAATCATTATAATATATTTTTTTCAGTTCTAATAAACAATTAAAAAACAGTAATGTTTCAGATAACTTAATAATAAATGACCACTCAGAAGTGAACCTATAAGAAACAAAACGGAAAAGATACAAAATATTTTCACTATAATAATATTAGCGAATTTTAAATTTAATTGAATACCATAAACTAGCCACCAATTTCGTTTGGGTAATCTTGTTTAAAACCTTATTTGCGAAAAAGTAGTAGTATTTATTTCACTCTAATAATATAAAAAGATATTTAAGTTATTTCGCGGTGTTGAAAGCAGCTCAAATGATATCTATGATGTCGATTTTAAAACTTAAAATAAGTATCAGAAAAATGTCGCAGAAAGCTAGGTACTCAACGAACAACGCTTTGTAAAACTGTGCTGAGTACCAGGCCATATTGATATACTTAGCAACGAGACTGCTGTTGAACAAGCACGTGCTGAAACATACTATAAGGCCACTATTAGTGAAAGAACGTGCCGAGAGTGATTTCAGTGCTCCAAGAACGGTGCTATTGACGTCGGAAATCGGCATGGCGGAGGAAGAGATAAGGTTTTCAAAGAATTGGAGGCATTACTTGATCAAGAATCCTGACTAAAATAATCACAGGTGGTCGTTATGGAATGCATTTGATCCAAACATTGAATGACAAACAGCCGCAATACAACGATCGACATGATAAAGTGATTTTACATCATGACAATGCTTGACCCCATGTTGCGCAATTGGTCAAAAGATACTTGAAAGTGTAGAAATGGTAAGATCTAACCCACCCGCAGTATTCGCCAGACTATCACTTGTTTCGATCAATGGGACACAGCCTGTCTGACCAGTACTTCCGGTCTAATGAAGAAGTAAAAAAATTGATCGCTTCAAAAGATGACCAGTTTTTTCAACGCGGGATTCGTACGCTGTCCGAAAGATAGGAGAAAGTAGTGGCCAGCGATGGACAATACTTTTAACCAGTTTATTGTAATAAAGCCTTAAATTTCGGAATAACGGAGAATGCAGTGATAAAAACTAACCGCTCGCATGCATCACCTCAGATAAGGGACTCTGAGCAATTAACGAGTTTTCCGCCGTCCTAATTTAGGCCTATGATTATTTTCGATAACAAGTTGTGGGTGCAAAATTTCACTCATCAACGACGAATTATTTAAATATGGCCGAATCAATATAAAATTTACACGGCATATATGTATATCGTCACCTGAAATGCCGAAAGATGTCACCCAAAAAAAATCAAAAGGCTAAAATACAGTACGTTCTCTTTTTTCTTAGCAAAAAGTCTCCACGTATTAGTTACAGGTACACGTTCTTTATCCAAAAACGCATAAAAACCAGGTTAACATCTGGAGCTTGTGGTTTTGCTGCTTTAAAAAAATAATCGATACAGTTGAACGTAATAATATGTGTCCTATCCATGTCAATTTTCAGATTTATAATTTTTCAATTTAATCAGTAATATCTGCATTTGTTGGTGGTTCTGTTGATATGTATGTTTTGTCTTCTAACTGTAGAATTCCCTCCATCTATCCTGTTAATGGTCAATCGTTGTCAAACTTTAAAATGGAACCAAAAACAGTATATAAAGATTTTGAGTTTAAAAAGACTGCATAAATTCAAAATCATTCAAAATTAAATGCTCCGTTATATCCGCATCCGTTATTTTAAAGCAAGTTAACATAGTTGCACAATTTAGTAAATTAAAAAAGTACTATAAAAATTCAACTCTGTTGTTTACATTAAAAAACTACTACTTCATACAAGCCAGTAAAATTTTATTATCAAAAAAGAAAAACAATAGAAAATATTCGTCATCCATATATTTGTTTTGTATTTATTAAAAATATAATTTTAAAAGAAACTAACATTCACAAAAATGCAAGAATCTTCATCAGAACTTTATGAAGAAGTAAAACTTTTTCGCAATGCTCGTGAACGCGAGAAATACGATAATATGGCCGATTTATATGCCATTATCAATACGTTGCAGCAATTGGAAAAGGCCTATATTAGAGACTGCATTACGCCCCAGGAGTACACAGCTGCATGTTCCAAGTATTTAGTGCAATATAAAGTGGCATTTAAACAGGTTCAGTGCGATGAATATCCCAGTGTAGATACATTCGTCAAAAAGTTTCGTCTAGACTGCCCCGCAGCCCTGGAACGTATACGAGAAGAGCGTCCCATTACCATTAAGGATGACAAGGGCAACACCTCCAAATGTATTGCAGATATTGTTTCTTTGTTTATTACCATTATGGATAAGTTGCGTCTAAAAATGAACACCATGGATGCTTTACACTTTGATGTTAAAGACTTGGCGGACAATATGAATCGTTTGTCATTGATACCCAAAGATTTTGAAGCCAAGCAAAAGGTGGAAACTTGGTTGTCCACTCTTAACGAAATGCAGGCCTCAGATGAATTAAATGATAATCAAGTGCGTCAATTTTTATTCGACTTGGAATCTGCTTATGCCGATTTTACAAAACTACTACATAGCCAGTAAACGTGCAGAGGTACATAGGAAGGAATCTTTTTCGTAATTTTAGAAAGTATTTTATAAGAATTGTTCATCTAACTATTACAACCTTTAAGTATTTATGTAAAGAATATCGTATGAAAGTAATAAAAGATAATACATTCTGTAATTCCAATAATATTTAAAGTTTTTATGAAACCTGTAATAAGAATTTTCTTTCTAACTAGGATTCCAAGTTGGTTT
Organism: Stomorhina lunata; assembly: GCA_933228675.1. Taxonomy (NCBI): domain Eukaryota; kingdom Metazoa; phylum Arthropoda; class Insecta; order Diptera; family Rhiniidae; genus Stomorhina; species Stomorhina lunata. The sequence continues at coordinate 20,375,743 of OW121744.1, forward strand.
GTTCGTTTGTATTGCATTGTACTAAATTTCTGAAATACTTCCAATATCGTTTTAAAGTTTCAGAACAGGCTGAGGTGAATAAAGTATTATTGACCATAAAAAATAGAAGCTGACAAAATCCTACCATTTTTATTGCATGGTCATGAAACTGTGAATATTCCAAATAAAAAAAGCTTTGTTTCCCGAACCTGTTAAGATCAAAGGCCGGGCATATTTTAGAATTGTATGAGCTTTGACCTTGTGCGCATATTTTCAAATTTCTTAAGCCAAACTTTAAAAGATTTTCCACTACTTGGTCTTTTCATCGAATTTTCGGAAGTCCTCTTTTACGAGTTCTTTCGGAATTGTTTTCGAATACTTTTCTTGCCGGAGTATTTCATCCATTCGCACATGTCCCAGCCAACGCAGCCGCTGCTGTTTGATGTGTTTTACTATGTCGATGTCAGCGTCTAGCCCATACAGCTTATGGTCCATTTGATGTCTATATTCATTGTTGATGCAAACTGGTTCAAAGATTTTTCGTAAAATCTTTCTCTCAAAACTCCTAGAATAGCTTTATCTGCCTATGCAAGTGCCTAAGATTCAGCAACATATACTAACATGGGTAGTATAAGCGTTTTGTTTTTACAGAGAGAGCCTACTTAGGCCAAAATAGCATCTGTTGTTCGTTCTACGTTTGATTTCTAAACCTATGCCGTTATTTATGTTGACGGCGCGCCGCGGCGGTACTAATATAAGCAATTTTACAACCTCGAAGCTATAGTTGTTAACGGTGGCATTTGGTCCAATTCTTGTGATTCATTGACAACTAGACCCATTTTATTAGAATCCCTCTCGATACTGTGCGTCCCATGATATCAATGAAAATTGTTCCAGATCATTACGCAGGATTCTCTCTAACACAATATTGAAGAGATCGCATAATAAGAAAAATAAAAAATTTTCTATAAAAAAATTACAATAGAAAAATTATTATTGTTAAAAAAATTTTCAATAGAAAAATTTTTTAAAAAAATTTTCTATACAAAACATTTTGCTAAAAAAAAAAAATTTTTGATAACAAAATTTTCTATCGAAAAATTAAATTAAAAATTGTATATAGAAAATTTTTCATATAAAAATTTTTTATAGAAAATTTTTCGCATACAAATTTTTTATAGAAAACTTTTCATATAAAATTTTTTTTATAGAAAATTATTCGTATAAAATTTTTTTATAGAAAATTTTTCATATAAAATTTTTTATAGAAAATTTTTCATATAAAATTTTTCATATAAAAATTTTTATAGAAAAATTTATATAAAAATCTTTTATAGAAAATTTTTTATTTAAACATTTTTTATAGAAAATTTTATATAAAAAAATTTTTTATAAAAATTTTTCATTTAAAAATTTTTTATAGAAAATTTTTTATATAAAAATTTTTCTAGAAATTTTTTCACATAAAAACTTTTTATAGAAAATTTTTATTATATAAAAATTTTTTACAGAAAATTTTTCATATAAAAATTTTTTATAGAAAATTTAGCATATAACATTTTTTTATAGAAAATTGAATTATAAAAATTTTTTATAGAAAATTTTTCATATGAAAATTTTTTATATAAAAATTTTTTATAGAAATCTTTCCATATAAAAATTTTTTATAGAAATCTTTCCATATAAAAATTTTTTATAGAAAATTTTTTATACCTATACAAATTTTTTATAGAAAATTTTTCATATAAAAATTTTTTATAGAAAATTTAATTATAAAAATTTTTTATAGAAAATTTTATATAAAAAATTTTTTTATAGAAAATTTTATATAAAAAATTTGTTTATAGAAAATTGTATATAAAATTTTTTTTTATAGACTATTTCATTTAAAAAATTTTTATAGAAAAATTTTCATATAAAAATTTTTTATAGAAAATTTTTCATATAAAAATTTTTTCTCCACAATTACTTTTCAAATTTTCAAAATTAATAATTTGAAAGTTAAATGAACTCAAGCCAGATTAAACCTAATTTTTCAATCAATTCTAAAGTTCGAATAATTAATTCAGAAATAAATAAAAGCAAAGGGCACGTTGCATTTACATACATTCATGTAATTTACTTACATACATATGTTGTTAACATTGTTACTATTCTAAAAATAGCATCAAACCAAACAGTCTTGTTCTTCTCTACATGCCAACGGCAAGTGAAAAGATCGAGCAAAACAAGTAATAGGAGAATATACAATCAATTAAACGTAGTGACGTTCTATCAAACTCAATGAGTTAAATTGATGATTATCTCTGCAATTTGACAACTCGACTGTGGTCGAGGGCGCTAAGTGCTGATGACGTCCTGTGGCGGGACAGAAATTGCAATCCACTGAGCCGCGTTCAAAAATAATTTTTTCAGTTTTTCTCCACAATTACTTTTCAAATTTTCAAAATTAATAATTTGAAAGTTAAATGAACTCAAGCCTGATTAAACCTAATTTTTCAACGAAAATTTTTCATATACAAATTTTTTATAGAAAATTTTCCATACAAAAATTTTTTTTAGAAAATTTTTCATATAAAAATTTTTTATAGAAAATTTTTCATATAAAAATTTTTTATATAAAAATTTTTTATAGAAAATTTTTCATATAAAAATTTTTTATAGAAAATTTTTCATATAAAAATTTTTTATAGAAAATTTTTCATATAAAAATTTTTTATAGAAAATTGTTCATATAAAAATTTTTTATAGAAAATTTTTCATTTAAAACTTTTTTAAAGAAAATTTAATTGTAAAAATTTTTATACAAATTTTTTATAGAAAATTTTTTATATAAAAATTTTTAATAGAAAATTTTTTACAGAAAACTTTTTATATAAAAATTTTCCCAAATAAATAAAAAATTTTTATATAAAATTTTTTATATAAAAATTTTTTACAAAAATTTTTTTATAAAGAATTTTTCATATAAATTTTTTTTCTAAAAAAAATTTTTCATATAAAAATTTTTTATACACATTTTTTTTATAAAAAATTTTTCATGAAAAACAATTATAGGACACAGGACTCTACATCGAGTTTAAATTACTATTTGACAGCCTAGTTTAGTTTCCAACACTTAATTATAGTGATTTTAAATAAAAAAAAAGAGTTTAAGATCTTTATTTGGATTCAATCATATTTTTTGTTTGTTGTATTTAATTTAAATATTAAGATTATTATAATTATACATATAAGTTTAAACCGATTACAATATTTATTTTGTGTTTTTCTTTTATTTTAAATATTTTTTTTTTGTTTACTCCTTTTCTTTTTTTATATATTTGACTCCTTTTAAAGTTTTCCTTTCGATCTGTTTCTTTTTTATGAAATTTTAAGAATATGTTTTATTATAAACTTATTAAATTTTTATTTATTTGTTGCTTTGCAATAAGACAATTTGCTACGCATGTAGTAAATATACATAAATGTCTGTCTATATATTTATAATTATGTATGTATGTTTGCTCATTTTGCGTGAGAGTTAGGGAGATTAAAAGATCTAGTTAAGAAAAAAAAATAAACTATAATCCTTGCTCCTGTATTTTTTTATATATATAAAATATATGTACTCGTATATGCATGTAAAATTCTTGTGTATGTGTAGAAATACGTACAATACATTATAAAGTGGTAATTTATTAATTAATGGGTTTGTTGTTGTGTATTTTTTTTTATTAATTATTTGTTTATAGTATAATAATTATTTTAATTAAATTATTTGATAATTGTTATCATTTTTATTTATCTTTTTAATTGTTTTGTAATAAAAAATGTGTAAGTGTATGGGATGCTAAGGGTAGGGTATGGTATCTGTGTGAGTGTGTGTGTGTAAGTATGCGTTGTGAGGGTTAGATGAAAAAAGTTAAGGATGCAGGGGAGGATGAGGTCAACTTGTTTAAGGAGATTAAAACTTCTTCGGTAACATAAATGTTAATAAATTTTAGTTTTATGTATGGTTGATTACTTCTTTTTGTTGTTTTCTTTTTTTGGTGGAAAAAATTAATTGCTAGTAGTATAATAAAATAAAATTTGTATTTTTAAAATTAAAAACAAAAAAAAATCTTAAAGGACATTAAAATGACAAAGAAGTATAAAAAACCTAAATATGTAAAGCCTTTGGCAGGATTACACGCTTCAAGTTTTACTATTATGTAAAAACCATAAAAATATTTATGTAATATGTGCTTTATAATTATAGGTATATACTGTAGATTGGGTTTTGGAGGCGAAGATAAATAAAAATTCCTTTTAACATTTGTACGGAATTTATTTGAGGAGTTTTAATTCAAATGTTTATTATTAGGAGGGGATAGATGAATAGGAGGAGATGATGTATAAACTCTATTACTTTTGTAGTTCTAGTTGTTTGTTGTTAATATTAAGCATTATTATTTATTAGCAGGCGCCATATATAGCGAATTCATCGAGTCCGGGTTATTTTTTTAAAAAAATATTGTATTTTCTTCCATAATATTAGCATTCTTTTATTTAATTATTTTAATCTCGCCTGCAGGTTTTTCTTAAAAAAAATGGGGTCGTCTTTGCAAACAATGTGTAAAGCCTTTCAATTTTGGCCAGTCCAGTAAGAGGGAGAATACCCTTGCTTAGTGGCCGATTTTGATTGGCTGCTTGTTGGTTGACGCTGTCCAGTACTATTCGAATCCTGCAAATAAAATGGAGAAATAAGTTAATAATTATTAAATAAACACAAAAAAATTTTAATAATTATAAAAGCGACAACAAAACTACTACAACTAACAACAAATTTTCTAATAATTCTAAACCAAATTGTAGAAATGGATTTATGAGAACTCAAATTAGGGAGCAATAAAGAATTAAGATATTTTTATTAAGCAGATAAATACAAATTTTACTTATTTTTAACTTTGCCACATTAACACGCTTTATTAAAACAATAAAAAAAACGTTTTTTTTAATTTTGTTAAACTTTTGGAACAAATTTTTAACACTACGAACATTTTTTTGACCAAACGATTCTAATAATTTTTGTGTATAATTGTTTTCCGAATTTGAATTTTAAGTTAGAATGATCAAAACTAGAACAGTTTTCGAGATATTACAAAATAACCATTTTTTACGTTTTTAAAAGAGATGATGTTACCTAAATGTAAATAGATATCTTTCAAAATATTTCTCGGGTTATGTATTTGTTTTTTCCAAGTGAAATATTGGGTTATTCATTTCGTGGTTTCAAAAGTATATTGCTGGAATTCCACATCTGTCAAACTAAGTTGTTAAACCAAGTTTTTTCTTTTTAGTTAAAAAAGTCTGACATAGACAAAAATGGATCGCTTAAGTACCACACAACGCATAAAAATTATCAAAACATACTACAAAAATGGTGATTCTGCAACAGCCACATATCGTGCTTTAAGATGAGATTATGGTTTACATAATCATCCAATTACGCAAGCAATTGGCAAAATTGTGAAGAAATTTGAAGAGACTGGAGCGGTTACAAATATTGTAAGGCCTGTGCATCATGCTGTATTCTTCAAGCTGAAATCTCAGCTATTTATAGGGCGAGCAAGTGGCTCACGTACCACCGAATATATTATAACGATATTCGTTTCTGTACGGATAGTCTTGTCACCATTCATTCTTTATCATCGGTCTACACGACATCCGTGAATGCCGGGCATCAATAAATGAGATGGCGACATTCTAAAATTGAACTTTTTTGGGTACGCAGTCACAATAATGTACCAGGCAACATCATTGCGGACAATCTAGCAAAAGGTGGTGCTTTCCTAGGTCAGGAGATCATTGACGAGTACATAGGTACACCGATATCAGCCCGCAAACTGGTCATCAAGCAGTTTCTCTCTAGGTCCGCACAGATCAACTGGTCCACAGAAACGACCTGTAGGACCCTCCATCTGGGATTCCCGTTTTAGCACGATCCATCAGAGATCTCGAACATCAACATTTCTAAAATAGGATCATTTGTTGTTGCATCCGGCTGGCTCTAGCTGAGCCTTTTATATACAGGAGACTTCGACTTGTCATTATCATCGAAATTGGCCATGTTTCATCAAATGCAAAAACTCGGGTTTTAGTGGAGCAGCTCCAAACACTGCTCAGAATCATTATTTCGTAGTAAGTTTTGCCTCCTTAATCAGAGCTTTTGAATATTCAAATGTTCATTTGAATATTCAAATGTTCATTCCATAAATATCCATAGTCTCAGGTTTCTCAAACATGTTCCAACAAAACTGTAATATCGGGCCCTTAGATTAAAATAATCGTAAACGACATTTCGTTAAATATCTCTTAAACTATTAGAGATAGCGTAGAACGGTAAGCATATTTTTCTTTCTTTCTTAAGTAGTTTTCAAACGTGTAAAAATCTTTTCGATAGGTTTCATTTGCGAAAGTTATACGGACCAATAAGTTTTACATACAATGGTGCTCAACTTTGGCCCATTGTAGACGTGCTCAATTTTGGAAACTGTAGAAGACTTTGTGCTAAAAATAGACATGTTTTTAAAAATAGGTCGAAAACTCTAACTAGCCATTCGCCGATTTCTGCATAATACACCACAATCCGCCTAGTAGTTTAAAAGTTATTGAATTAAAACTAAAAAACTTCACACAAAATACTTTGTTTGCACCATAACTTCTAAACAATTTCAAAAAAAATTTTATTAGTTTGTCGAAAGTAGCAATCAAACCAAGAATAAAAATTCCGTTATCCTTGACTTCCAGCCTCAAAATGCAAAATAAAGATTTTTATCGCTACGATCATTATTTTTGCTGTCGTTTACGATAATTTAAACCAAAGGGCTTGATATTAATGCCTGAAAAATTCCTTTTTACCCATTTTTTCAAACTATCAAAAGTTGGTTCACTTAAAATATAAGACCCTCACAAACTAATATTCCGACAGTATCTCTTGAAAGTTAGGACTACCTAATAATTATATGGATTGAATACTTGCAGCGCCTTGTGTATGTAGTAGACTATGAACTAGAGTGATCTCTTAAAGAATTTTCTGTTCCGGAAATTAGTTTTTTTGTTAACTTAATCGTAAAAGCTGATTAAAAAAAAACTGGAGCCAACTCGAAAAAAAATAATATTATCGACCAAAGTTAATCAGAATTGGTTAACGAATTTCGAGCCAAAAAAATTGTTTCTCTGTGTATTTTATGATATGTAATTTATGATAAATACTTATGCTATTTTATTGATTTTAATAAATGCAGACAACAATTGTGTAAATTTCGTAGTTTTGTCTATTAAAAAAAAGGAAATGTGTGATTTTTTAAGAGTCGTCGATTTAATATTGAAACTTACCCGGCGGGATGAATTGTGAATCCTGCCGTCCATCTATTTGGTGTCCAATAAAAACCAAAAGAAATAATAATAGTAGTAATAAATCAAACAGGAAAATATTCATGCATAATAATTGTTTCAAAGGGTTATTTATAACTTTTTTTATTATTTACATATTTTGTATGTTATTTATTCATTACACATGTAAGTATTGTTGTATATGATTTGATTTTTATTAGGTTTTTTTAAGTTTATTTTTTAATCATGTATTATTTTATATGAACACATATTTTTGTGGTTTGTAATACGAAATTTAAGTAATGTGGCGCATCTATTTATAATAATTTTTATACTAAATAAAGTTTAACAAATGGTGATGTATGTAAGCTGAATACTACACGTCGTCGTTTCCACTTAAACCAAAAACAGGTCGTTTGAAAAAGAAAGATATAGAAAGTCTTTTCATTAGCAACACAATTTTCTTTTCTTTTATCATTATCCTACGGCTCAAATTTTTATCAAAAATTTTTCTATAGAATTTTTTTTCATCAAAAAGTTTTCTTTACAAATTTTTTTTATCAAAATTTCTATAGAAAATTTTTTTATCCAAAATTTTTCTATTGAAAATTTTTATCCAAAATTTTTTAAGAAATTTTTCTTATCCAAAACTTTTCTATAAAAAATTTTTTTTTTATTAAAAATTTTTTTATCAAAAATTTTTTATCAATAATTTTTCTATAGAAAATCTTTTTATCAAAAATTTTTCTTTAGAAAATATTTTATCAATAATTTTTCTGTAGAAAATTTTTTTTATCCAAAAATTTTTTATAAGTAATATTTTTATCGAAAAAAGTGAATATTTTTATACAAAATTTTTTTATCAACAATTTTATTATTAAAAATTTTTCTATAGAAAAATATTTTTATCGAAAAAGTGTATAGAAAATTGTTCGATAGATTTTTTTTCTTTCGGAAGTGGAATGAATTCCGTATTCAAGTGTAATTGAATGTTTTTCTTTGTTTATTGAATATTTGAACAATTTCATTAATTAATCAGTGTTATTTGTTAAAACAAGATATACAAGTATGTTCTGCAAACCACTTCCACAAGATTTTGAAATCACATTAATTTTCTAAGTCGAATTATTCATTGTTCACAAATTATTTTGACAATTTTATAACCCAGTGCACTTAAGATGAAGAAGGCCTAGAAGGTTATTGATAAATGCACTGAGAATTTCAACAATTATAGAAAATACAGCCTTTTTGAATTTCATGTGATTTCAAAATCATGTGGAAGTGATTTGCAGAACATACCTGATAGTTTCTGATTCCAATCTATAAAACCTAAAACCATTTCGATCGGAATTTGTGACATGCCTGTATATTTCTTTGTTCTCTCGAACCATGTATTTTGTTTCTATAAATTGGATTCTGATCCAACTGAATACTTTTAATAATTATTTTCACAAGTTTCATTAATGATCGTGATATTTGCGAAAATTACAAAAAGTCATCGGCTTCTGGTGGTATGGGCTGCCTACGTCTGTTCATGATATCTTTAATGTCACACAAAAATATGGTCATCAAATATACATAATGACTCTCGTTGTAATTTTTGAATGTTCCTTTCATTTTAATCGTTCGAAGCATTATGAAAATATGTGTATGGATATGTATAAATTTTAGTAACATGAATTATGGGGTAGAAGGTGAAATAATAATTATGTATATTGTCTTATTTTAGTTACAGCTTTACATAGAATATGATATGATTATTATAATATGAATTTATTTGTGGCGATAAGGCAAAGTTAAAAAATAAATAAAAAATATTGGAACACATGTATGTTATAGAGTTTTCAATTTAAATAAACTTAACAATATAAGGGAAAAAAACTGAAAGCAAGACTTTTAAACCCATAAAATGATCTATCTTTCCTTTTTGGTTCTTTTATTTTACACATATTCAACCTTATCACGGTATTCGTATTTAATTTGCGTTTATGACTTTTAAGTTAATAATTTATTTCTATTTTGAAATGTTTAAAGTGTGCAATTAAATACGACAACCGAGATAAATGAAAAAATTGCATATCACAACAAATATCATGCAAAATAACCCCAAAAATATGTATTAAAGCTAAACACGAATTAATATAAAATTCAAACTATCATTCCTGTTCTGAAAAACGAACTAAATTTTAAAGTCCAATTATTTCCATTTCGTGGTTTCAAAAAGAATAGGATTGGAATTCGACATCTGTCAAACTAAGTTGTTAAACCATTTTTTTCTTTTCAGTTGAAAGTCTGACATTAACGAAAATGGATAGCTTAAGTACCACATAAGTACCGCATAAAAACTATCGAAACATACTACATACAAAAATGGTGATTCTGCAACAGCCACATATCGTGCTTTAAGAGCACGGTATGAGCACTTAAAAACCAACATTCGTCAAGATATGGCTAAAATACCGCCCAATATGTGTCAAAAAGAAAAAAGTAGAAAATGACCTCAAAAGAATCAATGCTTGCAACATTTTGCGTGGTGGTAATTTAAATGATGTAGTGTTTCGCACATAATGCCAACGTTCAAACTTTATAATTGAAAAGAAATATCATGAAAAAAAATATTTTATATGTGTTTTATTTACGTTCACTTTTGAAACCGCAAAATGGATAACCCATTATTCATACGACTAATTAATAACACTGTGCTCGATTTTGACACTTATTTATTGACAAACGGGACATTCTTTCTTTACTCTCTACTCTTTTAATTCTATATTTTCCTAGACTTTTAGTGAGAGAAAAAAAGTGAAAGAAGATCACTTTCTCTTCTATTTATCTTTGAAGGATCACAATGGACCTTCAAAGATGAATAGAACAGATCCCAATGGGGTCTCTTCTATTCGCCAATGTGGCCTCTTCTATTCTTCTATGGAACCCAATATGGGGTCCATATACTGCCCTAAAAACTGATTGTTCGTTATTATACGGTAGCTGATTTAGTAAATTAGTGTAAGTTTTAAGCTGTATCTATCCCATCATATAAGTCTGGCTTTATATTCGATTCTAGTATTATGCTTTGGTCAAAGGTCAAGTACTACATTTAATTTTATATAAGTTCATGTTAGTTCAATGTTTTATTACCTATATAGTTTGATGTGAATAGTAAGTATTATATGACTATGTTATTGATACAAGAAAACACTTTTGACAAAAATGTGTAAGAAAAAACACAAACAAATTAAACCAATTAATATATATGGCTAAATTATGGATGATTTTTTGATTATTTTCTGCATATCGAGCCATAGTGGCAATAGATACTGTAATATCCAAAATGTAATTACATCTCGAGATAATTGGAAAAGATTAAACATAATTAAGCACATATTTAATTAAATTTCATTTAAAAAACTATTACCGCAAGGTCTCGATATTATAAGATTTATTTGGATAGTTTTTACTAAATGTTAAATGATTAAAAGTAGTATTATGCTTTATAATAACAAAAAATATTAATAATGTTTTAATTTACCTGATGCATTGGTGGATGTATCATATGATGTCCAGCAGCTGGCATTGTTGGTAAATACATGCCGTAGGGCTGAGCTGATGTACCCCCAGCAGTCTGTGTATTTGCCATATTAAATGGTGGAGGTGTACCAGAATGGAAATTTTGTTTTTCATATGACTGCATAAAAAAACATTATAAAAATTGAAATTTTTTTCATGACTTTAAAAAATACAACTTACATTGACTTTATTAAGCGCCACATGTCCCTTGCCATACATTGAGGATGTAATATCCGAAGCTGTGCCTGCTTGTGGTGGATTTGTTACATTTTGTGATTTTGCTTGCTGATTAACACTTGATGGATACGTTCCTTTTGTATAGTCTTGTGATGCCTGTGAAAGAGCATCATAATTTGTTGATCCATAGCCTGTATTGTAAGATGGTTTTGGAAATTGTCCTCCGGAGGCTGTGTTTGCAGCCTGAATTTGCTACACAAAGTTAAGTTATTTTGGTATTAGTATTTTTATATTACAAAGCATCAAATGATAAGTGATAAATGAATCACATTCAACTTACGGGATAAATAGCAGGGGTACCATATTGGAAACTGCCGGGCATAACATTGCCACCATAGAAATAAGCATAAGGAACATTAAGCATTGGTCCACTAGAACCAGCTTGTTGTGACATGGTACTAGAAACCTTTAAGAATAAAACATTTTGATTTCAGTATTTCATTGGTTTTTTAAATAAAAGAAATCAATCACACTTACATTACTAACAGGGCTGGAATTATTGTCAGTTCTTGTAAAACGACCATCAGTCATTGTTGAATATGCCACTGAGCCCAAATTATCACGACCCGCTCCCAGACTTGTAGGAGTGTAATTCAGATCATAATAGCCTTGCTGTAAATTGATAAGTACAAAAAAGATTAGAACAAACTTGTCGATATGTTTAGCAAAATGTGCAGTAGTAAACTGAAAATGTTATGAAAGAAAATTCGATGCAATAGGGGGATGATGGATGAGAGGACAAGCTTATTATGAGACGAAGTTATATGAGAAATAGGTTAAATGCAATACAATAAAAACATGAAATTATAATTATATAAATAATTTTGTTTGTTCTCTTTATATTTTCGTTTTTTTTTTATTTTAGACCAAAAGATTGGTATTTTAATCAAAATTTATTTTGTGATTTTGTTAAATGATTTATGTATGTATTTGAAAATTTCGACTGTAACCATTTAGATTAATGTCTAGTTTAATAAAAATTTTGACTACGAAGGGTTTTTTAATCTGTGTGAAATCTGCAAAATTGTTTCATGTCAGAGTAAAATCGAAGTTATATTCTCAAATTTAAGATGATTTCTAGATTTTTTTTAAAGGTCAAAAGTTTGATAAAAACTAAAACAATTTAAAATAAATTCGTTTTCAACAAAAGGTGAATTTCAAAATGTCCCTCTCATTAAGTACAAAGGTATTACTTAAATCGAAAAGTCGTTTTTATCCTACTCCATTAGAACTGATCTTGGATATGTGTATCTTTTTTATTTATGTTATTCGAAAATCTTCCTATATATAGTAAATTTTCAAAAATGTTCCTATAAAAAGTAAATTTGCAAAAAAATTCCTAGAAATAGTAAATTTTAAAAAAATTTCCTAAAAACAGTACATTCACGAAAAATTTCCTAAAAACAGTAAATTTTCGAAAAATTTAATATAAAAATTTCCTATAAAAAGTAAATTTTCGAAAAATGTCCTATAAAAAGTAAATTTTCGAAAAATTTCCTATAAAAAGTAAATTTTCGAAAAATTTCTTATAAAAAGTAAATTTTCGAAAAATTTCTTATAAAAAGTAAATTTTTTAAAAATTTCCTATAAATAGTAAATTTTCGAAAAATTTCCTAAGTAGTAAATTTTCCAAAAATTTGCTATAAAAAGTAAATTTTTGAAAAATTTGCTATAAAAAGTAAATTTTCGAAAAATTTTCTATAAAAAGTAATTTTTCGAAAAATTTCCTATAAAAAGTAAATTTTCGAAAAATTTCGTATAAAAAACAAATTTTCGAAAAATATCCTATAAATAGTAAATTTTCGAAAAATTTCCTATTAATAGTAAATTTACGAAAAAAAAAATCTTAAAATAGTAAATTTTCGAAAATTTTCCTATAAATAGTAAATTTTCGAAAATTTTCCTATAAATAGTAAGTTTTCGAAAAATTTCCTATAAATAGTAAAAGTAATTTTTCAAAAATTTCTTAAAAATAGAAAATTTTCGAAAAATTTTCTATAAATAGCAAATTTTCGAAAAATTTCCTATTAATAGTAAATTTTCGAAAAATTTCCTATTAATAGTAAATTTTCAAAAAAATTTCCTAAAAACAGAATATTTTCAAAAATTTCCTATAAATAGTACATTTTCAAAAAATTTCCTATAAAAAGTAAATTTTTGAAAAATTTCCCATAAAAAGTAAATTTTCGAAAAATTTCCTATAAAAAGTAAATTTTTGAAAAATTTCCTATAAAAAGTAAATTTTCGAAAAATTTCCTATAAAAAGTTATTTTTCGAAAAATTTTCTATAAATATTAGATTTTCGAAAAATTTCCTATAAAAAGTAAATTTTCGAAAAATTTCTTTTAAATATTTAATTTTCGAAAAATTTCCTATAAAAAGTAAATTTTCGAAAAATTTAATATAAATTGTCAATTTTCGAAAAATTTCCTAAAAATAGTAAATTTTTGAAAAAAAAAACTTTCTAAACTTAGTCAAATTTTGAAAAATTTCCTAAAAATATTCAATTTTCGAAAAATTTTGTTAAAGTAGTCAATTTTCGAAAAATTTTGTTAAAGTAGTCAATTTTCGAAAAATTTTGTTAAAGTAGTCAATTTTCGAAAAATAATAGTAATTTCGAAAAGCTGTTGTGTTGTAATTCTGTTTAAATTTGACCTGCAAATTCTCAAATGATTTTTTGTCAACCCTCTATTAGTTATTTATAATATTATTCAGATAGATAGTTAATAATGTTAATGGATGTGGAATTTAGCTAGTATTAAAGTTTTTGTTTCTTAGGCATGTAAATGTGATTAAATATAATGAATGATGCATGTGAACGTTAATATTTTTCAAATAAAGCAAAGTATTGTATATATAATACGTTTTTCTTTCTGCTATATGGTATGTATATTAATTATTTTTGCTTGTATTGTGTTGCATTTCTCCATGAACTCACCACATGTGGCACTCTCTGTTGCATCATTTGTAAATCCTCGTAAGAATAAACTGGTTGCTGATAGTATGGCAATGAAGTCTGAATATATTGACTAACCATTTGGATGTTGGGTACCATTCCACCAGCACCACTACCAGCGCTGCTGCCACCACCTGCACTACTAGCGCCAACAGAAGGTGCGCCGCTAGCCGAAACACCACTACCAGTCTTATTCGATGCTGATGAGACGCCCGATGAGGCAGCCACCACAGAGGATGCACTAACTCCGCCAACGCCACCACTTACAACACCAGCTGAAACGCCACTACTGCTATTTGTATTGCTACTATTGCTACTGCTATTGCCACTGGCATTAACTGCTCCACCGGCTGTCTGTGAGACCACATTTGATGTGGAATTACTGACAACACCACTGTTGCTGTTATTATTCGAACTACTGCTGCTGTTGTTAGCTAAAGAGGAAGATGAAGTGACATTTGAATTGCTTGTTAATGCACCTAAATGTGTGGATGAGATCATACTATTTGTTACAGCATTACTGGAATTTACACCACTTGAAACGGAATTTACGGCTGTTCCACTATTATTAATAGCGCTGCCTGACGAAACGCTGAAAGTGTAAAAAGCAAGTATAAATATATTGTTTTGTTTTTGTTTTTTTTTTTTTTATAAAAAAAAACTTATCGACGTTAATATTGTTAGAATTTTAATAATAAAACATATGAATGTTGTGATATAAATATATTACCTTTCGTAATGAGAAGCATTTGATGAAGCCGATGTATCCTTTAGTTTACCGCTTGTACTAAAGTTACTGTATTGCGATGAAGCCGTACTGGTGCTGCCAGTAAATCTAAATAAAATTAAAGTAGCATAATTTTTAATACTAACCGTATCACAACTATCTCTATGATTAGATCAACAACTTAAATATGTAATAGGTGGGCTAAAAAGATCGTAGTGTTACGTGTACACGGCGCCACTAGTATTAAATGCATATGATTATTAAATACATACATATTTCTAACTTTCAAAGGATATATTTAAATTTGACAGCTGTCGTCCTATTAGTTTCTGAGATATAGCATTTTGAGTTGAGTTAAGCAAAAAAATTAAAATAAGTTAAAACATTTCAAAATAAACATCCATCGACGGTGTGAACGACCCAAAAAAGGCTGTAACTGACGAAAACATTAAAAACGACATTATATTGGTTTATGACCGTAAAGTGGGTTTGATCGTACTAAACGACGAGACACTAAAATTATCAAAGGAACGTATGTGTTAAACATATCTTGAATGAATATTTGTATATGCGGAAGCTCTCTTCTGCCAAGCAAAAACGAAAAAAGATTCTGAGCAGCTATTGAAGCTAAATGTGACAATGGATTAAAAATGTCTTTATGGTTATTTTGTATATGAGAAAACAATTAAGACTATTACACTGCCTGGCTCTTCGACATGGTGATCAGGTCAAGCCTATACTAATGTATGGTGCGCTGGTAAACCAGAGGGATTATTTAATGATTACCGGTGTCTTAAGAACTAATCCATCTAAGGCGCTCTTCGCCATGCTAAACTGGCTCCCAGTCGAACTAACGGCTGTCCGTCTTAGTACTATTGGAACCTGGTTCCACTCTATCTTTGTTCTTCTCTTCCAGTCTATCCCTTGCAGGTACCACAAAGGAAACGTTTTTAGCACCCAAACTAGCCTAATCTTACCTTGGTGAGTTTAACAAATTAATTCACGGAAGTCTGTTTCTTCAAGACCACGACGCATCGTGTCACAAGTCTTTAAAAATTAATATGTTAGGCTACAAACTTTTAGCCCACCCGTTATAACCAATAAAAATAAAAATATAAAAAATTGAGATTGAAAAACGAATTATAAATGCTTTAACATTTCTAATTCCTGAAAATAGTATCTGTAAACGAATTTTAGGACAATTGTTTCTGTTACATACATATATAGTACCAGTAAAATGAATAGCACCCCCTATCAATTACATTTTTAGAAGAATGCAATGTTCTTTTCCTTATTTTCTATTACAATTTATTTAATAAAGTTTGACTGAACGGTTAATAAATAAACCATGTATGTTAAATAACTTTAGATTGAATTTTAATTAAAATTATTTCAACGGAGCGGTTATTATGTAATTCGATTCGAAAGAAAAACTTTTCGAATCACAATGTGTAAAGTATATAAATACGAAAGGTTTTTCTTTCTAATCGATTTATACAATAACCCCCAGTCTTGGTGCTATTATTTTTACAGTATCTGTATATTGCTGTTATCAGTCAGCAGTAACGCCATCTATATAATATATTCTTTACATTTTCTTACCCTGAATTATTTGATAGTCCAGTAGTGCCATATACGCTTTGGCTAGACTGGTAAGCATTCTGTTGGGATCCATAAGCAGACGTCAAATAACTTGAATTAGCATTTGCTCTGTACACACGAGTGCATTTTATCGCATAACGAAATATATTTGGTAACAAGATCAAAAACAACAATGTCAGGCAATTTTAAGCATTCAAAGGAACAGGATAAAAATTTTGATTTATGGTAATAAGCAGGTGAAATAGTTGTTTTAAGGGGGGTGAAAAAGATAACAATAAAGTAAAGAATGTTAGGTTAAAAAAACGAATCAAATTGAAAAACAAATTAGTATAAACTCAAAATTAAACAATAGTACATAATGTTAGATAAAAATAAGTTTTAATTGAAGATACTTACGTTGCTGAATTACTACTGCTACCGCCTACAGAAGGAATGTTTTGTGTTGAACTTGAGCCACCACCTACACCCACGTTACTTGAGCCTGTAACATTAGAAGCACTCTGTGTGCCGGTGCCAGATGGCTGTTGTTGCTGATAAGAAGTCATCGAATTTTGTTGGTACGAACCATAGGCTTGAGGCTGGTACGAATTTGCCACAGATGACTTTTAAATATAGGGTATAAAATTAGATAAACATGTGTAAGTAAGTACTTAACGTTTGTTACCTGTACATTTCCATACGCAGAATTGCTGTAACCTTGTGAAGCTACCGAAGGTTGATAAGCATTTGACACACCCTTGTTCGAGACCACATTGCTACTACTTTGGTACGAACTCTGATAGGCATTAGCCGATGATGTATTCTGACTGTAGGGATCGTTTTTATTCAATTGATCTAAAGCGTTGCTGCCAGCAGATCCTACACTTGAGTTACCGCCACTTACGGTACTACTAAGCTGCTGTTGCGATTGCTGCTGTTGCTGTTGGGAGGCAGCTCTTTGTGTGTAACTGGCTGTCAAAGAATCAGTCTACAGAAAAATTATTATTATAAATTATTACTTTTATATAATGAATCTTTCAAAAAATTTAATCATACCAAATGAGTGTTTTGTAAGCCAGCTGCTGTCAAAGTAGATTGTTGCTGTTGCTGCTGCTGCTGTTGTTGCTGATGGCTTACCACAGATTTACTTTGTTCATATGTTGAACTAACATCAGGCGGAGATTGGGCCATAGATTTTTGTTGCTGCTGCTGCTGTTGGCTTTGTTGTTGACTGTCTCCTAGATTAACAGAATTATTTAATTTGTCCGATAAATTCTCAAATGAATCATCGGTACCGAAATCTAAACCACCAAATTGTACATCCAAGTAGCCAATGTTATTCAATGAATCACCAGGCATTTCAACCGCAGTCGAGGGAATCTAAATTATATATATATATATATATTTATATAAAAAAATATTATTATATGCACAGATAAATAATTAAAATTACCTTAGAAGGTGGTGGAAGTTTAGCACGTGCCCGCCGTACTTGAGGTTGCTGTCCACCCGTTAACTGTGACGTAGGATCCGATGTCATGGACGACGTGGATGCACTACCAGCTGCACTACCAAAAACATTGGCATACGATGTTTGATATTGCACTGCTGCCGGATTCTGGGCGTACGAGGGCATTTGCTGGACATTACTAGCAGCAGCTGCTGCTGCAGCGGCCGCGGCGGCAGCTGCTTGCGCTTGGGCTGCGGCATTTTGTGTAGCCAACGAATTAAAATACTGTGATTGCTCGGCGGACAATGTAGTCGAAGATTTTAATTGTTGCTGTTGCTGCTGCTGAACTTGTTGAACCAAGTTTGCAGCGGCTGTTGCAGCATTAGAGAATGTATCGACTACGGCACTGCCGTAAGGTGAACTACCCAAAGCCGAAGACCCACTGATATTCGATCCAGGTGTAAGAGTGCTGGCATTACCACCTATAACGGTGGATTGCTGTTGTTGCTGTTGCATTTGAGGCGTACTACTTACAGCAGCACTATACTGCATCATAGGTGTAGTCTTGGCCGTAATTAAATTACTGCCGCCAGTGTTGTCGTCCACCACCAATGAATTCAAATGAGACCCTTGAGACTGTGACGCAGATGTGCTGCCAATCACTGAAGTGCCTAGGTGGTGCTCAAGACCCGGTGGTGCCGAAATTACATCACTGGTACCGACTGCACTATTTGCATTGTCGACGCTACCAGAAAGACCACTACTCAATACACTGGCGGCCGTTTGATTAGGCAAATTGCTCGTAGTGAATACCTTACTGTCCTTAAGAGATCCAACATACTCTTCATTATCCCAATCTCCCCAAGCATCGTCTTGTGTCTGCTGCTGTTGTTTCTCTGTACTTTGGGCAATACTATTATCCCACAACTCAACCTCTTGGTGATCGTCATTGGAGTTATTGTAGCGTGATCTGTAACCACCGCCATCGCCACCACTTCTATCACCACGTCCACCAGCTCCTCGACCGCCGCCCATGCGACCACCACCACGACCGCCTCGGCCAACGTAACCGCCTCCACGACCTCCGCCGGTGCCACCACGACGTCCATCGCCACCACTACGTGGGCCACTGCGGTAGTTGTCGTTTACACGATCTTCCCTGTCTCCGCCTCCACCTCCTCTGGAATTGCGTTCGTTTTCACGAGCCTCTCTGCCTCGCCCTAAAAGAACAGCAACATTTTTTTTACGAATAACAAACTTTCTTTTAGTCAAATATATACTTACAACCACGACTGTCAGAGCCTCCACGACCACCACGGTTACTACTGTTACGATTGCGTGATTTTTCACGCTTGTCCGTATTGGCATTACCATCGGCCCAATCACCGTCTCCACCACCACCATTATTATCCTGTGCAGCATTTGCAGCTTTATTCTTTTTCTTCTTAGAAGATGTCTCAAATGCGCCCTATGTTGATAGAATGTTTGAAATAAGTATTTGTTTTTTTAAGTTTCTTAGAAAATAAAAACAAACTTACCACTGGCAGGGTTTCCAGTAGAAATACCACAGCACGTTCCAAATTGTTGTCACACTCATTAAGAGCACAGCAAACCTCCTCCTCGGAACGCTGAGTCATTTCAATAAGTGTGGCGACTTTCTCGCGCATCTGTGGATCTTCCGATGTATTGCTGTTGGTGATCTGAGCAATACGTAACTGTTCAGCAGTTGGCTAAAATTTTATTTTTATTATTAAATAAAATTGTATGTTTAAAAATTAATAGAAATAGTTTTTTACCTTTGGATGCGATTTCTCCTTTTCTGTTTTTGTTATCTCCGTCTTTTTAAGAGAAGCCTGTGTGATAGCTGAAGAGTCTCCACCTCCACCGCCTCCACTGACACTATTTGATTTCTTTTGATTGCGACTACCGCCGCTATTACGTGTTTGTGTGCTCATATTCTATGTACACTGTATTTACAAAGTAAGCTGCATAAAATCAAATTAAAAAGATTTTAATATTTGAGATTTTAATAGGAATTGTTTACAGAAGAAATATTTTAAAACAGTGGCTTTAATTAAAGTTTAAACCGTTTTTGAGACAAAATATTCTTCGTTCTTGAATGATCCAAAGTAAGTCGGCTAAGGGCCGTCAACATCATATTGTTGGATTAATATGGAAATCTGCTAACTTATAATGCTTATAAATAAATTTTATAGGACACAAAAAACTTAATTTATTTTAAAAATGTTTTATAAATGTATATATTTTAAAACCAAAAATATATCGTAAGCCTATATTCAATACCGACTATAAACCAAATATAATATTTTTAATTAGAGTTAAAAAAAATGTTTAATATCCAAAATATTTTAATAAAGTCAATATTTTTTCTACAATATATTAAAGAAAAAGTTCTAAATAAGATTCTTCTCTCTAATTTTTATTAAATTTTTTTTTATTAAAATTTGTATTAAAACTATTATAAAAAACAGTTCACAAAAAAAATGATTTTGAAAAAATTTGGTTCATAGTCGGTATTGAATATAGGCTCACGATATTACATTAGCAGTTTTTCCTACAAAATTTTTCTATAAGAATATTAAGCAGTTTTTCTTAATAAACCTTTTACACACTCAAGACTTAAATTAAAGAAAAACTACATGCTGACCTACAAAGCACATCTTCTCTACCTGACTTCATTGAAATTTTATCCTACGTAAAAATTGGACTTAGGACAGAATTTGATTTTGATGATACAATTTCCAAAACATTTTACATTTTGAAGTCCAAAGTTATTGATAAGAATATATGTTTAATTTGAATCAATAAAACGAATAAAAATAAAAGTGAATATGATAATAATGCAAAAAATAATTTAACTAAAATCTGATGTGAATCCTATTTCGATTTTGAAGTGTAAATGATCAATTACAATCGAAAAAGGTTACTGACATCATTGATCATTTTCCTAATTTTACTGAAATCTAGATTTTTTGTATTTTTTTTTAACAATTTTTAATATTTGCCAAAACACAGATTTTAATTTAATATCGCAAAAACAGGTAACAGGTTATTTTATGTCTTTGAGGTTTCCTTGCTGACCCAAGACTTGATACCCATATAGAAATGGCATGTAGGTGCCGTGCGAAGAAAAGTGAAGGAGGCTATCGAAAATTTGTGGGTTTTGTACCACAGGGATACGAAAACCTTCAACTGAGATGTTGAGTTCACATTCAATAATCTATGGGCATCTGCAAATCTTGTGGCACGACCATTTTTATCTTGCGGTTGCTAGAGATAAGTTCGTAGTGTTAGTTTTCAGCGTGTCAAAAGCTTTAGATAAATCTGCCGGTCGTTGCTGATTGCGAAAATTTGTAATCTGTGTAGCCATCACATTCAAAGCTGTTGTGGTACTGTAGTGTTCCCAGAAGCCATGCTGATGTTGTGCAGAATTGAAATGTTCCTGAAATTTTCCTTGCAGCCCCAGTTTGGACCTTTTTCATAAGCAACACCCAATGACAAACATAAAAAAAATAATGCACTCCGAATTGGAACCGGATGTGTTTAAATAACGAATGTGGATCATTTACATGAGGAAACCAGACAACATAATATGTTGCTCACTAGACAGTTTCTGATGGCATGTCACCAGCCTAATCATTCTAACCATCCGAAACTGATGCAGGATCCGCTTCCTCAGCACATACGGATGAACTTTAGACGCTATCGTGCGGACATCCAAAACTTTATTCCATCGGACGTTGTCCACAACGAATGGGCAGAAAACATTGCATCAATTGTCGGTCACCGGTGCAATAAATTCCTTAATGCACACCCCCTCCAATTTCGGTTAGTAAACGGCTACTCTCCAGACAAACTAGATCCATATTAGCACAATTAAGTGCCGGTTGGAGCAGTATACTTAACTGCTGTCGCGAACGTATTGTTCCTGTCATTTTAAACCGTTGCCCAGCCTGTCTTCAAAGCCCACATGACACTGTGCACTTATTTCACTGTCCAAATTTTCATCAACAGCAAAACTTTTACAACAACAAATTTAGTTCGGAACACTATTAACTTTTGTCGTTCAAAGCTGTTTTTCAAATAAAAAATGATATCTCAAAAACTAGAGACAACTTAAAAAATATTAAATCATTTTCAGATTCAGTAGACAATATTGATCGAAGAATTATTCTAAAAGTTCATGCCAGCAAAAACCTAAATTTTTGTAAAGCAGTGCAATTTAATCAAATTTGGCAAACATTTCCTTTGGTCCATACTTTTTGGATAAAATCGAATAATTATTTTGGATACATTCTTTTGGTCTAAATTCCCGGAATAGAGATTTTCGACTTTTACAGTCGCAAATATTTGTGAGAGGCTTAGCAAAATTATTGCTTTTAGTAGCCGAAAACTTTTTTGTTGGAATCAGCCCATATTTGATCAGACCTCCATACAAAGTCCACTTTGAAGTCACTTAATGTCCCGAAAATAGCAAAAACCGCTTATAATTTAAAGAAATTTGAGTTTTTTTATAAAACTTTGCAGAGAACTGCAGGGTTTTAAGATATTTTAGCACAACACAAATATACATGCAGTGTAATTGCATACGTACATTTACTCTTTATAGATTTGCGGTTGGCTAAAGAGATGAAAATATGTACTATATATATAAGAGTTCATTGAGCCTTCCCATGAACGCGATCACTGAAGATAAACTAAAGGAGTCAATAACAACAGACAATGATGAGACAAATAAGGTGGTGGGCTACCAAAAAGGTACGTGCATATGTAAACCCAAAAACATACTGGAAAACTTAGAGGACATAAAACAAGTAGGTATGTCCCAATTAAAAAAAAAAATAATTGGTAAAACCCAACTGCAGGTAAAACTAAATGCAGTTGTAAAATTTAAAAATAAAACAATAATTTGGTTTAAATAGAATTTAATTTTCTTTTTTTCTCATAACTAACGAAGAAATAAATTTCATAGAAAAGAAATCGCATTTAGAAAAACCGAATGAAGAAAATTTTGTACAAAGCCATGGATGAGACACATAAAAACACATTTTCTTTCTTTTTTTTTTTGCAATACCAGATAATTTTTTTTGTAATTTTAAAACAATTATTTCACACTATTTCAACAAATTTTCATAAAAATTTCATTAGCTATTCATTGCTTATTGATTTCGCGGCAATTATTGATATTTTCATAAAAATTTAATAACAATTTTATACCTTATTTTAGCGTTAATACACTAATTGCATACACAAAAAATTGATTTACAACAGTTTGAAAAAAATTTCAGACACTGTTCGCTTCGGTTTTTTAGAATTTCTTTTGTGTTCGGCTTTCTTAATTTCGAAAGCTAGCTTTCTCATACTCTTTCACACACACACACACCTGGTACTGAGATGTACATAAGCATTTTACTCATTCTAACCTTAAATGTCAAATTACAACAGACACGAGTCAGCTATATTCAAAAGAAATAATCACATCTCTTTTTCACATTCAGGCGAAATGCCCTTTTTATTTTGAACACTTAACAACACTACAGAAAATGCGAAAACTTCATTTAATATCAAAACAAAAAGAACAAAAGAGACCACTGCACTCTACCCTGTAACCAAAGAAATTTAACCATAAAACAAAGCAACGAAAAAAAAAAAATACCGGACAAAATGGAGTTGCTTAATCCTGCTTGCTTTTCACTTTTTTTCTTTTGCAAATTTAAAATAGGACACAAAGTTTAATAATACAATAAATTATTTGTCCACTTTTATGCCATAAAAAATATTTCATTTAATTATTTAGCAAATTCTTTTTCGCATAACTGAAAATAAATAATTTGAAAGACGCCACCACCATTTAATCTTAATAGTTTTTTGAATCATATTCTTTTGGTCATATATTCTCATTCTTTAGATTTTATAACTGACACACTACTACTACTGTTCCCTCTCACACTCTAGTCATAAACAAAATCATCCATCTTTTTCCACGCTAGTACTTAAACAAACACTTTTCGGTAAATGAAAATGTGAATGACGGACAAATTTCCAGTCTCGAATAGTTCTCAATTGCAAAATTTCTTTTTTTAATATTATCACTTTTGTAAAACTTTCACGATTTTTATTGATTTATCGGAAAACGTTATCCAAACTTCAGATTAAAATTAAAGTTTTTTTCAACACTTTTTTCCTTATTAATTAAATAAAATTAGCGGATAATTTCACAAACCTGCAAAATGCGCTGAGAACGCACTTCAATATGATTGTTTAGTGTTGGAAAACTAAAGATTCTGTTTAAATTAAAAGAGTGTGTAGGCTCTCTTTCATTCAACATTAGTTATCTCTTTCATTTACATGAAAAAACTGCTTCTACACTAGGCAAGGAAATTACAAAAAGATATATGTTTTAACATCTGCCTAATTTATTTTTAGTTTTATTTCCAGGCGTGGGCAGCCCATAAGACCAGAAGCCGATGACTTTTTGTAATTGAGATTTGTTTGTAATGAGAGATTTCTTAAAGAAAATACAAAAACCAAATATAAATGTGACAAAATCAAAATCCAATTTATAGCAACAAAATATACGGTTTGAGAAAACAAACGACACTATTATTTTTGTAAACATTGTTTGAAATAAATGTATTTTTCGAAGCAAAAATAAATACTTATATCAAACAATTTTAGATTTTCCTGTATAAATATTTTTTAGATAATTTTTTTTTTCTTTACAAATATTTTCGATAAAAACATTTTTTTGATAAAAAATTTTTTCTCTGGAAAATTTTTCCATGAAAATTATTTTTTAAAGAATAAAAATATTTTTCTGTGAAAATTTTTGATAAAGATATTTTTGATAAAAAATAGACAAAATTTTCATAAAAAAAAATTCTATAGGAAAATTTTTGATAAAAAAATATTTTCTCTAGAAAATTTTTTTTATAAAAATTATTTTTTAAAGAATTTCTTTCTATAAAAATATGTTCTTGTGAAAGTTTTTGATAAAAATATTTTTCTATAGTTTTCTAAAAAAAATTTCTATAGCCAAATTTTCCATATTTTTCTATCGAAAAAGTTTCGATAAAAATATTTTTCTGTAGAAATTTGTTTTAATAAAATATTTTTCTATAGAAAAATGTTCGATAAAAATATTTTTCAATAGAAAAATTATTTTTCTATAAAAAATTTTCGATAAAAATATTTTTCTATAGAAAAATTTTTGATAAAAATATTTTTCAATAGAAAAATTTTTGATTAAAATATTTTTCTATAGAAAAATTTTTGATAAAAATATTTTTCAATAGAAAAATTTTCGATAAAAATATTTTTCTATAGAAAAATTTTTGATAAAAATTGTTTTCTGTAGAAAAGATTTCGATAAAAATATTTTTCTGTCGAAAAATTTTCAATAACAAATTTTTGATGAAAAATAATTATACAGAAAAATGTTTGATAAAAATCATTTATACAGAAAAATTTTCTATAGAAAAAGTTTGAAAAAAAAATTTCTATAGGAAAATTTTTGATAAAAGAATTTTCTATAGGAAATTTTTTGATAAAAAAATTTTCTATAGAAAAGAATTTGACAACAAAATTTTCTATAGAAAAATTTTTGATAAAATAATTTTCAATAAAAAAATTTTATACAGAAAATTTTTTGATAAAAAAAAATTCTATGGAAAAATTTTTAATAAAAAAAATTTTCTATAGAAAAATTTTTGACAAACAAATTTTTTATAGAAAAATTTTTGACAAACATATTTTCTATTAGAAAATTTAAAAAAATCTAAAGAAAAATTTTTGATAGAAAATTTTTTGTTAAAAAAAATTTTCTAAAGAAAAATTTTCTATAAAAAAATTATAGAAAAATTTTGGTAAAAAATTTTTGATAAAAAAATTTTTGATAAAAAAAATTTTTGAAAAACAATTTTTGAAAAACAATTTTTGAAAAAAAATTTTTATCAAAAATTTTTGAAAAAAAAAATTTAATCAAAAATTTTTTATAGAAAAATTGTTGATAAAAAATTTTTTATAGAAAAATTTTTGATAAAAAATTTTTGATAAAAAATTTTTTATAGAAAAATTTTTGATAAAAAATTTTTTATAGAAAAATTTTTGATAAAAAATTTTTTATAGAAAAATGTTTGATAAAAATAGTTTTCTATAGAAAATATTTCGATAAAAATATATTTCTACAGAAATATTTTCTGTAGAAAAATTTTTAATAAAAAAATTTTTGATAAAAAAATATTTATATAAATAAAATATCAATAGAAAAATTTTTGTTAAAAAAAATAACTATAGAAAAATTAAAAAAAAATCCATAGAAAAATTTTTGATAAAAAATTTTCTATAGAAAATTTTCTGCGTCCTTATTAACTTAAGAACTGACACCTTTGATGCTTTAAAGGGCTTATTTTTAGCATTTGTCGCACAAATAAGCACGAATTGCATTTTCAAACCAAATATAAACTCGCTATTTTGTATTTCTTTTTTATTTGTTGTAAACTTATTTACAAATTAAAGGCTTTGTATTTACATTTGACATCATTACAAAATTTCTATCACCGGTGATACGAGTTGCTGTTGTCTTTCATATAATTTATTATTGTGCTGTCCATCACTGTTCTAGAGTCAACAAAAACTTTTGAATATGTTAAATTTTTTGCATACAATTGTTTCTGCACGAATGAGGAAACAAAATGACGAGCAAGTATGCACTTTTTTGTTGCTCTTAGTCCCGTTTCACACGAATAAGGTTTAGTTGATTAGTTTTTCTTTAAATTTGTTTTGAACCTGCATTCACGCAAACATTTTCTTCATCAGTTTTCATTTTATTTTCCTTAAATTTCATACAAATTTCCAAAATTTTTGTAAACTTGATAGTACGGTCAGGTTTGCTCAATTTTAATTCTGTTAGTTTTTTCTAAAATTCAAGACTGATAAGCTAAATCTGACTAATGTAAAAGTAGACTTATTTAACAAAATTCTTCATCGGTAACTGATTCTCTGTGTGTAAAAGGGTACTACAAAATTGTCTTGCTGAAGCCATACTCATGTCTATAAAATACGCTAGTTTTAGAATCGCTGAAATAGATAAATAATAATAAATTGTCACTACTGGAACTCTGTAGTTTTCATAACAGCCAAAAATATTTAGGGAAATTTTTATGTGAAAATTTATTTATTTTTCAAGATTTTGTAATAAATTGTTAAAATGAATATAGCTCCCTTATCTCCTGCCAGTGGCATTGGACGCTTCTATAAGAAATCGGCAAAAATAATACGATTTGTAAGACAAGGATGCACTAACCGGCCGTTCTACCACATTGTGGTTATGGAGGTACAAATTTTGTTTTATTTACATAAATTTAATTTATCCAAGTTTTTTCTTCAAGCGCCGTAAAAATCAACATCAACCTGTCATTGAACAAGTTGGCACTTATGATCCCATGCCCAATGAACACAACGAACGTTTGGTCTCATTCAATTTTGAACGCATTCGCTTCTGGCTGGGAAATGGTGCCCATATGTCAACACCCGCCGCCGAATTGTTAGGCATTGCTGGTCTTTTACCCATACATCCACGTACATATATGACAGCTTGGCGTAATCGCCAAAAAGCTTCTGAAGGACAAGATCAAAATGAAGGAGCCGAAGGTCCTATTCAAATGGGCAATTAGGTTTTTGTTTATAGGTTAAGTAGAGGTATGCACTATGTGCTAGTTGTTATATTATTAACATATTTTTAAATAAACTAAATATGTATAAAAAATCTTGCTTTAAAATTAATTGTACGAGTATGTATATACATATCGTCACCTGAAATGTCCAAAGACTTAACCCTCAAAAATCAAATTTGTTTTTTTATTGAATCTGGTACACAATGCTAAAATGCTCTTAGAAAATATTAGGCTCCAAGGTTCAAAAACAAGAAAAAGAAATGGAAGAAGCCTTATTGTCATGTGTTCTTGTGACAGTTCCTCTTTCCCAGATTACTTTTGTTTATGATATAAATTAGTGAAAATTGGCATGTGTAAATTTAGTGTTAAAATGATATATGATGATTATACCTCAGGTGAAAACATAACTTAACCCTGCTGTTAGATAAAAAAAAATATGCTAAATCTGTGTCTAAATTAGGTTTATTTTAGACTCTGACATTGAATGTTTTTTTTTGGAAAATGTTAATAAAAAACAAGAAGTGCTATTGTCGGTCAAGCTTTTCACCACTGAGAAGCTATTTGTGTCATTAGGCCTTATATGAGAGTTTGGGTTAAATGTGGGCCGATTGTCTCGAAATTTAATAATTTCAAGACAAAAGAAGATAAAATTGTCATTACATTAGCGTTTTACTAGCAATTTAGTAGTTTTTACAAGCTTTTAGTGACGTTTGACAGAAGAGTTTGAATGGGAGCTATGCTCAAATATGGACCGATTTCAACGAAACTTGGTAGTGATTTTTGTTTACAAAAGCAGTATTTAAATTAAATTTCATTAAAATATATTGAAACTTTAGGCCAAAATCTCAATTTAGGGTAATTAGACCTATTGGAGGTACCAAAAATAATGAACCGATTTTAGCCATTTATAATAGCTATGAAAAGGAATGTGTGCCAAATTTAATCAAATTATCTTTTGTTGCGAATGGAATACTTAAAGGAGGGTTTAAGACTATTGTGATGAAGAGTATAATAAAGTGGACCAAATATGGTTTCAACTAGTACCTACACATTGTTTTTAGCAAGATGCATTATAAATTAGTTTTTTTTTTTTTATTTCACCTTCGAGATACGAAGGTGAAATAAAAAAAAAACCTTCGAGATACCCCCGGGGTGCTACTGCGTATCTCGATTCGAAAATAAAACTATTCGAATTAGTATGCTTTAAGCATTGCGTTTCGAAAATAATTTATTTCGAATCAAGTTACACGGTAACTTTCCTGAGATAAAATGGTTCACTTGCGAAAGGTTTATTCTGAAAATATTGCTCAAGAAATGTAACCGGAATGTACATCGTCATTTTGTGGAAGAATCTCTTTTCTACATTGGTATTTTTGTTTAAGAAAATTTTTAATTAACAGGAAAGGACCTAAGTGATAAAGGTTATATATAATATGGTCGGGATTGATATTTGATGCTAGATAATTAAAACAGTACAACTTCGACTGTGGATTGCAATGTATTAAGGCTTTACCTGATTACATTTAACAACTACTTTATATTTTTTAAGAATAAAATGTGGAAATTAAAAATATTCAAAATTTTAAAATGTTTGTTTATATATATATTTTTTTAATTAAAGTTTTAATTGCGAAGACACATACTATTATTAAGAAATAAATAACACTAAGTAATGATGTTTGTTTGTTTGTTTTTTGTTCCGAACAAATTGTGTGATCCTTACGCGTTGTTGCCGTCACCTTCATGACCATAACCAGAGAAAAAAAAATAAACCATCGCATTGTCGTTTTTACGTAGCACTTTTCCAATTATGATTAACGTTTTTTTTTATTAAGGAAATACTGCTTAACAATGATTGGTAGGACTTAAAGAGATGCATGTACATTAAAGGTGTTTTGAAAAATAAAATTAATCATTTTTCAATACTGAGCTAATGTTTTTCTTGGCTTGGCCAATAACATTATCTAATGCAGAGTCAACAGCTAAAAAAAGAAAAAAAAAAAAAAAGACTTGATTAATTTTCAGAATTAACAAATAATAATTTGTAATATTTTATATAATTTTAATAATAACTTAGTTATATGTATCGGGTGGACCATTTAACAGCTTGAATTTAAAAATGCATTAACACAAAAACGGTTTGAAATGTTTCTAAATATATTTTTTTGTTATGGAGTATAATTGTTCCGGTGTCGCAGTTAGACGCACAGAATCACATTTCATCGGATCAATTTTATAGCACTTTTTCGAGTGTAAATGATGATTTATCGACATAAAAGTTGTTTTTAACCGCGCCCACAGAAATTAGTTCAATGTGAAGCAAGTTGCACCATCCTGTTGAAACCAAACAATGTTTACATTAATACCATGTAAATCCGGCACAAAATACGTCACTATGGGGCGAAAGGTGTCCCCATTGTCCGTAATGGTAGCTCCGTCCTCATTCTTAAAGAAATATAGGCCTCCACTCAACAATACGCTCCGGTAAGACTACGTGAGGTTTTTCGGAGCCCCCAATATGGCAATTTTGGTCATTAACGTATCCACCGAAATTAAAAAATATTTTTTTGTGAAATCTCAATTTCCGAAAAATTTTCTATGTTTTACAAATAAATTTTCAATAAATTCCAACTTTGCTCAATTCATTTCTTTCAGTGGAGAAAATACTTAGAGTTACAAAAGTATTGTCAAATTCAATGTAAGCAATTTTTCAAATTTAAACCGATAGATAGCCTAACCGATAAAGAAAAAAAAATAGATGCAGTTCCCACCCACGATTTGTGAAGTTCCCACAAAAACTTTATCTTACCCACAAAAATTTTCTTGAAAATGCTTTTAATTTTGATTCTTACTAACACGTACTTATATGAGGAATTTCTTACAAAATTACTTCTTTTAAAATTATTCTTAAAATATTAATAAAATAATTAAAAGCTTTAAATATAGATAAAATGAATACTAAAAAACTTACCTTGATGATGCTTAAGGAAATGTGGACGAATTACACGGTTGTAAATAATATAAGAACCATTTTGTTCCATGGGCAACATGCACCAAACCAAGAAAACGCACTAAAATTAAAAATTAGTTTTAGTTTTAAATTAAATATTTAAAATTTGATAATTGATTTGGATTACCTTTAACAACCAGTAGAAGGGTATGATGGAGGTTAGAATACCAGAGAAATATTCAATGATTGACATGATGCCATAAGTCACCCAATAGGTAAGCCATTTGGTGTCATCCAATTTGGTGCTGGATTCAATAGCATGTATGGAAATGTAGGCTGGATATACAACACCAATAATGTTACATAAAAGTTGAGCTCCATAACCAAAGACCAAATATAAAGCGCAGAAAACGGCGGCACCTAGAATTTTAAAAATTAAAAAAAAAACACAATACCAAAAGGTTTTAAATTTTATTTTCTAAGAATTTGATTTAACAATATTTAAGGTTGAAAATTTCATTAGAAGTGATCCCAATTTTTAAACATTCCCGGATTGCATTACCTGCATGTTCGTAATATTTGTGGACGTTATTTTATTTTTATAAATATTCTTTCAAATTTTAAAAATATATTACCATATTGTACGGCGGGATAGTCTTTAATAATTTGCCCCAATTTTTCCAATAAGCGCTCAAACATAATTCAATCTTATTTCTTTAATAAATTTTAAATAATATTTATGTATTTTATTATATATTTTAAACAATATACAATTAATCAGTTAATACAAAAAAATACGTTTGTACACGTAAATACAAATTGTAAAAAACTAATGATGATTGTACTACACACACCATCGATTATATTCGTAACGTTTTCGACGAACCCTTAATAATTGTGGTTTTTTAAATGAGAATAAATTTCTATATTTATAATCTAGCTCTTGGTCTAATATAAGAATGCATATGGCAGTGTCAGCTATAGTGATGTGGTAAATGAGTAAAAATATTTTAACCCTATCATGACCGTTTTTATCTATAGGCATATATTATTTTTTGTTTAAATTAGGTTCTAAATGTTTTCAAGTGTCGAAAATGCATATTTCAAGGTTTAGTTAATAAACCACCAGGCATTGGCATGATATATTTTACACAATTCTATCGACGTGGTACCAGACACCATTTCCTTGGCTTGTATTTTCAAATATCCGTTTTGTAAAACTAATAAAACCATTTTTGTTTATTGCTTATGACTGTAAATTATTATGAACAAAACAGAGAAATTGTTGGTGTCTTCTAGTCCACCACTTCAGTCGCAGATGGTTAATCAAAAGTTTTTAAAATTTTCTTCTTCTTAAACGAAATAGTTCGTACTTTTTCTTAGTCAGTTTTGGGAAAACGATAAACAGCTATTTCAAGAAATAACCTATAACATGTTTAAAAAGTACATATTTTAATTGTAACGTTCTTTGAAGTTTTAAAAAGAAAATACACCCATTTTTAACTATTTTTCCTTTAATATGATAAAAGTAAGTTTTGTATTTATCAATTAATATTGTGAACCGCCGTGGTATAGCAGGTTAGTCATCCGCCTAGCACACCAGAAGTTCCAAGTTTGAATCCCGGCCTTGAAAAAAAAAAAAATTTCAAAAATGCGGCGGTTCACCTCATAACTCAGCTAGCCACTGGTTATTGAGTATTAGGCTATGTTAAACTTCTCTAACTAATGCATTTGCCATTCGAAGACGGAGTTAAAAAGCAAGTCCCTTTCAATGAGTCTAAAAATAGAATCGGATGCAGCTCATTATCTGAGAGATGTACCCCTTGTTCCAATATTTTGGCAACATGAAAATGCTCTGAAGTTACTTCATTACTACAGTAAACTCCCGCCTATACAAGGAAAAATGGAAATGATGACATACACAATTGCCATAAGTATGAATATTTTGAATTATGGCGCATACAAGTCCATCCTTAGAAGCTTCCGTCTGAACTATAACCATTCCTAGTAGATTCCCAAACTATCATCAAAAATTCCCGCATAATGCAATTATTTAATGCTTTCGGGTCCAAGCAAAATCATTTGAAGATTATTAACTTAACTTTTGGGTAGTTGACAGCGGCAATTATATCCACATTCACCATTTTTTCTAACTCAATATTCAACTTATTAGACAACGAATTCGGTATCCTTTACCTTTGTAATGTTTCCAACAAAAGTATAGGCACACGACTAAACAACAACGAGTTCCAGAAAAAGATTCCACAAATTTAAGAACACAAAAGCATCTTATTATTGAAATCCACAACCGAATTTTTCCTATATTTTATTCCAAGTTTTTTGGCAATATCAAAATTATATCTGCTCCAGTGCCAAACATAAATGAAACAACTATATTTCCTATTATGTATTGCTTAGTCCACAACTTAGTTACCGCTGCCATCGTATTTGACTTACGAATATTTTTATTACTTAATATCTTATTTTCTAGGCTAATATTATTATTACCTAATACATCGCCTTTACTTATTGTTGACAATTTTTTGTTTTGAGGCACATTCGTAGGAAAAGACCTTCCTTCCAACGAATTTATACCTTGTTTACTAGTAGCATAGCTTTCCTTTGTGTTATCAGCTTCGTGCGTTTTGCATATTTCAATAACCCTACTCAATTGTTCATTGCGGTCTGCCATAAGTTTAAGCTGTAACTTCTTATCACTGACACCCTGGATCATTCGATCGCGTAACATTCGGTCTTCATAAAATTTTCCACATTCACACTTATATTCACAGTAACGCAATTGTGTACGCAATTCCTTTTCGAACTCTGTGAATTTTTGGCCTTCCTTCTGGCAAATAACGTTAAACTTGTACGACTCCATTGCCACATTTCTTTGTGGCAAGCAATGTTTGTCAAATGCAACAAGAACATCATCCAGAGTGCGCTGGTTTATATTATCACCCACTTTAATGGTGCCTAACAATGAGTCTTTTGTTCCATCATTAGGGAAAAGTGTATTGTAGATATGTGCACCTTCAATTCCAATGAGCCAAATAAAATTAGCAATTTTGGTCGCCTCCGGCGCATTGTCCTTACCACTGGCAATCATGTAAACCAAAAAATTTCGCTTCCAATCTAGCCACTCATTTGATAAATTGGTACAATCCAGCTCCGACAGCAGACGACCACCTAATGCCATATTCAACGCTTTGTTCTATTTGGTGTGAATTGACTTGTTGAAAATTCCTGTAATTTATATTTTTTCACTTCAGATCATTTCTGATAACATGTAAAAAGCACTAGATTTTTATTATCGTTTAATAAAACCAGGAGACTTTAAAATAGTAAATATAAAATTTACTATTATTTAGTAAACGATCTCTTCCAAATTAGAAGTTCCAATGTGGCATTAATTTTATAATGCTTGTAACGAGCTATCTTACATGATTACTTAAGATTAGTTACATATGTTTTGCTGTTTACTTTAAGTAATTGTGTTGAAAAATGATGTTGCCAACATAGCGATTATGTTTATACACAAGATAAACCTAACATATTTACAAACATTGGCTCAGAAAGTGATAAATCGACTTAGAAAGTGATTTTGTGCTGATTGTGTAAAAGTTCGAACTATTTATACCCTTCAACACCATAGGTGGTAAGGGTTTTATAAGCATAAACCACAATTAGACTGTGGACGAAAATGTAATTTAAAAGACGTCATCTTCATATAAGAAATGTCATACATTTTTCTCCTATTTTTTCTATTTTTTTTGTGCTTAGTAGAACATATGATCGCACTCTATGCGGTATTCTACGATTATAAATTTGTACTGATGTATGTAACGCATAGAAATATTAGTCTTAGACCCACCTTTTAGTATACCAATAGACTTAGAATCACTTTCTGAGTCGATTTAGCGATGTCAGCCCGTCCGCCTGGCTAGACAGCTGGCTGGACCCCTATGTAATCAAAGTACAGGTCGCATTTCTTAAGATAATTTGATGAAATTTGGCACAGATCATTTTTTGTGGAACCATGGCTATTGAAATTCGTCAAAATCGGTCCATTATTTATGGTATCTCCCATAGGTTCCATTCCCCGGAATTGATATATTGGCCACAAATATGAATATTTTTTTGAAACAAACACTGCTCATGTAAACTTAAATCACTATGTCAAATTTCGGGATAATCGGTCCACATTAGACCATAGCTCCCATACAAAATCTTCTGTCAAATGAGACAAAAATCACTAAAACGTTCGCAAATCTGAAGATAATGAATTTTAAGTTTATTTTTTGCATACATAATTTTTGTAACAACTGTAATCAATTTGCCAAATTTCGAGATAATCGGTCCACATTTGACCCTAGCTCTCATATAAGTCCAAATGGCGGAAACAGATTAAATACATAAGAAAATGTATGTATGTATGATGCCAAAATTTAGCAAATATTTGTCTTTACACCATAGTGGTGAAGGGTATCGTATTCGGCGCGATAATAATTTTGTAAGTTACTTTGCCAATTTTGTAAGTTACTTTGCCCAAGTGAAGTCTTGCCTAAGACTTTATATTTAAAGTTAATTTTTTTCCAACATATGGTGATTTCTTTTCTAGAGAAATATGTTACGCTCAATGCTGCACTAAAAATATGCACATTTTTGGGTTTTACCGTTTCTCTCGAATGGTGTAAAATGTTTTGCTCGTCAAGTGAGTGTATAAAATATAACATTTTCCCATGTTTTTGATGCAACATATTATGAAAAGAACATAGTAAATTTTAAAAAGGTTGCATGTTTCTTTAAAAGAACACGAAGATTTTTACAATGTTGCATGGGTGTAACATTTTTGTTGGAAAATAAATCACCAATAGTCTATTCACACGTTTCTCCATTTTTTTAACCCTTCCAAAAAATATAATTTCTGGAGGTCTTAAAAAAGACATTTTCTGGAAGATCATTAAATAATAATATTAATTATAAAAGGTGAACGCGGTCCAAATTACAGATCTCGCGTTATCCCATTAGCCTTGGCAATGATGAATCACACATCAGTCAGTTTACTCTTTTATATACACATACATATGTACATAAGTTCATATTGATAGAATATTTAGGTTATTTTGTATAAATTATGTGTGTTTTTCAGGTGAATTGTTTTAGAACAATTCAATTAATTGAATTTCACTGTCGCATAAAATCTATTTTTACAAGACCATTAAATATAATTGATTATGATATAAGTGCAAATAGACGAAATGAAAATTAAATTGAGAACAAGATAACATTTACTAAAAAAAATTTCTCGGTACATTAAATTTTAGGAAATTCAAGTGAGTTTTAAGTGATTTAAATAAAAATGTGCAAAAATGTTTACATTTATAATAAAAAAAAACAGTAAAATTTCTGAAATGGAAAGGTAAATATTGTAAAACCCTAGTAACAAAAATTGAAATGAAAATATATTTAAGTATTAGAAATCTTGATTTTGAAAATTGTCTATAACGACAGCTTATTAAAAAAATGGTTTCTATCCCAGTGAAATTTTACGTAGCTAGTTAATGGATATGTTGGTATCCCTTAACAACAAAATAAATAAATTTATTTTGATTCTTTTAAGAAGACAACAATTACTTAGTCAAATTTGTCATTTGTTATAAAAAAAAACTGAAGTGAAGATAAAAATTTTAAAAAGTAAGAATAAATTTTAAAACTGCATCAAAATGGAAATGCCAAGTATGTAAAAAATTTTATTAAAAAACTTTACAAAAATGTTAATACTTTGAAAAAAAAAAACTTTAGTTCAATTAACGAATGAATTGGAGAAACGTATATCAGATGCATTCTGCATTTTCGATCATCATGGCGATAAGACAATAGATGTTAGGGAAGTGGGAACGGTATTACGTTTTTTAGGCTGTGTACCCACCGAAGAAGAGATCAACGAAATAATCACAGCCACCGAGGAAGAAGATTCTAGAGGAGAAGTTAATTTATCCAAATTCTTGCCTCATGTTTCACAATTGTTGGCTGAGCATAAGTAAGAAGGATTACATTTTTGTAGTATCGAATTAAGTAAGAATTTTTTTCTTTAGGATGGAACCAGCTGAACCTGAAAAACTTCTGGAAGCTTTTCATGTCTTAGATCCAGAAAATCGTGGTAGTCTCACAAAGGATTACTTAAGTAAGGTAATGATGGAAGAGGGAGAACCTTTTACTCAAGAAGAGTTGGATGAAATGATGGCAGTGGCTGTAGATCCATTTACAGGTCTTATTCCATATGAATTTTATTTAAATCAATTAATGGTAATAATAATCACTTTTTTTGTATTATGTTTACAATTTTATATTTTGAATTACTGCACAAATTTTATTGTCGTTAATTTATTTGCACTTTTAAGTACCGTCCCAATTATTCTATTTATGATATTGCTGATAAAGTTAATGCTGAAAATCGATCCAAATCAGTTGGAACTAGACAAACTCGAATTTTAAAATAATATAAATTTTTGTATGTATATTTTTAGGTTTATCTTTAAACGCGATCACAAGGAATAAAATTAATTGAGAATTAAAAAAAAATATAAATAAATAATAAGATAAATACCAGGAGATACAAAATCTACTATTTTCATTTTTCTAATAACCAGCTATAATGAAATTATTGATTTCTTTAAAATAAATTTTATATGAAAATAATTTTTTACTTTTTTTGAAAATTATATGTGTAATTTATTCTAATTGATTTGATCTTTGAACATCTTAATTATAAAACAATTAAAAATATTTATTGATGCTTTTAAATTACAGTTACTATACTAGTTAATATATGATTTGCTTTTCTAAATGGTTAAATAGGCAAACCACTTTTGAGTTAGAAATCTTGTTTTACTATTCATACATTTTACTAATCAAAATCATATCACGAACAAAAACTAATAATGAACAATAATAAGTGCTTAAAAGATATTGAAATCTCTATTCATTGTATTAAATTGTAATATCGATCTAATTCTTTTTCATAGATTAGGACCCAAGTGACTCTGACTTAGTCATAACCACCTACCTAACCTAACCTAGTTTTTGTTAATGGATAAAGATGTAAAAGTTTAATAAATTTGATATTAATATTCGAAATTTGATATCAATATTAAAGACGGCAAAACGCCTATGAATTGAAGTTGCTATTCTCATAATCGCTATCACAATATTCTTAGTTTTGAACAACAATTTAAGTAACATCTAGACTAGATTCAACAAGTAAGAAAGTGCTATAGTCGGTCAAGCCCGACTATACGATACCCTTCATCACTAAGGTCAAAGGAGTTCTTTTTCCTGTATAAAGACAAATATTTGCTAAATTTTGCCATCATACAAACATTTTCTCAAAACTTATATATTTAAGCTGTTTCCGTCATTTGGACTTATATAAGAGCTAGGGTCAAATGTGGACCGATTATCTCGAAATTTGACAAACTAATTACAGTGATTACAAAAATTATGTATGAAAAAAATTAAGTTAAAAGTCTCATTATCATCAGATTTTCGATGATAACGCACTTAATGTCTCATTATGTGCGTTTTGACAGAAGAGTTTGTGTGGGAGCTATGGTCAAGTGTGGACCGATTTCAACGAAATTTGGTACAGTGATTTTATTTTACAGGTTTTATTTTAAATTTCATGAAAAGATATTGATATTTGTGGCCAATATATCAATTCCGGGAAGTGGGACCTATGGGAGGTACCATAAATAATGGACCGATTTTGACGAATTTCAATAGCTATCAACAAAATGATCTGTGCCAAATTTCATCAAATTATCTTTACAATTGCGACCTGCACTTTGATTACATGGGTTACATGAGACGCCCCTCTATACTAAAAGGTGGGTCTAAGATAACTAATTCTATGCATACATACACAAACTTTCCACATACGGTGGTGAAGGGTATAATAATTTTAGCAATATTGAGGTATTGAAGACCAAAATCCATTGAAGCTCAAATTGTTTGCATGAAATTAATGTTTGCCACATCCATTTTAAGTCTTTAGATGAGCTAATTATGCAGGTGTTTTTTCCTCATCATCATTCTAAAACACATTTTAAGAATAAAGTTTTATTATTTCAAAATTTATTTTGGATTTGGATTGTGTTGTGTATTTTAGGATAAACCCAAACGATTATGAAGAAAAAAGTGAACCTTATCTGATGAACGACATAGTTTGTATTAACTTAATTTAAAAAATCGCGTTTTCTTAAACGTTTCTACGTCTAGATAAGTTCACATAGAACATGAGTTTCAAATGCTAGACTTTTAAAAAATTGCCACATCTACTATAATAATACGTATATTTAATTTGTACAAACACAGAAATATGAAACAATTGCACAATGTTGATTATTAACAAATTGAGTTTAAAAACAGCTGATTGTTAAGTGGAAAAAAGGAAACTTATATTATATAGTACTCGTATTAAATGTAACTTACTTACCAATTCCAAAGTTAACTAGAGCAACATTATGTCTATGTTCTTTCTCTTTCAGCTCTTTGCTGTGGAATATATAATCCCAAATCCACATTTGGTATCAACAATAATAAAATTTACTAAATGCACGTTAGATAAAATTGTATACTTGTTGTAAAACAAGTAAAAACGTCACTATTATAATAGATATAATAGTTATTGTTATACAAAAAGAGACAACTTGGAGGCTACGAAAGCATTAGAAAAAAAAAAAAAGAAAACACTGATTTCTATATAGGCACAAGTATACAAAACATTCATACATTTACACACAGTCTGAGTAAGCAAAATTATACTGAACGTAGACAAAAAAATTCAACAATTATAAACTATTTGGGATGAATATAGTTTCTAGATATTTCTTTAATGGTTTGCTTGACTGTTCCAAAACAACAATTTGAACATTCTTAACATTCGTATGTAACTTGTATACCAAATAAATTATAAAAAAAATTGTTAATGAACCTTAGACACACACGGTTAATTAAACATTTAATTTGGAAGACCCGTAATGAACTAAGAGTATTTCTCTTTCATACGTATCTTTTGTTATTTGTCGTAAAAACGTAAACAAAGAACAATTTGTGTGTGTGCTGGAGAGAGTAACGTACTTCCCATATTAAATAAAAGAACAAAGATAGAGCAGAAGTCTACGAAAAAAGAAAGGTTTTGCATAGATACAAAAATGTGATAAACAAATTAATTATATAGTTTAACTTTAAAAAAAGAAACTGAAAAATAATAAGAAACACATGTACATATGTATATCGCTTACTAGCCCAGGGGCTAAGTCTACCCTAGAACCATTTTAACCCATCCCAATTTTGAACAATCATAATTTATTTTTCAATGTAAAATTTTTTCATTAGAAATATCTAAAATCTTTCTTAGAGTTTTTAAATAACATTTTTAAATCTGTTGAAGGCACGATAGGACCTGTACGGAAAGAGTCAATAACATTTTGAAAGAATATTCCTCATTTCTTGGAAAATTTGGTATTAAAAATGGGCGAAATCGACTCACAATTGACCATAACATGCATATAAACTTACGGAAACAGGATAACTACCAAAATGAATAAGGGGTTTCTGTCTGTCTATCCGCGTCAAAAAAAAAATGGTATTTAAATCGGGCGAAATGGATTATAGCTCCCATATAGCCATGCCCAGGCAATCACTGATAAATTAAATCGAATTGTAATATATATAATTCCCCGACAACATTTCAATTGGAACAAGGGTTTTTTCTCAGACAATGAATCATTAGAATCATTGAAATGAAATGATGAAGCGTAGGTCCCGCTTTAACGCCGGCAAATGCATTAGTTAGAGAAGTTTTACATATCCTAATACTCAATAACCAGTAGCTAGCTGAGTTATGAGGTGAACCGCCGCTTTTTTGAAAATTTTATTTTTTTCAAGAGGGTCTGACCGGGGTTGGACTTGAGATATCTGGTATGCTAGGCGGATGACTAACCTGCTATACCACGGCTGTTCACGAAATGTAATAGATGTCACGATTTAATTTGGAACAAAACATTTTTTTTGCAACTATTAGTCAGTATATCAAATTTAATGTTAATCAGTCCCCATTTGACCATAGCTCCAATATAAATCTACCATTGGAAACCAGTGTAATCAAACTAAAATACTTTCTAACTTATTTCAGTGTTTGGAATATGTATTTTGTCAGAAGACAAAGAAGACATTATTTTTAGAAAGAAAAACCAAACGTATTCCTTTCTTTTGGTTCTGATTTGTTTTAACTTGGTAAGCCCAGAGTTATCTTGGTTATCCTTTCTCTCAACTGTGGACACCGACCTCCTCGTTTCTACGACAATCCTATCTACAAGCCAAAACCACCAGGAGCTTCATCAGCTACGGGCAAGAACTGTCAACCCAACTACACCAGCAATCAATGTCACGATGTTACAACAACAACACCGACCTCATCGTGGTATCACCCTGGGAACTACATTAAGACCCATTAACTATCATGTACCGCGATTTCTCGAATAAGAACTATATAAATATGGGTTAGGTAGGACGTCGGGCTACTGAATAAATTAATAAAAATGCCCACCACGCCAACCTAACCTAACCTATGTTACGTTACGTTCGAAACTTCAATAAAAATATCCAGTAGAACATTTTTCTAAGCCTGACCTAAGAAACTGGAATAATATGCGCACAAGATCGAAGCGCATGGATTTCTGAAATATTCTCGTCCTTTGACCTTAACAGAATGTAAATCTAGGCCATTTAAGTAAGTAATTATTCATCTCGTTTATAACTTAATCTGCCTAATGATGTACATATATATGTATATGCATTTGTAAATACTTTTATCAAATCAAACTTGTTTATTTCAGCTTGACCCTACACTCGCAAACGATGTAAAAGTATTTGTAGTTATAATATCTTTATCAAATTAAGTAGAAAGTATATTGTCAATAATGAATGCATATAAGCAGCACTTAACAACAAATATGCCGGCAAACAAATTCAAACTGAAAAAGCTAAAATAAAAGAACAAAATTTGACGCTGCTGATAAGCCGGTAAAATTATGAACAAATAAATATCAAAAATATAATACCTATATATATACAAAGGTAACAAACAACAAGAAAGAAATATAAAGCCTAAAAATATAAATGATGTTGAGGAATGTTTTTGCTCTACCACGAATAGGTCAAACTTTCTGACGATGTTGTGGCTGTATACGATTAATATATAATCGATGCACTAGTTAATAAAGCAATAATATATATATATATATGTATGTACGTTTATTAGATGCCGCCACGTAGTA
Organism: Stomorhina lunata; assembly: GCA_933228675.1. Classification (NCBI taxonomy): domain Eukaryota; kingdom Metazoa; phylum Arthropoda; class Insecta; order Diptera; family Rhiniidae; genus Stomorhina; species Stomorhina lunata. The sequence goes on from OW121744.1 coordinate 20,417,583, forward strand.
CTACCGTGCGTGGCAATAATTTTGTTGTAGTGTTTGTCAATAGGAGGAAAAAAATAATAAATATGCATGTTTCTTGACTGTCTGTCTGTCTGACGGTATGGCTAAAATCACTTGATGTTTAAATTATGTATGTATGCTTGTAAATTATAGTTTTTTATTTTGTGTGACTAATTTCACATTCTCCTTGTGACAAGAACACGACAAATTAAGACTATCAGACTATTAGAATCATACCCTCGCAAAGAATACGTATTGCTTTGAAAAAATATGTATAAAATGACGTAAACCCTAGGAGATGATTCCTTTAAAGATTTACTTAATGTTAAACCCTAATAAAGAAAAATCACTTACCTATGAATAAATACATTCTGGGTACATTAGTCTTTTGTTCAATTAATTCAAATCCTTTATGCCATGGCTTAGATCTGTCGTTCAACGACGCTTCCAATGAAACCTTATATTCGTCCCATTTTTGCTGAACATTAGCCAATTGCGATGCCATTCCTGCTGTTTACTTTTCTAAGTTTAAATAAAATATATATGTATTATTTTTTGCTTTTAAAACCCAAGTAATTTGGTAATTGTTTTTAATTTGCCACTTATCGGCTTACCTTTTTTAGAAGAATTGATTTATTTTAGAAAAATAACTAATTTATAGTCACTAACAATTTGCCTTCGGGTTTCCTGAGAGTTTTGATGACAGTTGTACAAAAATGAGTAGTTCAAAGTCAATGTGACGTTTTACAAAAAAAAAAAATATAAATGAAAACAATGATGCTAACTTGGAGATATTGTTATTTACTGAAGCGATTTTCAGGGAGAATAACCAAAAGAAAACTAATGTTAAGCTCTTAAAATAGAGATATCCAAAGAGTTTTTGCATTGATGAGTAAAAAGAAGAACAATTGCAGAAAATAGTGTTTTTTCTTCTTTTATTCTTGACTTCTGGTGGATCATAGGGCCTAAACTATCCTGTTATATCGGACTCTATTTGGGTCAAGCGCGACCATATAATAATGTTAAATCACATTCATTTTTCATATATAAAGACAATTTATTTGAATTGGTGAGGATTAATTACAACCTTTGTAGAAAATAGTGTTTTTTCAGGCATAAAGACATACATATGTATATGTATGTTTTTGCACAATTTTGTCTTCATACAATCATTTAATAAAGCATTATTTAAACAATGACCAGACGATACCCTTCACCACTAAGGTAAGGAAAGGTGTTCTTTTTCCTGTACAAAGACAAATATTTGCTAAATTTTGTCATCATACAAACATTTTCTCAAAACTTATATATTTAAGCTATTCCCTTCATTTGGACTTATAGAAGATCTAGGGTCAAATGTGGACCGATTATCTCGATTTGGCAAATTGATTACAGTTGTTACAAAAATTATGTATGCAACAAATAAACTTAAAATTCTCATTATCTTCAGATTTACTGGCGTTTTAGTGATTTTGTCTCACTTAGTGCGTTTTGACAGAAGAGTTTGTATGGGAGCTATGGTCAAATCTGGACCGATTTCAATGTACAGTGATTTTGGTTTACATAAGTAGTATCTGTTTTAAATTTCATGAAAAAATATTGATATTTGTGGCCAATTTATCAATTCCGGCCAATTTATCAATTCTATGGGAGGCACCATAAATAATGGACCAATGTTGACGAATTTCAATAGAAATGATCCCACTATCAAAAAAAAGATCTGTGCCAAATTTCATAAAATTATCTTTATAATTGCGACCTGTACTTTGATTACATGGTTTACATGGGGTCCAGCCAGCCGTCCAGACGGACGGACTGATCTCGCTAAATCGACTCAGAAAGTGATTATAATCCTATTGGTATATAAAAAGGTGGGTCTAAGACAAATATTTCTATCCGTTACATCTATCAGCACAAACTTATAATACTCTTTCCACCTATGGTGGTGAAGGGTATAAAAATTTAGACCTATACGTTGATAACTGAAGCTCACATGAACTTCAGCCAGACGGCCAGCTGGATGGACATCGGTTTACTTAAGGTTTGAAATGCGATGTAGAAATAAATAATATTAACAACACTCGGACACCCTTGGGTCCATTTTGATCCTTTCTTAATAAAAGAGATAGGAGAGAGATAGACTCCAAAAGAATAAGTAAGAATATAGAAGTAGTAAAAGCATTGGCAATAATGTATTACAATAGAAAGGTAGAGAGCAATCTATGTCGTCTGAGTCCCATTATAAACCCTACAAAATCGTTTACAATACTAGACATCCTGAGGTTCCTCATGGAATCTACTATCAGAAATTTAAGTCTCTGGACAGCGGCAGAAAATATGGTCAACCGTTTAGGAAGATTTGCTCCAAAGGTTTCTGCCTGGAAGGTACTACATATACAAGCCAAGGAATTTAGCTTTTGACGATAGCCCCAGCTCTACACCATTGAGTACCGGTAGTTTGAAGTTATCTACTATATACCTTCTGGTGAATAGAACTAAGTTATTTTAGGATTTACCCCCAGACCTTTTTCACTGGCCCAGGAAGATAGATCTCCTAGTGATTGAATAATCTCAATGATAATATTGAGAAACATGTCAGATATCAGTATCACTACTCATTAGCATAGACAACAATTTTCCTTCCCAGTTAGTCAAATCTTCTAAGATTTGACCAACTGTGACAAGAGGTAATCTCCTCTCTCCTATGCTATGTGGTGGGTGTCAAACATTTTTATGCGTTAAGGTAGACGGCGAATACAAGTGGCTGCGGGCGGTCGTAGTATTCCCAGTACATAAAATGTGAATTTGCTTACAAAAATATTCATATAACAAAATATTTGAGTAGGAAAAGTAGAACTTTGTTTTACTTTTTTCCATTGCCGCTTCAAATTTTACAAATCAGAAAACAGCTGATTGCCGCCCGCAGCCGCGTACGTTAGCCTTCTACCTTTACAAACTTCAGTACAAACCTCCTTCAACTATAGTTGTAAAGGGAACAAACGAATTCTTCTTCTGTTATCCTTGACTCCCAGTGGAGCATAGGGCCTCAACCATCCTTTTATATCGAACTCTATTGCGAGATGTTAGGCATACATCATTCCATGAATAGTTTGCTGCTTGTAACTCCGCTTCAATTGACCTTCTCCACGTTCTAGCAGGTGCAACAAACGAATTAATAACGCGCTTTTAATTATTAAGAGATAGCAACACTGTTTGAGAAACTGTGGTAATAGAGTTGGCAGCACTCAAAAAGGAAATGTGATAATAATGTAGAAACGACTTTAAAAAGCAAATAGTTCAAGTAAAGCAGTTACAATTTTTTAATATGATGTTTGTTGCCGTACTTTAACGAAACAACCCAAACTTACTCAAACGTGTTCCCGTACAAATTTTTCAATTGAAATTGTTGTTTTTTGAGTAATTTCTGACAACTTCGGACTATTTTGGGTAGTTTCGTTAGAGTACGGGAACAAACATATAATATGTTATTATTTTAATATATATATTTTTTTTAATTTTCAAAAAATTCCCTTTAAACTCAACAGTGAATTTTGAAAAATTATAGTTAATTTTCGATAAATTTCCTATAAATTAGGGGGATAATCTTTAAATTTTAAATTGTTAAATATATTAAGATTAAGAATAAAGGTTACTGCATTTTATTATCAGGGTCTAAAGTGTCTCGCTTTTTCTATTTTTTATAGGTGAATTTGGTGAATATGTGGTTTTAATTCCTTGGAAACGTCAGCATTTTGTGTTGTTTCTAAATTTTAAATTCAAAATTAATGATAATTATATTTACTTTTAGTTTTATGTTTTTACTCACTTGACTTTAAAATATAATGTACGATTTCGGAAAAGGGATATTCCACGAGTAAGACCATAAAAAATCCCAATAAATTTGTTAAAATAAATGCCAAGATTATTTGGCAAACCTATAAAAAATAAATATATATGTACTTGAGTGTCTCAAAAAAATAAAAGTTATTTTTTTTTTTTTTGAAAAATATTAAAAAAATTAAAATTTTCTAATATCAAAAATAATTACATTTTAACAAAATATTAAATATAAGCTTAGTTTTAATACAAAAATATGTTTGGTTCAAGTAAGTGTCATTGGGGAATTATTACATAAATTTGAAATGTGAAATGGTGTAAAATAATTCACTTACCATATGAAATTCATTCAGATATATAGGTTGCCGATAAAATCCTTCTAATAATTTTAAAACTGTTACATGCCACAAATATGATTGAAAAGATATTCTACCCAAGATAGTAAATATCGATAAATTAGCTATATCGTACGCAATCCCTATTAAAACAAAATATATTTATTAATAAGTATCAATATAAAATAAAATGATAATCATAATTTAAAACAAATATCGAGAAACGTTTTAATAGTTAAATCGATTTTTATCGTTCTTTAATACTTTTAAAAAATTAAAATTTTTTCTTCCGTGAAATTATTATTATCAAAACTTACATCCCATTTTAACGATCATGCACATCAAAACAAATCCACCCAATATAGCCCATATATTTCGATATAAGCTAGCATATAGACTCAGCCATACAGAGGGTTTTTCCAAGTACCCTTCAAACACAAGATTGCCAGAAATCAGTAGACTCATTGCTATTAAGAAAATAAAGGCTAATAATGGAATTTCAAATTTCATTATGCCCCGATATTTTCTAAAGTTCTGCTTAATCTGGCGACTATTCTTTAAATAGATTTCAGCACATAAAAAACCAACTAAATAGCCACCGATATTGCAATAAAATTGAGGATATGTTAAATAGAATGTATCCGCATCTTTGAAATACAAATAACGGTAAGTTCTGAAATAAAAAAGTAAACATTTTTGAATAACACTTTTACTTTATTGTATAATTTTTTGAGGCCTTACTCTGGTTTAAGAAAGTGTATAGCCTCTAATTCATAGAAATATGTTATTAGACCCGGTACTAGAAAGGCCATTATGCCCAGTACTATATAAAGAGGTTGTTTCAAGATATTATATCTAAAAAAATACAATAAGATTTATCTTTCTTTATAAAACTTTTATAAAAAAATTTTCGTTATAAAATTCTTGTTGAAAAATGTTCGTTTTCAAATTTTCATAGAAAAAATTTCGTTATAAAATTTTTGTAGAAAAATTTTCGTTTTAAAATTTTTATAGAAAAATTTTTATAGAAAAATTTTCGTTATAAAATTAGAAAAAAATTTCGCTATAAATTTTTTATACAAAAATTTAAATTATAAAATTTTTATTGAAAAATTTAAATTATAAAATTTTTATTGAAAAATTTTCGTCATAAAATTGTTATAGACAAATTTTCGTTATAAAATTTTTTTAGAAAAATTTTTGTTATAAATTTTTTTAAAGAAAAATTTTCTTTGTAAAATTTTTATAGAAAAATTTTCGTTATAAAATTTTTATAGAAAAATTTTCGTTATAAAATTTTTATAGAAAAATTTTCTTTATAAACATTTATTAGAAAAATTTACGTTATAAAATTTTGATAAAATAATGTTTCTTACAAAATTTTTACAGAAAAATTTTCGTTATAAAATTTTTATAGAAAAATGTTCGTTATAAAATTTTTATAGAAAAAATTTCGTTATAAAATTTTTATTGAAAAATTTTCGTCATAAAATTTTTATAGACAAATTTTCGTTATAAAATTTTAAATAGAAACATTTTCGTTATACATTTTTATAGAACAATTTTTCCTTTTCAAAAATTTAAAATTTTGAAAAAAAAAATTATTAGTCTCAGAAATTTTGAATGGAATATTTTGTCATAAAATTGAACTTACTTGGCCATTAAAATATTTATAAACAGGAAGAGTTCATATAATTGCATATCCGCGGCTAAAAACCAGGTTTGTTGAGCACACTAATTATTTTAAATAAAGTTAAATATTATTAAATACTTGAATTAATAATAAGAAATTAACTTACACTATCTTCCAGCATAAAATTGTTAATCATAAACACATTCTTCCACCAATATTCTCGACAAAATGTATATTCAGACTCAGCAATATGTCGCCAAAATGGACCATCTCCCAAACGGATTAACAGAGTTGCATTAAATAAAATAACCATCATTAGGGATGGGAACAGTCTTTTTTTATATTTTTGAGATAAAATTGAATTGAAACAAAGTTCATTGAAATTTGTTTACTTGCCTTAAATAACGCAGCAAAAAACATTGAACATAAACGATAGCTCCTTTTTTATAGCTGGACCCAGATGTTATAAGATTTTTCTCGTCAAATTTTAATTTCAATAGAAATCCGGCAAGTACAAAAAATATTTGTATAATCGCTGAACCATTTTGAACTATCATAGTTCCAGCTTTATAGTAATAGTTTTCTATAAATTCAGGATTTTGAATTTGTACCGACATTAGGAGCATCGTACAATGCCCTAATATTACGATAAATAAGGCGAAAACACGAAAAAAATAAGTAAAGTTTAGCTCAGATTCGCGAGTGTTGTTCGTTGGCGAACGAGTAAGGCGATAATAATTACGACAAATAGAAAACGAAGTCAATAAGAAGTTAAAACCTAAAATTCAAATACATTTAAGATATTGAAAGTTATATTACAAAAATTTGTTTCTAAAGAAATTTTTAAGAAAAATAGTTTTTCAATTCGAAATTTTCTTTTTTTTTCATTTACCAGTATCGGAAATTTGGTTTTTATAGAAATCGTTATTATCCAAATTTATTGTATTTTTTAGTTTTAATTTATAATCGTACAGGGAAGACATAAGATTGAGGAAAATAATTGTCAGTATTATAATGAAGAATGTTATATCCAGTAAATCTAAATAAAAAGTAATTTATTAAATTATGTTAATTTGTTATTCTTACGAATATTTACATTTTTAAATCACTCACCAAGTTTATCAAAATCTTGCGATTTTTCACAATACTCTATATTCGTTGCCACCGATAAGTTATAGTCTCTTCGAAAACGAAAATTTAAACAAATATCCAAAATATTGTGATAAAACTGACGATCTTCGAAATCATGTTTACGTTTATATATTCTACGGTGATATTTGGTAATCTAAGTTTTGAATATTTTTTTTTTTGAAAAGTTTACTATTTACAGGAAATTTTTAGAAAATTAACTACTACTTTTTAAGGAAATTTCAAAAATTTACTATTTATAGGAAATTTTTCAAAAATTTACTTTTTATAGGAAATTTTTCAAAAATTTACTATTTACAGGAAATTTTTTCAAAATTTATTATTCATAGGAAATTTTTAAAAAATTAACTATTTTTATAGGAAATTTTTCGAAAATTTGCTACTTTTATAGGAAATTTTTAAAAAATTTACTATTTTTATAGGAATTTTTTTAAAAATTTACTTTTTTTCTTGGAAATTTTTCAAAAATTTACTATTTTTATAGGAAATTTTTCAAAAATTTACTATTTTTATAGGAAATTTTTCAAAAATTTACTATTTTTATAGGAAATTTTTTCAAAAATTAACTATTTTTATAGAAAAATTTTCAAAAATTTACTACTTTTATAGGAAATTTTTCAAAAATTTACTTTTTTTATAGGAAATTTTTCAAAAATTTACTTTTTTTATAGGAAATTTTTCAAAAATTTACTTTTTTTATAGGAAATTTTTCAAAAATTTACTTTTTTTTATAGGAAATTTTTCAAAAATTTACAATTTACAGAAAATTTTTCAAAAATTTACTATTTATAGGGAATTTTTCAAAAATTTACTATTTATAGGAAATTTTTCAAAAATTTACTATTTATAGGAAAATTTTCAAAAATTTACTATTTATAGGAAATTTTTCAAAAATTTACTATTTATAGGAAAATTTTCAAAAATTTACTATTTATAGCAAATTTTCAAAAATTTACTATTTATAGGAAATTTTTCAAAAATTTACTATTTATAGGAAATTTTTCAAAAATTTACTATTTATAGGAAATTTTTCAAAAATTTACTATTTATAGGAAATTTTTCAAAAATTTACTATTTATAGGAAATTTTTCAAAAATTTACTATTTATAGGAAATTTTTCAAAAATTTACTATTTATAGGAAATTTTTCAAAAATATACTATTTTTATAGGAAATTTTTCAAAAATTAACTATTTTTATAGGAAATTTTTCAAAAATTTACTACTTTTATAGGAAATTTTTCAAAAATTTACTTTTTTTATAGGAAATTTTTCAAAAATTTACTATTTTTATAGGAAATTTTTCAAAAATTCACTATTTTTATAGGAAATTTTTCAAAAATTTACTACTTATATAGGAAATTTTTCAAAAATTTACTATTTATAGGGAATTTTTCAAAAATTTACTATTTATAGGAAATTTTTCAAAAATTTACTATTCATAGGAAATTTTTCAAAAATTTACTATTTATAGGAAATTTTTCAAAAATTTACTATTTATAGGAAATTTTTCAAAAATTTACTATTTATAGGAAATTTTTCAAAAATTTACTATTTATAGGAAATTTTTCAAAAATTTACTATTTATAGGAAATTTTTCAAAAATTTACTATTTATAGGAAATTTTTCAAAAATTTACTATTTATAGGAAATTGTTCAAAAATTTACTATTTATAGGAAAATTTTCAAAAATTTACTATTTATAGGAAATTTTTCAAAAATTTACTATTTATAGGAAATTTTTCAAAAATTTACTATTTATAGGAAATTTTTCAAAAATTTACTATTTATAGGAAATTTTTCAAAAATTTACTATTTATAGGAAATTTTTCAAAAATTTACTATTTATAGGAAATTTTTCAAAAATTTACTACTTATAGGAAATTTTTCAAAAATTTACTATTTATAGGAAATTTTTCAAAAATTTACTATTTATAGGAAATTTTTCAAAAATTTACTATTTATAGGAAATTTTTCAAAAATTTACTATTTATAGGAAATTTTTCAAAAATTTACTATTTATAGGAAATTTTTCAAAAATTTACTATTTATAGGAAATTTTTCAAAAATTTACTACTTATAGGAAATTTTTCAAAAATTTACTATTTATAGGAAATTTTTCAAAAATTTACTACTTATAGGAAATTTTTCAAAAATTTACTAGTTATAGGAAATTTTTCAAAAATTTACTATTTATAGAAAATTTTTCAAAAATTTACTTTTTAAAGGAAATTTTTCAAAAATTGACTTTTTAAAGGAAATTTTTCAAAAATTTACTTTTTTAAGGAAATTTTTCAAAAATTTACTTTTTTAAGGAAATTTTTCAAAAATTAACTTTTTTAAGGAAATTTTTCAAAAATTTACTATTTATAAGAAATTTTTCAAAAAATTGCTAATTATAGGAAATTTTTCAAAAATTTACTTTTTATAGGAAATTTTTCAAAAAATTACTATTATAGGAAATTTTTCATTAATTTACTATTTATAGGATATTTTTCAAAAATTGACTACTTAAAAGAAATTTTTGAAAAATTGATTATTATTGAAAATTTTTAATTTTTACGAATTTTGCAAGAATACGGTTTTTTGTAAAATTTTTGACATGCAATTGAAAATGATTTATAAAGGAAAATTTGTTAGATTTTACTTCATTTTCTAAAGTTGTATTGCTTGAATATTTCAGCACTTCTTGAGGAGTCCAGTTCTTTAGTAATTCTTTACATTGCTCAACACAAACTCCAAAAAATAAATTGTCATGACGATAGTGGTGAGACGAATCATTGGAGATCCTTTCAATATTTAACCAGATATCACTGAAATTATTCGATTCGATTTCGGCAAAAATCATACAATATGTAGAATTCGATCGAAAAAAACAGTGATCATAATTGTCGAAATCATATAGAGGTGGTAATTTCCGATAAATGTTTACTAAAAATTAATTTTCTTATGTATTAATTGTGGTTTTAATTGTATTTTTTTTAAGAAACATACTATTTTCTTGAGCTCCCGCATTATGGATTATTTTAATTAAATTTATTGTAAAAACTGCAATGTTTAAAAAATTCATTGTACTTGAGCGTGTGAAATATTTCTAACTAATGCGTTAGTTTATAAGTTAGATTTTATATTAAATATTTTTTTTATTGTTTAAATAAATAATTTTAAACTTGATCTTAAACAAAATGTCACGCAATATATAAACGCTTCAATGGACACGATATATTTTGGAACAAAAAAATTATAAGATATTGGTAAGGAGTTTTTATATTGTTACGGTAACGTTCATAAAAAATAGAAAATTTTTCCAAAATTAACTATTTATAGGTAATATTTCGAAAATTGACTATTTATAGGAAATTTTTCGAAAATTGACTATGTATAGGAAATTTTTCGAAAATTTACTTTTTATAGGAAAATTTTCGAAAATTGAATATTTATAGAAAATTTTTCGAAAATTTACTATTTATAGGAAATTTTTCGAAAATTGAATATTTATAGAAAATTATTCGCAAATTGAATATATATAGAAAATTTTCGAAACTTTTCTTTTTATAGGAAATTTTTCGAAAATTGACAATTTATAGGAAATTTATAGGAAATTTTTTGAAAATTTACTATTTATAGGAAATTTTTCAAAAATTTACTATTTATAGGAAATTTTTCAAAAATTCACTTTTTATAGGAAATTTATCAAAAGTTGACTTTTTATAGGAATTTTTTTTGAAAAAATGACTATTTATAGGTAATTCTTAAAAAATTTAATATTTATAGGAAATTTTTCGAAAATTTACTATTAATAGGAAATTTTTAAAAAATTGAGTATTTATAGGAATTTTTTCGAAAATTGACTATATATCCAAAATTTTTCGAAAATTTACTTCTTTTAGGGAAATTTTCGAAAATTGACTATTTATCGGAAATGTTTCGAAAATTTACTATTTTTAGGAAATTTTTCGAAAATTGACTATTTAGCAGAATTTTTCGAAAATGTACTATTTATAAATATATATTTTGGGTAAAGAAGCTTTTAAAGTGGCTATTACGAAAATATTTCTAATGAAGTAAATTAGGAAATGTAAAATTGTTTTTTTACATGATTTTTGAATAATAACATCTTTTGCATTTCTTTTTATTTTTTATTCAAAAAGTTGTAAACACATTCAGTTTAAATTTAAAAATAACAAACAAAAATCATGAAAACAGAAAACATGATCTATTTCACATTTGGTGTAAATTGCTTCATGGTACAAACCCCATAATGAAGAATCAATATAAAATCTTATCTTAAATATTTTATAACCATTTTCTTTTAGTGTATTGATTCCGTAAAAATGCCTAAAAAGACGTTGGCAACTCTAGGTGTCGGGCAAAATGGCCACGTTTTCAGTTATTACACGAAATGTCAAACTTTGTTGACGTTGACATTTAAGAGCATTTAATACTTGGACGTCGGTAAAATCGGTTGTGTGCGGCTTTTGTTATTGCATTTATTATAAAGAAAAAAAGCAAAGAATTTCTCATTAAAAAAACTTTTCTACATAAATTAATTGTAAAACTTATCAAATTAGTGATTATTTTAAGATAATAAACATAATTGTGGTAACAAGATAAACAAATATTTAAAGGAATTAGAAGATATTAACAAGTGTAAAATAGAAAAAACGAATTATAATGAAAAATATTCAGGTCGCACAACTACGACGACGTTGCAGAGCAGACAGACAGAATAACCAAATAAGAGCAAAGAGTGAAAGAAGGCGACAAATAAAAAGACCATAAAAAGAAAACGCAAAAGAACAAAATCACATTTTTTTTCATATTTCAAAAAAAAAATGCATAAGTTAATTAAAGTCGGCGAGGTTTTATTAATTATATAATAAATAAGGGATTTCTTTGTTAAATATAGAAATTAAAGTTAAAAATGCTGCAATCGGTGACTGATGATTGTCTTAATTTTTCTTTTTTTTGTTGTTTTTTGGTGGCTTACTCTGTGCTCTGCTCTGCCAACGTTGCAGTCAGTCATAATCAACTGTGTGCTTGTGTGTGTGAATGTGTGTTTTCTTCTTGTCGACTATATGAAAGTCCAATTATGTTAAATAAGAAAAACACGTTTTTTCTAGTTCATTTTTTCAATTTGCTTTTATTTTTGCATTGAGAAATAAAAAAAAGTAAAAGACTTTATTACCATTTAAAAAATTCATACAAATTACAATAATGTTAGTTGTTAGTTAATTGGCTGGCTATTGATATAGCAAATACATGTTTTCAATATTTCTATCATAATTAGAACAGAAAACATACTTCAATATGTTTGAGTTTAATATTTGACGAAATTTAAATGCCTTAGACTACCAACCAACCACCATCAACAGTACTTTCCAAACAAAGTTCCAACTATCACTTGCAATACATTGATTTCCACTTTCATCAGCAGTGGCCGCATTTTTGTTTGAGATTTTTTTCGTGTTTTCTATTTATTTGTGGCATTTCCTTTTTATTTTATATTTTTTTTATCTATCTGTTCGTTATCTCTCACTCTTTACTGCCAGCACATTTTCTCCTAGTTCAGTCATAGCAAGTTTAGTTCACTCATTCGATAGATCGTGCATCAGGGATGGAGAAAGGGTCTTTTGATTTTGTTCCGAATATAAAAACAAAATGTAATTTTTAGACCATGAAACCTGTTAAGTCCACGTTTTAAGTAAATTTAGATATCTATACAATGTGGTAGAAAAAGATATGCCTTATCCACCAGCATGTAGTTTTTCTTCAATTTAAGTCTTGAGGTTCGATAAGAAAAGCTGTCCACTCATAGAATTTTTTTTCGTTGTTATTTGAATATAAAATTTATGTTTCTTTTTCTTATGTGGAGTCCATAAAACCACTAATATAGCTTCTGTTCAGATTTTATACGTCACTAAATCTATAATGTAAAAAAATTAGCAATTTTTACGATTGAATAATTTTAGAAGGCGTCGGATTTTTACAAAGTACAAAATGTCCTTTATCCTAGAATAGCATGAAAATCGATAAGTTAGATAAGCATTCTACTTAAAACTGGTGCAAGATTTTTACCAAGTATACCCACATGCCAACTAATTAAAAACATTAGGCATTACAAAATATTACACAATTGCTTATACGAGGCAGTTGAAATTAGATATACATTGCAACCATGCATTTATGAAGTAAGGCATTATAAGTTTGTGCTGATGTATGTAACGCATAGAAATATTTATCCTAGACCCACCTAGGCTTAGAATCACTTTCTAAGTCGATTTAGCTATGTCAGTCCGTCCGTCTGGCTGGCTGGACCCCCATGTAAACCTTGTAATCAAAGTACAGGTCTTAATTCTAAAGATAATTTGATGAAATTTGGCACAAATTATTTGTTTGATAGTGGGACCATGGCTATTGAAATTCGTCAAAATTGGTATTATTTATGGTACCTCCTATAGTTCCCACTTCCCGGAATTGATATATTGGCCACAAATATTTATATAGGAAAAAGAACACCTTTGACCCTAGTGGTGAAGGATATCGTATGGTCGGGCTTGACCGACTATAGCACTTTCTTACTTGTTTTTTATTGTAAATAGGGGAATATGTGAGAATACTCGTGGCAGAGTGAATTGAGTTCTGTGACACGGCTTACTTGTTTTTTATTGTAAATAGGGGAATATGTGAGAATACTCGTGGCAGAGTGTATTCGAAACATAAGAAAATACTGTTGTGTCTAGTCTGTGGTATTAGAATTTCAAGTTCTTACACTTTTGGTCGAAAGTAATTAAAGTTTCCAATACGCATTATAGAAAATTGGGCCATCGGTATCACAAAACTCTTAGTTCTGCTCAGACAGCAAATAATGAAATAATCAGGTATGTCACAAATTGCGTTCGGAATTGAAACAATTCCGTAGTTGAATTCTGATCGAAATGGTTTATGTTCTATAGATTCCGAAAATTTTTATATGCTCTAAAACATTACGAAACACATTTTTTTTTTAATTTAAATCATTGAAGAAATTGTTTAAATATTGAATAAACAAAGAAAAATATACAAATCCAATTTCATTTTAAAAATAGAGAGTGGTTTTATTCAAAATTCATTCCACGTCCGAACGGAATTGAGTTCTGTGACACGGCTGAGTTCTTTGACTACAGATTTTTGTTTCGTTTTCCAAAATTAATCAGTTGATTTAAAAGTATCTACATCTATTCATTATTTTTAATAATAAAATGCCGATTTCTTAAAATAATTCCATTTTGGCTAAATCCATTTGTAATTTTTTAATAATATTGAGGTGCTGGAGATCAGAACCCACATTGATTTCCATCCCTGATAATATTTTTTTTTTAGTTTTTAATGATCACACGAAATATGTACATGAATATTTCAGAATTAATGAGGGAACTTGTGAGAAATTTGTATCTTTGTGGGTGTACAAATAAAAAATATTGAATGGAATATAGATTGGATTATCGAAGAAACTTTAATTAAATAAATATTCCAGTTTGTCATGGAAATTGATCGTTTTCAAATCGATCGATTTCAGATGTATTTTTGAGATAGTTTTCCTTATTTTCACAACAAAATTTTAGCCAAATGAAAGCTAAGATGTCAGTCAAAATAACTAAAGCCCATTTTTTTTTTTTTTGGGAAAATAACCGAAAACTATCAGAAAAATATATATTCCATCAGATACCGGATTGATTATAGAATTCGATATGACTTGTTTCTCTCCTGCAAAAATCGAAAAAATATATACTGATACAACGGATACAAACTTATTTGTCTTATTCCTGTTGATCAGTCCTGGTTTTTTTCATTTGAAAGCTTGCTTGCTTTGATCCTAATTGTTGTTAACAATGGAGAATATAATAATTCGTTTCGGCTTCCAAACATATTTTTCGATAGGGTTTGTTTATTTACCACGATGTTATCGACTTAATCAGTGATTGTCTGGATAAGATAATTGAAGATAATTAAATTTCTTACTAAGATAGGATTTTTTACATTATTTTTGTAGTTGATAGCAGAAGAAAATATTAGAAATGCGTTTGAAAAATGCTTTAAATGCTTAATTTTCCATTTTTTGAAAATCTTTTAAAATCGGTATCCCTATTTTGTTTGTTAATTATCGAAAATACGCTGATTTCTTTTATATGTTTTGTTTTATTCATATGTTTTTTTATTATTTGCAATAACAAAGTTCGCAGAAAATATTTATTTAATCCTTAATTAAACCAAAACAATTTACTGATTTTATATTTATTTTTTTTATATGTTTTCAGAATACACGCCAAGTTATCAAACTGGATTTTACTACGGTAGAAAACAAATAGGCCGGATTTCTTGGATTTTACAGTACAGTAAGTTTAACACATCTTTATTATATGTATGTTTATTTCTAAAATATACAGCCATGTCACAGAAGACAATTCCGTTCGAAAATGGAAAGAATTTCGTATTTTGCTGCTATACTAAAAGTAAAACAAACAATTTTTCGTTATGAAACCATTTTCTATTTTCAAAGTGGAATTAAATTTCTATTTCACAGAACTCAATTCCGTTCAGAAGTCGAATGTATTCCGAATTTTGCTTTTATAGAAAAAGTAACACGAACTTTTTTTTCGGAATAAAACCACTTTCTATTTTCAAAGTGGAATTGAATTTTTATCTTTTTTTTTGTTTATTCAATATTTTTCGGTACAAAGAACCGACAGCCGTGGGAACGATCTTGGGTAACTTTGGCTGAATTCGCAAATCTTAATAGATTTTTTCGATTGGCTTATCGAGATATTTTTATACCCTTCACCACTATAGGTGGAAAGGGTATTATAAGTTTGTGCTGATGTATGTAACGCATAGAAATATTTGTCTTAGACCCTCCTTTTAGTATACCAATAGGCTTAGAATTACTTTCTGAGTCATGAAAATAATTTGATGAAATTTGGCACAGATCATTTTTTTGATAGTGGGACCATGGCTATTGAAATTCGTCAAAAACGGTCAATTATTTATAGTACCTCCCATAGGTCCCACTTTCCGGAATTGATATATTGGTCACAAATATCAATATTTGTTATGATATTTAAAACAAATACTGCTTAAATAAACTTAAATCACTGTACTAAATTTCATTTAAATCGGTACACATTTGACCATAGCTGCCATACAAACTCTTCTGTCAAAATGCACTAAATGAGACAAAAATCACTAAAACGCTTGTAAATCTGAAGATAATGGGAATTTTAAGTTTATTTTTGCATACATAATTTTGTAATTTTGTAAAAACTGTAATCAATTTTGCCAAATTTCGAGATAATCGGTCCACATTTGACCCTAGCACTCATATAAGTCTAAATGACGGAAACAGCTTAAATATATAAGTTTTGAGAAAATGTTTGTATCCATGATGGCAAAATTTAACAAATATTTGTCTTTGTGCAGGAAAAAGAACACCTTTGACCTTAGTGGCGAAGGGTATCGTATGGTCGGGCTTGAGCGACTGTAGCACTTTCTTACTTGTTTTTAAATCATCTTTTTTCACGACTTATTTCTATTTATATCGAGCCATAACCGCCAAAAGGGCTTAAGCGACATGATGGACGCTAAAAAATTTAAAAATTTATTATTTATGATCATCTGCATCATCTCTCAAAATATCAGGGCAGTAGAATTTACCGATTTTACAGCAAAAACAATAAAGACTTAAGTACAATTTACTGTCCAAAGATATTTTAAAAAATACTTCACCTGTAAATTTTAGTTTTTGTCGCTTGAGTCTTTTTGGCGTTTAGGGCTCGATATAATATATGAAAAACGGGTATATTAAGGTATATTAAAAAGATACCCATCACATGAATGGATTTGTTTCTGAAATAACTCTAAAGAAGTTAAGACATCTGAAATTGTAAAATTCAAACGATACATTTATTGCTGGGTTTTCCAAATCGTTTTGTTTTATATTAAAATAATTATAAAATAAAAAAGAAAGTTCTTATAGAAATACATACATATTATGCCGGTTCCTGGTATATTTTATAAGGGCTTACCAATAAATACTTTTCGGTTCTTTTTGTTTTAAAGATTTTATAACGATAATGTATTTTTGTTGATCTCTCGCTCTCTACTAAATATAAAGATCTCTCTTTTTAAAATGTAAAACTAAAAATTTATATACATGTACACATTTTTTTTTTTGTATTATTGTTAATATTTGTATTATAAATTGAAATTTTCAATCTATGAGTAAATACTAATAATATGAGAAAAACATGTTTTTTTTATAATTTCTTACTCCGATCAGTTTATTCAACCGTCAGAGTTTATGAACGACAACGGGTAGTTTTTAAATCACACTTGCATTGTAGTACACAACAACAGCAACAAGAACAACTACAACTGCATACCACATTCGAAATTCGAACAGCAGTGAATGAAAGAAAGAAAGAAGAAATACCAAAGGTTTAAATTTATTTTAACCAGTTCCCTGTTAAAGAACTTGCTTGCTCTTACACTTAGTCCGCTTCGTTCGTATGTTTCTCTTATTTGTTGGGTTTTAGTTTCATATCTATAATCATTTCATGAGTTACCATTAAATTAAATCAAAATCCCACGAAAAATCAGCTCCCCTGTGAATGATGACATCACGGGATCTAGTATTTTTTAATCATTCAGTAGAACCTTTTTGTGGCACTAATTTATTGTACATGGTGAAATTTACTTTAATATCTTTGTATATCTGAAATATATTTTAAAGAATCGTAGTAAACATTTCAAAATTTATTTGTACCGTACAATGCAATACACTACAGTACAACTTTTTGATAAAGATTTTAATTTAATTTTTTATAGCGTTATCTCGAAAAATGTCCCAAACTGGGATATGTGCAATTGTAAAAAATTGGCATCTCTTGTTCTCTCTTTATTAAAGTTATGATTTTTGAAAGTACAAATATAATTAAAATAAATGTGTGTCACAAATATGATCGTATTACTTAATAAAGAGTGTTCCAATTGAAATTTGTATTTGCATTAAGTTAAATAAAGCTCAATCCGAGCAATAGTTGGTTCACCTACTCTTATAATCGGACTGGGATACCTGTCATGTGTTCTTCAATTCTTTTTTACAAGAGCCCAGTTCCTTTCCGCATGCCTGTTTCGATGTCAGCGTATAACTCATAAAGCACATGGTTCATTCGATGTCGATATTCATTTTTGATGCAGACTGGTCCAATTTTTCGTAGAATCTTTCTTTTAAAAACTCCAAGAATAGCTTTATCTGCCTGTGCAAGTGCTCATGATTCAGCACCATATAATAACGCAGCTAGTATAAGAGTTTTGTAGAGCGTAATTTAAGTACTTACCGAGAAGGTTTTATTTCATATCTGCCTGCTTAGGCCAAAGTAGCATCTGTTTTTATGATTTTACCAAAGACAAATTTTCTGTCAAATGTGAAATTAAAGTGGATAAAGAACAATGAAAAACACATAAACGCACAAACAAACATACATTTCATGAAAACGTGTGTGTGTCTCAGATTTCCCCCATTAGATAATAGTCTACATTAGTTTTATCCGAATTAGAGTAAAAGCGGTATATGGGATTTTTTAAAACGACCATACGGCAAATCAATGTAATCAATGTGGTTATGGTATTTGTTTAAAGTCCATGGTGGATTTAAATTCTTTACAGCTCGTGCTGGTAAAAGGGTTTTGGCGAATCTCAACATAAATAAATCTCCTGGGCCGTATGGCATACCAGCACTGGTTTTGAAACAGTGCTCTTCGACGTTAGCTCGTCCATTAGCCAACCACTTCAGCACTTTATACCATGCCGGTTAATTTCCTTTGTGTTGAAAGGTTGCTAATGTAACGCCAATACCCAAAAAGCGTGAGGCTAGCAACCCCGACAATTATCAATGCGACGTCCGTTGGACTGAAAACATTTTTCAAGTGTCGAAAGAAGCATTCAAGTGTCTTGCCTTTCTCAAGCGGTGTAGGACATACTTCACTTCAACAGATCTCCTTGCTATTATTTTGGAGTTGCTTGAACGTGTACAGGAGAGGGCGAAGGTGCTTATCGGAGACAGTAGGGTAGTCAACTCTATTGACTCACTTGGTGTAAGACATACTTCACTTCAACAGATCTCCTTGCTATTTATACCACCTATATCCGATCGAAAATGGAATACAACTCTCATGTATGAGCCGGTGCTTCAAAGTCTATTTTGGAGTTGCTTGAACGTGTACAGGAGAGGGCGAAGGTGCTTATCGGAGACAGTAGGGTAGTCAACTCTATTGACTCACTTGAGCATCGTCGCAATATTGGTTGCGTTTCACTGTTCTATCGCTACTTCAATGGCATTTGCTCAAATGAATTTAGGGATCTAGATCTTGAAACTCTTAGATTCCTCCTAAGAACACGAAACTCAGCGAGAGTTCATTCCTTTGTAGTCGATTGGCCAGTGGATCGCACAACACTCTATAGAGAAAATTAGTTCTTTAGCCGCACAGTACGAATGTGGAATAAACTTCCTGCAGAAGTCTTTCCTACTATTTACGATATCAAAAGGTTCAAATCAAAAATCCACAAACACTACTCCCTCCATCCTCCAACTTATAACCTTATTTCCTAGTTGCATCACAATGCAATGCATAAGTAGGGGTCACCCCCTGAGTGTTAGTCTCCATAATATCTAACCAAAAATATTGTTGCCGACCACTTTAAGACTTAATTGTCTTCTACATTTACTCACAAATATATGCTATTATACATTTCCAAATATTTTTACAAATATCTCTTATCATTTTTAGTACTTAGTATGTATGTATACTTCTTTAGAGATAACACGATCAATAAAACGATCACCAACTTATCAATGAAACGAAAAAAAGACACGAAAGAAACTAAATATTTTTTTTTAATTATGGAACATTAAATTAAAATATTTATGTATGTATATAAATTTGTGATAAGACAAACAAGAATTGCAGCATCTAAATAATTTACTTTTTTCTATTTCTTATAAAAATAACTTGTTATCAATTTTGTTAGAGAACTTTCCTTCTCGGCTCAACATTTTCTTATCAACAATTTTATTTTTATTACTCTCCATTATTTCATAAAAATGTATTTGCTTAATGGTAGGAATTTATTTGTAGAACAAGTAAATATTTCTTGTTGTTTGGTTCAACATTTTATAGACATTCAATGTGTCTATATTTCACTATAAGGTCGATCAATTCTGCTTAAATACCTTTTAATGATCTACAGTGATGATTTTATGACTAGTATTTTATTTTTTGAAATCTTATACAGTTTATAAAGTTACGAGCAGATAAATAGGACCTCTAGCCAAATATTTAATAAGATTATAAGTTAACTTTAACAATAGATTGTTTTTCGTGTAATCGTTTATTGCTTATAACAATAGTTTCTTTAATCTTTTAGTGGTACTGTAACGACTTGGAACGAAAAAGGACTCTTCTCTATCTTTTTTTTAAGTGACGCAAGCAAGCAGCAGTGATGGAAGAATCAAACGGTAAGTTTTGATTGTGTCAAACGATTAATATGATGCAAATGCCACTCATTTTAAGATCATATATTTCTCCATCATGTTATAATAATTTATAAACTTTAAAAAATTTTAGTTAACGTTGAAGAACAACAACCAACTACCACCAATTATCCCGATCAAATGGATCAGCAACAAGTAGCTTCACCAACACCCGTAGCTACACCCACTAGCACTACTAGTGGCGGCACCGCCAGCAATGCTACTACAGCATTTAGCTATGACGATCTTTTCCCAGCTTTACCAGCAAACAATGCAGCTCCATTGAGTACAACTGCTGGTCCACCAGTTGTACGTGTAACAAGCACCCAAAAAACTCAGGTATATTTAAAGAAATAAGTTAAAAAATATTGTTTGGAATCAAATTTATTAAAAATATCTTTTTGGAAATCATACTCATGTTGTCTTCAATTTATTATTTGTTACAGGTTTTACATTTGGATGGGGAAGAGCGCAAATCGACCGATTCGGAAAAATTCGGTGAAGGTGAATCGAAACGTATTTGTCAGCAAATTTCTAAGGAAACCGGTGCTCAAATTGAAATCGCTAGTGGCAAGAACCAATCGCTTACCTTTTTAATTAAGGGCAAACAGAATGAATTGCTCGATGCTCGCCGTAAAATTCTAATGTATTTTTCCGCCCAAGCTAGCCGTTCTATTAGTATTCCCAAGGAACATCATCGTGTAATCTTGGGTAAGGCTGGTAAACGTCTACATGATTTGGAAAAATTGACTGCTACCAAAATTACAATTCCCAACCAAAACGAGGAAAGTGACATTATTACTATTGCCGGTACAAAGGAGGATATTGCAAAGGCCGAAGCTGAAATTCGTCAGTTGTCCGCTGATCAATACAAAAAGTATTCGGATCGTATTTCGGTGCCCAAAATTTATCATCCTTTCATTGTTGGTCCATACAGTGAGAACTTGAATAAGATTCAAGAGGAGACCGGTGCCAAGGTGAATGTGCCACCACAATCTTTGCAAAAGGACGAAATTGTTATAACTGGCGAGAAGGATGCTGTAGCTGCTGCCAAGGCCAAGGTGGAAACTATCTATAAGGAAATGGAAAAGAAATGTTCCACTGTAAGTGTTGAAGTAGCTAAAGCTCAACATCGTTACGTTATTGGACCCAAAGGCTCAACAATTGCTGAAATTCTTCAAATCACTGGAGTGTCTGTTGAAATGCCACCTCTAGATTCTCCCCTCGAAACAATTACCTTGCGAGGTCCTCAAGTGGCATTGGGCAATGCCTTGACTGTGGTGTACCAAAAAGCCAATTCTGTGAAATCCGTGGAAATCGATGCTCCCCATTGGATTCATAAGTATGTAATTGGTCGCAAGGGTGCCAATATGAAGCAGCTCGAGGAAGATTGTCCTAATGTTAATGTCAACTGTTTAGAGGATAAGATCAAGCTCGAAGGTGATCCAGAAAATGTCGATAAGGCTACCAACTATCTTATTGACATTATTCGCAACTATCAAGACAACTTTACCTTTGTTGTAATGACTGTCAATCCAGCTTACTACAAGCATATCATTGGCAAGGCTGGTGCCAACGTCAATCGCCTTAAGGAAGAATTGAACGTTAACATCAACATTGAGGAGCGTGAGGGTCAAAACAACATCCGTATTGAGGGTCCCAAGGAGGGTGTTAAGAAGGCTCAGCTTGAATTACAAGAAAAAATCGATAAATTGGAAAATGAAAAATCAAAGGATGTTATCATCGACCGTCGCTTGCATCGTCAAATTATTGGGGCCAAGGGAGAAAAGATTCGTGAAGTTAAGGATCGTTACCGTCAAGTTATGATTGTAATCCCTACACCCCAAGAAAATACCGATATTGTGAAATTGCGTGGTCCCAAGGAGGATGTCGACAAGTGCCACAAGGATCTTTTGAAATTGGTAAAAGAAATCCAAGAGTCGTCGTTTATTGCCGAGGTGCCCATCTTCAAGCAATTCCACAAGTTTGTTATTGGCAAAGGCGGTGCTAACATCAAAAAGATCCGCGATGAAACTCAAACCAAGATCGATCTTCCTGCCGAGGGTGACACCAACGAAGTAATCGTTATCACCGGCAAGAAAGAGAACGTTCTAGA
The DNA here is from genome assembly GCA_933228675.1 of Stomorhina lunata. Lineage (NCBI taxonomy): Eukaryota > Metazoa > Arthropoda > Insecta > Diptera > Rhiniidae > Stomorhina > Stomorhina lunata. Next base: position 20,440,215 of record OW121744.1, read on the forward strand.
GGCTAAAGAACGGATTCAAAAAATTCAAAACGAATTGGCTGATATTGTCACTGAAGATGTGCAAATTTCTCCCAAGTTCTACAACTCAATCATTGGTACTGGTGGCAAATTGATTTCCTCTATTATGGAAGAATGTGGTGGCGTGTCCATCAAATTCCCCACCAGTGAATCAAAGAGCGATAAAGTCACAATTCGTGGTCCAAAGGACGATGTGCTCAAAGCCAAAACTCAACTTTTGGAATTAGCCAATGAACGCCAAGCCGCTTCTTTTACTGCCGAAGTGCGTGCTAAACAACAACACCACAAGTTCCTTATTGGCAAAAATGGCGCTTCCATTCGGAAGATTCGTGATGCCACCGGAGCACGTATTATCTTCCCTGGCAACGAAGACACTGACAAGGAAGTCATTACAATCATTGGAAAAGAAGAAAGTGTTAAACAGGCAAAGGAACAATTGGAGACCATTATTAAGGATATTGACCAAGTTACTGAGGGAGAAATCGCAGTCGACCACAAATACCACAGACACTTTGTTGCCAAGCGTGGAGAAATCTTGAATCGTATCTCAGAGGAATATGGTGGTGTAATTATTTCCTTCCCTCGCCCCGGTGTTGACTCTGACATTGTTACTTTGAAAGGTCCCAAGGAATGCATTGAAGCTGCTAAGTTGCGTATTACCGAAATCGTTGCTGACTTAGATGCTCAAGTGACCATTGAAGTTGTTATTCCCCAACGTTTACATCGTACTATTATGGGCGCTCGCGGCTTTAAAGTACAACAAGTTACAACCGAACACGATGTCAACATTAAATTCCCCGATCGTGATGCCACCGATCCCGTTGAAGGTCTTGAAAATGGTACCAATGGTACAATCGACGGTGTAGTTACGGACGAGCCCATTCGCCATTGTGATATCATCCGTATTACCGGCCACATTGATAGATGCAACGCCGCCAAACAGGCCCTTATTGATCTTGTTCCCATCACCGAAGAACTTAACGTACCCTATGATCTTCATCGTACTATCATTGGTCCTAAAGGTGCAAATGTACGCGAATTCATGTCCACCTATGACGTACACATTGAATTGCCACCCAGCGAAACAAAATCGGATTTCGTAAAAGTAACCGGTACACCAGCTCATGTTGCCGATGCCAAAAAGGCTTTGGACAAGATGATCGAAGACTATGAAGCCGATCGTGCCGATCGTGAATTACGTTCTTACAACTTGCTCATTGAAGTAGATCCCGAATATCATTCGAAATTGATTGGTAAGCGTGGTGCCGTTATCAATAAATTGCGCGCCGATCACGATGTCAACATTTCCCTACCCAAGCGTGGTGATCCCAATCAAAGAATCATCACCATCACTGGTTACCAAGCCAATGCTGAGGCAGCTCGCGATGCTATTATGGATATTGTTGGTGAAATGCAAAATCTTTATCGTGAAGTGATCGATATTGATACTCGTGTCCACTCACATATTATCGGTCAACGTGGCAGAACTATTCGTAAACTCATTGAGGACTATAAGGTGAGTTTTTTCTTTCTTTAAGTAATATTATTTTTATGAAATTTTTATGAGAAACTATAAGACCCCACCCTAATCGAATCGAGTATGAATCCAATTTTAAAAAGTTATGACTAGAAATTGACGTGGTGCTAAAGAAAACTATCAAAAAGAGAAATGTAGCAACTCTTTATATTATAGAGTTGTTGTTATTGCACAGAAGCGGCAATCCTAGGTCGGAATCCTAATATTTCCGAGTCGTTCCGGTATGAGGAACCGACTGCCGCGGGAACGTTATAGAGTTGTTGTTGTAACAGCTCTAACATTTACAATTTTATAATTTTGTTTTTATGGTTGATCTGTTAGTATATCAAGGCCAAGAAATTGTGCTACTTCCAGTTTATGAGTCCACAAATCCTTAGGACTAAGTGAAGTAGGGCTAGTGGTACGGTTGAAAATGTGGGGGTATCATGAGGACCCTGATGGCACGACCTATGCCGTACCGAAAGATTTTTAATCTGTTGCTCCATCCCGATCTCAGTTGAGCCAGAACGTTTGTTTTCCTCGGCAAGTTCTTTTCTTCTTCTGCTATGGGCGGTGGGTGACCTCCTAATACAACATTCATACGATAACCTGAAATCGCGGAGTAGGTAGCGTCTTTATGAATGTTGTTTAAAGGATCAAATACATATCTTTGTATGATATCTTCATACACGCGAATTAAGATCTTCGGAAATTGTCGTGACTCATGTGTAACAACTTTGCTCAAGCTCATGGCATAATCAAATGCATAGTTTACGATTTAATTCGTTTTTAGTAATATTCAGTGGCTCCACCTATCGGAGTTTCTTCATTCCAACTTAGAAAACTTTCACTACCCATGTGCAACAACTTTGCTAAAGATCATAACATGATCAAATGCAAAATTTACGATTTAATTAACTTTAAGAAATTTTTAGTGGCGCCAACTGTCGGAACTTGGTCATACAAACTTAGTAATGTTTGTCGGCTCATGCGCAACAACTTTTCTTAAGATCATAACTTGGTCAAATTCATAGTTTACTATTATATAAAGGACATTCATTTTTATATATTAGAAAAAATAAAATAATATAATTTTTTTAACTTCTATCTCTTAAAGGTTGACATTAAATTCCCATTGCCCGAAGAGGCCAAGATCAATCCCGATGCCGTCACCATTATCGGTAAAGAAGATGATGTTGAAAATGCTAAGGAAGCTATCCTTAACATGGCTGAGGATTACATTCGTGACTATTTGGAAAACTTGCCACCTTCCCCACAGCCTCAAACAGTAGGAGCTTTCTTATCTACCGGCAGTGGCAGTACCAATGAAAATGGCTTCGTTATGAAAGATGCTCCTTGGGAGAAGGCCGATAAGAAGCAAGGTCAGTCCGCGCCTAATACTCAATCACAAGAAGATTTCCCTGCTGTAGGCGGAGCACCAGTTGCCACTGCACCCATTACCTCCGTATGGGGACCCAAAAACTAAAACAACAACAAAAATCATTTCGTAAACAACTTAAAATGAGTGAAACATCATCATTGATAAACACGCGAAGTAGGTGTCAAAATCTTGAAGGTTGTCAAAAATAATTAAAATAATATTTTTAAAAATTAAACAGTAAAGGAAAAAACAAACAAACAAAGCATGATGTATTATAAAAAACAACTAAAAAAACACTACATATGTAATAACGAAAATGTAATTTAAAAATACAAAAGACATTTATTTTTTATTGTTCTTGAAATTCTATTTTTTAAAAATTTGATTTATTTTAAAGATTTCAATTCAACAATTATAAAAAAACTCCTCGACATACAATTCATTCATATTACATCCATATAAATTAACTATGTATGAGGATAAATTTTATTTAAGTAAAGTATGTATTTGAATTTAATTCGAATATATTGTAGTCTAAACTGACACTCTTGTTTCTTCGTGCGCTTCCTTTAAAAATAATAATAAAAAAAAAAATACAATAGTTTTATTAAGATAAATAAAAAAACAAAAACGAAAAACCAACTCAAAATAATAAATACTACATTATACAGTTAGATGCATTTAATTAAACCCAAACAAAACGACTTGGCAAAATGATTGTATTAAAAAATCGGCTGTAGTAAAACGGTCAAAAGAGGTAGAATTTAAATGCCAGATATTCTAAAATGCGTGTTAAAAGTATAATTTTTACTTTTGTTGAATGAAAGTAAAAATCTGAGCTTTTAAGAGTTGTATGTTTATAAAAATATACCCACTATTATTAAGAATATTTAATTATTTAAGCGATTGATTGTATTAAAACTGAATAAGAATAAAGACGAAATGCCTAAAAATAACTGAGAAAACAAAGTCGAGCAAAAGCTGTGGTTTAAGTCCTTTGAAATCGCTTAAAATTTAAGTGAAGTTTAAGATTTCTCAAGATATTCAATGTAATAGTAAAGTGAATCATACAGCCATGTCGCAGAACTCAATTCCATTCGGAAGTGGAATGAATTCCGTGTCTTGCTTCTATAGAGAAAGTAAAATTAATTTTTTCGGAATAAAAACACATTTTTTTTAAAGTGTAATTAAATTTGTAAGTTTTTCTTTCTTTATTCAATATTTGAATAATTTTTTCAATTATTCAGTTTTATTTGTTGAAACAATTATAGAGTACTAATTTTAATTGAAAAAAGTCGTGTTTTGTCATGATTTTGGACATTCAAAATTTTTCGGAATCTATAGAATCTAAAACCATTTCGATCGGAATTCAACTACGGAATGGTTTCAATTCCGAACGGAATCTGTGATATGCCTGATAGTATAAAAAACTAGAAACCTACATTAAAATGCTTTAAATTAGACGTTTTTGCTTAAATTTAAAACACTTCGACTCTAAAAATACGAATTTAACAGCGAAAAATGAAACGATTTATTCCGGTATGTGATGAAAATCGATCGTTTTCATAGCGATCGATTCCTGATATATTTTTAAGATAATTTTCGGTTATTTCCCCCCCAAAAAAAGTGAAAATTTGGGCTTTAAACCTTTTGACTGGTTTAATTTGGTTCAATTTTTTTGTGGAAATGTGGAAAATTATCGCAAAAATTTATCTGAAATCGATCGATTTGAAAACGATCGATTTTCATCACATATTTTTGCGGCGTTTCTATTTTAGTGAGACTCCGAAAACTCAAAACAATAAGATTTTAATGCATTTTTTGTAGCTAGCCACTTGAAAAACTTGTTAAGATAACTTCTGATATAGAAACTTTAGCAAAAATAGTTTTTTATGAAGATTAGTTTAATATTTATAAAATTGAGGATCTATGATCCACAGGGAGTCAAGGATAACAGAAGAAGAAGTTTAATTTTATAAAAAAGTTTTTCAATTTAACGCTAATTTTTCAAAATTTTTTTTTGAGTCATAAGCCACCTATTCCTTTTTCAAAGACCAGTTCACATATAGTTATTACTAAGACGTTTTGGGTGGGTACATTTAAGTGAATCGGACTGTATAACAGAAAAAAAATCTAAATTTTTATTTAAATATAAAATTATAAAATAAAATTAAAAACACTAACAAGACTTGAGAAATTCAAAAGATAAAATTTTCTTGTATTAAATATTTTTGAACATTTTTTTATTTAAGAAAAAATACTTTTTATTTGAGAATAAAAAAAAAACTAAAATTAAAATGAGTTGAGTTTTGAATACTTTATAAAAACAAAAATAACGATGATGCCAAGTTTACACTTAAAGAAATACATACACATACATAAAATAAATTTAAAAAAATTAACAAAAACATATATCATAATGACTAAAATACTAAAAAACAAAATAAACATAATTTTTTATATAAATATAAAAAAATAATTAAATAGTAAAACAAAAAAATATTAATTGTAAAAGAACATATTTTTTAAAATATTAAAAAAAACAATTCTTTATAATATTTTGTCATCATTTATACTATACATAGATACTGTGAGCGCCATAATAAAGTCAACAACAAAATTAGTTGAATTAAAAAGCATTTATTACAGTTAAGTTTTAAAATATGAAATGAATTAGAGTATATTTTAGTACATTTTTGAAGTCCCTTTAAAATAAGAGTTTGTGTTTGTATAAATTATAGACAAAAACAAAACTAACATAAAAATAATTAGCAAAATATAAAAAAATCTTATGTTTTTACGCCTCAATATAAAGTCATCAGTATCATTCTATATACCGATATTAAAAGCCTAATCTTTAATTATTGTATCCTTCACCAACAGGTGTTGCGTTATTATAAGTTTGTAATTTTTTCATTATTCATCTCAGATATTATTTGATATAGAAATGTCCGCCTGTCTGTCTGTTAAATGGCGTGCTAAATTGTAATTGAGAAATTTTCAGATTGAATTGAGAAATTTTCAGATTTAATTGAGAAATTTTCAATTGAAATTGAGAAATTGTAATTGAAATTAAGAAATATTCAATTGAAATTGAGAAATATTCAATTGAAATTGAAAATTGAAGTTGAAATTGAGAAATTTTCAATTGAAATTGTGAATTTTTCAATTGAAAATGAGAATTTGTAAATTGAAATTGAGAAAATCCCAATTATATATATATATATATATATATAATTGTAGAAATTATTCAAATATTGAAGAAACAACGAAAAACATACAAATTCAATTCCACTTTGAAAATTGAAAGTGGTTTAATTCAGAAAAAAAATTTCGTTATGCTTTTTCTGGAAGCGAAATATGGAATTCATTCCACTTCCGAATGGAATTGAGTTCTGTGACATGGCTGTTATAGGGGCATTACTGCTTTTTCGAAATCGATAAAACTTAAAATCATTTCGAGCGGAATTCAAATGTGGAATGGTTTCAATTCTCAACGGAATTTGTGACTTGCCTGATCGTTGCTAGTCTAAGACTAAGACCCATTTTAATACTTGAACAAGTAACTGAAGTAAGTTAATCTTCAAAAAAAGGTAAATTTCTTCTTAAAAATTAAAAAAATAAACGAGGTAGGCTATGAGTGTTGGCTTATATTAAAGCGTAAAGAAAATATTAATGCAAACTCTAACTTGACTTGCAAATAAACTTTTATTTAAATTACAAACATAATCGTAATAAACGTTTTTTTCTATTAATTACTTAAGTGTTGACTTTATTTTAATGCTCACTGTACAAACATATTTTAATATAGTTTGTTTTCTTTTTTTTATTCTAAATCTGAAAAAAATATGATTGTTTTAAAAGAAAAGAAGAAAAAACAATTGTCTCTGTCTATGCCTTTTAAAAAGTCATCCTCCTCATTCTATACAAAAAACTTAATGAATTTCTTTTGAAAATTCTAAATATTTTATATACATATGTATAATTTTTTTGTTTTCTTTGTTTCCATTAAAAAAATAGAAAATTTATATTATAAAAAAAAAACAAACAAACAAAATTTTAATTTAAATCATGCTTTTATTAGTTTAATGTGTGCAATTTTTTTTCTTAATTTCAAATATTTTTTGTCTTTCAAAAAAGATTGTACTTTGTGTTTGATTTCTTAGAAAAGGTAAAGAAAATTACGATAAAGCAATTTCAATTTTAAATTTGTTTCAATTTTTTTATATAATAATTTTAAACATTTATATTTTTTTTGTGTTTATTCTACAACTACCATAATATTATTAAAGATTTAAAACAAAAACATATAATTGCATAATTTTTTAAAGAAAATTTTTACTATTTTTTCAAAAACTAAAATAATAAAAAAAAATAAAAAAAACGTAAGCCAAAATTGTTTTTATTTCAAATTTTTTTTATCAAAAATTTTTCTATAGGAAATATTTTTATCAAAAAATTTTCTATTGAAAATTTTGTATCAAAAATTTTTCTATGAAAATTTTTTTATCAACAAATTTTCTATGGAACATTTTTTTATCAAAAATTTTTCTATAGAAAATTTTATTATCATAAATTTTTCTATAGAAAGTTTTTTTATCAAATATTTTCTATATAAAGTTTTTTTTATCAAAAATTTTTCTATAGAAAATTTTTATCAAAAGTTTTTCTATAGAAAATTTTTTATCCAAAATTTTTCGATAGAAATTTTTTTTATCAAAAATTTTTCTATAGAAATTTTTTTTTATCAACAATTTTTCTATAGAAAATTTTTTATTCAAAATTTTTTTAAAGAAAACTTTTTATCAAAAATTTTTCTATAGAAAATTTTTTATCAAAAATTTTTCCATAGAAAATTTATCAAAAATTTTTCTATAGAAAATTTTTTTATCCAAAATTTTTCTGTAGAATTTTTTTTATCCAAAATTTTTCTGTAGAAAATTTTTTTATCCAAAGTTTTTCTGTAGAAAATTTTTTTATCAACAATTTTTCTATAGAAATTTTTTTATCAAAAATTTTTCTACAGAAAATTTTTTATCAACAATTTTTCTATAGAAATTTTTTTTATCAAAAATTTTTCTATAGAAAATTTTTTTATCCATAATTTTTCTGTAGAAAATTTTTTTATCCAAAGTTTTTCTATAGAAAATTTGTTTATCCAAAATAATTTATCAACAATTTTTCTATAGAAATTTTTTTATCAAAAATTTTTCTATAGAAAATTTTTTATCAAAAATTTTGCTATAGAAAATTTTTTATTAAAATTTTTTCTATTTTTTTTATCAAAAATTTTTGTATAGAAAATTTTTTTATCAAAAATTTTTCTATAGAAAATTTTTTTATCCAAAATATTTCTGTAGAAAATTTTTTTATACAAAGTTTTTCTATAGAAAATTTTTTTATCAAAAATTTTTCTATAGAAAATTTTTGTATCAAAAATTTTTCTATAGAAAATTTTTGTATCAAAAATTTTTCTATAGAAAATTTTTGTATCAAAAATTTTTCTATAGAAATTTTTTGTATCAAAAATTTTTCTATAGAAAATTTTTGTATCAAAAATTTTTCTATAGAAAATTTTTTTATCAAAAATTTTTCTATAGAAAATTTTTTTATCAAAAAATTTTCTATAGAAAATTTTTTTATCAAAAATTTTTCCATAGAAAATTTTTTTATCAAAAATTTTTCTATAGAAAATTTTTTTATCAAAAATTTTTCTATAGAAAATTTTTTTATCAAAAATTTTTCTATAGAAAATTTTTTTATCAAAAATTTTTCTATAGAAAATTTTTTTATCAAAAATTTTTCTATAGAAAATTTTTTTATCAAAAATTTTTCTATAGAAAATTTTTTTATCAAAAATTTTTCCATAGAAAATTTTTTTATCAAAAATTTTTCTATAGAAAATTTTTTTATCAAAAATTTTTCTATAGAAAATTTTTTTATCAAAAATTTATCTATAGAAAATTTTTTTATCCAAAATATTTCTGTAGAAAATTTTTTTATCCAAAGCTTTTCTATAGAAAATTTTTTTATTGAAAATTTTTCTATAGAAAAATTTTTTTATTGAAAATTTTTCTATATTAAATTTTTTATAATAAAAAAGTTTTCTATAGAAAATTTTTTTAGTAAAAATTTTTTGTATAGAAAATTTTTCTATAGACAAATTTTTTTATTGAAAATTTTTCTATAGAAAAATTTTTTTATTGAAAATTTTTCTATAAAAAAATTTTTCTATAAAAAAATTTTTTTATTGAAAAATTTTCTATAGAAAAATTTTTTTATTGAAAATTTTTCTAAAGAAAAATTTTTTTATTGAAAATTTTTCTAAAGAAAAATTTTTTTATTGAAAATTTTTTATAGAAAAATTTTTTTATTGAAAATTTTTCTATTGAAAAATTTTTTTATTGAAAATTTTATCAAAAAATTTTTTATAGAAAATTTTTTTATCAAAAATTTTTTTATCAAAAATTTTTCTATAGAAAATTTTTTTATCAAAAATTTTTCAATTGAAAATTTTTTTTAAAATTTTTTCATCGAAATTTTTTTTTTTTTAATTTTTCTATAAAATTTTTTTTTTTCAAAAATTTTTCTGTTTTGAAAAATGTTTTGTTTTTGTATTTTCTTTAACAAAGCGGCACCAAATATCTTGGGATCATTCTGAACTCAAAACAACCTAAACAACCAATTCAGGGTGTCTAAAGCATCCATTGAGCTCTACCAATGTAGAGGGGCAATAGGCAAAACATGGGGACTTAAACCTACCAACACAGCCTGGCTCTTCGTCATGGTTGTCAAGCCTATACTAGTGTATGTTGTGCTAGTTTGGTGTCCTACACTCACCAAGGCAAATCAGCGGGATTCTTTAATTAAAATATTGAAATCGTCCTTTATAATGAATACTGGTGCCTTAAGAACCATAGCGTCTAAGGCGCTTTTTGTCATACTTTACTGGCTCCCTTTCCATCAATGGCTTCCTGTCTTATATATCAAGCCGAGATATCGGCCAATTATTCGATTCTGTATCGATCCTCAGGCTGGCATAAAATCCTAATCTAATGTCCATACGACATCTGTTCTAACTCGCGAATGCCGGGCATCTCTTGTCATTGTAACATCATTGTCACATTAAACTTTTCTGACATTAACAGGTTGTAAATATAGGTAGACCATTTTAGTGAGTACATACATCAGCACAAACTTACTATACCCTTCATACCTACTTACGTACTTATATGACCTGTATTTACAACCTGTTAAGGTCAAAGGCCGAGCATATTTTAAAAATTCATGCGCTTTAATCTTGTGCGCATATTCATCAATTTTGTACGATATTAATATAGTTGGTCTTGCCATCGAAGTTTCGGACTTCCTCTTCCAAAATTAGGGGGCGACCCTTTTTTTGCTTTTTCACAGTAATTGTTTTTTACTTTAATCGTTCTTATGGGACAATTAGCGGCACACATTATCTCACTACATTAACGGGTGTTAATGTAGTTCCCCGGGTGTGGAACTACATTCATAAGTCTGGGTTTAGCAATTTAATTCCAATCAGAACCGTTGCTTGGTATCCAACATCCTCTACAACACCAATTTTTTACAACTCTGAAAAGCACTTAAATCTGCTACTGAAAATACCAAATTAGACAACTCTATATAATTTATCGATGTTTTTGTAATCACTAAAAGAAAAACCTAGTATCATCTCTACTTTTTTTCAACATTTTCATTTTGTGATTAAAAAAGAAGTAATTATTGTACATCTAAAAATTAAAAAAACAAAAAAATAAACAATAATTGCCTAATATTATTAACAATAAGAAAACTTTTGGAATAAAAAAATAGTTCTTTAAAAGCCACCAACAGAAAAAGTTCAAATCAAATGGAGGACCGTAAGTAACTTCATCTTAACACATTTTTGGTGGATTTATTAAAAAACAATACTTATTTAATTATTAAAACAATTATGGACTTTTAAATAAATAATGAATACCTATATGTTTTTCTCTTATTAAAATGAAAATTAATATTTTTCCGATATTTGATGAAAAATGTGACTCATTTATTGTGTATATCGAGGATGATAGGTTTGTAGTTTGATTGGCCAGTGTCGGCACTTAAAGGGTCTTATTTGTTAGTGTGTGTATACTTTTTGTTTTTAATGGATATTTAAAGTTTTCATTATCACAATTAGAACATTTAAAGAGTTTTTAATAATTTGCACAAAACATAAATGGTATTTTTGACGTGGCAATTTGTAATTTGCAACCATTTCGTAATTTGTGTTTGTTTTATTTTCTAAAAGTTGTTGCTATAGTTGTGTGTGGTATTCAGACGAATTGTCAATATTAGGGAAGAATTTTAAACATGTTTTTACAATGACACATTGTTTTCATTCTTATAAGAACAGCAATATTCTAATGATAATAAAACCGCATGTCCCCTAAAGATATATTATGAGATTCTTTGACTAGATAACAAAATACTTCTAGTGCGGCGTGAACTTATATACTAAGTACAAGTAAGAAAGTGCTATAGTCGGTCAAGCCCTTCACCACTAAGCTCAAAGATGCTCTTTTTGCTGTATAAAGACAAATATTTGATAAATTTTGCTTTTATACATTTTCTCAAAACTTTTATTTAAGCTGTTTCCGTCATTTCGACTTATATGAGAGCTAGGGTCAAATGTGTACCGATTATCTTAAAATTTGGCAAATTGATTGCAGTTTTAACAAAAATTATGTATGCAAAAACTAAGCTCAAAATTATCTACAGATTTACGAGCGTTTTACTGATTTTTGTCTCATTTAGTGCGTTTTGTCAGAAGAGTTTGTATGGGAACTATGGTCGATTTCAACGAAATTTGGTAAATAATTTTGGTTTACATAAGCAGTATATGTTTTCAATTTCATGAACAATTATTAAAAATATGGGAGGTACCATAATAATGGACCGATTTGACGAATTTCAAAAAATTACCTGTGCCAAATTTCATCAAATTATGTTTAGAATTGCGACCTGTAGTTTGATTGTATGTTTTGCATGGGGTCCAGCCAGCCAGACGGACGGACTGACATGTATTATCTTTTAATCCAATCCTTTATGACAATAAAGAAAAATTAATCTTGAAAAAGTTTTTATGATGAACAAACAAAACAACTGTATAAGAAGTAAATACACTTATATGTTGTTTAATTTCAACCAAAGCTATTCTTCTGTTGGTAGTGGCAATTCCAACAAAGATGTTAATTACTTTTTACGCTGCTCTTCCACCTTAGAATTCATGTATAATACTGTGAAACACGATTTTGGGTTCAAGAAAATTTGCATACGAATATAAAGTACTAGACCAGTGTATTCAAACCCTCAAAAATGGGCATGTTTAAAAAAAATTGGAATAAATTGAACTTTGGACCTCCATAAAATCATAACTAAAGCGAAATTTAAAATTTTGAAGAACTTTTAATGAAAATTGGATTATAAAATTGAACTAACATAGCTTTATATAAAAAAATCAAAAGTACACGGAGTAGTTTTGTCGTTATTGCAATTTATGTTCCGAAAATTCGTGCCCTTAATGAAATGCCAAAGGATATGCAGGAACAAAACAAATATTAAAAATTAAGGAATCGCACATCGTTGTGTTAATAATATCAAATGAAAGAATGAAATTCAAAAAAGCTGAGATGGATATCTTGCACTGTTTCGCCGTACCTATATTATTGCTGAGTCTCATAGAAGCAATGGATGCTATAATAGGTTTAATGTATAGACGTTGTGAAGCAGCCATAAAAAATAAAGGATACACTACAAAATGATTAATTACTAGAAGTTACAAAGTTTTCTAGGTGAAATAAACAGCCATGTCACAGAACTCAATTCCGTTTGGAAGTGGAATGAATTCCGTAACGAAAATTTTTTTCGGAACGAAACCACTTTCAATTTTTAAAGTGGAATTGAATTTGTATGTTTTCCTTTGTTTCTTCTATATTTGAATAAATTCTTCAATTACTCAGTATTATTTGTTGAAACGAAGATATAGTAACTAATTTCAATTGAAAAAACTGTATTTTGAAGCATTTACATTTGAACTATTAAAATTTTTGTTTAATTTTGTCACACCCTGTATATAAGTTTGGTGAATTCGTCTTGAAATTCATTTATTTGATTGATATTGTTTGTAGGTATATGAAATTTGCATTACAAATTGAAACAATTTAATTGAAATGTACGGATGCTCCAAGTCTGCATTTAATAGATTTCAATTGTTTTAATAAATATGTTCTCCCTTTATCAATGATAATATTGGTTAGAAAAAATGGGCGTATATTTTTCATACATAAAATTCATTATTATGTATGTTTGTGTCTGTTCTTATTAGTTACATATTCTTAGCAAAAGATTTCTAGTAAGAATATGTAAAACTTCTTACCCAAAAGAGATATTAAACATTTTTATACCCTACCCTCATAGAAATATTGGTCTACCAATCGACTTAGAATCTTTTCAACGATGTCCATCCGACTGGCCGGTTATCCATGTAAGCTTGTTATCAATGTACAGGTCGAACCTTTAAAGATAATTGATGAAATTTGGCAATATGAAAATATTGAACATTTTTATACCCTACCCTTTGTAACTCATTGAAATATTGGTCTGAGACCCGTCTTTTATTTTACCAATCGACTTAGATTGACTCCCTCGGTTATCCATGTAAGCTTGTTGTCAATGTACAGGTCGATAATTTGATGGAATTTGGCACAGGCTCATATTTCGGTCCAAGGACGACCCTATTACTATTTCGTGTGGCTCCCATAGGGATGTCTTCCCGGAATAGGGTTTTTGGTGCTTTACAGACACAAATTTAGTGGTATTTTGATAATATTCAGCATAAGTTTTGCTTATGATTTCTTTCGGTTCGCAGTCGGGGGTAAACGGTAGACTGTGTTTCAACGGTGCCTGGTTGGATACCTTAACGCCTCCGCCAGTATCTAGTCGCTCTCGCGTTATAGGGGGCTATGACGCGGGTGACCTCAGTTCCCCCATACTCGTGGGAACAAAATTTCGAAAAAAAACCAACATAATTTAAAAAAAAACCAAATTTAACACGGACGGGACTTCCTTGAAGGACAGCTTCAGGGCTAGACGGGACATACCAGGGAGGGACGACATCGACGAACTGATTCTTAGCGACATTAACGCGGACATTCTCCATCAGGAGAGACAATTACTGACGGACTTAGAAGAGAGAATTTAGGGATATTCTTGCAGTTCATAAATTAATATGTATATCGATTTCTCTAGAAAGTATTAGTTTCTGAAATATTTTGAATTATTACTTGCTGGCCCTAAGCAAACATTAGATATAGATAGATATCGTTGGTGGTGCAATATGAAAATTGAATTTTACCACACCTCTCCGCCAAATTGAAAATCAAAAATCGGACTTCACAGTGCCAGCCGCTTGGATATTCTGAAGATTTCCCGGAATTTGCATCAAAATCGATCCAGCCGTTTTTGAGTTCATAAGTTACATACTTACACACATCCTATTTTATATATAAGATAGATAAGCCATAGAAAAAGTAAATTTTAGTAAAGAATCTTATTTTAGTTCGTGAGTTGCCTTTGCAAAGTATTTTTGTTCATCAAGCACAACAATTACTTGATATTTTTGTGTTTTTCCGACCATATGTTGAGAATTTTTGAACCGTTTTAAAAGTGTACAAAAGCTATAGGCTTATAGGCCTATAATGGACCTATAATATAAGGGCTTATATTACAGTTTGTTTCATTTGTGAAAACCTTTCTTAAGTGACCAGCAAAATCAACAACCTGTTCGGATGTGAATCTTGCCCATATGGTGCAAAACTATATTTCTAGTTGGGCTTGCACCTCTTAGAAGACGCGTATATCCTCGATTCATTACCTGTCACGATATCATATACAATATTTTGACATTATTAATCTAAATTAATCTTAAACCTTTAGTAACTCAAGCACATATTCAACCAAAATAATATTTTTGTTAGCTTGAGCTATTTTAATTATGATGATCTTAACTAATATTAAAATGATCATTATGTTTAATTAAGTTTAATTTTTGTATATTGTAATACAGACAAATAGTTGCTGCTGTTTTTGTTTTTTATTTGTGGGATTTGGGGTTTTGTTTGTTGTGGCCACGATTATGAAAGCATAAATAAAATACAGAACACACAGCATTCAAAAAACAAAAACAAAAGAAACAAAAACATAAAGTCATTACTGATTTGCTTTAGAGTTTTTTTGTGTATTCGTTTTTAATAGTAGACAAGTTTTTTTTAACCAACTTCAAGTTTTCTGATGTTGTTACTCTATTACCAACTGATACTACCAACAATATTGACATTGTATGAGTGAGTATTATCTTAACTTACTGCCAAATACGTTTTCAGTGTAATGCTGGCTACGAATTAAACAAGAACGTGGTAGAAAAGCTTAAAAATTATATACATTTTACTATATAGATCAAGTTTAATATTTCACAAGAAATAAACGAAAAAGACCTTTTAAAGGTTTATCAAGAAAATTTTATTAAAGATGTTTTAAACACGTTCAAATATTTGTCTGAAAAACTAAAAAGTGATTTTAAAATGTGATAAATATTAAATTAAAAAAATGTTTTGTTTAAGAAAATTTAAAGCAAATGCTGGCAAATTTAAAATTATTGAATAGCATGATCAAATTAGAAAGTTTAGCTTGGTAAATTTTACGCTTCACAAAAGCTAATTTTTGAAAACAGAATTTACAAGCAGAAAATATAAAAAAAATAACTCCATCAAATAACAAAGCCAAATTATAATACATTAAAATAATACAATCGTAACAAAAAATACTTAACTAATTTTTTAATAAATGTCTGAAGTATGAAACTCTTGCCAATAACTAAACAATAACAACACCATGTCCGATTCTGAACCAGTTAGTTTAGAATTCATTGAGGATCCATATATACCCAAATTGGATGATGTTCCTACACCTTCATTGGATACGGATGGTCTAGATTGGAACGATGAAACTGATTTATATTTACGTAATCTAACACTTGATGAAATATTCTATGATACAGATTCGGATTATAGCAATCAGCTGGAATTACAAGCTGTCGAAACAGAGTTTATTATTTCAAAATTGGCAAATCAAACACCATCAATGTCTATAGCTAAACGTTTTCGTTTAAAATTCTTTGCCAAACGAACTATGCGCGATGTTAAGGTGACGTTTGTAGATTTTTCCAAACCCTATATTGCTAAAATATCAAGTAGTGAAAATTATAAGAAATTTTTAAATATTGGATCTCCAGCAGCTAAAACATTAACCAAAGGTAATGAAAGTAATAAAGTATTTAGCTTATATGTTGAATTATCAACATTAATTAGTATGACAAATGTAAATTTTTTGCTGTTTTCAGTTAAGCTTTGCATTAGATTCTCTTCTTTAACCTCTTTTATTTGGGTCCAACAGCTAATCTCTATATTAACTCAGAACACATTTAAAATGGGATTTATGGACAATGTTACTATTTAAATTTATATGGAAAATAAAAACTTTGAATCAGATTTTATCAAAACTACTTTTTTTGACACACTGAGATATGATACTGCAATTTTTATTAGTGACCACAAGTTGATGTTTGTAACGCATAGAAATATTGGTCTGTTACTCACCTTTTCGTATACCGTTCGTCTCGGAATCACTCTCTTGATTTAACGAAGTTCGTCCGGCTGGCTAGGTATCCATTTATGCTTGTTATCAAAGTACAGGTCGTAACTTTTAAGATAATTTGAAATTTGGCACAGACTTATATTTTGGTCCAAGGACGAGCCCTTTACCTTTTAGTCAAAATCGGATTACGGAAAAGAGTTTTTGGGCCTTTACGGCCACAAATTTAATTGTATTTTAATAAAACTCAGCATAAATACTGCTTAGGTAACCGAAATCAGTGTAAATAATTTTTATACCCTTCACCACCATAGGTGGAAAGGGTATTTTACATAAGTTTGTGCTGATGTATGTAACGCATAGAAATATTTGTCTTAGACCTCTTTTAGTATACCAATAGGCTTAGAATCACTTTCTGAGTCGATTTAGCGATGTTAGTCCCTCCGTCTGGACGGCTGGCTGGACCCCCATATAAACCATGTAATCAAAGTACAGGTCGCGATTCTTAAGATAATTTAATGAAATTTGACACAGATATTTTTATTGAAATTCGTCAAAGTCGGTCCATTATTTATTTATCAATATTTTTTCATGAAATTTAAAAAAAATACTGCTTATGCTAACCAAAATCACTGTACCAAAATTTCGTTGAAATCGGTCCACATTTGACCATAGCTCCCATACAATCTCGTCTGTCAAAACGCACAAAATGAGACAAAAATCACTAAAACGCTCATAATTCTGAAGATAATGAGAGTTTTGAGTTTACTTATACATAATTTTTGTAAAAACTGTAATCAATTTGCCAAATTTCGAGATAATCGGTCCACATTTGACCCTAGCTCTCGTATAAGTCCAAATGACGGAAACAGCTTAAATATAAATGTTTTGAGAAAACGTTAGTATGATGGCAAAGTTAAGCAAATACTTGTCTTTATATAGGAAAGGAATACCTTTGACCTTAGTGGTGAAGGGTATCGTATGGTCGATCTTGACCAACTATAGCACTTTCTAACTTGTTTTCATATAATTTAAAACAGATACTGCTTATGTAGACCAAAATCACTGTACCAAATTTTGTTGAAATTGGTAAACATTTAAACATAGCTCCCATACAAACTCTTTTATCAAAAAGCACTAAATAAGACAAAAATCACTAAAGCGCTTAAATGTGAAGATAATGAAAATTTTTAGTTTATATTTTGTATACACAATTTTTGTACAAACTGTAATCAACTTGCAAAGATAAATTACAAGATAATCGGTCCACATTTGACCCTAACTCTCATATATTGTAAATCCCAATGACAATATATACATTTTGAGAAAATTTTTGTATGAAGACAAAATTTAACAAATATTTGTCTTTATACATGAAAAAGAACATCTTTGATCTTAATGGTGAAGGGCATCGTATTGTCGGCACTTTCTTACTTGTTTTATTTCGGTTTAGTAATGTCTCGTATTAGAAAAAACCTCTTTTTGTTAAAAATTCTAATTATAATTTTTGTTTTTTTTTTTTTTAAATTCTAGTCCAGTTTTCAAAATATTAACACCCTTATTCAAAAACGAATAATAAAAATATCAAAGCTTTATAGTATGAAATTTGCATGAAAAATTTGATTTATAAGCTTGTCATATCATTATTTTTCGTTTATAAATTAGGGGGTAAGAATATAAATTTTTCTTTGAAAAAAATAAAAATGCTTTTAATGAGCACCTTTCTAAGTATACCAATATAATTAGAATTCCTTCCTGAGTCTATTTGACGATGTCAGATCGTCAGTACAAACAAAATGAGTTGAGATATTTACACAAATAGAAAGCAATAATATTTCCAAATCCAGAGAATCAGAAATCTAGGGCTACAAACTTTTCTTCCTCAGTATAATCGTCGAAAATTGGTATAATTTAAAATTTCACGACTAATCAATTCTTATTATTATCTAATTTATGCATTCATATGATGTTTTTTACAGTCTGTAAGTATACTAAAGAATTGATGAGCCTTTAAATAAATAACACAACAAATTGAACAACATAAATATTTATTTTGATTTTTTTTGTTTGTTTGCAGACAATACTGGAAACACTTCACCCGCTGCATCTGTTGCATCAGCTGATATTGCGGCTGAATTTGCAGCTTTAACTGTTGAAGAACAGGAGAGGCAAAGAGCTGAATGGAGCCAAGTGAGTGTATTTCTTATAACTTTGTAAAAGTAAACTCTTAAGCTCTTTTTCTAAAATACATATTTTTTGTTTCCAGGAACTTGCTCGTGTGGAAGAAGAAATCAATACATTGCGCACTGTATTGGCATCGAAAACACGTCATGCTTCTGATTTGAAACGTAAATTAGGAATTACAGTTTGGAAAGAGATCACCGATGACATGAATCAGGGTATTAAGAATGTTAAAGAAAGTTCTGTGTAAGTATTTACTTCAAAATAAATCTTTAGAATCCGAAATCTTCATTGTATTTATAATTTTTATTTTAAGTTTTTTTTATGTTATTAATTTTATTTAATTATTTTTTAAGTTTTCAAACAGTTGAACAGAGTGTTGGTAATTTTACAAAAGCTGTTCATGATGCGCCCATGTAAGTAATTGTGTTAAAATCGATTGGCAAAGCAAAGAAATTAACGAAAAAAAATAACATTTCATTAACTCAACTAATAAATTTAACACAATAACTTAAGCACCCCATCTAAAAGAAAAGCAAGACCTGCATAAATATTAATTTAATTACACCTAACAATTTCCAATAACTTTACTTGTTAAAATATTTTATTTTTTATGCATTTTAATGAAAGTATGTTTCTATTTTTAATTTTTTAGCTTTCAACGTACTGAATCGGTTTTGAAAACAACCGGCGAAAAGACAGCTTCTGTTTTCAGCAGCATTACTGGTGGCATCTCATCGAAATTTTCTCAAATGAAAAATTCTGAATCAATGAGATCCATAGAGGAAAAAGTTGGCTCGGCCTATGAGAACGTCAAAGTAAGCTATGAACACAACAATTTTATGTGCCAATCTCATGCGGTAACTACAACTTTATGTTTAAAAAATTATATCTACTTTCTAAAATTCAACAAAAAACAATAATATGAAATATTTAAAAGAAAAATGAATACGAAAAAACACGTACATACTTCTTAAACATAAAAACACTAATACATTTTAAAAACCCTATTTTATAAGTTTATATAACATATAATTTACAATTTTTCTGCAACAGAAGGCGCTCCTATCTAGTTGAAATACTTAATATTGGGTTGTTCGGAAAACATTTTGTTTTTTTGCGGAATTAATTTTAAGGAATTAATTGCATTTTTATACCCACCGTCAAAAAGTATTTTAAGATTGACATTCCGTTTGTAACTCCAATAATATTGGCTCAAAAACCAAAAAGGATATATGTATTCTGAATCTTTATGAAATTCTAAGACGAACGATCGATATCTGTCTGTTGAAGGCACGATAGGGCCTCAACAAAATTTGCCATAAATATTCCTCATTTCTTGGAAAGTTTTGGTTTTTCTTATTTTATTACGGCACTAATTTCGCGCGAAAAACATTTTTACAAAACTTGAACTTGACATTCAACTGAAATTATATTACAAAACGACAGAAACATTTTTAGATCTTTCTTAAATACTTTGAGTGATTTGCGAGAATGTGCGAATTTTTTATGGCTCAACTATTGACCATATAACACCTATGGCCAGCCACTTAATTTTGCGCAAAAAAGCTCTAAACAAATACAACTCAGTATTTAACACAATTTGATGGTGGGTATATAAGATTCGGCATAATCGAATATAACACACACACTTTTCACACTACAACTTCAACGTCGCATTGTCACTATTAAACCGATTATAATCATTCCCGGTGAGTTAAATTTCCCGTGAGCTCTTTTTCATACGGTAGATTAATTCCCCGGGGAGAATAGTTTTATTTGAAAGGGAATTTCAATTGAAAATTTATATTTTCCATTTTCGCACTTTTTTATAATAAGAGGAAAAGTGAAAAATCAGATTTTATTTATAATACGAAAACAAGGAAAAGTGTAAAAATTCCCCGTGAGCTGAACTTTGCCTCAGAGAGTAAATAAGAATTCCAGACGGTTTAATTTGAGCCACACACAGAGTATTTTTTCGGTAAAAACATTTTTTGCTTAAGGAATTGTTCGGTTTAGTCAATTTTTACATAAAAAATCAGTCCAGTCTGAAGTCTGACTTCGTAGTATTTCTATGCCGATTTGTAAATGATACGATGCTAGATTATTTGCAACGGATTGCAGACTGGGCTATTGTTTTTGGATTAGAAATTTTCTTCGATACATAATTTTTAACAAATAATTTTTAACAAATTTAAAAGTAAACATTTTTTTTGTAACTAATCTTTACACGCCAGTTATAAAAATAAATATGATATATTTGAATATGATCATTGTAAATTAGTTTAAACCGATCGCAATTTAATTATTAAATTATTTTCTATCTGAGCTAACTCAATACAAAACGTGATAGGATCGCCCTCTGTCGCTTTTTTGAACTTGCACAGTATTATACAGGGTTATCCATTTTGCGGCTCTAAAAGTGAACGTTAATAAAACACATATAAAATATTTTTTTTCATGATATTTCTTTTTTATTATAAAGTTTGAACGTTGACATTATGTGTGAAACACTACATCATTTAAATGACCACCACGCGAATTGTTGCAAGTATTGATTCTTTTGATGTAATTTTCGACCACTTTTTGACACATATTGGGCGGTATTTCAGCCATAACTTGACGAATGTTGATTTTTAAGGTTTATCTGCTTAAACACGGTCTTTCGCGCATAAACATGATCAAATCGCAAATCTTGTTGGCCAGTTGATATCGTCACGACGAGAAATTACGCGGCCAGGAAATGTCTTTTGCAATAAAGCCATATTCGCTCGAGTTGTGTGGTATGTGGCACCGTCTTGTTGAAACCACATATTCTCCAGGCAAAAAAAAAGTCGGTTATCATATGGCCATAACGCTCCGAATTTACGGTGACAGTCGTTTTCGAAGAAGTAAAGTCCCATCACACCTTCGGACCAAAGAGCGCACCAAATATTGACTTTTTCTGGATATAATGGCCTCTCTTTAATTACTTGAGAATTCTCAGAAGCCCAAATACGACAATTTTGTTATTAACATACCCACCGAGTGAGAAATGTGCTATATCACTGAAGAAAATTTTGTTCGAAAAATCGCCGTCCACCGCCTGTTGTACATTACCCATTCCACGTATCTACGACGTTGTAAATGGTCAGCTGGCTTCAGTTGTTGTGTGAGCTGGACTTTATATGGATACAGGTGTAGATCTACATGCAAAATGTGCCGTAAGACAGTCCTAATTCCTGAGAACGACTAGGAATCGACACATTCGGGTCTTCGCAACACTTTCACTTACAGCAGCGATACTTTCTTCGGAACGAGCGAAACGATGATGCACAGGCCTTACAATATTTGTAACCGCTCCAGTCTCTTCAAATTTCTTCGCAATTTTGCCAATTGCTTGCGTAGTTGGACGATTATGTAAACCATAATCTCCTCTTGAAGCACGATATGTGGCTGTTGATGATTTTTCTACGTTGTGTGATACTTAAACGATCTATTTTCGTCAATGTCAGCTTTCAACTGAAAAGAAAAAAAAAATTGATTTATCAACTTGGTTTGACAGATCTCGAATTCCAGTCTTATACTTTTAAAACCACGAAATGGATAACACTTTATGTATAAAAACTCTCCATCAAGTAAACAACATTTTTTATCGAAACTTATTAAAAGTTTTCGAGTTTTTATTTAGGAATGAGGTAGATTTTTTGTTTAATTTTCATTTGTAATTAAGCAATTTTTATTTGAAATAAAGTTTTCCATTTGAAAATGAGAAAAGTATAATTGAAAATGAAAAATTTTTATTTGTAATCGAGAAATTTCTATTTGAAATTATGAAATGTGTAATTGAAAATGAGAAATTTCCATTGGTAATTGAGAAATGTTTATTGTTTTTTTTTTTCTAAATTTTCTCAATTACAATGAAAAATTCTCAATTTCAAATAAAAATTTCTCAATTATAAATGGAAATTTCTCAATTTCAATTGTAAGATTTCTCATTTCCAAAAGGAAATTCTCAACTTCAATTTGGATTTTCCCATTTTCAAATGAAAATTCTAAATTTCAATTGGAATTTTCTCATTTTCAAATGTAAATTCTAATTTTTAATTGGAATTTTCTCATTTATAATTTTTTTAATTTTTTTTCAAAAACTGACCTTTCAGTTATTTATAAAAAATGAACTTACACCTGTAAAATGATAAGTGTAACAAAGTAAGAAATGGATACACGAGGTGGTCTATAATTACGATAAAGTACAAATAAATTAATCTTATGTTTCAGTTTTAGCCAAATTAAAAAGAAAGTGATGACTTGAATTAGCCAAATAAAGTTTACTCTTAATGATGGAGAGTTTTTTTTAGAATGCATGTCTTTTTTATAATCAGATTTTTTACTATATCCTTTTTTAGTTCATTCTTATTAAATAAACATTAATAATATTATTTCGATTTCTTAAAATTTATTTCAGACAAAAGTATCAACTTCACGTTCTGGCTCTGTAAGCAGTTTCCCTGATGAACTTCACGAAAATAATTCCTCTGCCTTAAACACCCCTTAAAACCCGTAAACACACGGATGATGATGCATGAACAACAGAGAAGTTTTGTAAAAACTTTATTGTAGTTTTAATAAATTTCAGAAATTCTATAAAAACTTTAACAAACGATAAGAAACTTTAATAATTCGTCAAAATTTTTATTAAAAAACACATTTAACACGCACGCAGGCGCGCTAAGCTAAAAACAAAGTTGAAAATCAATATGATGAAAACATAATTTTATTAGAGGCAACAATTGCATTATTTTCAATTTATACTACACTACTAAAAATGTTAAAGCATTTCTTACTACATTATTATTACATACATACTTACATAAATACATTAAATATATTCAACGAATGAAAACAAAAAAAAAATTTGGCATTGTTACATACAATTTACGCTTTCATATTAAATTATTTACACATACGTTTCCTTGTATATCTTTCTCACTTTACGGCAAGTTTTTTAGGTTTAATAGATTTGAAGTTAATCTTCTTTTAATTATTTATTAAATACAAGAACAATTTTTGTTATATTTGTATACATATTTATTGTAATAGATTCCAATTCAATATCTTTTTGGTTACGGTCTATTTTTTCTAATCTTCACATTGAAATTATAATGTTCAAGTGCAGAAGAAAACGGTCAATAAATATAAAAATTAAAAATTCATTCCACTTGTTTGATTTTTGTGATAAAAAAAGATATTCTTTAAATTTGTTGTTTGACTGTTACAAAGTTTAAAATTTTTTTTTTTAAGAAGATTTTTATGAGCCAGAATATATATATTTTTTAAATTGCCTTTAAAATTTCACCATTAAATCATAGTATGCAAATAAATATTTATGCTGATGTCGTTAGTATGTATGTCTATTTCTAACTATTAAATATAAAAAACAAATAAATTCTATTTATATGTAAAAGAATTTACATTTTTGTATTATTTTATTTTTTTCAATATACCAAACCATCTATGATCAATTTAAGAAAACTTTCTTTTTATATAATTTTAACAGTTTTGTTTAGAATTAGAAAAAAGCCAGCCACATGGAGTACTAAGAATTCTTGTTAAAATTATTATTTGTTGGATAATGAAACAAAGAAATGTTTCGTATTAAATTTGACCCGGGAATTTTATAATTCTTATAAATAAATACGGAAATTTATTAAAATATTGTACAAATTCATCTGACAAATCTTTTTTCGAAAGTTCTTCCGTCAGAAATTTTATTGTTGCTTCTGTTATCTGTATAGGAGATATCGTCATCTTAAAGACCTAATAACCTATCTGCAAAATTTTTAAAATTGAGTTTTTTATGGATTATTTCCTATATCATAACGTATACCTATCTGTGCAAAATTTTGAACATCTAATATCACAAATGACCAAATTATTAGAGTTTTCGTTACTAGAGGACCGTTACGGAGTAAAAAAAGACAAAACCAATTAAATCAAAACCAATTAATTTAAATTTTGTTGCATAGTGTAATTTAAACAATCATTAAGTACTTTCCCTGCAGTAAATGCCGTCAGAGAAACAATACCTTTTTGCTATTGACAATGTCTCTAGTACTACTTGCCTATTTTGCCCCATGCAATGTTATTTACTATTGACATTTAACATTTAGAGTTCCTATGAAATCTACCAGTAGACATTACCACTATTTTCTTAGTATTGACTTTGTAGTTCTTTTGGTTCAAATGGAGACATTGGGACCAAATCGGGGCCTATTGATATACATATATGTTGACATATTCTTTGACAATGTCACCAGATATATACTAGAATAGTTGTTTCTATATATTTACTATTTCAGTACTGAACTAAAATTGGGGACATTTGAATTGATGTAACACTAAGTGTTGACATGGAGACACATGGTTCCAGTTTTACTATAGGGTTCATTTGCTTAAATCAGTAAAAGAAACTGTAATTGTTATTATTTAAAGTCAAGTGGGGTTTTTTGAATTGATGATTGACGCGTATAAGCCGACGACGACTCAAGCCATAAAAGAAGAAATTGGACGCTGCATTAATGAAATACCGCAGCATTTATGCAAAAAGGTCATTGACAATTTCATTAAAAGATCTGCACGATATCTTGTTCCATACATAACCTCATTCTGTCTACTTTACGATATAATAACAAGATATTTTTTTAAATATCTGTGTTTTATTTAAAATTTAAAAATTGCGTTCTAGTTGGGACCCCCTTTAGTACTGTAGATAGGTTATTTGGTTTTAGACTTTTGCAATTCCAATTAACCTAAGTGACATAACAAAAGCTGTGTTTTAAAAAACAAAATTTTCTCAACCGATATATATTTTGGTTTAATTTTAATCAAAATACGTAATTTTCGTTTCAATACTGCAAATAGTTAAAATTTTATAACGTTTTTCCCCTCTACTGTAAACTTTTGAAAACTTCAGATAGGTTATTTCGTCATTAAGGTGACGATATAGTCTTCTTACGCTTAGAATTAATCCCGTTACACGCAAATCTGGTTTACTTGATCAGTTTTTCTTTAAATTTCTTTTGAACCTGTACGGTCAGGTTTTCTCAATTTTAATTCTGTCAGTTTTTCTCATACAAATTCAAGACTTGAAAAGCCAAACCTGACTAATGTAAAAGTAGACTAACACATATTCTTGACAAGTTTTCTGCGTTCTTCAATTTCTTTTTTACAAGAGCCCAATACCTTTCATCAGGCCGAACTTCAAGGCAGTTAGGTGGATTCGTTCTAAAGTTCTAATTAAACCGTTAAATTTTAAACTTTTCTTTATTTCAGACTGGCAATTCTTTACAGATGTGTGTTTTTATAAACTGGCAACTCTTTAGTACTAATCAGCTGTCATCGAGTTTTGTTGTTGTCTTATTGCGTTTACAAAAAAACAAGAAAAAAACCAAAAAAAATAGTTTTGCTTTGTTTTTGTCTATTATTTTTTTATATTTTGTAAAAATATTCAATATCTATTTATTAAGCGATTCATTAGCATTTTATAAAATACATATTTTAAGTTAAACAAACAAATTGTTCAGTAATACGTCGGAAAACAAAGGTCACAATTGTCTGACTTATAAAATAATCTCAGACTACGGCACCCACCCGCTCTACTATTATCTTTGTGCACTGTATCCCCATCAGCAAAACAGATATTCTTTGTCATGTCTCAAGTAGATTACAAATACATTTGGTCCATAGAACCGGCGCCAAGTGCAGGGTTACAGTCAACTTCTTCCCCACCAGCGCAGATAACTAACGTATTTAGCTCACTGAAAAATACCAAAGAGGCATACTTGGAAGCAGTACGTATTTTGCTCGTTCTCTTAGATAATATCGTAAACCATCCCAAGGAATTGAAGTATCGTACCATACGCCTTGAAAACAAATCCATTAAAGAGAAGTTACTGTCTTTAGAAGGTTGTGGCCAGTTGTTGGCGGCTATAGGATTTAGGCGTACATCCAGTGAATATAAATTACCTGTGGAAGCCTCTTTAGAGATAGTAAAGGAATATCGTGATACATTAATAAGACGTAGAGATTATTGGCTGAATCATAAAGAAGAAGTTGTAAGCAAAGGTCAGTACTACACTTGCGAGAATAGAATGAGGGGGGTTACCGCGTAACCCGATTCGAAAGAAATTATTTTCGAAACACAGTATACAAATTCGAACAGTTTTATTTACGAATCGAGATACGCAGTTACCCCCAGAATTCAAATAAAAGGTTTTTGTACTTAAAGATGAAAGATTAGACTAAATAAAATATAATATACATATGTTTTTTTAGATTATGATTTTATACTCGCAGTTAAGCGGATTTTAAATTAATATTTATAATGTACATTATTTTAACAGATAAACCTAGCCTAATGCCTGAAAAACTTACTGAAGTAAAACCCATTGAAGCTTCTAGATCATATAAACAACGAATCACATTTCCAAGAGTATTGGTAAGTTTTGCTAAGTCCTCATTCATACATGATTTAAGGTTATTCTTGTACAGTGATCACAGAATTTCGTTATTTTGGGGCTCTAGCTATCATAATTAACGAAAAAATTGAGTTTAAAGTTTTTTATAAAAAAAATTAATGATCACAGAATTTCCTTATTTTGGCTCTCGCTATCATAATTAACGAGAAAATTGAGTTTAAAGTTTGGTATAAAATCATTTTCATAGAAAAAAATGTTCATATATTTTTTTTTTTTTTAATTTAGTGAAAAAATTTTAAACTAATGGACTAAATATATTTTTAGCGTACTTCAAATAGTTTTCTTCAATCATTAGAACTTTTTTCTGATGCCGTAATGCAATACGAAGATGACAAACTACTTGCAGCTGGACGTGATCTCATACCTATCGATGATCTAACTGAGAAAGCCAGTGAAAAGCTCATGTGTATGCAAGAAGAGAACTCAAGCGCTAAAGAACAAGGCAACGAATATGGTATACGTGACTTAATATTGGTTGAATTAGTTAATTGGTTTAACACTGAATTCTTCGAATGGGTTAATAATATATCGTGTAAAGTTTGTGGCAGAGAGGAAAGCAAACTACAGCGTACGCAAACTGAAGGTGACTGTCGCGTTGAAGTTGGTATATGTTGTGGTCAGGAGACAAAATTCTATCGATACAATGATATTGCTCAGCTGTTAGTGTCTCGGAAAGGTCGTTGTGGTGAATATGCCAATTGTTTTACGTTTTTATGTCGCTGTTTGGATTATGAAGCGCGCATTGTGCATTCTTTATTCGACCATGTTTGGACAGAGGTAATAAACTTTATTTTTCAATATACAACAAACAAAAAACAAATCTTATAAATCATTTATGTTTTTAGGTTTATTCCGAATCACAACTACGTTGGTTACACATTGATCCCTCCGATAATGTGGTCGATTCACCCTTAATGTATCAACATGGCTGGAAACGTAATATTGATTATGTATTTGCCTATTCCTATGATGATATCCAAGATGTTACTTGGCGGTACTGCAACAATCATAAAGAGACATTATTAAAAAGACGTTTTTGTTCCGAAAATGATTTAATTGAGTCAATAATTGCAATACGCAAAAAGAGACAAATGAATTTAAGTGATGAGCGCAAAAAAAATTTAAGCCAACGTTGTATGCTGGAATTAATTGAGCTGACCATAGAGCGGTGAGTTATAATCTTGGGCTACTCATTGATTTTAGTAGTTCTCTATATGATATTTATTTCTATTTAGTCCCCCAACAGAAAATGAATTAAAAGGTCGTAGTTCTGGTAGTCTGACATGGCGTCAATCACGTGGTGAACAAACATTCAATAACGTTAGTATATTAAAATATGCAGACATGTCACAAATTCCGTTCGGAATTGAAACTATTCCGTAATTGAATTCCGATCGAAATTGTTTTAGGTTCTATAGATTCCAAAGAATTTAAAATGCTGTAGAACATTACAAAACACAGTTTTCGTACCCACCATCAAAAAGAATGGGGAGTATATTGAGATTGTAATTTCCTTAATATTAGTTCAAAAACGAAAATTTAAGTATATTCTAAATCCTTATGAAATTCTAATCTCATTAATGCTGATAAATTTAATACAATTGTAATAGCTATGACGACTAAACTTAAAATGAGTAAGTTTAATGCAACTATTCGTCAGTATATCAAATTTTATAGGAATCAGTCCATATTTGACTATAGCTTTCATATAAAAAAACTCCCGGAAACCAAAAGAAAATTTAGCAAAAGACAGTTAAAAGCTATTAAATTAGAAACTATGATAGCTATGGAAACTAAGATAAGATTTATACAAATACCAGCCTGTGTGTAAAATTTTGTGACAATCGGTCAACATTTGGCTATAATTCTTATATATATAACATCCCCTTTTTATACCCTTCACCACCATAAGTGAAAAGGATCTTATAAGTTTGTGCTGATGTATGTAACACATAGAAATATCTGTCCTAGACCCAACTTTGAGTATACCAATAATCTTACTTGTCACCTTGATGAGCACCTTTGACTTTAGTGGTGAAGGATATCGTATGGTCGGGCTTGACCGACGGAATTCATTATACTTCCGAACTTAATTGAGTTCTGTGACATGGCTATCAAAATATATGTACATTTTAATTTTTAAAATATCTTTTATTTTCCTTTCATTCTCTACAGATATTTATTTTTACTTTAACTGATGATGAGATCAACAAAAAACAGTTTAATATAAGATATTGCTGTGCATCCGATACATATGAACGTTATTCCAAAGGTTTGCAAATAAATACATAAATTTACTTACATATATTTCCAAAAACATTTCCCTAATTTTAGATGATTCCGGTTTATGTACCCCCATTTCTCTATACAAAACTTGGCAAAGTTGTCAGTTTTCTTCGGAAAATATTCTGCGCAAAGTTGAACATGATTGGAAAATGGCCTATTTGGCTAGACTAGAGGGCTGTGATTCTGCGGAAATTGTATGGAAGTTTGATTTCTCAAAGAGTAATTTAAAAGTTAAAAGCTATACATTTAATTTGGGAAAGAAAACATTTGGTGAGGGTAATATAGATGTGGTGCTAAGAGATAGCAAAAATAACACAATTGTAAGTAGTTTAGAAAATTGTCAGGAATTTGAAATATGTGCCAAATTATCCGGAGGTAAAGGTGATGTAGCCTGGCAACATGCTCAGTTATTTCGTCAGTCATTGAATTACAATGAATATCCATTCGATTTACAAATTGAATTGATATAGATTTGGCTTTAGTTTTATTTTAAACACCTATAAGTCATTAGATTTTTCTAGTATTTTTTACCTTTTAAATTGTACTAATATTTTAAAATCTAAAGGCTCAAACAACATTTGGCTTTAGTCAACTTAATTTTATAAAAAAAAATTGTACATTCTATGGTTAATCTTAAATTTTTCTTTGATTGATTAATTGAGTTTTTTTGCCTTATTTAAATTATATTTTAAAATTTCTGCGTCAACACCAATTTTCTTAATTTTTCCAGCAAATTTGTATTTATTTTTGACAAAAACTTTATCTTTTAAGGACTAATTTTATATTTTTCTTTTATTTTAATTAATTTTGTTGATATTGAAATAAGAGAATTCATAAATAGAGGATTCATAAAGTTAAATAATTTGTTTCAGTTAAGTCAATTGTGTTTGAGCCTTGTTAGCTTTTATTTTTGATGAACCGAAAAAATAGGAAGGAAAAAAGATGAAACTTAAAAATGTGTGAATAGTTCTGTTTAAGTAATTCGGCGTTCAAGCGCTATAGTTTCAAAACATAATTCGTATTTATTTTGTTTTGAAAATTGGGTATTTGCCTGGTTTTCGTTCTGTCTAGATTATGGGCAAACTCAAGGGTAACGTATTTTTTTTTTTTAGTTTTTTCAACAAATTTTCTGATATTCCATTATATTAAAAATATTTAATATTTTCTTCAGGTTTCTTAAAATTTTATTTGATTATAAATTTATTCGAAATCAGTTTAAACAACAAATAATTCCTGTGCAATACTAACATTAAACTTAAGGATGACACACAAAAATGTATAAATAAATTTACCAAATATAAATCATTACAAAATTAACTTGGGCTTATTATTTCTTAAAATTATTGGTAATACACCTGTAGAAATCGTGACCACACTTTACATGTGTGTAGGGAGACCTAGGAAAGGATCATCTAATCCATAAATTTATTTATAAGTAATTCAAAAAACCATTACTCCGCACATTACACGGTAGCACATTTTTTAACTTCAAAATCTGAAATCTTATGATGGTAGAAGAAAAACACTTTTTTTTTGGATTGGGTTTGGATTTAAGTACTTAATTCTATGTATGTATACCTCGTGAACTATTCGAAATCAAGAAACCAACAACATCTTACCCACATGTCGCAGAGAAAACTGTGCCATGTGAATACCGTCGATCCGTCAGTGTCCTTATATTTTCCATCATGAGTTAAAAGTTTTCTGAAGAGAGAAAAGCAATATTTCAAATATTTGACGAGATATAGACTTAAGAGTCATGTTTTTTGAAAATTGTACTAAAATCCACGACGTGTATTAAAACATTAAATTTAAGTGTCGTTATGGAAACAGTCAACGTTATAAAAATTACTATAAAAATTTTAGACCGAAAATTTTTTTTACAAAAATTTTAGACCGAAAATTTATTTTATAAAAATTTTAGACCGAAAATTTTTTTACAAAAATTTTAGACTAAAAATTTTTCTATAAAAATTTATAGAAAAAATTTGTAAAAATTTTAGAGCGAAAATTTTTCTATAAAAATTTTAGACCGAAAACTTGTCTATAAAAATTTTAGACCAAAAATTTTTCTATAAAAATTTTAGACCCAAAATTTTTCTATAAACATTTTACACCGAAAATTTTTCTATAAAAATTTTAGACCCAAAATTTTTTTATAAACATTTTTGACCGAAAATTTTTCTATAAAAATTTTAGAGCGAAAGTTTTTCTATAAAAATTTTAGACCGAAAATTTGTCTATAAAAATTTTAGACCGAAAATTTGTCTATACAAATTTAAGACCGAAAATTTTTTCATACAAATTTCAAACTGAAAATTTTACACCAACAAATTTTCTATAAAAAAAAAACCAGAGACCGGATTTTAATACTTTTAAAACGATATTTTAATGTTTTAATCCATAAAAAAACAATCATTGAAGTTTAAAAAAATATTAAAAATCCCTCATGATTTTTATTTGTTCAAAAATTTTGTTCCTTTTTTCAATCCGATGAAAATAAAATATAAAAAAAATCGTTTGGGATATTTATCAGTACAGTTCAAAATTATTTTCATCTTTTTTCATCCGATGAAAATAAATTTTGATAGAAAAAATTCAAATTTTATTTTTGTATTTGTCCGTGTATAAAACATCTTTAGGACGTTTAAGTAGCAATAAATTCAATTATTTTTGCAAATTTTATATTGAAATGGGTTTGGGCAACAAATGGTCGTTGTCTAAGTGCGTTTAAAACGTTTAAAAGTTATTTTGTTTTTGGAAATAGCGACGCGAATCAAAGGAACCACCAATAGTTCCCATTAGAACTATTATCTTTAACTTCGATGTCCTAAAAAAATGCAATAAATTGTAAACATTCATACATTCATTGTTGAAAATTTTAAAATTTCATAAACATTTTATTTTTTCAAAGTCAAAACAGAAGTTCAAAAATAAAACAATCAATAAAATATTTTTCTGTTCGGATATTTATCGTTATAGATATTAAAAATTTTCATCATGAGGGATATTTATATTTCAAATATAAATCCATCTTTTTTTATTTTTCGATCGAAATGAAAATAAATTTTCATCGGCAATGATATTTATACTTGAGGGATTTAAAAAATAAAACGATCTCCGGTCTCTGAAAAAAACCGAAAGTTTTTCAATAAAAAATTTTAGATCGAAAATTTTTCAATAAAAATTGTAGACAATGTCTATAAGTTAAATAATCTTCTTAAATAAAAAAAACTTAATCTGAGTGTAAATTAATTACTTTAATGCATTAATATCAAAATTCTCTAATAAATTGCTAATATTACGTGTTTTTATTTTAAAATACAAAAAATAAATATTTTGACCTCTGATCCCAGGGAAAAACGGGGTAAGTCTACTAATTTTGAAAAAAGACACGATATCGAGTTTTATTTTCTTATTTGTCTTTTTTCGTAATATAAAAAATTAAGTTAAACCTAAAATGACCCATAGAAAAAGCATTAGTTCACTTTTAGATCCCATTATCTTCTTTTTTTTTTGAAAATAAATTTTAATTAATTTAATTAAAGTATTTGTATTTGTTATATTTACGAATGAGAAAAGTTTAATTTGGATGGGCCTGATTGCTACAACCATTATTTCCATAATCTTTTTTGAACCGACATCACAGCCGATAGAACTGCGTTATTACGTGCTATAGCACCGTCGATCTTGAGTTTAAAATTGCAAAAATAACTGGTGCATGTTATAATTTGGAAGTTCAGTTAACTATTTGGTCTCATATCTTCAATATTGCAACAGGACAGTGCCCCTATTCACATCGAAAGAGTAGTAAAGGATTTAATTGCAAGCCTAAATGTTAATATTCACCAGAATAAATAAACATTATCGAAAATGTCTGGGATATTGGTAATCTCGTAATTGTAGAATCATTAATAAGATACCAGGCGAACAGAAATTGAAGCAAGATCATTGTAGCGGCTTTACATTGCGATTCGAAGTTTTCTTTTGAATCAAATTACAGAGTAAGGCCTCTTGGTCCTTATTGATAAGAACAAACGAATAGTTTAAGGATTAATAAATACAAAAATTGTTTATACAAAATTTGTTCATAACAAAATTTATTATCAAATTTAAATGTCTACGCCTAAAACTATGCTTTAGTTTTCAGTAATACTTTACGTTACAAAAATACTGTATTTAAATATTAATCTTGTTTAAATTTCTGGTCAACTGGTATTTCCTTAAAAATTTTCTAGTTTTGACTTGGAAAAATTTGAAATATCAGTGATTTGGCCTTGAATAGTATAAGCTTTCGATTTAAAGTTATATTTACCTTTTTTCTCTTCATTAGTTACTAAAAACAATTTTTGTTCAAGTTTTTTTATTTATTTTTTTTTTTATTTTTTTGATAATTAAGAAACTGTAATTTCAATAAACTTAAATAATTTATCAATCTTCTCCTCCAATTTTTTTTTGTTTTTAATTCATGAAAAAATTATGTTTAATTCACAATTAAGTGAATTTTGAATTTATTATTTTACACATTTATCATTTCTTTTGGTTTATATTTATTATGTATAATAAAATATGCGTTTTTTGTTAAATTTTTATTAAGTGTTTGTTGTTTTTTTTTTGTTTTAATGTTTTATGGACAATTATTTCTTTTACAAATTATATAGGCATATAATATTTTATAAAAAAAAAACTCTAGTTTTTTACGAAAAAATGTCGAGTTCTTTTTTGTGTTTTTTTTTTGTTTTGCGTGAAAAAGTAAGAAAGAATTTTTTGGTTTTTATTTTTTTTTTGTCTCACATGTAAAAATGTTTATTGACTTACAAGCAATTTATGGATTTTTATAAATATTTTAAATTTTGCATATAAGTTTTGTTTTTGATGTGTTTTGATTTTATGGCGTGTGATTATTTTTCAAGTTGTCAATGAAGTGTAAATTTTTTTTTTTTTAAGGAAGCCAATTCTTTTTTGAATATATTTTAAAGTAAAAATAAAATTTAAATTTAATTAACAAAAAGAAATAAACACTTATAAGTCAATGGGAGTTTTTGGTTTAAAAATTTAAAATTTGAAAAAGAAATTATGTATTTGAAATATTTATTGAAGTAAAACAAAAGAAATTTTGTGCAACATTTAGAAAAGTAAGTAACAATTATTAAATTTTAAAAAAAGTTGACTTTTTTTCAATTGCTTTAAAACAAATACAAACATTTAACATTTACTTACCATTTAAGCTAAAAAATTTTAAAAATCATCATCATCGTCTTCTTTGTCATCAACATCTTTAACGATGTGGTTTTCTAAATAAGTTGTTGGCTGTTATTTTAAATTTAATTTCCTAAATATTTAACTATTTTTTTGTTTTAATGGAAACCTGTGTTAAATTTAAATGTATGTTTTTTAACATCTAGTTTTGTTTTTTTAATAACACAACATAGTTTATGGCTTACACAGGGGCACACAATTTTGTCACAGCTATCTTAGATAATTTTGGTCTGATGAATCCAAAAATAATCGGCCCAATTATAAACATTCCCGATAATTTTCCACAATAAATTTGTTTCCCATTTATAAACTAATGATGAGAATAGTTTTACGTGAAAGGGAATTTCATTTCAAAATTTACAGCCAAGTTATTAACATTCCCAGTGAGTTCTATTACCCGTGAGCTAATTTTTCACTGTTTATTAATTTCCCTATTATAAATTAACGCAGGATTTCAATTTATTTTTTTTTTTCTATTTTCGAAGTTTGTTTATAACACTGTGAAACACAATTTTGGGTTCAGGAAAATTCCAACACGAATATAAAGTACAAGACTAGTGTATTCAAACCCTCAAAGCGATTAGACCTAGCAGGTGGAGCTTTAGAGTTATCGCCGTTTGAACGTTGCGGTTTTTCCTTGGCATTTAAAGTTAAGTGATATAAATACAGTATAATATTTTCAAATTCTTGTTTATGTTTTTCGGTATATAATATCTCTTTATAGAAAATATTTTGCACCGTATGCGGAACATAAATACACGCGTGGTCCAGTATAGTGGTCAATTTTTTTTGGAAAAAAATTTGCTTTTACGACCAATAAACATAAACAATACTTAAACGTCTTTTAAGATTTTTTAATGGTAATTTATTTCTGGAATGTAAATGGGATGCAGTTGTTGCCTAGGTTTCCGGCTAACAGGTAATAACTGTATTCAGTTCCTACTCACAGCTCCTCGTGGTACATCCTGGAAACCTGGGGGGTTACTCCGTATCTCGATTCGAAAATAAAATTATTCGAATTTGTATGCTTAAAACATTGTGTTTCGAAAACATTTTCTTTCGAATCGAGATACGGAGTAACCCCCCTGAGCAACCTAGTTGAAAATGCGGTAAACAACCCGAGTGGGATTCTAGGTCAGGGCTAACGTGAGAGGGAGTTATCTTGGATCCATTCCGACGTATTTGGTATAAGGGTCTAAGATAGTTGTACTTGGTAAAGTACGAAACTGTAGCGTCTGTTTAACACGTTAGTTGCGGCTACAAGCGGGCGTCTGTCTCGGATCGAGCTGCTCGCTTTACAAATGTGGCTCTTGTCTTTGGACTCAATATCCATCGACTTAGCACTTACGATGTTTTAAGCATGGGAAGAAACAACATTACAGAACATACTACTCCTAGGGGTAATCATGCGAGAAATCCCCCTACCATGCAGCTGGCACAAGAATTTTGGAGGTGCCTGATCTATGCAGAAACATCCTGATAAATCAAACCTACTGGGGCCCTATGCTCCACTGGGAGTCAAGTATAACTGAAGAAGAACAAGGATTTATTTCTCATACCCTACACAGAAAATTTCAACTTTCAAAGGGCGATAACTCCAAAGTTCCACCTACCAGCGCCAAACGCTTTTGGTGTTTGAATACACTAGTCTAGTCCTAAGAGAGGGTAACTGCGTATCTCGATTCGAAAATAAAACTGTTCGAATTTGAATGCTTAAGGCAATGTGTTTCGAAAATAATTTATTTTGAATCGAAATACGCAATAACCCCCCAGCAGACCAAAAGTTATTTAAGATTTTGTGCCTCTGTGTT
Organism: Stomorhina lunata; assembly: GCA_933228675.1. Taxonomy (NCBI): domain Eukaryota; kingdom Metazoa; phylum Arthropoda; class Insecta; order Diptera; family Rhiniidae; genus Stomorhina; species Stomorhina lunata. The sequence goes on from OW121744.1 coordinate 20,476,887, forward strand.
AAACATACAGCTGTGGTAAAAAAAAATAGCACAAATTTTAGATTTTCAGTTAGACCGTTAAAATTTTTACACCTTTTAATAGCAAAGAAGTTTAATATTCTCAAAGACCTTCAACAAGTGATATTGATTAAATTACGAAATGCTTTTCTATATAAAAATGTTCGATAAAAATATTTTTTATATGAAAAAATTTTCGATAAAAATATTTTTCTATAGAAAATTTTTCGATAAAATATTTTTCTATGCGAAAATCTTCGATAAAAATATTTTTCTATAGAAAAATTTTTGATAAAAATATTTTTCTATAGAAAATTTTTTGATAAAAATATTTTTCTATAGAAAAATTTTCAATAAAAATATTTTTCTATAAAAAAAAATTAAAAAAAATATATTTTTCTATAGAAAATTAAAAAAAAAAAAAAATATTTTTCTATAGAAAAATTTTTGATAAAAATATTTTTCTATAGAAAAATTTTTGATAAAAATATTTTTCTATAGAAAAATTTTTGATAAAAATATTTTTCTATAGAAAAATTTTTGATAAAACTATTTTTCTATAGAAAAATTTTTGATAAAAATATTTTTCTATAGAAAAATTTTTGATAAAAATATTTTTCTATAGAAAAATTTTTGATAAAAATATTTTTCTATAGAAAAATTTTTAATAAAAATATTTTTCTATAGAAAATTTTTCGTAAAAATATTTGTTTATAGAAAAAATTTCAAGTAATATATTTTTCTATAGAAATATTTTTATGTAGAACATTTTTTATTGAAAATTTTTCAATAAAAAATTTTGTATAGAAACATTTTTGATGAAAAAATATTTATACAAAAAAAAATTTCTATAAAAAATTTTTGATAAAAAAATTTTCTATCGAAAAAATGTTGATAAAAAATTTTTTATAGAAAAATTTTTGATAAAAAAAATTTTCTATAGAAGAATTTTTGATGAAAAAAAAATTACTATAGAAGAATTTTTGATAATAAAATTTTTATTGAAAAATTTTAGATAAAAAATGTTCTATAAATCAAAATTTTCTATGATTCAAAATTTTGGTAAAAAGAGAAAATTTTTAATAAAAAATTTAAAAAAGAAATACAGGCCTGTTCTGAAAATCACATTTTGTGAAAGTTATTTAAAATCACATAAAAGGTGTTCTGCAAACAAAAATCACAAAAGTTTTGTGATTTTAAATCGGTCAGCTAAGACACTATCGATTTGAAACCACTTGTCTGTTTTACATGTAATTTTATTTTTATTTCTATTACTAATTGAATAGATTAAAATCCTAATATGATTTTTATAATTTTGTGTAATAAAATTTGCAATTTTACTTAAAAGTTCATTGAAAAATATGAAAAAAACGGAAACACTCATTTTAAGCTAAACTTTTTGTGATTTTTCTTAAAGCCAACCAAGTAGAAAAATTTACTTTTTCAACGTTAAAAGTGTTAAGTTTTTGCAAAAATACTAATAAAATCAATCGAATTTTATTTATGATGCTAAAAATTACTAAAAATAGTGCATTTGCACTAGTTTATACAAATTTCCTTGTGTTTTGAGAAGTTTAAATCACACAAAAAAACGTAAAAAATTGTGATTTACAGAACAGGTACAAATCACATTTGTGATTTCAAAACGGAATGTGATTTCAAATCACGTGATTTTCAGAACAGGCCTGATAGAAAACTTTTTTTAAACATCAGAACCACACATTACAAAAATACCAGTTTTAGTTAAAAGTATAAAAAACGGCAACTCTGCCTACAATTTTTTTGTTCTGTTCGCTTTGCGGAGATTTCTGCTGATAACCGATAATAGAACCTCAGTTGCTTTGTCAATTATCAATCATATTGTAGATGGCAACAAGAGTCAATTCTAGTTGCCAGTTAAATGTTTTTTCAGCAACCTGGAACTTGTAGTTGCTGTCAATATTCTTCAATGGAAAAAATATATTCTCATGGTCCTATGATATGCACATGTGTGCCTTCTATACATACGACAATACCTGGAAACTTTATTAAAAAAAAAATAAGTTTTTAACCTGTATTTTTGAGATAATCCAATGTTTTTGCTCATTGCCTTGTACCATATCAAGGCTGAAAACATTTCCATGGGACTTCTGAAAACTTCCACCATAACAAATCTTAAGGCGACTCTAACTTTTTTCGATAACTTTTAGCAACTGACATGTTACTGGTTGTGTTGCCAGGCAACTAAAATTCGGTTGCAACACACAATCGAGTCATAAATGTTTTCAATACTTTTTTCAATTTGTGAAAATATTTATTGTTAGTTCAAAGAAAATTTTGTATAGTTTTATGTGAAAGGAATTGTTTGAATATTCATTTTCTAACAGAAATATTTGTACAAGCAACATATCGCAAAAATTAATAGAAATTAAGCATAAAAAGTACATCTTCTAAAAAGACTGATAATTGCTAAGTGGTGCTATTAATTTTACCGGCACTGTAACTAACATATCATCATTCAAAAAAATAAAAAGGACATTAAGGTTTTTTTTTATAGTTTTTTTTTATCTTTATGTTTTAACATAGTTTATTTAAGGATTTAGCGGATTTTTTTTTGTTTTTAGTTTTCATTATTATTGAATAATCATAATAAACGTTAATAGAATAGGATGTGTTTTGATGAGAGAATGAGAGAATTTATGAGTTTTATTTTTTTTCTATGTTTTTTTTCTCTTGTTATTACAAATATAACAAAGACAACAACAAAAGAAAGATTACACCCAGAGTAAGAGTAAAAAAAGGATGATATTGAGAAATAAAAAAAGAAGATAAACATTCATGTTTTGAAAAAGAAAAACAAGAAAATTGAAAAATATGTTTTAATAAAAATATCTATATTTTACGTATAAAAATATTTAACACGTAAATAACTTTTACTTTTATTTTCAAGTTTATTTGTATTTATTTATTTCCTTTTTTTTTAAATAATTTAGACTTATAAAAAAGAAATTTGGAGGGGGATGGGTTTGGGTATGTGGAAATTATGTTTATCAATCTAAGAAAAAGAAAACAATTTTTGATTTTTTGGGTTTTTTGTTTGTTTTGTTTTTGGTTATTATAAAAAAACAAAATTTAAATTATTTATTAAAAAAAATAATAAATAATATAATGCTCTGCCTAACAAAAAAAAAATAAAATATATATGATTTTTTAATAATTCTCACAAAATTTTCTCAGTTTTTCTTTTCCTTTTTTTTATCAATATATAAAGATTTTTTTAGTTGCAAACAAAGTAAAGTTAGAAATGAAAACAAAAACGTAATATTTTTTTTAAAGGTAAAAATATACAAATAATGAAATATATTTTAATTATATAGTTCAATAAAAATAAAAGGATTTTTTAAAGGTTTGTTTCAGATTTTTTCTGTTTGTTTGCACTTGTTATTATTACTTTTTTCTTTTAATGCTAAAATTGGTTGTTATACATTTTAAATTTAAGGTAAGAAAATGATTTTTAACAAATCAAAAGGCTTAAACAAGAGGGGAAAGGAAAATTTAACTTTTAGGCATAGTTCGAAAAAAAAACAGTACCTTATAAGATTGTACTGAACTTACGCACACACAAAACTTATTTACTTTTTAGGTACCTAACTAAGTCTGAGACAAAGTTAGGTAGACACAGACACAATAAAAAAGAAAAATACGATAAAATAAGGTACCGCTCTTTGGGATTTTAAAGTATTTTTTAGTTAACTTTAGAGTACTTTAAAGTACTAAGTTACGAATCTTTAGATAACTTACTCAAAAACAGTATCTTATTAGATTGTACTGAACTCACGCAAACACTCAAAAGTTATTTATTTTTTAGGTACCTAACTAAGTCTGAAACAAAGTTAGGTACACAAAGACACAATAAAAAAGAACAGTACGATAAAATAAGGTACCGTTCTTTGGGATTTTAAAGTATTTGTTAGTTAACTTTAGAGTACTTTAAAGTACTAAGTTACGAATCTTTAGATAACTTACTTGTGGCTACGTTCGTAATATTTTGACGAAGTTTTGTTCTTGTGCATTCATAAATAACTCGTATATTTTCATAAAAAAAACAACCAACAGTACGATAGCATAATTATTTTCCTATTGTGGATAATAGTTAGACAAAATTTAAATTTCACTTTTGTCAACACTGTTATTCTCATTGTTGTCAGTTTCATAAGACTTCGTTAAAGTTAAGGTACATACATTAAAACCATTCCATAGTTCAATTCCGATCGAAATGGTTTTAGGTTCTATAGATTCCGAAAATTTGTGTATGTCCGAAAATATTACAAAACATGATTTTTCAATTGAAATCAATAACACTATCATTGTTTCAACAAAAGCCACTGAATAATTGAAGAAATTATTCAAATATTGAATAAACAAAGAAAAACATACAAATTCAATTCCACTTTAAGAAAAGAATGTGAATTTCGGAAAAAAAATTGTTTTACTTTTTCTATAGAAGCAAAATACGGAATTTATTCCACTTTCGAACGGAATTCAGTTCTGTGACATGGTACTATCGGTACTCAACAAAGTTCATTATTTTTAAGAGTACTTCGTGAAAGTTCGTTATGATAAAGGTTGTGTATTTTAACAGGTACTCTAAAATGTTAAGGTACCTATACTCAAATTGAACACTTTGTTGCGTATGTGACTTTGCACCGAACTTGCCTAGGTACAGTACGGTACCTTAAAATACAATATTTTAGAGTATTTTTTTCGAACTATGCTTTTATGTAATTCTAGATAAATTTAATAAAGATTTCAACCTCTTATCTTGTAATAAATTTAACTAAAACTTAGATTCGATTTTTACAAAATCAAACTTAAACTTTCTCTCTCCTGAAAAAAAGCCTTTTGGGAAATTGTAAGTTATCTTGTTTTTATAATTACATAAATAGAAAGAGAAAGAAACAACCTAATGCTCGCTCTCTGTTTGCTTTAATCAAAAACAACAAAAAAGAAAAGAGAAAATTAAAGTAAAACTTTGTTTTAGTTAATTAATATTGACCATGTAATTTTGTTGTTGCTGTTAATACATTTTTCTGTTTGTTTGTTTTGCTGTTGTTATAGAAGATCCAAAACTATTTTTGTGGTTGTTGTTTTTTTTTATTATTATTTTCTTTCTTAGCTGTTATTGCTGTTTTATTAAAAGTTCTTTATGCTCTTGGTTTTTTTCTTGTTTTTTGTAATTAATTAATTAATTTATAATTTAGTTCTGTTTTAATTTTCAATTAAAATAATTTTTTGTTTTACTGCAGAATTTTTTGGATTTTCTTGTTTTGTTTTAAAAATATTTGTTTTTGAAATTTTGTTGTTGTTGTATTTTTTTTTTTAATATTTCATAGTCATTAAAAAGGAAACAATTTAGTTTGGTTGTTAGTTGTCACCACCTTCTTGTGGTTCATCGCCATCACCTTGGGTGTCTGAAGTCCAGAGGGTAAGGTTATCTCTCAACAATTGCATGATGAGTGTTGAGTCCTTGTATGAGTCCTCGTTAAGGGTGTCGAGTTCAGCTATCGCATCATCGAAAGCCTAGTTTGAAGGGGGAGGAAGAAGAGTTAGGAAAATTGTTTTATTATTTTCAAATTAATTTTCAAAGTTTTTCAAAAAAATCAAATTTGCAGGACATAAATAAAAGAAATATTTCAGAACAAGCTTTTGTTTTTCGTTTTGTAAAATTTTTTGTATGTATATTTTGTATATATGTATGTATGTATGTATGTATGTAGCAAAACACACCTAGCAAATGCATTAGTATTTTTGTATTAAAAAAAAAAAATAATAATAAATAAAAAGTATAACATCAAGTTTTAATGGGTTCAAAATTTTGACTATACTTAACCCTAAGCGACTGACGTGATATAGTTCTCACAAATTTCATGAAAAAATATTGATATTTGTGACCAAAACATCAATTCCTGGAAGTGAGACCTATAGGAGGTACCATCAATAATGGACCGATTTTGACGAATTTCAATAGTCATGGTCCCGGTTATCAAAAAAATGATCTGTGCCAAATTTAATCAAATTATCTAGAATTGCGACCTATACTTTGACTACATGGTTTACATGGGGGTCCAGCCAGTCAGCCGTCGAGACAGACGACTAAGCCTATTGGTATATTAAAAAGTGGGTCTAATCCGAAATAAATTTGCTGGTGTCTGCTGGACTACACGTCAGTCGGAAAAGTATAACATTTCTCTAGAGGAGGAGCTTTAAAAATATTTTATTTTATTCTTCGTTACAAACTTTCGAAATTAACTTTAAATTAAGGATAGGCAAATTTGAGGTAAGGAAGTAAATTGGCTTAAAAACACACTTTTTTTTGACAAATCAAAATCCGTATTTCGATTCGAAAGAAAATATTTTCGAAATACAATGCTTTAAGCATACAAATTCGAACAATTTTATTTTCGAATCGAAATACGGAGTAACCCCCCAGTTTTATTGATAGCAATTGAAAACATGGGAATTAATAACACTAGACAGCAAAATTCAACTCCTTGTCTTAAATTGGTTGATTTTTATTTTTTCACAAAATTCGATATTTTCGAAAGGCTGGTTATTGCCCAAATGCCTTTATCTCCTCTAGTTTCCAAGATAATAAAGGTTTTATATTTTCATATACAAATTTTCAAAAAGTTTTAAGTTTTAGTACGAATTTTGAAACCTTTTTAGTGATCACAGATTATTGCCTAAATGCCTCTATCTGCTTTATTGAATTTATGATATCTTCGGAACGGGTTGTTCGATTTTTTTGAAATTCACATATTAGGATAGTAAATAAAATTACCTTTAAGTAGCTTTTAAACAATTTGTGTATGCTAAACGGATTCAGAGTTATTTGCAATTAATTAAATGCAATGAAAATTTTAAATTTTTTTTGAAATTCATAAAAAACCTAACATTTTTATTACACGATCGGAAAACTGTGAATATTAATGTATCAGACATGATCTTCTGTTATCCTTGACTCCCAGTGGAGCATAGGGCCTCATCAGACATGATAAACGCAGAAATTTATACAACGATGTGTCTACATATTTGACATGATGTCTATGCAAAAAGTGGCAATTATGTAGTATTCAAACAAGAATTCCATTTTTTGTCAACACGAGAGACAATTCTATCCATCGGTCATGAAGGTATTAAGCTTTTGTAAAAAAATATTGAGAAACAAAGCAAAGATGTCTCAGAATATATCCGATTTTAATCAGAAATTGATCCTTCAAAAAGACTAACAAAAGCAACTATGAAATTAGCCCTCGAAATTGAAAGAGCGGGGCAGTGGCAGAGAAGATGAGTAACCGTTTCCTCCTCTTCGACGTTGTGACGGCTTCGACAGTAGACATGGTGTTGAAGGTTAAACCTTCTGGCATGCAGCCCAAAACTAGTCTAGCATTGTAGCATTTACAAGTTGACATAGTAAATGAAAAAAGTTTTTCATTTGCTTTCCAAATGCTACGATGCCAGACTATTTGCAACGATTTGTGAAGTGGGCTAATGTTTCGTAATTTGCAACTAAGATAACCCTATAACTATGTGTCCCCAAGGGGGTTTTCAAAACAAAAATTAACAAAAGTGACTCAATTTATCTTTAATAACAAAATTTTATTATATAATCTAGATTTATCTTTCCCTACTAGATCAGATTGCAATATATTTTAAAACCATATAAATTTATATTGATAACAATGAAAAAACTTATGTTACATCTTCACATTTAGTGATTAAAGTGAAAATTTTGTATTAACAAAAATTTCAAAACTTTTATTTAGATTTTCGTTTCTTTTTGGGGGGCTGGTGGGCATGATCGACTGTTTAACAGCAAAGTGTTGTAAACATTTTTTTACAAATTAAGCGATATGATTTTAAGAATTTTCGTTTTAGCCATTTAAAGAAGAAAGAATGTGTATAACAATTATAGCGAAATGGAAAAAACAACGTTCACAAATGGAATTTATTTTAAGGGGAAATTTGTTAAGAAAAGTTTTTAATAAAGAACAAAAAAGGCATGCTTAAGTTAGAGAGAGAGGGTAGGTCTGGTTAAAAAGGATTTTTTAACACATTTAGGAAGACATTAACAAGTCCATGGTTTGTGTTTTTAAGGACTTTCGGTTAATAACAAATAGAAAAATATTAACACAAAAAAAATGTTTTTTTTTGTATAATTAGCTCAAGCCTTAAAGAAAGCATTGTCTTAAAAAATTAGTTTTTTTCCTTTGGCACATTCATTCCATGTTATAATATTATAAAGAAATTTTGAAATATTTGAGCAGATATTTAAAAAAAATATAGAGTAGAAGAAGAAAAATGTGTTGAAACCTGTTTTGCTAAATGACAAGCCCTCGCTGGTGAATTGATAATTTCATAATAGAAGACGGAAAAGTTGAGAGCAAGACCTAATCTGATGGGGTGTGTAGGCTGCATTTTGTTTTTGGCTATATCAAAAGCCTCCTGATAAGCCTTTTTCGAATCCTCAACCACGGCTACAAATGATAAAAAATAAAAAAAAAATAGTGCTGAGTTTAATGAAAACAAAAAAAAAGAAAGAAATACTCAAAAATTTTGGAAGTTTGAACCTAACTAAAAGATACTATCAAAAGAAAAAGCTTCCCAAAACTGTACTTTTTTTTTAAATCAACGTAGTTTATGTTTTGCTTTAGAATGATTCAAATTTTGTCAATGAAATATTTCTTTTATCATCAGCCTTTTTGATTTCTGCTATATATTAACCTGTTTGGCCAATTGGCAAGCTTTGTCTGGAGAGTTCAGAATCTCGTAGTAGAAGACTGAGAAATTAAGTGCAAGACCCAATCTGATGGGATGTGTTGGTTGCATTTTACCCTTGCTAATTTCAAATGCATCCTGGTAAGCGGTTTGGGAGTCGTCAACAACGGCTGTTTTTTTTTTTTTTTTTTGATTTTTGAAAAAAATTGGTCTCATTAATTTAGGTACATTTAACAAAAAGGATTGATTCTTTGTTTTGTAACAAATATTTAAAAAATGTTAACATTAATAAAAATTTAGAAAAATACTTACTGTTGCGTGCATCCCCTGTGGCTACCTCAGCTAAATACCTGTAATAATCTCCCTTCATTTTCAGATAGAAAACCTTACTTTCTGGATTGCTGGCTTTGGGAATAAGGTATTTGTCAAGAAGACCCTGAAAATAGAAACAATATGTAAAAAATAAATATTTATATATACAATATATTCACACAATGATCAAATAAGCTAAAAAGATGAAGTCAAATTTTGTGAAAAAATAGAACTGTTGTTTGATGGATGAAGACACATACGTAGGGGTAGACTTTTCGCAATTTCCGGGCCACTATTTTGACTGAACAGGACAATGTTCAGGAAGACTGCCGGTAAAGTAAGAGTAAAACAGAAAGAAATTTCTTACGAGCCAAGCAATTTGCCAAAAAAAAAACAAGTATGAAAGTGCTATAGTTGGTCAAGCCCGACCATACGATACCCTTTACCACTAAGGTCAAATGTGTTCTTTTTCGTGAAAAAAGACAAATATTTTCTAAATTTTGCCATCAAACAAACATTTTCTCAAAACTTATATATTTAAGCTGTTTCCGTCATTTGGACTTATTTGAGACTTACATGAGAGCTAGGGTGTGAACTGATTATCTTGAAATTTGGCAAATTGATTACAGTTTTTACAAAAATTATGTATGCAACGAATAAACTCAAAATTTTCAATATCTTCAGATTTATGAGCGTTTAAAGAAAGAAGAGTTTGTATGGGAGATATGGTGAAATATGGACCGATTTCAACGAAATTTGGTACAGTGATTTTGATTTATATACAGAGTGTTTATATTAAATATCATGAAAAAATATTGATATTTGTGGCCAAAATATAAAATCCGGGAAGTAGGACTAATGGAAGGTACCATAAATAATGGACCGTTTTTCACCAATTTCAATAGCCATGGTCCCACCATCATTCATCAAATTATCTTTAGAGTTGCAACCTGATTATATGGTTTATATGGGGGCCCAGCTGACATCGGGGACTGACATCGCCAAATCGACTCAGATTCGATTCTAAGTCTATTGGTATACTAATAGGTGGGTCTAAGACCAATATTTCTATGCGTTACATACATCAGCATAAACTTATAAAGGGTGTCCCAACTAGAACGCAATTTTGAAATTTTAAATAAAACACAGATATTAAAAAAAAAAATCATGAAACTTTATTATATCATAAAGTATACAGAATGAGGTTATGTATGGAACAAGATATCGTGCACATGGCCGCCGCGGCTTTGCTGGCATACACGCGATCTTTTAATGAAATTTTCAATGACCTTTTTGCATAATGCTGCGGTATTTCATTAATGCAGCGTTCAATTTCCTCTGTTAAGTCTTAAGTTGTCGTCGGCTTATTCGCGTAAACCATCGACTTCAAAAAACCCCAAAGAAAAAAATCTAAAGGTGTTAAATCGCACGATCTAGATCTGGTCTCCAAAACGCGAAATAACACGACCGGGAAATAACTGACAAAGCAATTGAATTGTTTCTCTGACTGTATGACATGTGGCGCCGTCTTGCTGAAACCACATGCCCTCCACATTTATTTCTTTAATTATAGGCAGGAAAAAACTTGTTATCATTTCACGATACCGAAGACCATTGACTGTTTGCGCTTGACCTGCCTCATTTTCATAAAAAAAGGTCCAATGATTCCTCCAGCCCAAAAACCACACCACACAGTGACACGTTGAGGATGCATTTGCTTCTCGTGAATCACTCGAGGATTTTCCTCACCCCAAATGCTACAATTCTGACTATTGACGATTTTTACTAACCTTATACCTTCTACTAGCGAACAATAACAATTGTTCAAATGTCAAACAATGACACTTCGAATCGCGCCAAATTTAAAAAATTGCGTTCTAGTTTGGACAACCTTTAAAACCCTTTCCACCGATGGTGGTGAAGGCTATAGAAACAGAAATTTATGAAACGGAGTGCCTACTACAAAAATGGTTTTGAGACAGCAAAAAGTGCCTACATAATCTGGACCGATTTGGCATCATGTCACTACAGATAAAGGCCTTTTAAGTGGCATTCAAACAGTGGCAAGCAATTTGCAAAAAAAAAAAAAAATAACAGAAATTTATGAAACAGAGTGCCTAGTACAAAAACGATTTTGAGACAGCAAGATGTGCCTCCATATTTTGGGCCGATTTGACATCATGACACAAAAAAAAAACAACTTTTTAGTGGCATTTAAACATTTTTAGACCACGAGAAATAAAACCACCCAACAGAACTTTGGCCTGTGAAAAGCTTTTGGAAAGCTGGGACACCCGGCAAGTCCCAGTGTTATAAATGTATTTATAATTATGCGTAGGATTAACATAATGTTAAAGGTTTTGTTTTTTTTTAAGGTCATGTTGAATTTCTTTTGTATGGGATTTTTAATTAACATCCCATTATTATACACATAAGTATCGCAATACATTAAAATAATGTAGTGTCATTATTTGTAATCAACAAATGTTTTCAGTTTTTCACTTTCATTCTAGGATAATTACTGGTATTCTAAAGTAAATTGCGAGGAAGAGCTCACATTTAATCAGAAGTAATTAAGTACATTGTTATTAAACTGCATTTCTATGGCGTAAAAACGTATCCGGTTTAAGGAGAAACGACACGAAGAAAAATTGCGCATCAAATTATGTTTATAGAACACATTTGCTGCAAAAATGATATAACTATACAAATATCTTCAAATAAAACGATATAAATAACTTACAATCCGGTATATGATGGAAATCGATGGTTTTCAAATCGATCAATTTCAGGTATATTTTTAAGATAATTTTCCCCATTTCCACTTTTGTATAACGCTATATCTCGAAAACTAGAGCACCATTGAATTCTGTGTACTCGATTTAAATTAATTACTTTTTAATTCTATCACGTTTTTCTCCAATGGATAATGTTTTAGGGGAAGTATAAAAAGGCTACTCTAGTAATCTGTTATAGATACCCAAGAATCCAATTAAAAACTAAAGTCTTATGTAAACATAAACATAAATCCATTAATATTTAACAATGATTTCTTTTTAAACATTTAATGGAAAATCTTTCTGTATAAATTTATGACCCCCTGAAGGTAATTTAAAATAGATTTATTGATTGAAAATTTAACATTGTGGTATTATACCACAAAAAGGATAAATAAAAGAAAAACACCCAATTATAAAATATTAATAAGAAGAAAAAAAAAACATCTGAAACACCCCCCACATGTAAACAATTTTGATAAAATTCCAAAGGCAACATCAGGTTGTCATTAAATCTATAGCGGGAGGACAGTGTTCAGGTTTATTCGTGTGTACTCTGCTACATTGTGTCATTATAGATATTTCCATCATTCTTGTTCATACATGAACAAGCAAACGGAAATATACTAGATACAGTATATAGCCATATATTAATATCCGAGACACATTTGTGGTTGGTTTATTCTAAAAGCACATTTATAAAACCAACCAAAAAAACCACAACCAAAGAAGAACCAACCCCCCCAAAATAAAAATGATATAAATAGTCACTTGGGGTATTGATTGACATACTCATGTTTCTTACTAAGGTAGTACGATGGCCGGTTTTGAATTTCAAAAAGTGGATTCTGAATTTTAATGTGGTCGAACGTTCTGACGCTCAGTTGGTTTTAATTTTGAATGATCACTTAACTATGAGAAAGCATTCCGAAAGATAGCTGCCGCATTTGCTCACAATTAACCACATGTTGATCAACATCAGTATGGACTAGTTTGTTTTAGTTGGTGGTCGTCCCCCACCTATTGCAGAGGAAGTGAGCAGTCTACCGAGAATTACTAGGGTATGATGATTAAGTTTAGGATATTGCCGTAAAATTAATTCATACTGGTCCAAAATTAATCCTACAATACCCAACCCTGCCCAGATTGCGGAGAATGTTCATATGATACCCAGCACCAGTTCTAATGCGCAGCAAACCCGATCCCCTAACTCCTGATTCCTTATGGACTCACCCTATTGAAGCGGCGGAACTGGACTAAAAGGTGTCCATTGACATATTTTCATGACATATTTTCTCATATTTAATAGCAGGTCACCCTGTAACAACAATAATAACTAGTTTTTGCAACCGTGAAAGTAACGTGGATCCGCCACAATAGACCATACCATACAATAGACCATACACTAAGTTTAATGGGTTGTATCGGAGCCAAAGAAATAAATTGAACCAATAAAGTCATAGCAACATTTTTTTTTAAGTTCTGGGGGGTATATTCCATACTGACCACATTCAAAAGGGAAGCCGGAATCGATGAACTTTTTTAAAACTTGACTATTTATAGGAAATTTTTCGAAAATTGACTATTTTTAGGAAATTTTTTTGAAAATTGACTGTTTTTAGGAAATTTTTCGAAAATTGACTATTTTTAAGAAATTTTTCGAAAATTTACTATTTTTAGTAAATTTATCGAAAATTGACTATTTAGAGGAAATTTTTCGAAAATTTACTATTTTTAAGAAATTTTTCGAAAATTGACTATTTTTGGAAATTTTTCGAAAATTGACTATTTTTAAGAAATTTTTCGAAAATTGACTATTTTTAGGAAATTTTTCGAAAATGACTATTTTTAGGAAATTTATCGAATTTTTAAAAATTTACTATTTATAGGAAATTTTTCGAAAATTTATAGGTAATTTTTCGAAAATGATCATTTTTAGAAAAATTTCCGAAAATTACTATTTTTAGGAAATTTATCGAAAATTGACTATTTTTAGTAAATTTTTCGAAAATTGACTAGTTTTAGGAAATTTTTCAAAAATGACTATTTTTAGGAAATTTATCGAATTTTTAAAAATTTACTATTTATAGGAAATTTTTCGAAAATAATCATTTTTAGAACATTTTTCGAAAATTACAATTTTTAGGAAATTTATCGAAAATTTACTACTTTTAGTGAATTTTTCGAAAATTGACTAGTTTTAGGAAATTTTTCGAAAATTGACTATTTTTAAGAAATTTTTCGAAATCGACTATTTATGGAAATTTTTTTAAAAATTTACAACTTAAAGGAATTTTTTGAAAATTGGCTATTTTTAGGAAATTTTTCGAAAATTGACTATTTATATTTTGAAGAAAATTTTCAAAAATATACTATTTTAGGAAATTTTTCGAAAATTGACCAGTTTTAGGAAATTTTTCTAAAATGACTATTTTTAAGAAATTTTTCGAAAATTGATTATTTTTAAGAAAATTTTCAAAATCGACTATTTGTAGGTAATTTTTTAAAAATGTTTTATTTAAAGAAAATTTTTTGAAAATTGACTATTTTTAGGAAATTTTTCGAAAATTGACTATGTATTTATATTTTGAAGAAATTTAAAAAAAATTAACTATTTTTAGTGAATATTTCAAGAATTTACTATTATAGGAAATTTTTTGAAATTTTAAAAATAAGCAACAAATAACTGTTGGTTTATTAAAAAACAAGCAGACTTATTGACCAGCCCTCGTAGTTTAATAAATTGTATGTCATATATTTCAAAAGGAAGCAACAAATAACTGGGGTTTTGCTATTCTAGTGTTCTATATTTTACGACAGAGTTTACTAGTTTTAAGTAGTTATTTGTGGTTTTTACTCTTTATACTGAAGTAAATAACCTTGTAAAGTCAGTCAATACTGTAAAACTTAAAATACACAAAAAATGTAACCATTTAAGGTACAAAAACTGGTCATAGATCGAAAAATTACTTTTTAAAAATTTTAATTTTATTTTAGACAAGTTAAATGCTTATATCTCGTTAAGAAAAAAGATATTTAGTTAAAACTTTTGTTTAAGTATCCGGGCTTTTCTAACGATATTTACAATGAACTCGAAAACTCAGCATTCTCATTAAGAAATGCCAGTTTAGCGATATTTTGTAAAATATTGCCGGTGCAATACATAAATTGCTTAGCCGTTTATAAATTCCAAAACTGTCGGATTTCGAATCTTCAGGAAATAATTATACAATATTGCTCTGTCTTTTGCTTTATTGCCAGTTTTTTAAACGTTATGGAAAAGGATTTGAACATTCGCAATTTTTTTTTTTCTGATATATTATAATTTTTATAAAAAAGTGAAATATCCATTTTATTCCAATGATAATGAATGATACAAAATGGAATTGATGAAAATGATTCAATATCTGTATGGATGGATGTATGTTGAAAAATACTTACCAAGACTTCGTAACAGATTTCCCTAAGTTCCTTCTCCACGCGTTCTCTGTACTCGCGGGCGAGCTGTTGTTTTCTGGCGGAGGCTTCGGTTTTTTGCTCAATGGAGGAAATTACTCTCCATGATGATCTAAAATGAAATTAATAGAAAAAATAAGATATTTAAAAATTAGAAAAAAAATCATCCCAATTGAATGGTCAAAATCGAATAGGTCACATATAATTATAATTATTATAAACATTCCCGGTAAGTTCTATTCCCCGTGAGCTTGTTTTTACGATAAAGTAATTCCTCTATTATAAACTAGCGAGGAAAATAGTTTAATGTGAAAGGAAATTTCAATTGAAAAGTTTAATTTTTTTCTATTTTCAAAATTTTTTATAAGAGAGAAATGGAAAAGTTAGAAATGTTCTTGGGGAACAGTAAAAAGTGTAAAAATTCACCGGGAATTCATAATTGGACTGGGGGGCTAATGCGTATCTCGATTCAAAAATAAAAATGTTTGAATTTGTATGCGTTTCGAAAATAATTTATTTCGTATCGAGTTACGCGGTAACCCCCTGATATAAATTTTACACTTTGCAATATAAATTTTTCCGGACATGAATACTTTTAATATATTATGTATAAGAAACTTACCTGCGGGCACCAACAACATTTTTGTAGGCAACTGAGAGTAAATTTCTTTCTTCGTTTGATAGTTCAACACCGGTTTCTGTGACTGATTTCATAGCTTGGGCCATGTCATCGTATCTAAAATGAAAGACAAATTTTTGTTAAAGTAAAATGGACAATATTTTTAAATCTTAAAAATTCTTACCTTTCAGATTGTTCGGCCAATTTTGCCTTTTGGACCAATTCCTCTTTGTCGACTGTTGACATTTTGATGTGTTTTTTGTTTTGTTTTTTACTTAGAGTTTACAAAAAATTAAAACAACGTTTGTTTTTATTGGGTAAACGGTTGCCCCACAAATATTTTTGAATACAATACGAGCCTAGAGAGATTATATTATAAGGAATCTAAAACTGAATGCGTCGCTCACAGTATGACTAAATCTAAAAAGAAAAAACGAAAGATTACAAAAATTATTAGTTATTTTATAGGAGATTTGGTTAAAAAAAATGTTTACATAAAAAAATGTGGTTATAATTTTCTTATTTGGAGTTTGGGAACAATTTTCAATTTGAATTCATATTGATTTTCTAAAAACCAATTTTCTTTGGTTGAAAAATGTTAATGAAAATAAATGCAAATATTAAAGCAATATTCACTTAAATACACAAATCGTCTTATTTCTATATAAATACTTATTTTAAATTTTTACAATATAAAATTAATCCCCACAAGAAAATCATCAACATCATCATCGTCGTTATAGCCATGATCTGTACAATAACTGGAGAAATAGCAACAAACTGCAGATGACTCATGAAAAAAATATGTAGTGGAAATAGTACAACAAAAAAAAAACTACGCAATTACAATGTAATAAATAATGAACAATTAAAGATTGTAAACGATTTTTTTTTTACAATTTTGAATTGAAATTTTTCGAAAATTGACTATTTATAGGAAATTTTTCGAAAATTGACTATTTATTTGAATTTTTTTGAAAATTGACTATTTATATGAAATTTTTCGAAAATTGACTATTTATTTGAAATTTTTCGAAAATTGACTATTTATTTGAAATTCTTTGAAAATTGACTATTTATATCAAATTTTTCGAAAATTGACTATTTATAGGAAATATTTCGAAAATTGACTATTTATAGGAAATTTTTCGAAAATTGACTATTTATAGGAAATTTTTCGAAAATTGACTATTTATAGGAAATTTTTCGAAAATTTACTATTTATAGGAAATTTTCCGAAAATTTACTATTTATAGAAAATTTTTCGAAAATTGACATTTATAGGAATTTTTTCAAAAATTGACTAATTATAGGAAATTTTTCAAAAATTTACTATTTATAGGAAATTTTTCAAAAATTTACTATTTATAGGAAATTTTCAAAAATTTAATATTTAAAGGAAATTTTTCAAAAATTTAATATTTAAAGGAAATTTTTCAAAAATCTACTATTTTGAGGAAATTTTTCAAAAGTTGACTATTTATAGGAAAATTTTCAAAAATTGACTATTTGGAAATTTTTCGAAAAATTAATATTTATAGAAAATTTTTCGAAAATTGACTATTTATAGGAAATTTTTCGAAAATTGACTATTTATAGGAAATTTTTCGAAAATTGACTATTTATAGGAAATTTTTCGAAAATTGACTATTTATAGGAAATTTTTCGAAAATTGAATATTTATAGGAAATTTTTCGAAAATTGACTATTTATAGGAAATTTTCGATAATTGACAATTCTTAGATTTTTAGGAAATTTTTCGAAATTTTTTCGAAAATTAACCATTTTTAGGAAATTTTTCAAAAATTTACTATTTATAGGAATTTTTTCAAAAATTTTATATTTATAGGAAATTTTTCAAAAATTTACTATTTATAGGAAATTTTTCAAAAATTTACTATTTATAGGAAATTTTTCAAAAATTTACTATTTATAGGAAATTTTTCAAAAATTTACTATTTATAGGAAATTTTTCAAAAATTTACTATTTATAGGAAATTTTTCAAAAATTTATAGGAATTTTTCAAAAATTTAATATTTAAAGGAAAATTTTCAAAAATTTAATATTTAAAGGAAGTTTTTCAAAATTTTACTATTTTAAGGAAATTTTTCAAAAATTTACTATTTATAGGAAATTTTTCAAAAATTTACTATTTATAGGAAATTTTTCAAAAATTTACTATTTATAGGAAATTTTTAAAAAATTTACTATTTATAGGAAATTTTTCAAAAATTTACTATTTATAGGAAATTTTTCAAAAATTTACTATTTATAGAAAATTTTTCAAAAATTTACTATTTATAGGAAATTTTTCAAAAATTTACTATTTATAGCAAATTTTTCAAAAATTTACTATTTATAGGAAATTTTTCAAAAATTTACTATTTTAAAGAAATTTTTCGAAAATTTACTATTTTTAGGAAAATTTTACTATTTTTAGAAAATTTTTTGAAATCAAAATTTATAGGAAATTTTCGAAAATTGAAATTGTCAAGAATGTTTGTTTTAGTCTTAAATTTTTGTTAACGAGTAATTGTGCTTTATTGTCTATATCTCGTTAATTTATAAACCAATTTTTATAATTTCTTCAGCAAAAATAATCTAGAGATTCCAGCCTGTAAATCTGATAGGGAAAACCAAGCGTTTACCTTACAACATGGCCCTAAGATTTTGATTAAAACTCCCTTAAGCAAAATTTACATTTAGGTAAATGTAAATTTTACTTAACAAAGTTTAACTTCGAAAAAACGGACATGACTAGAAAATTGAGCGTGTTCGAATTATTTTTAATATATAGAAAAAACTGTTTTAGTTAGCTTTTTGTGATCTTTAAAACAATTTTTGAAACTTTGAAATTTTGAAACTTAAACCTCCCTAGTATCTAAAACTACGTCATGGCGTATAAAACTATTTTATATTGCATGATTCATTAAGCAAATATTTATAAATAAAAAAACTATTTTTAAAAGCTAAATTAAACTAGAAAAACCAGATTTATGTTTATCATAAACAGCAAATCTGAAAAAAATAAATTGCAAAAAAAAAAAACAGAAATAATTTTTTTTTTTCGAAATTCACACTTAAAGCAAAAAAAGAAAAAGCTTTAAATTTTACAACAACAAAAAATACATGTCATCTTTTCGTTATTCATAAATAAGAAAGAGTTAAGTAAATTTGTTGCTTTTAAAACTACGTCGTATTTATTTAAAATTTTATTATTATTATTTTTTTGTCGAGTTTCGTTTTAATACTTTTATTTTATGAATTTAGTTGAGTTCAATGGCTTTTTTGGCATAAGAAAAAAAAAAATAAAAAATAACTTTGAAATGCTTTCGCCTATAGAAAAAATTTAATTCTTTTATTGATTTCGTTAACATTTAAACATAGTTATGGTTTAACTTAAGACGCAATATCAAAATTTGTATTTAAAAGAAAGAAAGCTTTAATAAAATTAGTAGGTTAATGATGACGTTTAACTCAGTCGGTTTTAAGACAAAACACACTTTTTTTAACTTAACAAAAAGTAAACAAAATAACAATTAAATTTCATACATATTTTGCATTTAAATAAATTATTCATTTCTATTAAAAGAATTGCGTAGATGACATAATAATTTTATTATTTGTCTTAAACAATTGTATTTTTAGAAGTAATATTCAATAAGAATGTATTACTAATGATTTAGGATTACAATTTTCGCTATAGCAAAATTTTCCTGGTGAAATGAAATTTTTCGAAAATTGACTATTTTTGAAAATTTTTCGACAATTTACTATTTATAGGAAATTGACTTTTGGTGGAAATTTTTTTTAAAATTGACTATTTTTTAAAAAATTGTCTATTTTAGGAAATTTTTCGAAAATCGACTTTTTTTAGGAAATTTTTTTGAAAATTGATTATTTTTAGACTATTTTAAAGAAACTTTACAATTTTTAGAAATTTTTTCGAAATTGACTATTTATAGGAAATTTTTCGAAAATTTTATATTTTTAGGAAATTTTTCGAGAATTGACTATTTATAGGAAATTTTTCGAGAATCGACTATTTTAGGAAATTTTTCAAAATATACTCTTGTGGGAAAATTTTCAATAATTGACTATTTTTAGGAAATTTTTAGAAATCAACTATTTTAGGAAATTTTTCAAAATATACTCTTTGTGGGAAATTTTTCAAAATATACTCTTTGTGAGAAATTTTTCAATAATTGACTATTTTTATGAAATTTTTCGAAATCAACTATTTTAGGAAATTTTTCAAAATATACTCTTTGTGAAATTTTCAAAAATTTATTAATTTAACAAAAACTTGAGGGAATTTTTCGAAAATTTACTATTTTTAGGAAATTCTTTGAAAATTAACTATTTTTACGAAATTTTTCGAAAATTGACTATTTTTAGGAAAGTTTTCAAAATCGACTATTTTTAGGAAATTTTTCAAAGTAGACTATTTTTAGGAAATTTTTCAAAATAGACTATTTTTAGGAAATTTTTCAAAAATTGACTATTTGTAGAAAATTCTTCGAAAATTTAATATTTTTAGGAAATTTTTCGAAAATTTACTATTTTTAGACAATTTTTCAAAAATTGACTATTTTTGAAAATTTTTCGAAATTTTATTTTTTTTTTATGAAATTTTTCGAAAATTGACTATTTTTAGGAAATTTTTCGAAAATTGAAAATTTTTAGGAAATTTTTCGAAAATTTAATATTTTGAGAAAATTCTAAAAATAAAAATTTACTAGTTTTAGAAAATTTACTATTTTTTAGAAATTTTTCGAAAATTTACTATTTTTAAGAAATTTTTCGAAAATTTACTATTTTTTAGAAATTTTTCGAAAATTGACTATTTTTAGGAAATTTTTCGAAAATTGACTTTTTAGGAAATTTTTTTGAAAATTTACTGTTTATAGAAAATTGTTTGAAAATTGACAATTTTTTAGGAATTTTTTTTTTTTTTCGAAAATGTCTTAGTCTATGTCTTAGTCTATGTCTTAATCTATGTCTTAGTCTATGTCTTAGTCTATGTCTTACTCTATGTCTTAGTCTATGTCTTAGTCGATGTCTTAGTCTATGTCTTAGTCGATGTCTTAGTCTATGTCTTAGTCTATGTCTTAATCTATGTCTTAGTCTATGTCTTAGTCTATGTCTTATTCTATGTCTTAGTCTATGTCTTAGTCTATGTCTTAGTCAATGTCTTAGTCTGTGTCTTAGTCTATGTCTTAGTCTATGTCTTAGTCTATGTCTTAGTCTATGTCTTAGTCTATGTCTTAGTCTATGTCTTAGTCTATGTCTTAGTCTATGTCTTAGTCCATGTCTTAGTCTATGTCTTAGTCTATGTCTTAGTCTATGTCTTAGTCTATGTCTTAGTCTATGTCTTAGTCTATGTCTTAGTCTATGTCTTAGTCTATGTCTTAGTCTATGTCTTAGTATATGTCTTAGTCTATGTCTTAGTCTATGTCTTAGTCTATGTCTTAGTCTATGTCTTAGTCTATATGGTCCTTTTGATAAGACCCATGAAAAGAGAGTATATCGCTTTTACTCTAACTCGGAAACAACTAATGTAGACGATTATCCAATGAGAGAAAGCCTAGGCACACACACGTGCTCTTGAAATATATGTTTGTTTGTGCTTTTATGAGTTTTTCCTTACTCCTTATCCACTTTAATTCTACTTTTGACAGAAATCAAATGAATAGAGTGCAATATATTATAGAGTCTTGAGTCCTTGATTGTAGTCTATGTCTTAGTCTATGGACATATGAAAGCAAATGTTGAGTTCATATCTAAAGCAAAGTCCAAAAAACATGATATCAAGGGCGGTTTTAGAAGACCGAAATTATTTGATTAGTTTCAATATTTTGAAAATTCCTTACTTTTAATTAACTCAAATTCCATTGCTCTGTTTGTCCAAATTTAATTCATAAAAAAAACAATTTTGTATAAATTCTGAGATCTTGAAGGACTTTTTCTTGGCTTATATTTCAGTTGTTAATATGCGCCGTATTTTTGTAAGGTCACAAAATAATATCTTTCTTTTGTATTTGTATTTCTCTATGATATCCTTCATCCTTTAAAAAAAAAACAAGTACATTATTTGTTTGTGACAGCATTACGTATATTGTCACCTTGAACTCGAAAAAGAATAAAAGATTTTTTTTATAACTTACAAGGTCAAAATTATGCATTTTAAGCCTACAAAAGAGACAAATAAGATTAAGATAAAGTTGGCTGACATTAAAAATGCAATTTGAGGCTTTAAATTTTTGCTGGAATGACGACATCCGGCCCTAAAAAGCCGGCAGAGTTTCAACAATTTGTATTAAGAATTCAAAAATAATTAAATAATTTGAAATTTTCTTAAATACCTTCATTCTAGCATTAAAAGAATAATTGCATTTTTCTCTAGACGCAAATTGAAAAATTTACTAGTAATTTGATGTTCAAGTTTAAACAAAAGATTACTTAAATACTTGAGTTAAAACATGTCAATTAAAAAATGCAATTTAATTTGTTTTAATAAAGAAAAACCGGAAAAAGACATAATTTAATCTTCAAAGAACAAAAAAAAATCATAAGTACAGTAATAGCATAAGAAAAAAGAATCTTTGCGTAGGCTTTAGATTTTTAAGAGAAACACACAAAAACAAAATTTTGATGGAAAAATAGATTAAAAAAAACAGCCCACACGGTTTTAAATATAAGGAAATGTTTAACCATATGATAGACAAGATATATATTTTTTATGGAAGAAATACAAAGAAAGGAAAATTAAATTTTGAAAAATTTTGAACATTTTTGATGCACAAAAATAGGGTTGGAAAATGAAAGCCGGTCCAACGAAGTGATAGGTAAAGAAAACTAACTTCTATCAGTTTAAATTTTTCTAAAGTCAGCCAAACGAAGTACAATGTAAAGAAAATAATCTTCTATATGTTTGATACATTTTGAAAAAGGTCAGCCAAACGGAGTGAATAGAACAAAATATTATTTTTAGGTTATAGTTCAAGTTTTTAAATTTTTTTCTATTTATTCTTTTTAGTTTTAAAACAGTTTCATAAAATGTAATTTTTTTATATTATTTCTCTAAAATAAAACCTTCAAATCCTTATAAGGATTTTTCTGTTGCTATATATAATTGCTTTTGTTTAAGGTCCTTGATATCTCTGTTGGCAAGAAAATAGTTTTTCTTTTTAATAAAGGCGCAATTACAAAATGTATTCATGCGATATGGATTTTTAAAAATGCTTTTAAAGCTAGTCATTTACACACTCATTATATGGGTGTTTCCACATATGACCCATACATTTCTATCACTAGCTACACACTCGACCAAAAAATTGAGTTACTGCATGAGAAATGTTCTATTTCATAGGCTATGTTTAAATCTATGTCTAAGTCTATTTTTAGCAAATTTTTTCAAAAATTAACTGTTTTTAGGAATTTTTTTTCAAAAATTTACTATTTATAGGAAATTTTTCAAAAATTTACTATTTTTAGGAAATTTTTCAAAAATTTACTATTTTTAGGAAATTTTTCAAAAATTTACTATTTTTAGGAAATTTTTCAAAAATTTACTATTTTTAGGAAATTTTTCAAAAATTTACTATTTTTAGGAAATTTTTCAAAAATTTACTATTTTTAGGAAATTTTTCAAAAATTTACAAATTATAGGAAATTTTCTAAAAATTTACTATTTAGAGGAAATTTTTTAAAAATTTACTATTTATAGGAAGATTTTCAAAAATTTACTATTTATAGGAAAATTTTCAAAAATTTACTATTTATAGGAAATTTTTCGTCTATGTCTTAGTCTATGTCTTTGTCTATGTCTTAGTCTATGTCTTAGCCAATGTCTTAGTCTATGTCTTAGTCTATATCTTAGTCTATGCCTTAGTCTATGTCTTAATCTATGTCTTAATCTATGTCTATGCACGGGTTTGAATTTCATTAGAACTCTAAACATTAGAGTAACGAAAGAAAAGTAAAATAGATCTTTTGGGTATTAAAATCGACCTAGTATAGCCTGATACAATATTTCTCAAATTTTCTTTGCAGAAAAAAAATTGTTGACAAACTGAACCTGGATCTAGCAGAGTTCAGATATATTATATATACCTCTGCCGAAAAAGTTATTTAAATCGATCTTTTAGTTTCCAAGATCTATTAACAAAATCAGAACGAAACAGACCTAAAAATTTTGCAGTGATTGAAGTCGGCTTAGCAAGAATTAATAAAATACGTAAATTTCTTTATCTTTATAATCGCCTTTCAAAATTCTTTTAAACGCTTTTCGCCAATTTATGTTCAAATAATTTTGAAATTTAGGGTTAAAAAGGGGATAATTGTGAAATTATGAAGTTTGTTTCTCTTTGATAGTGTAATAGGAAAATGTAATTTTTTTCTGTATAAAGAATTACCCATTTTAAGTTTTATCTTTCTTGAATCACTTTGTTTTTTTTTTTCTTATTTTACTTAAAACATCATGAGCATCTTAAACGCTTTCTTCCCGTTTTCAAATTTGTGTCAGATGAAAATGATTTTATAATGAGTAATAAAATTGGTTGCACATTTTTAAGTTTTTTCCGCCCACATTATCATCTATTCCACCCTGTTATAGCCCCCACTTGTTGTTGTAGTTTGTTTTTTCTTTACATTATTTCGTCACTCATTCATAAATGCGGATACAGATACATACAAACATACATGAGAATGATAATGTATGTTTATATCACCCTCTCTCAATTTCCAAAGATTTTTCTAATTTTAAAATCTTAACCTAAAAAAAATCACAAAGAAAATATAACTCAAAGATGTATTCTAAGAAATTAAGAGCTTTTCTTTATGAAACAAATAACAGATATTGTCAACATTGATAACATCATAAACATAAAGTTGCCACAGTGTAAATTATTGGACCATATAAGAAACATGTTACCAGATTAATAAATGGTGTTTACACTAGTAAATGGTCTCTACACCAGTTAAACCCAAATTTGTATTATAATAAATAATCTGCAAAGCATTGACTCAAATATTAAGACCCAATTATAGAAAAAAAATGTTCAAAATGTCAATAAAATTTTTGGAAGCTGCATTAAATTTTAAATTTAAATGTTTATTTTTCTTTAATCGTTTATCCTAATTTATTTTCTTCTGAATATTTTTGTATACAATGTGGGCGGCGTTTTTCTGTATCATGCGTTTTTAATAAAAAAAAATTTTTCCTCTGCGTTCTTTCCACTAAAAGCATAAGAGAAAATAAAAATATATACAATTTTATATTTAACTTGGCAACAAAACTTTTCAATAATGAGGGAAGAAAATAAAACGAAAAGAAAACTAATTTCATTGAAAATGTTTGTTTAGGATTTAAGACTTTCAATAAAGAAAAATAAATTCTATTTATTTAGCAAAGTATGAAAAATCGTGGACGCACACAAATGAGAAATTACAAAGAAAAAAAAAAAGTTTTGAAATTAAAATTTTGTTTGTAGGTGATTAAATAAGAATTGTGGGGGATTTTCTAAATTGTATTTGTCGAAGGATTATAATGAAAATGGGATAACCTTTTTTAAGAGCAGAAAAATTCCATGTAAAATCTGTAATAATAGAAAATCTTTACTTCAATAGAAAATTTCAATTTATCCTAAAATAACCAACAAACTAAGAGTAGATAAATATTTTTCTTTTTTGTTTTCAATTTAATCAGAAGTTCAATAAAGAAAATGTTGCGATTTTTTTTTAATACAGATAAATTTTTACAATTAAAAAGCATAACTACACTTTTTGCATTCAGGGAGTGTGGTCTCAGGAACATAATGAAAACGTTTAAAATGATTTGATGAATCACAAAATTTCAAATTACACTTATTCACAAAATTAAAATTTTTGCGACCTTATTTTTTAAATAAAAACGAAAATTTTTGGTCTTATATGGTCTTATATGGAATCTAGGGTCAAATGTGAACCGATTTTTCAAAATTAAACAATTTAATTATAGTTTATACACAAATATGTGCAACTAAAAACACTAATTTTAACATTATCTTCTGATTTAAATGTGTGATCAAAATCACAATTCCGGGAAATAAGACTTATGGGAGGTAGCCGAAATAATTGACCGATTTTGGCCAATTTCATAACAGACTTTGTATCTTGCCTTTACTTAAGTTTTTGAAAATTTCTTGGTATAAAATTTTCGTTAGAAAATTTTTCGGTATAAAATTTTTTCAATATAAAATTTTCTATACAAAATTTCTCGGTATAAAAATGTTGGATATAAAATTTTATAGAAAAATAAAATTTTCTATAAAAAAAATTTCAGTATAAAATTTCCTTAAAAAATGTTTGGTATAAAATTTTCTATAAAAAAATTTTGATATAAAATTTTATAGAAAAATTTTCTATAAAAAAATTGTCGGTGTAAATTTTTTTATAGAAAAATTTTCGATATGAAATTTTTTCTATCTATAAAAAAAATTTCGTATAAAATTTTTTCTGTAGAAAATTTATTTCTGGAGAAAAATTTTCGTATAAACTTTTTCTATAGAAAAATTTTTAATATCAAATTTTTTCTATAGAAAAATTTTCGATATTAAATTTTCTATAGAAAGTTTTTTGATATAAAATTTTGTATATAAACATTTTCGGTATAAAATATTCATAGAAAAATTTTCGATATGAAATTTTTTACTTAAAAAAATTTTCGATATAATTTTTTTTTTGTAGAATAATTTTCGTATAAACTTTTTCTGTAGAAAAATTTTCGATACAAAATTTCTTCTATAACAAAATTTTCGATACAAAATTTGTTCTATAAAAAAAAAAATTCAGTAAAAACTTTTCGGTATAACATTTTTTCTATAGAAAAATGTTAGATATAAAATTGTTTCTATAGAAAAATTTTCGATCTAAAATTTTTTCTATAAAAAAAATATTGGGAACAAATATTTTCTTTAAAAAATTTTCGAAATTAAATTTTTTCTATAGAAAATTTTAGAAATAAAATTTTTTCTTTAGAAAATTTTTCTATATAAAATTTTTTCTATAGAAAAATTTTCGATCTAAAATTTTTTCTATACAAAAATTTTCGATATAAAATTTTTTCTATAGAAAAATGTTCGATATAAAATTTTTTCTATAGAAAAATTTTCGATATAAAATTTTTTCTATAGAAAAATTTTCGATATAAAATTTTTTCTATAGAAAAATTTTCGATATAAAATTTTTTCTATAGAAAAATTTTCGATATAAAATTTTTTCTATAGAAAAATTTTCGATATAAAATTTTTTCTATAGAAAAATTTTCGATATAAAATTTTCGAATGGAAATTTTTTCAATATAATTTTTTTTTTTATACAAAAATGTTCGATATAATATTTTTTCTAAAAAAAAAAATTTCTATAAAAAGATTTTATATCGAAAATTTTTTCTGTAGAAACTTTTTTTCAATAAAAATTTTCGATATAAAATTTTTTCTATCGAAAAACTTACAAATATAAAATTTTTTCTACAAAAGATTTTCGATATAAAAAATTTTCCATTTTCTATTTAAAAATTTTTGATATAAAATTTTTTTATAGAAACATTTTTTATATACAATTTCTATAAAAAATTTTATATCGAAAATTTTGTCTGTAGAAACTTTTTTTCTAAAAAAGTTTTCAATTTAAATTTTTAATATAAAATTTTTTCTATAGAAAAATTTTCGATATAAAATTTTTTCTATAGAAAAATCTTCGAAATAAAATTTCTTCTATAGAAAAATCTTTGAAATAAAACTTTTTCTATAAAAAAAATTTTCGATACAAAATTTTTCTATAGAAAAATTTTCGGTATAATATTTTTTCTATAGAAAATTTTGCGGTATAAAATTTTTTCTATAAAAAAATTTTCGATATTAAATTTTTCTATAGAAAAAAATTTCGATATAAAATTTTTTCTATAGAAAAATTTTCGATATAACATTTTTTCTATAGAAAAATTTTCGATATAAAATTTTTTCTAAGAAAAATTTTCGAAATAAAATTTTTACTATAAAAAAATTTTCGAAATGAAATTTTTTCTTAAATTTTTCTTTAGAAAAAATTTTTGATATAAAATTTTTTCTTTAGAAGAATTTTCGATATAAAATTTCTTCTATAAAAAAATTTTCGATATAAAATTTTTTCTATAGAAAAATTTTCGATATAAAATGTTTATTACAGAAAACTTTGATATACAACTTTTCTATAGAAAAATTTTCGATATAAAATTTTTACTATAAAAAATTTTTCTATATAAAATTTTAACTGCAGAAAAATTTTATATATAAATTTTTTACTACAAAAAAATTTTCGATATAACATTTTTAATAAAGAAAAATTTTCGATATAACATTTTTAATAAAGAAAAATTTTCGATATAACATTTTTAATAAAGAAAAATGTTCGATATAAAAATTTTACTACAGAAAAATCTTCAGTATAAAATGATTTTCGATATAACATTTTTTCTATAGAAAAATTTTCGATATAAAATTTTTTCTAAGAAAAATTTTCGAAATAAAATTTTTACTATAAAAAAATTTTCGAAATTAAATTTTTTCTTAAATTTTTCTTTAGAAAAAATTTTCGATATAAAATTTTTTCTATAGAAGAATTTTCGATATAAAATTTCTTCTATAAAAAAAATTTTCGATATAAAATTTTTTCTATAGAAAAATTTTCGATATAAAATTTTTATTACAGAAAACTTTGATATACAACTTTTCTATAGAAAAATTTTCGATATAAAATTTTTACTATAAAAAATTTTTCTATATAAAATTTTAACTGCAGAAAAATTTTTGATATAAAATTTTTACTACAAAAAAATTTTCGATATAACATTTTTAATAAAGAAAAATTTTCGATATAACATTTTTAATAAAGAAAAATTTTCGATATAACATTTTTAATAAAGAAAAATGTTCGATATAAAAATTTTACTACAGAAAAATCTTCAGTATAAAATGATTTCTATAGAAAAATGGTCGATATAAATTTTTTTCTATAGAAAAATGTATCATGTGGAGGTTTCAAAATAGGTATACCACATTACCCGAACTTCCTCTAATATAGAAAAAAATAGTTTAACTTAAATGTTGTTGTGACTGTTGGCCAGTGTAATAAACTAAATATAAAGGCATGTCACAAATTCCGTTTGGAATTTGTCAATCCAAAAAAAAAAAAAATAGGTATACCACATTACCCGAACTTCGTCTAATACAGAAAAAAATAGGTTTAAATGTTGACCAGTGTAAAAAATATGTGAACAGGCATGTTACAAATTTCATTAAAAATTGAAACCATCTATAGTTTTCGATTGAGTTGGATTCTGAAAAATTCCAAAACTTTACAAAGCAAAATTTTTTTCAATTGGAATATGTATTTTTAACTTCGTTTCAACAAATAACACTGATCAAATATTGAAGAAAAACAAACAAATTCAATTCCTTTTTGAAAATATAAATTTTTCGTTTTATATTGCTATGGAAGCAAATTACGGTATCCATTCCACTTCCAAACGGAATTGAGTACTGTGACATGACTGATGAAAATTTTGAAAATACAGGGATCGTAAAATTATAATTTGAAAATATTTTCGTGAACAAGCTTTAATCTAACAAGACAATTTAAAAAGAATTGGGTGTATAGAAGACCAAAAATATAGCAAAAAAAAAAAAAAAAATATCAAACAAATAGTACCACGCCTAAGATTTAAAGAAAATTGTATATAGATTTTTTTCAAATTAAAAAAGAAATTGTTTCAATAAAATTTGTTTTTTAATATTTATATTTATTTCTTTTAAAATTACCTTATAAATTGTGCACAATTATTTTAATTCTTCAGCACCATTAAGAAAATTTTATAATTCTTGACGAATATATAAATTTTATTATTGAAAATTTATTTTGTTTTTTATTTTAATAAAATAATTTCTTTAAGAAAATATTTAAATTATTGTTTTAACTAATTTTAACTAACTAACATAATAATGATTTCAAAAAAAAGTTATGATTTTTTCATTTTTTTTTTTTGGTTTGTAATAAATTTTAATAAAATTTTAATTATTTAGAGACGGAATGTGTTGGCTTAATAAATTATATTATTTTATTATATCTTATTAATTTATAAACTATTTTTATTATTTTTTTTGTAAAAGATGTCTGGTGAAATTTCAAATATGTAAAAGTCTTCTTTTATTAACTTTTTTCTCAAACTTTAATTTTTTTTTCCAAATAATTTTTCCTTTATGCGAGAATTTTGTGTTAATAGACCAACGTTACCGACAAGACTTAAAAGAAATTTGGGAAAATTTTTGCACAACCCAGAAACAGACAGAAATTTTATATTTTACATATTTAAAACATTATAACTAACCTTAACTCTAATAAAAGAGATTATTACAAATGCCCTTAATTATCTCTCTCTCTCTCTTTCTCGGGATTTCGCTCTTTGAGTGAGTAATATCAAAACAGCACAAACAATTGAGAAATTTGAGTAAGATAAATTTCGAAAGGTACAACATTTTATTTATTACGAGAGAGCGCAAGTTTCAAAACGCACGTTTTTTTTTTTTTCTATAGTAAAACCAAAGGGATTCGTTATAATTTTCGAAACGTGCGCAGTCATTTTTTTTTTGTCGTCCAAGTCGAAATAAAAGAAAACTTGATAGAACTTTCCCATATCAAGTCAATTTAACTGAGCAAACAAAGAAAAGGCATTTATGTACTTAATGTCAACGTCGTTTGCGACTTTCTTTATGGGTCCAAACCAATAAAACTCGACTGGGGCTGGGTTGGGTTTTTTCACATTGGCAACATATTTTTAGTAACCGAAAACCTCAAAAGTAATAAAGAAAAAAACGCAAGGGCATTTAAAAAATTACAAAGCATTTAAACAAATTCTTTATCTTTATAGTTTTATATAAAGAAAGAAGTCACTCATATCCTTTTTTGCCAAAAAGTAGAAAAACTTAAGTTTCATAAAAAAAAAGAAATATAGGGACAAAAATTTGTACTTAAAACTTCTTGAACTTCTGGTCTTCATTTATTTCACATAGGGGTAAAATGAAGTAAAAATTGGAGTAATTTACAAACGTTATATCTCTTAAACTATTGTGTATATAAGTCAGTGAGGGGCAGTTCAATAATAAATTACACTGACGAGCAGAAAATTTTCTAGAAAAATTTTAAGCCGAAAATTTTCTATAAAAAATTTTAAGCCGAAAATTTTCTATAAAAAAGTTTCCATAAAAAATTTAAAACCGAAATTATGTTTTTAAAAAAAATTTCCTTACATATTCTTTAAGAAATTTTAAATCGTAAATTTTCTATTAAAAAAAATCTATAAAAAATTTTAAACGGAAAATTTACTATAAAAAAAATTTAAAACGAATATTTTCTATAAAAACTTTTAAAACCGAAAATTATCCACAGAAAATTTTCGATTTAAAAATTTTAAACCAAAAATTTCTTATAAAAATTTTTATACCGAAAATTTTCCATGAACATATTTAGATCGAATACTTTCTATAAACAAATTTAAATAGAAAATTTTCTATAAAAATTTGTAAACCGAAAATTTTCTGTAAAAAATTTTAAACCGAAAATTTTCTATAAAAAATTTTAAACCGAAAATTTTCTATAAAAAATTTTAAACCGAAAATTTTCTATAAAAAATTTTAAACCGAAAATTTTCTATAAAAAATTTTAAACCGAAAATTTTCTATAAAAAATTTTAAACCGAAAATTTTCTATAAAAAATTTTAAACCGAAAATTTTCTATAAAAAATTTTAAACCGAAAATTTTCTATAAAAAATTTTAAACCGAAAATTTTCTATAAAAAATTTTAAACCGAAAATTTTCTATAAAAAATTTTAAACCGAAAATTATTTATTAACATTTTAAACAGAAAATTTTCTGTAAAAGTTTTTAAATCCAAAATTTTCCATGAAAATATTTAGATCGAATACTTTCTATAAAAAATTTTAAATAGAAAATTTTCTATAAAAATTTAAAAAAAAAATTTTAAACCGAAAAATTTTAAAAAAATTTTTAAACCGAAAAATTAAAAAAAAATTTTAAACCGAAAAATTGAATACTTTCTATAAAAAATTTTAAATAGAAAATTTTCTATAAAAATTTAAAAAAAAAATTTTAAACCGAAAAATTTCTATAAAAAATTTTAAACCGAAAAATTTCTATAAAAAATTTAAAACCGAAAAATTTTCTATTAAAATTTTAAATAGAAAATTTTCTATAAAAAATATAAAATCGGAAACCTTCTATACAAAATTTTAATCCGAATATTTTCTTAACAAAATTTTAAACCAAAAATTTTCTATTAAAAAAAATAAAAATTTTCCATGAAAATATTTAGATCGAATACTTTCTATAAAAATTTTTAAATAGAAAATTTTCTATAAATATTTAAAAAAATAAAATTTAAACCGAAAATTTTCTATAAAAAATTTTAAACCGAAAATTTTCTATAAAAAATTTTCACTGAAAATTTTCTATAAAAAATTCAAAACCAAAAATTTTCTATAAAAAATTTTAAACCGAAAATTTTAAACCGAAAATTTTCTATAAAAAAAAATTTAATAAAAAATTTACGACAAAAAAATTTGAAAAGCAACATTTCCTATAAAATATTTAAAACCAAAAATTTTCTATAAAGAATTTTAAACCAGAAATTAGATATAAAAAATTTTAACAAAAATTTACTATAAAAAAAAATTTTAACAAAAATTTACTACAAAAAAATTTTAACAAAAAATTACTATAAAAAAATTTTAAGACGAAAATTTTCTATAAAAAATTTTCACTGAAAATTTTCTATAAAAAATTCAAAACCAAAAATTTTCTATAAAAAATTTTAAACCGAAAATTTTCTATAAAAATTTTTATACCGATAGTTAATGCTATGTAAATCTTCTCTAACTAATGCATTTTTTGCCGTTCGGAGCCGGAGTTAAAACGAGTCTAAAAATAGAATAGTCTGAGAGAAGTAACCCTTGTTCTGATTGGAATGTTGTCGGGGAATTATATATACCAGTCGCCTAGATTCGAATTGATAATCCTTCTGTTAAGCATGTTTACAATCCAATCTATTAAAAAAATCTGTATATTCATATCCTCAGAGTTTCTTGTTGAAAGCGCCCTCGATAGGAAATGATGCTTGAACGCTAGAAAGGTAACTGTTTCTTCGCACTGTTACAGGTGAAGAAAAATGAATGGATTACGAAAACCTCAAGCGAAAAGACGAATAAAAGTGACCAAGATAATGCTCTGGGGGGGGTTACCCCGTAACTCGATTCGAAAGAAATTCTTTTCGAAACTCAATGCTTTAATCATACAAATTCGAACAATTTTATTTGTTCCTGTATTTAGTGGGATCTGCCAACGCTCGGTAAAACATAGATAGAAAATTTTGGCTCTCCCGCCTCATAAAGCAGACCTTGCCCCGCCCCACCTGACTACTAATTGTTTTGATTCATGCAAAATTTCACTCAATCGTCAGCCGCTTGAGTTATATAAACCTAAGGCTAATACAACTTCACCCCAATGTGCATTGTAGATTTGAAGTTATAGTAGTTGGTAACTGATATAATTTAACCGCATTGCCAAATTTAATACTAATATTTTGGCAATGTTTAATGAATGTTTAGCACATTATAATGGAAGTTTCTTTCATTCATACCAAAAACAAAAACCCATAAAACACCATTTATGAATCATTTACATTTATCCATCTCTGATGTGCTCCATTTTAAAAAGCACTTAGAGACGCCAAAGTGTCTGTAAATTGTTTGAAACATTAGAAAATGTTTTTCATATTTTTTTTTTTCTATCATTTCGTATTATTTATGTACTTGTATGTTGTTGGGTTTATTATTGATTTTTATGCTTTTCATGAAAATAACTAAGATGAGATGAGTGAACATAGAAGATTTCTTTATATTCCAACATCGAAAACAAAATATTTTGGGGTGGGGGTTACATTCTATATTTATATGTTCTAATTTTAATGTTACAAACATTAAGGGATGAAAGAGACATTTTAAGAAGAATAATTTGATTAATAAAAAGGAAACAGGTTCCTTTAAAAGCTCTTTAATTTAAGGATATATTGTTAAATAATAAGGATGTTTTTGAAGGATTCTGACAACTCATACTTAAATTCCATTCATATATAGAGCAACTTGTTTTATGTGGTAAAATATAGACACGTGCTGGAAAAAAAAAATAAATGGAATCCTAAAATGTTCGAAAACTTTTCTAGATATTACCATATACACTATGAGATAGGGGGAAATGTTTTACACAATGGGCGTGGCAACTTTCTTGCCAAGGATATTAAACGTTTTAAAGATTCATACCCTTTATCACTAAGGTCGAATATAATCCCAATTTTTAACTAATTTCATTTTCTTCCTTTGCAGAATGGGATGGTTTAAAAATAGAATGGAAATAACTCTGTAACCGTTGGGCGGATTTAAAAAAGTGTTGGCGATATAGCAGAAGTGTTGGCGAGCTTAAGTTTTGAACCTGGAAAGCCTACATTGCACTGGGGCGGCACAATCGGCCCCAAAAGTAGTGCACCACGGACTCATAAACCACTTAAACGGTATATAATAGTCATTTTCCAACCAATATAAAAAATCTACAAAATACAACGAATACAACAAATATATATATATCTATCTATATATATCTATCTATCTGTATATGTATATGTAAATGTATATATATATATATGTATATGTATATATATATATATATATATATATATATATATATATATATACATATATATATATATATATATATATATATACATATATATATATATATATATATATATAGATATATATATATATATATATATATATATATATATATATATATATATATATATATATATATATATATATATATATATATATATATATATATAAATATAAATAAATATATATATCTACAAAGAACATCACTACATGCCTTTGCTACCTCTTACAGTTTAAAAGATATTCGACTTCAAAAAATTAAATTTTTAATTTTTATCCTAAACTGTACAGATTTTTTCTAAAATCTGTTGTATATATAAACCGATTTTCTTGACTTAAAAAAAAAGCACAAAGTTTTTAATATTTTACGAGCAAGAAGTGTATTAAAAGTTTAACTATGTAAAAAGTTATAAGTACTTAAAGTTAACAATTAAAAAATAAACCATTTTTCCCCGTTTTTTTTTTTTTTTTGGGTAAAAAGTATTTTTAGTGTTTTTTAGTTATTTAAAAAATTTCCTAAGGAACATATAACATATTTATAATTTTCTGAAAGAAAACTTTACAAAGTTGTTTATTCGGCGTTAGTACCAGAGTCTCTCGAATTAGACCTATTGTTTACGGAAATTTAAATTTTGATCCATAATAACTCCAAACACACGAGAGCTGTAAAAAAAAAATTCACCAAATTTTTATGTACCAAGGTGTTTTTAATTACATTGCAAAAGTACTTTGTCGCCCTGAAAATGGCCAAAAGCAACTAGAGCAAAAAAACTAAAAATACCTATTTTTGTAAATTTTTCAAATCTTTTTAGGAATTCTGGAATTTGTGTTATCAAAATTATTTTTTTTTAATTTTTGTATTTTTTTTTTTAAGTTATAAATTTTCATAAATATATATTTACTAACAATTTTTCTAATCCAAAATCTATTATTGTTAATGCAGTTAAAACAAAAATTTAGGCTTTTTTCATGTTTTCTACCGAAAGTGTTATTTGCTTTTTTAATTCTTTATCTTTTTATAATATTTTTATATGGAGAACACAATTTCCTTTAGATTGATATATAATACGACTATATTCCCAACTAAAATGTATGTATCGATTTTGATGTATTCGGAAACCCGGCATTATTATACATTTTTTCTCATTTCCCCTACTTTAAGGCATAACATGGTAACACCAAACGTATTTTACAAAAATGTTGATCTGGTAACAATGATTTAATGTCTAGTTCAGGGATGGGTAAGTTTCTTTTATAACACCAATGTATTTTACAAAAAATTTGATCTGGTAACAATGATTTAATACCTAGTTCACATTTTGTTTAAACTATTAAAACTCACATGTAACCGCCTATATCCCAACTAAAGTGTATGTATAATGTAAGTTTACTTCAAACTTAAAATTTGTTCAATGGTAACAAGTTTACATGGACATCGAGTCAGTTGGTGGGACACCGATATATGTACTTGGAATGTAGAAGTACACAAATCCATTTTTAAACCTATGGTGGTGAAAAATAGATCATTTTTGGTGACAATCATTCTAAATTCGGTTCTAGCTCCCTTTATAGGTCCTTAAACTTATTTAAGAAAACTTTTTAAGTTGTTGACAAATGGTTCATGCTAGCCCTTATTGGCGGCAAGTCCAACTATAATGCGTTCTTGTATATATATAATTAGATATCTTGACATTAATTCAAAACAATTTTGGTGGCTGAAAAAACAACTAGAGTTTTTAATTAAACAATTATCCATTTGTATTAAATGTTAATTACTTAACAACCTTCAAGTAGAAATAAATTAATTTTATAATCGTTGTATATTTGCATAATAATCTTTAGGTAAAAAACGAATTTTAAAGTGAGAACAAAATAACTGATTACCCATATAAATATAAAAAAAATTATAATATTAAAGGTTATCATACTTTTTCTGAAAAAGTTGTCAATGTCAAAATTTCTATATCTATCTAAAAAATTAAATTTTGATCGTAGAACTTAAAGGTGGTCGTAGGTCGTTTAAGAACGAGTTTTGTGAAAGTCGTTTAAAATCGTTTGGAGTTGCGAAAACATTAACGCTAAGCGTAAAATGATAAAGTTAGTGCGGGTAATGTGGCATAGGCTGGTAATGCGGATTCTGCACATAAACATATGTATCATGTGTCGTGTCCGATTAAAATCATTAAAATATGTCAAACAAAAACTACAAATTTGGCAATCTAAAAAATTAGGTATACCACATTACCCGCACGTCCTCTACTGCAAGATCGACAGGTAACCTAACATTAGATTGAGGTAACATTTTATGTTATAGGCTCGTTGGTTCCCATTTTATAAACCCAAGCGTTAATGCATAAGCTATCAATCAACTTTTACTCAAGTGTAAAGTGTTTAAATAAAGCAAAATCTTTAACATTGATGTAAATCCGTCAAAGTATTTCGATATATTATGTATTGTCAGATTTGACATTGATAATGATTAGGTTTATGTTAACACATAAATTTTGGTTTATTTTTAATTTTTTTTTCCAATAAACAATTTATTTTCCACGTATGTACGTATGTATTATTTTTATTACAAGCCCGTTTAGTATTTAATTAAATGTGTAAAATTATTTTCCATTTGAATTTCCACACACATGAAGTATAAAAATTGTACAATATATCCCCCAACCTTAACGATTTTTTAGTCATTTAACCATAAAATTAGGTCAAGTACTAACATGTGAGAACGAACAAGTATAGAAAAAATAAAATAAAAGTAAAATATAAATGACAAAATTAAATAGGTTTAAATAATTTAATGAGGAGGGAAACTCTCCCTGAATTAGCTTTTATTGGAAGATATATGGTTAAATAAAAGTTTAAAGGTTTTGATGTGAGTCGAAGAAAGGTGCTTTCTTTCTGAATTACTCGGGATTTCTGCTTACAATGAAGAACACTTTATTTCTCTTGTTCTATATAAGCATGTTTATTTTAATCCTTGAGGGAGCATAGGTCCATTATTGTATTTTTAACGAACCATAACTTTCCCGTCATCAGTGTAGACATTCGATTTTCACTATAGATTTTGATATATTCGGTAACCCGGAATTATTATTAATTTTCTTACATGGTAACACCAAACGTATTATACAAAAATGTTGATCTGGTTACACTGTTTTAATGCCTAGTTCAGAGATGGTTAAGTTTCTTTTATAATACTATTTTATATCATTAATGTAGACATTTTGTTTTCACTATCGATTTTGTTGTATTCGGAAACCCGGCATTATTTTTTTTCATTTCCCTTACTTTAAGGCATAACATGGTAACACCAAAGGAATTATACAAAAATGTTGATCTGGTAACACTGTTTTAATGCCTAGTTCAGGGATGGGTAAGTTTAGTTTATAACGAAAATAAAGATATGATAAAACTGAAAAATGGTTGTGTGTTTCTGTTTCTGCTCTGTATTTTGTGGGATTATAAGGATGTTTTGTATTATGAACTTACTGCACCGAAGACAATTGATTCGCTTAAAGAGAGCAATCAACTAAAACGAGCACAATATTCTCCCAAACATGTGGTCATAATCTTTTATCTTGGCAACGCTTGGACACATGTTGCAAGACCGGTCAAAAACTATTTAGAAAACAGTGTATGGTAAGTTTTGGCTCATCCGCCGTACAGGCCAGACCTTAACCCTTCTAAATACCATTAGTTTCGATCCTTACAAAAGTACTTACTGGAAAGCGCTTTACTTTAGAACAGGATATTAGAAAGGTTAGTCATCCGCCTAGCATACCAGAGGTCCCAAGTTCGAAACCCGGTCAGACTCACTTAATAAAAAATAAATTTTCAACCGGTTGAACTCA
The DNA here is from genome assembly GCA_933228675.1 of Stomorhina lunata. Classification (NCBI taxonomy): domain Eukaryota; kingdom Metazoa; phylum Arthropoda; class Insecta; order Diptera; family Rhiniidae; genus Stomorhina; species Stomorhina lunata. The sequence continues at coordinate 20,515,479 of OW121744.1, forward strand.
TAACCCAGTTAGCCACTGGTTATTGAGTATTAGGCTTTGTAAAACTTCTCTAACTAATGCATTTGCCGTTCGAAGCCGGAGAATCGGATGTAGCTCATTGTCTGAGAGAAGTACAAATTGTTCCAATTGGAATGTTGTCGGGGAGTTATATATACATCTATTAGATATCGGCAATAACAAAAGCAGTATTTTTTATAATTTTCTTTATTTTATACTATAAATTACTTCCCATAAGAGAATTCCTCTTGGTGTCTTGAGTAAATATCTAAAAGATTTAAAATAAGTCCATCTAAGTGAGTCATATTTAAAAGTAAATATGTAAGCAAATAAGTATTACAAGCAGCCAAGTAAGAACCTACTACTGCTACCCTTCGCTCAGTAACTCCCAACATACAGACAAACAAGTACCCAAATTCCTTATAAGGATCTTTACCACCATATTTTGCACAGTTGTTGCTTTTTCATTTTTTGTTTGTTGCCTCCAACAAAAAAATGGAAAAACAAAAACTGCTCTATTAAATAATTTTCTTGATATTTGTAATCATCCAAGTATAAGTGCACTTGTTTCCCAGAGCAACTTTTGTGATAGATTTTTCTAAAGAGCTGGCAAAAAAAAATTAGTAATTGCGCAAGGGCACTTTATTGATTTTCTTTCATTGCTCAAATTCAAAATGTGGAAAAAACAGCTTTAAAATATAACAGAAACAGAAATTGCTATACACAAACTGCGTAAAAGAAAAATTTGAACTTTGTGCTGGTGTTTTTTTGAAATGATTTTGACAAAAACTGTCAATTTGATATTTGCAGCCTAAAAGCTAGCACTCACTCAATTCTTTCACTAGGTTTCTTGTTGCTGTAAATGTCATATTTTAGGAAGGGTGCCTGTTTGGTAGTACATTTTCTATATATTTTATCCTTGTTTCTATTTCCAATTTTCGTGGTTCATGTTTCAACACACGTTCACACAAATGTCTTTATAAATATCCCTAATTCTCTCATGATATCTAAGTTTATACCTAAAGGTTTTATTTTGTTGCCTTTCTCGTACATATGTTTCTTTTTATGTTTAAGTAATTGGAATACCTGTGTTGTTAATACATATTGTTAACGCTTGAGTAATTTTCAAATATGTACAAATTTACGCATTAGTTAGATAAGTTAGACTTTTAAGTTATTCACACCAGATTTTGATTTATTAGAAAATGGTATCGTATTTCTTGGGAAATACATACATCATTTTTATCACTTCTGCCTTTATCTTTTATTTTATTATAACTCTTTTTTTTATTTACTTCTATTAACTTTTAAATTAGATTTTCCTTTTAAACTTCTAGCTCAGAAATGAATAATTTTATTTTTAGAAAATCTTAGAATCTTAGAACATTTCCAACTCTGAGCTTTATATCAAAGACAGGGCTACCAGACGAATTGTTTTTGTGTTTCTTGGGTTTGGTGTTACCAGGTTTAAAACTGATTTTTTGTAAATGCAAATATTTTAAGAATTTAAAATATGAATTTTTACATTTCAGAACTTGAGATTTAAGATAAAGCTTCTATAACGAACCGTTCCAGCTCGCTTTCAGGTGATGCGGCTTAACTAGTCGACACATTTTTCTGAAATTTTAAAGTACAGTTTTATAGACTATTTTAAATGTTATAGACTGATGTCTAAAATGTCTTTTTGTTAAAGTTTGGCAAGCCGAGAGAGTTACGGAGATTACTTGCTCGTTTGCACATACATTTTTTATATAGACAAAAATGATGTCGTGTACTATAAAAATTACCAACATGAGGACCAAATAACCTGCGTAATTCTTAAAATCATTTTTATTCTCAAATATTTCTGAAAATGTGTGTTTAATATTTTTCGCAAATGGATCCGCAGAAGCACAAAGTGTATTATTTGGCAATCTAGTTAGTCTACGTATGACAAGGTACATAGTATTGAAAAATCTCTATACGAGCAGTGTCTTCGTATCAAAGTTCATTTGTTACAGAGTAAAGAATAATGATTGTTCATCAATTCCAACTCTTTTAAAGGATGAACAGTCGTTCACTAAACCGGTTGACAAAGCAAACCTTATAGCTAAACTTTTTGCAAGTAATTCACACTTGCGGGAAAGCAATCAACCTCTGCCCGTGCTTGAAAGAGTATCAGTAACTATGCCTAGCATATTTTTTCGAGCTTGCGCTGTTAAAAGGGTTTTAGCGGATCTCAATATAAATAAGTCTACTGGGCCGGATGGCATATCAGGAGGGTTACTCCGTATCTCGATTCGAAAATAAAATTGTTTGAATTTGTATGACTAAAGCACTGAGTTTCGAAAAGATTTTCTTTCGAATCGAGTTACGGAGTAACCCCCCAGCGCTGGTCTTGAAGCAGTGCTCTTCAACGTTAGCTCGTCCATTAGGCAACCTTTTAGCACCTTAATGTAAAGGCAATCCCCAAAAAGGTCCTGACCTTTCCAAATTGATGGAAAGTATGGTAAACTATAATATAGTCGAATATAAACGACCAGCAATATAGATTTCGTAGGGGCCGACCTACGGTTGATGTATAGCCTTTTTATCGAAAGTAAAGTTATAGAAATCGGCCAAGCATGCTGGAGATCAATACCAAGAAGCAAATAATAAATGATACGCTAAATTCCGACCTATCTACAATTACCAATTGGGGTCATTTAAATAGTGTCGACTTCGAAGCTCGAAAGGCCCAATGTTGTGTGTTAACACACAAACGCGTTACGGACCATGTTGCTTCATCTGAATTATGGGTGGTATAAATATTTAGGAATCAGGAACTCTTGATGTTCAAGGCATAAAAATTCAGATGACCATTGGACTTAACACCTTCTTCAAGTATCAAAAGAAGCATTTAAGTGTCTCGGCTTACTAAGGCGGTGTAAGACATACTTCACTCCAACTGATCTATACCACTTATATCCGACCGCAAATGGAATACAACTCTCATGTATGGTCCGGTGCTTCAAAGTCTATTTTAAAGCTTCTCGACCGTGTCCAAGAGGTCACTGTCACCCATAAGTCCAATACAAAAAAAAAAGTAAAATGTTGTAGTTTTTCGATTCATCACAAAATCGTCTTGCCTTAATAAAAGGCAACCCCCTAAGGGAGGTTAAACCCTCTTAGAAAGGCATCATAGCATAGAAGAATGTTTCAAATCAACAGTTTGTTTGTATACGCAGCACATTTGTTAAATTCACACTTAATTAGTTAAACATGACATAGCACAAAAATAGATTTTCATATTTAGAGAGAACATTTTTACATTGTGCGTTAGAGTTATTTTAAATGTAATTGAAAATGTTGACAAATTACGGTTTCGTTTTAAAACAATAAAAGATAGATAATTGTAGGTGAGACTATTTTATGCTTCATTAAATATTAATTAAGTTTAATTTTAAATTTAATTTTAAATTTAATTAAAATAATAAGAAATTCAATTTATTCAAATAGATACAAATATGTATGAATATTTAGTGTTCTAAGAAAAATTAGAAATCCTAAAAACTGAGTTTTAAAAGGATTAAAAGAAAGCCCAAATTAAAATGTTTGACCTTTTAATGAAATATGTTTCAAACACAAACTTTGTGTTTTGAAAATGTCATTAAAACTTTTGCTTATAAAAGAGTTATTTAAATTAAATTAAAAGAAAATATTAGAACGATATTAAGAGATAAATATAAAAAACTTATGATATTTAAATAAAAGTAGATTGTTATGGGAGATTTGTTAAGACATAACAAACAGGCCTCAATTGAAGTGTTACCATTTTGAAAATCAAAATGTAGTAGAGAAATAGAAAAACAATTTGGTATGACAACTCCTCTGTGATATGATTTTGCAACTATGCAAAATCACATGTTTAAGTTTTTAAAGAAATAAACCGTTATGAAAACCAAATGTTTGTTTAAACTTTTTACAACATTTTTTTTTTCACTTTAATAAAATATTTAAATCTAATCTAAAGATTTTTAAAATTTATTAAAAAATTAGGTCATGCTTTTAAATATGTAGATAAATATTTTCAATGATTAAATGTGAATAGAATTTAGAATTCATTCATGGATTAGTTGAAAAATAATACACAAAAATTTCAATTTTATGTTTCCGCTTTTACTGTTGTTATATTGTTTGAAAACCTAGACCAGTATAATAATGATTTATAACGAAACATTTTAAGTACAAAGAATGTACCGAATAAAATAGGCATTTACAATTTCTGACATAGTATTTTTTATAATACTCTTGTAAAACATATCCAATAAAGCCTAGGTTCGAACCCTGGTCAAGGCAACATAACTTTATGTAGTTATTAAAATTATAATTTAACACTATATTCTTTGTCGGCGGCAAGCCTTACAGCATTAACACGCCGGCGATGTAAAACAAATAAAATTGGTTGTATAGAGTTAAAGCGGTAATCTTTTTTATGGGACTTTTCAAAACGACCATACGGCAAATCAATATATGGATGTACAACATCTTTATATTATAGTGTGATTTATATAGTCATATTGTTTATCGTAATGTAGATCCATATTTGCTACAATCGAATGCTTAGTCCAGGAATTTATGTAGTCGAATCTTAGATATCGTATTGTTCTTTGTAGGAAATTATAAAGTATTATCGCATGGTTTATATTGCCCAATTGTAGTTCCTTATATACAGGAGAAGGCAGTCTATACCACCAGTAGCCGATTAATATTTTTAAGTTTCGATAAAAATATTTTTCTGTAAAAATTTTCGAGATAAATATTTTTATATCAAATCTTCTATAGAAAATTTTTGATAAAAATATTTTCTATAGAAAATTTTTTAATAAAAAAATTTTTGAAAAAAAAGGTTTGCATGGAAAAATTTTTGATTTCCAAAGAAAAATTTTCCAAAGAAAAATTTTCCAAAGAAAAATTTTTGATAAAAAATTTCCCAAAGAAAAATTTTTGATTAAAAAACTATCGATTTTGATAAAAAAAAAATTCAAAGAAAAATTTGTGATAAAAAAATTCCCTATAAAAAAATGTTTGATAAAAAAATTAGAATTAGGGATAATCCTCCTGATGAGATGGTCTAACCAACCATCGAAACGCGTCGAGGAAAGGTTTCCCCACCAACATTTTTTGGTTTTATCAAAAAACTATTTATTACAATAATAAATAATTGTAATAAATTGGGATTCTTAGTGCAATACACTACAGTAAAACTTTTTAATTAAATGTTTGATGTCCCAAATTTTGATAAACCTTTTTAAAAAATTTTCTATAGAAAAATTTTTGATAAAAAAATTTTTTACAGAAAAATTTTTGATAAAAAAATTTTCTATAGAAAAGTTTTTGTTAAAAAAGCTTTCAATAGAAACATTTTTGATAAAAAAAAAATTTATATAGAAAAATTTTTGATAAAAAAATTTCACAAAGAAAAATTTTTGATAAAAACATTTTCCAAAGAAAAATTTTTGATAAAAAAATTTTCTATATTAAAATTTTTGATAAAAAAATTTTCTATACAAAAATTTTTGATAAAAAAATTTTCTACAGAAAAATTTTTGATGAAAAGATTTTCTATAGAAAAATTTTTGATAAAAAAATTTTGTATAGAAAAATGTTTGATAAAAAAAAAATTTTTGATAAAAAAGTTTTCTATAGAAAAATTTTCTATAGAAAAATTTTTGATAAAAAAATTTTCTATAGAAAAATTTTTGAGAAAAAATTTTCTATAGAAAAATTTTTGTTGAAAAAGCTTTTAATAGAAAAAAATTTTATAAAAACATCTTTTATAAAAACATTTTTTATAAAAAAATTTTCTATAGAAAAATTTTTAATAGAAAATTTTCTACAGAAAAATTTTTGATAAAAAAAAAATTTTATAGAAAATGTTTTGTCGAAAAAGTTAGTAACTTTTTCGACAAAAGTAGACCTTTATATAGTAAAATTGTGGATCTTAATACAGTCCCATTGTGGATTATATATATTTTTGTGGGTAGTCATATGTAGGTTTTTACATTTTCCAATTGTAGGGGTTTATATAGACTAATCGTATGGTTTATTTATTGTCTTATTTTAGATCTTTATATAGTCCAATAGTAGGTCTTTATGTAATAAAATTGTAGGGTTTATAAAGTCCAATTGTAAGGTTTACATACTCCAATTGTGATCTTTATATATTTATATTATCCAGATGTAGGTCTTTATATCTGTGCCTTGGTGCTAAAAGGGCCAATGCCACTTTTTTGCTGTTTTGAGTTAATTATTGCATTAGATTCCCTTCTTTACCCTCTTTTATTTGGCTCCAACAGCTCATCTCTAGCTTAACTCTGAACAGATTTATAAAGGTTTTTCTGGGCAACGTTACTATGAAATTATATGTAAAATTAATTTCAAATCAAATTTTCTTAAAACTAGTTTTTTTGACATTGGCCCTTTTAACACCAAGCCACAGATGTAGTCTAATAGTAGATCTATATATAGTAAAATTGTAGTTCTTAATATAGTCCTATTGTATATATATTTCTTTTGGAAGTCATCTTCTTCTTTTATTTGCTAATCCGATTTCCGAATATAAGCGATCGTACAATTTAAAATTTTTTTACAATTTAATATAAAATTTATTTATAAAATGATGAGTTCTCGATTCTTTGCAGCATTTAGTAAATTTCTCTCATCTCTGTACCCTGTCCAGTCTTGAATATTTTTTATCCACGTTGTTTCTCTTCTGCCCCTTGTTCGTTTACCTTCAATTTTTCCTTTGAGTATTGTTTGAAGGACTTTATATTTATTATTTCTCATGATGTGACCAAGGTATGAGACCTTTCTAATTTTAATGATTTTTAACAATTCTCTTTCAGCATGCATCCTTCTTAAAACTTCTTCGTTTGAAACTCTATCAGTCCATGCTATTTTTAGTATTCGGCGGTATATCCACATTTCGAAGGCTTCTAACCTTTTTTCGTCACTAGTTTTAATGGTCCAAACTTCAGCAGCATATAGTAATACGGACCAAATGTAGCATTTGATAAATCTTATTTTTGTTTGTACATTGATGTCATGGCTACATAGTACATTTTTGTATTTGCAGAAAGCGTCTCTTGCCATCTCTATACGACACCTTATTTCCTTGGACATATCCCATTGATCGTTTATTGAAACCCCTAGGTATTTATAGTTTTCAACTCTTTCAACGTCCATGTTATTAACTTTTAAAGTGGTGGTGGTGGGTTGGGTATTCTTCCTGGTTATAATCATATATTTAGTTTTAGAAATATTTATTTTAAGACCATATATTTCGCTCACGAGTGAGAGTTTTTGCAACAATTTTTGTAGTCCGGATATGCTACTTGTCAACAAAGTAGTATCATCTGCATATCTTATGTTATTGATTAACACCCCGTTTACTTTTATTCCTATGTGTTCTCCTTCAATAGTCTCTTGAAATATTTTCTCCGTATAAATGTTAAATAGTAGCGGTGATAATATACATCCTTGTCTTACTCCTTTTAGAATTGATATTTTATCTGTTAATTCTCCATCAACACTAATTTGGGCTGTTTGATTCCAATAAAGATTTTGTATGCATCGTATTATCTTTTCCTCTATTCCAATAGATCTTAAGATTTCCATTAGTTTGTCATGCTTCACATTATCAAACGCCTTTTCATAATCAATGAAACACAAGTAAACATCTTTTTGTACATCTCGACAGTTTTGAATTAGGGCGTGAACACTTAGCAATGCTTCTCGCGTCCCTAAACCCTCCTTAAATCCAAATTGGGTTATTCCCATAAACTCCTCGCATGTTGCGTATATTCTTTTGTGTATTATCCTTAAAAATACTTTTAATGCATGACTCATGAGGCTGATTAACCTATATTCGCAACATTTTTTTGCATTGTTTTTCTTCGGGATGGCAATAAAAGTTGATATTAACCAATCTTCGGGATAATTTCCTGTATCGTATATGTGATTACATAGTTTTACTAAAAGTAAAACATTGTCATTATCAAATAATTTTAAAACTTCTGAAGGGACTTCATCAGGACCTGTTGCTTTTCTGTCCTTAAGAGAATTGATTGCATACTCCACTTCTATTTTAGTTATTGGTGTTCCCGGTATATCAATATTTATTCTGGGTTCATATCTGGATCTTTCAGTATCCGTGAAAAGATCTTCTATATATTTCACCCATACACGTTTTTTGTTTGTCAGATCAGATACAGCTTCATTGTTTTCATCTAACAGAATAGGGGGGGATTTTCGCTTATATACACCTGCAGCTTCTTTCAACTTCTTGTGGAGATTAAAATCATCGTGGAGATTTTGCAGGTATTCGATTTCCTGGCACTTTCGGTTTAATAAGGCGTTTTTAGCAATTCGCGTCGCAGCTCGTATTTCTTTGTTAAGTTCCCAGTATCTTTCATAATTTCTATTTTTGTGTTTCCTTCGTTCATTGCGGAGTTCTAGTATTTCATCATTCATCCATCCATCTTGCCCTGTTGTTGGATTGCTGCGTAGTGTGTCGTTGGTTGTTAAATTTATGGTGGTCTTGACGTTGTTCCACAGGTTATCTAAATTTTCCGCGTTTATATCTTTAAGTTTTGTGTTAATACTTTCTTTGATTTCATTTTTAATGATTGGGTCTCTGAGTTTCTCCATATCTAGCTTTTGTTTCCGTTCTCTTTTCTTTATAACAGCTAGCTTTAATTGGACATTCGAAACTAGTAGATTGTGATCTGAGGGTACATCAGCTCCCGGGTATGTTGTGCATTTTGTCACACAGGAACAATATCGTCTGTTTATTAATATAAAGTCGATCTGGTTCCTTATGATTTTTCCTCTATTGTCCTGTGGCGATTTCCATGTATACAATCTTCTTGGATGTAGACAAAAAAGCGTGTTAGTTATTTTAAACTTATATTCCTGGCAGAATTGCACCAGTCTGTCTCCTCTTTCATTTCTTTCTCCTAAACCATATTTCCCAGTGATGTTAACTGTTTCCTCGTTTCCAACCTTCGAGTTGAAATCACCCTGTATGATTGTGATTTCATGTGGTTTTGTCATTTTGAGTAGTTTCTCAATGTCGTTATAAAACTCTTCAACTTCGTTGTTGTTCGCATCACTCGTGGGAGCATAAACCTGTATGATATTAATGTTCAACGGTTTCCCCATTATCTTTACTAGCATAGATCTATCTGACATCGGAATATATCCTGTGACACATTTTGCTACTTGGTTGTTAACAATTACTGCTACGCCTTTTCGGTGGATTCCATTTTGATTTCCTGAGTGGTAAATTGTAAAGTTTTCTGATGAAAATTGTCCACAGTCTGTCCACCATGTCTCACTGACTCCTAATATGTCGACTTTTAATCTTTTCATTTCACTTAGTGTATTATTTAGTTTACCGGTTTCATAGAGACTTCTGACATTCCAAGTCCCGATGTTGAGTTTTTTCTTTGTTTGAAGTCATATGTAGGTCTTAACATTTTCCAATTGTAGGGGTTTATATAGACTAATCCTATGGTTTATATTGTCTTATTTTAGTCCAATTGCAATTCTAAAGAATTTTAATATTTGTACTAATTTATGGTTATGGGGAACCGCTTAACTGCCACTCCTGGCATTTTAATTTTATTTGGAACAATTTTAATACAAAAAATATTGTATACGGGTAAATTTCCATAACTTATTTCTTCGATTAGATATGATTTTCTGAAGTCTAAGTTTATTTAATGATATGATATTAAATAAACTTAGACTTCAAGAAATCATATCTAATCGCAAAAAAAATAATTTATTATACTTTTGAAATCCAATAGTACCTTATCTTAAAGGGGGACCAGTATTTTTTTTTTTTTTTTTTTTAAATAAAAAATGGGATTTTAAAAAAATTTAAAGAAAAACAAATATAAAAGTAAAAGTGACGTTATAAAGTTTTGTACATTTTTGGGGGATTTTAGAATTTATGGCCAAAGACTATAACTAAACTGAAAAAATATGGTCTATGGGCGCCACGTGATAACGTAGTGAGATTTGGCTTAAATTTTGTTATTTGAAGTTTCTCACCGAATGCCATAATAATCCGACCGCCATTTCTCTACTTTCGAAAAAAGTTGAAAAAACACTCTAACGTAGTATTGTATAGAAAATTTTCTAATATACAAATAATACTGAATTCGCCTTTTTTACTAAAATTGTTATATCTCTGTTAATATGTTTCCGATTTTAATTAAAGTACTTTTGTTTTACAAAATGGTAACCATGATTTTTTTTTTAAAGTCAAAATATATTAGGTCTTCTGATGCATTTTACGAAAAAAAAGCTTCCGAAGTTGAAAAAATCGAAAAAAAAATAAAATTTTAACTTCAGCGGAAAATATTTTTGTGATAAATTGGTCATGTTAAAAAAAGGTCTTTACGAAGTGAAAGCCTATTTTGTTTTCTGTCGAAACACATTTTAAAATTTAAAATCGATGTAAAAATGACTCAGTTAAGCCTTCTTCAAAAAAATCGTTTTTTATCGATAACTTTCGATTTTGAGGGTATATCGAAAATTTTAAAAATGGTAAAATGATCTTCTAACCGAGTTCTACTGGTTGAGCTTGGTTTCGTTCCGAGTGTATTTTCACTGTATCAGAGTGTTATTAAATCATATTTTATAGACAAATTTATTGATATAAAATTTTTTTCTAGAAAATTTTGGCATATAATTTTATATAGAAAATTTTTCGATAAAGAAATTTTTTCCAAATATATTTTTTTTTTTAAATAAATTTAAAATTTCACTTTATTACGTTCTAGGCAAAAAATTTAAAATCGTTATTCATTTTGAGTATTTTTCATTGAAGCAGGTACGAAAAAAATACTTAAATAAATTACGAAAATTAATTTGTTTACTTAAATCGCACAGAAAAATACAGTAAAAAAAATAAATAATCCACATGTTTGTATTTGTTGCTAATTTATTTAAGTTCAACAAAATTATTATTCATCTTTTATTGCTAATTATTCTCCTTGTTAAATCATGTTTTTGAAATTGAATTACAAAATATTCATGATCAAGGTTTAGTTGTTGCATTTGAAAGCTTTTTGAGTCATATATTAAACAAAAAAAAAATAATAAAAATAAAAGTAAAAATAAAAATATTATCGTCAGCTGAAATGCAAAAGGGCTTAAGTGACATAAAAATTCTTCGTTGATTTGATGATTGATTATGGGAACATATACATACAGTGAATTCCACTCAAAATGACCCACCTGTGAAAAATTTACAAAACTTGTTGTAACTCCAAAAACTTAATTTTAATTTTTTAACTTTTTTATTTTTCTTAAATTTTAGGTAATATCTAATAAAAAAACATAAACATATTTCATTGATAAAAGAAAGTTTTCAATATTAACGAGAAAGAAACAAAACACATGAAAAATTACGCGCCATTCAAAATGACCCAGTTACTTAAATTTAAGAATATACATAAAGTAATCATAAATTTCTATGGAATTAGTATTTGGTCGGATATCCTTTTTGACTGATTACTGATTTTAATCTATTAGGAACAGATTCCACCAATTTTTTTGTATAGTCTGGAGAGATTTTTTCCCACTCCTCCTTTAATGCAGCCTTGAGGTTGTTTATGTTTGATATTGCGTGCTTCCGAATTTGAACTTCCAATTTTTGCCATAAATTCTCTATAATATTTAAATCGGGAGATTGTGGAGGTGTTTTCAAGACTTTCGGGCAATTATACAATAACCATTCCTTAACGATGTGGGCAGAATGCTTTGGATCATTATCTTGATACAAGTGAAATGTATTCTCTATCCCCAGCTTCTGTGCACTTTGTTTCAGATTTTCTTGCAAAATTTTCAAATATTGGTATTTGTTCATATTGCCCTCTATGAAGCACAAATTTCCAACTCCTGCAGCCGAACATGCACCCCACACCATCACATGCCCACCACCATGTTTTACTGTAGGCCGGAGATGTTTTGGATCCAACTCTTCATTAGGTTTTCGCCATACGTTTACCCTCCCGTCCGATCCAAATAAGTTAAATTTGGATTCGTCAACAAAAATTACGTTTTTCCAGAACTCATAATCTTTCATGCAGTAGGCGTGAGCGTATTCCAAACGATTTTTCTTATTTTTTGCACTAACAAATGGTTTCTTCCGCGCAATTCTTCCATGTAACCCAGCCTTATGAAGAACTCTTCTGACAGTTGTTGCACTGCATTTTGTATTAAATGTTTCTCCCAACATGTCTCGAAGATTTGGAGCACTTAATCGCGGATTTATTTTGACTTTTTGTAGAATCCAACGTTCTTCACGTTTAGTCAGAACTTTCTTACCAGGGTGTTTCGGTTTGTTTGCGATACGTTTTTCGTCATTATAACGTTTTATTATATTTTTTATAGTACTACGTGGCCTTTTTACTATATCTGATATTTCTCTTTGACTTTTACCACTTTTGTAATGTTGTATTATTAAATTTCTCATTTCAATTGTGGTTTGAGGAGCCATTATAGGAAAATGCGCAATATCTTTCACTATACAAATTAGTAAACGCAAGTAAGTCGATCACATGAATAAAATATCCAAACCAAGCAGACAGACAAAAATTAAAAAATATTTTTCGCAAAATACCGTTATATGAGTTACTCTCAATGTGTGGGTCATTTTGAGTGGCGCGTCATTTTTCATGTGTTTTGTTACTTTCTCGTAAATACTGAAAACCTTATTTAATCAATGAAATATGTTTATGTTTTTTTGTTAGATATTACCTAAAATTTAAGAAAAATAAAAAAGTTTAAAAATTAAAATTAAATTTTTGGAGTTACAACAAGTTTTGTAAATTTTTCACAGGTGGGTCATTTTGAGTGGAATTCACTGTACATACTTCGATTAGGAGCACCACAAAATTATAATTTTTATTTGTATGTCATTTGTGCCATTTTTTATTTCAGGTGAAGTTATGTAGAATTAATGTTGCATATGTATGTAAATAAAATGTATATGTTATAAATAATAATGAAAAACAATGTCACGCAGTTCAGACCGACCTATGAAAAATACTAAATGATGTAGAACGAATAATGTTACAAAATAACATAATGAGATGTAAAGACTGTAAACGAAAAAATGCTTACACTTTCAAACTATATATGAAAGCTTTTGATATTGTTTCTATAGGAAAGCTTTCAATATTGAAAGTTTGACTTGGAATGTTTTCCAAATGAAATCTTTCGATATTCAAAGTTTTATGAAGGAAATCAAAAGTTTTCTATAAAAAAATCTTTACATAACGAAAGTTTATTGTTAGGAAGCATTTCGGAACCGAAAGATTTATATAGGAAATCTGTAGATATTGGCATTTTTATATTGGAAAGCTTCTGATTTTTCATGTTTATATTGGAAGCTTTCGATAACGAATGCTCTCTGCAAGAGATCTTTCGGTATTAAAAGTTTTCTATATGAAAGCTTTCGATTTTGAAAGTTAGACTTGGAATGTTTTCTATATGAAATCATTCGATATTTAAAGTTTTAAGAAGGAAATCAAAAGTTTTCTATAGAAAATCTTTCCATATCAAAAGTTTATTGTTAGAAAGCATTTCAGAATCGAAAGATTTATATAGGAAATCTGTAGATATTGTCATTTTAAATATTGGAAAGCTTTTGATTTTCCAGTTTTATATTGGAAGCTTTCGATAGCGAATGCTTTCTACAAGAGATCATTCGGTATTAATAGTTTTTTATAGGAAAGCTTTCGATATTGTTTCTACAGGAAAGCTTTCGATATTAAAAATTTGATGTTTTCTATATGAAATCTGTCGTTATTCAAAGTTTTATGAAGGAATTCAAAAGTTTTCTATAGAAAATCTTTCCATTTCGAAAGTTCTTTGTGAGGAAGCATTTCGGAGTCGAAAGATTTGTATAGGAAATCTGTAGATATTGACATTTTTATATTGGAAAGCTTTTGATTTTCCATTTTTATATTGGAAGCTTTCGATAGAGAATGCTTTCTACAAGAAATCTTACGGTATTTAAAGTTTTCTCTAGGAAAGCTTTCGATATTGTTTCTATAGGAAAGCTTTCGATATTGAAAGTTTGACTTGGAATATTTTCCATATGAAATCTTTCGATATTCAAAGTTTTATGAAGAAAATCAAAAGTTTTCTATAGAAAATCTTCCCATAACGAAAGTTTATTGTTAGGAAGCATTTCGGAATCGAATGATAAAGATTTCCCGCCCTATTTCATTACAATTGTTTACATATTTGACAATAAAGAAAATTTAAACAAAAATGTTTTTCTATTTACAAACATCTGGCAGCTTTGTCACCGTAATAAAAATGTCACCGTAATAAAAACAAAGAGAGCGAGAGTGATGTAAATTAATTTCTCGATCATTTACAATTTCCATATGAAATCTTTAGATATTCAAAGTTTTATGAAGAAAATCAAAAGTTTTCTATAGAAAATCTTCCCATAACGAAAGTTTATTGTTAGGAAGCATTTCGGAATCGAATGATTTATATAGGAAATCTGTAGATATTGGCATTTTTATAGTAGAAAGCTTTTGATATGAAATCTTTTTAGTAGAAAGCTTCGGAATCGAAAGATTTATATAGGAAATCTGTAGATATTGGCATTTTTATATTGGAAAGCTTTTGATATGGAATGTTTTTAGTATAAAGCTTTGGATATTAAAGTAACCTTTAGAAAATCTGTTGATACAAAAAGTGTTCAATCCGAAATATTTTGATGTGAAAAGTTTTATATAAGAAATTTTTTGATATCGAAAGTTTTCTATAGAAAATCTTTTAATATCAAGTTTTTTATAGGAAACCTTTCTTTCGACATCGAAAGTTTTATATAGAAAATCTTTTCGGAAAGCTTTCGATATGGAATGTTTTTTAGTTGAAAGCTTTTTATATCAAAAGTTACCTATAGGAAAGCTTTGATATTGAAAGTTTTTTAAATCTTTCGATATCGTAGGTTTATAAAAGAAATTCTTTCGACATCGAATGTTTTATATAGCAATTTTTGATATTAAAAGTTTTTTAGAAAGCTTTAGATATTAAAGTTATCTAAAGGCAAAGCTTTTTTAAAATTTTCTATAGGAATGTCTTCTTTCTGAAATATATTGACGACAAATGTTTTATATAAGAAACCTTTCGATATCGAAAGTTTATTATTGAAAATCTTTCGACATCGAACGTTTTATATAACAAAACTTTAGCTAACAGTTTTTTATTGAAAAGCTTTTGACTTATATCATAAGTAGAATGTTTTGGATATTAAAAGTTACCTATGTTAAAGCTTTTAATACTGAAAGTTTTCTATCTGAAAAATGTTGTCGACAAAAGTTTAATATAAGAAAGTATTATAAATCCAACCGAAAGCTTTAAGATTCGAAAGTTTTCTATTATTTGTTGATTAAACGAAACATAATTTGTCGAGATAAGGCTTTTAAAAATATATGTGACGCGCAAAATAAAAAGGGACCTAAGGATTTTGTTCAGGAGAGCCACTTTAAAGATTTAAATTTGTGCATCTTTGGTGTACCATCACATGCTCAGTGATAGGTAGGGACGACCCTACCTATTATTTTGTGTTGC
Source organism: Stomorhina lunata (assembly GCA_933228675.1). NCBI lineage: Eukaryota > Metazoa > Arthropoda > Insecta > Diptera > Rhiniidae > Stomorhina > Stomorhina lunata. The sequence continues at coordinate 20,531,109 of OW121744.1, forward strand.
TTTGTGTAAAGAAAGGGACCTAACTTTCTCTACGCGCAGTCACATATACATATTTCTTTTAGGAATAAGTTAGGGCTTTTTAGAAAATTACTTAAAGAACCGATAATTTTGATAAAATTGTCTTAAATTTTGCGTTAAATGCATTGGAATCACAAAAAAAATCAATTTTGAAAAAAGTGTAAGTTAGAACCTTTCTATATGAGACCAACGATATACGAATTGGGTTACCTTCTTTAAAAAAGGGATAGTAGAGAGATGAAAGGTGGTAAAAAGGAGAGATAAAGCTTTTTATATATCAACACTGTAATTGCACATCATGTAATTTTACTTTTTTTTACATCGATGGCGTGTTATTTATGTAGGGCTTACCGTCATTGAAGGATGCTGTGGTAATTCATAATTTTTTAATGAAAATTTACGTTGCCTTAACCAGGGTTCGAACCCAGGCAAAATTTTATATGTTATGCTTAGTAGTCGACGTACTAAACAACTAAGCCACAGCACCCTTAAAGTACCAAATAGTCGGGCACTTTCATACCTGTCTTCTTTTACTATTTTGCTTTCTATTGTAAATTTTTCTACATTGTTTGTTTTATGTAAATTTAATGCTGTTTTAAGGGCCAACACCTCCCCCTCTTTCATTGACACACCCACAGATTTTATAGGCAAAATCAACATGTTTTACAAGCTGTTGTTGACTTTGTCAAATATTTGAATAAGAAATTTTAAAACAAAAAAAAATAAAAACAAACATTTTATGACACAAATTTAATTTTATGTTACAAATTTATTTCTATCAAAAATAATCGTTACAACAAATTATTTAATTAAAAAAAAGTAAAGATTTCCCGCCCTATTTCATTACAATTGTTTACATATTTGACAATAAAAAAAATTTAAACAAAAATGTTTTTCTATTTACAAACATCTGGCAGCTTTATAAATGTCACCGTAATAAAAACAAAGAGAGCGAGAGTGATGTAAATTAATTTATCGATTACAATGTCAAAATCAAGTAAAAGTGATTTTTTACAAAAAAGAAAAATTGTATTGTAAAAGGGAGAGAGCGAAATGAATGGGCCATTGAAAATTTTAGATAATTATCGAATATTTTGTAATTAATAAAATATATATATGTATATAATACAATGAGAAAATGATCATTCACAAATAGCGAATAAGAAGAGTATAAAGAAACAAAAATACATATTAGAAATGCCGGCTAATTTGAATTGTATGTAAAATTAAAATAACTGAATGAATGTTTAGATTATACAAATATTTGTTTCAAAATTTTCGGGTATGAGCTGCTGGTGGTGGGGTGACGAAGATCATTTAGAAATGGAATAATACCAAGGCATTTGTGTGTAGCTAATACATTAATAAATACGAATATGTTCATATGTGTGAGCATAAAAAAAATGTGAATCATAAAGTGAATATAACATGCTCTCCACTATTCAAATCGAAATGTAGTTTTGTAGCAGAGCAAACTGAACTGCAAAAAAAACGCGTGCTTTAATTAAAACATAAAACGCGTGTGTAGTAGGAACGTACTCCCGTATATACTATTCAAGATCACCTTGTATTTTTTGTTTTATTTTTGCTAAATATTTTCAGGTGTAGAAAAGAAAATGGCAAAAACAAGATAACGCGAAAAATGTAAAATAAAGAAAAACAACAAAATTGAAAAAGAAAAAAAATTATGATAATCTGGTTTTCTTACATATTTTTATTACTCCAGTCAGTACAGTCGCTTAGCAATGTAGCCGGACAAACATAAAACTTAAGTTTGGAAACAAACCATTATTAAGAGTCTAACAAGCTAACGCACTATCTAATATCTTCGCGCCATCTCTTCTTTTTCTTGAATGCGGGGAATTTCTAAATGAGATGACGAAACATGCCACCATACGACTTTTCTGGGTGCCCAGTTATAAAAACGTATCCGATAACACTATTGCTGATAACATTCCCAAATCTGGGGCTCTTCTTAGTGAGAAGAATTCTGGGAGTATAGGTCTACTCAGATCATCAACATAACCCTCTTAAGATCAGCAGTCTTTATCTACTTCCTGTGCTATAGAATTCGAAATTCTTCCCGTTCTATAGAGAAAGTGCCAGTAAAGTGGTATATCCATTAGTTTTTGTCTGATTGAAATATTATTTAACCTTCCACATGATATTCAGATCAACATAACCTTCTTACGATCAGCAGTCTTTATCCACTTCCTGTACTATAGTCTTCGAAATTCTTCCCGTTCTAAAGCAAAAGTGTCAGTAATGTGGAATATTCATTAGTTTTTGTCTGATAAAAATAGGATTTAACCTTCCACATGATACTTAGATCATCAACATAACCCTCTTACGATCAGCAGTCTTTATCTGCTTTCTGTGCTATAGTTTTCGAAATTCTTTCCCTTCTATAGAAAAGGTGCATTAGCTTTTGTCTGTTTAAAATATGATACATGTGTTGAGCTTCCACGGTTTCATCTGAGAAAGTTATTAAACCTAAATATTTAGAGATATTTGAGAACATATTTTAAATCCCATTAGAAGTGATTTCAAAAAAGGGCAGGTAAGCACCGAGAGCCTAAATTGTCTAATCCGTTCGAAGTTACTACTAAAGAAAGACAAGGATGTATCTTGTCACCTACACTTTTTATCCTCGTCATCGACAACATAATGCGCACGGCTCTGAATGATAGACACGGTATCCAATGGACACCCTTTAAACAACACGATTATTTACAATACGCTGATGACGTATGACTTCTGAGCCAAAGCTCAGGTCTCCTTCAAGAAAACACTAACGCTATCGCTGTTGAATCTCGGGAAGCTGGGCTGGAAATCAATATTTCTAAGACAAAAGCCATAGCCTCCAGGCGCAATCAATGTGAATAATGAGGTTATTGGATGTGTAGGTACCTTTAATTATCTTAGTAGTTTTGGTATATACAAAAGGTGGCCCCGAATCGCAAATTCTTCGATCTTTTCGGAAATCTCGGCAAATATCCACAATAACAAAGTTACGAATATACAACTGGAACGTTAAGTCCATCTTGTATTACGGTTGTGAAACTTGGAAACGCACAAATGCCGACGATAAGCGCATACAAAACTTTGCAAACAAATGCTTGCGGCAAATTCTTAATATATGGTGGCCGAATCTCATAAGAAATGAAGATCTACTAAATGCGACAAACCAAATCCCTGCTTCTGTAGAGGTATATCAACGGAAATGGCTGTGGATAGGCCACATGCTTCGAAGGCCAACATTATCCGACAAGCGCTTCGTTGGAATACACAGTGTTGGAGAACTTGTAAGAACGTAGAGAAGGTCAATCGATGCGGAGTTGCAAGCCGAATCGTATAAGAAATCGATAATTCTTAGTTTTTATATCGCACGGTTTGAGTTCTTTTTTTTTCTTAATTTAGGACCAGCACTCAGGGGATGAGCCCTACTTATGCAATGCATTGTATTGGAACTAGGAAAATAGGTTATGCGAGGGTGGATACATGGAGTAGTGTTTATTGACATTTGATTTGAACTCCCCTATATTGCAACTGACAGGGAAAATTTATGCGGGAAGTAAATTCCACATAAGAACTGTACGGCTAAAGAACGAATTTTCTCTATAGTGTGTTGTTCTGTAAACTGGTCAATCGTCTACGAAGAGATGAGCTAGAACAGATAGGCGTGTATTGCGTAAAAAAATTGGAGTTTCGGGAACGAGTTCCCTGATTTCATTAGAGCACATCCAAAGTAATAACGATAGAACAGTGAATTAATGAAGTTGGATACCCTACTGTTATCAATAAGCACCTTCGCCCTCTCCTGTACTCGGTCGAGAAGCTCCAAAATAGACTTTGAAGCTCAGGCACATACTCGTAGATGAGAGTTGTATTCCATTTTCGGTCGGATTTGGGTGGTTTAAATAGTATCACATGAAGTGAAGTATCACTTACATCGAGATAGTTGAATGCTTCTTTCGACATTTGAAAAATGTGTTCAGTCCAACGGACATCACATTTAATTCCATGCCCAGAACATCAAGAGTATCTGATTGCTCGATATTTTACCACACATTATTACAGATGAAGTAACATGATCCGCCGTGCATACAACATTAAGTCTTCCACGCATTAAAATCGACTATATTCGCACGACCCCATTCTCTTCAACAAAGGTTATTAATGTAAGAAAATGTCAGCTTTCAATCAAGACCCATCCATAAAAAGTTTCACTAAAATCTTTAAGGAAAACAATCGATCGGTTTTCCGAAGCTTGGAATTCTGATTCGCCATTCCTAAATAAAACAAAGTTAAAAGTAAAAAATTATAAAAAGCCAATTTTACTTTTGGGCTTCTTCCCTCCTTGTCCGACTTCTTTATTAAGCAACTGTATTTATTTTTACCAAAATTGCTGTTGGAATTTATGCTCTGAGACAGACACTTGCTGGGACGGACAAACACATATTCAGTTAAAGTAAACAAGTGTAAAGAAGAAGTACCAAAATGCACCCGCATTTTATTGCATTTTTAGTTTTTGTTTTTTTTTTACATGAATGAATAGAATGACATCAGAGAAATTTTGGCGCCGTTAGTTTTTAGGTCAATTGGCAAAAAACCACATACCAAAAGTAAAGTAAAAAGAAATAAAAAGAAATACATATATAATGGAAAACTTTTTAAACAAAATGTTTAAATTAATTATAAACTATACAATTTAATAGCATTTAAATAAATAACCGTTATTTTAAAACTAAAAAGAAATAAGATGAAGAAAAAATAAACGAAATAGACATTCATTCGTTTATGCACAACAACACCCTTCCCATTTCGCTTAAATGGCAAAACAAACGTCAAACAAAAGAAATTAAATGGAAAAAAAATATGCGTCATTTGTTCGGTTTAGCTCATAGACTATAATTTATTTAAGATATTTTTTTAGTTATGTGTATAATGCAAAATATTAATGATTTTGCAAAAAAAAAAATAACCAATTATAATTGCTTTCAAACAAATGACAAACGCCAAAATAATTCTAACCAAAAAATTGTTCATCAAAAGAGAGAGAGTAAGAGCTTAAGTTTCTCACAAAAATAATGACAGTTTCTTAAGGAAATTTGTTATGTATTTTTTAAGTAATTTATGGGAATTTAAAAGGCAATAGGAAACTCTATTTATGTTAAAGTTTACAGCCCTGTATGAACCACAGCTGTATACTTTAACATCCTTCTACTAAAACTTAAACAAAAAAATTCAATTAAAAAGTTCTTTATACCAAAGAAAATTTAAATTTTTTACCAAAAGTTTATATTAATTGCTCAAGATTAACTAATTTATTACAATTATTACCATAACAAACAAAACTATTAAAAACTAATTCAAAAATTTGTTTAAAAAGTTTTCAAAATATAAAAAGTTTTATAAATTTACAAAACTTTTTACAACTTTTTCAAAATACAGTCTAATTAAACAATTTTTTCTTTAAAAAAATTTTAAATTATGTTAGTTATTAGAAAAATACTTGTTTAAAATGACATTATATAGTCAGTCAGTCCCGAGTTACTACACCCCATGTAAAAAATTATTAATTTTTCTTGTGGAAGAAAGCATGCGCAAAAAAAGAATTTGTTCAAACCGTTAGAAGAAAAGCATACACACTCACACACGCATACAAAGTTTATTTATTAGAAAAATACCTATACATTTAAGAATGCCGCAGTATAAAGAAACAGGGATGCCATTTCTATATAAAAATTATGAAAAAAGGCATTCAGGTTTCTTGTTTACGATAGACTCAAAATGTCTATGAAATATTTTCTGTAATCTAGTACAAAACTGTCGCATTCGAAAATACGACAAACATAATAGATTTAATTAAATATTTCAAATTTAGTTAAGAGGATATCTTCTTTAAGCACAGTTTTCAGTATTTTTATAACTACAAGTCATTGGCAAAAGGTTAAAGGGAATTTGTAATGGATTAAAAAGAAACATCTTTATTTTTCTATAACCAAACAATAATAGATGTTTGATTTTCTTTTAAGATTCAGAAAATCCGTTGTCTTGCGAATCCATTATAAGAAGAAGGTAATTCAGGCTAGTTTCGGCTTTAGGACCGTTTTTAAAAATCTTTCTTTTAACTTAAACAATTAAAATATATAAAAAAAATTGCCTGGTCCTGTAGGACTTTGAAGTATGTTGTAGTCGTTACAAAGTACATAATATAATACCAGAGTGCAATCCATTACCCAAAGTTTTGTTGGGAGTATACAACTTTTTCTAGGTTTCAATTGTGATAATGGTACTATATCTTGTAATTCAGACTAGTTCCGGCTTAAAAATTTTAAAATCTTTCTTTTAACTTTAATAAGTAAAATAAATAACAAATGACCTGGTCTTTGTAGGATTTGAACCCGGACCATTGAGCTAATATAATAATACTAACTTTAATAACTTATAATTAATTCGGATGGTATGTTGTAGTCATTACAAAGTAAATAATACCAGAATGCATTTCATAGCAAGTTTTGCTGAGAGTATAAAGCTTTTTTCTTTTAAAGCTTTATATAGTAAAGGTTTTTTTTTAAAAAAGTTTTATCGAAAAGTTTAATATTGTAAAACTATTTTCTAGAAGCTCTTCATTGGAAGGTTTCATTTATAAAAACTTAATATCATAAAGTTTTCTTTAATATAATACCAAAATGCATTTCATAGCAAGTTTTGCTGTATCGTAAAGTTTTCTTCCAGAAATACTTTATACATTAAAGCTTTCTTCCAGAAAAGCTTTATACATTAAAGCTTTCTTCCATAAACGCTTACTTCATTAAAGATTTCCCCCAAAAAGCTTTATACATTAACATTTTCTTCCGAAAAAGCTTTAAATATTAAAGCTTACTTCCAGAAATACTTTATACATTATTCCGGAAAAGCTTTAAATATTAATGCTTTCTTCCAGAGAAGCTTTATACATTAAAGCTTTCTTCCACAAAAGCTTTATATATTAGAGCTTTTTTCCATAAACAATTTATACATTAAAGCTTTCTTCCAGAAATGCTTTGTACATTAAAGTTTTTTCCGGAAAAGCTTTATAAATTTAAGCTTTCTTCCAGAAATGCTTTATACATTTAAGCTTTCTTCCATAGACGCTTTATAAATTAAAGCTTTCTAACGAAAAAGATGTATACATTAAAGCATTCCTTCATAAACGCTTAATACATTAAAGCTTTCTTCCAAAAAAGCTTTATACATTAAAGCTTTCTTCCAAAAAAGCTTAATACATTAAAGCTTTCTTCCAGAAAAGCTTTATACATTAAAACTTTCTTCCAGAAATGCTTTACACATTAAAGCTTTATAACATCTCTTCCGGAAAAGCTTTATACATTAAAGCTTTCTTCTCTCCACTTAAATAAACTTCGGTTATGGTTAAGCTTTTTTCTAGAACAGCTTTTTATGTTAAGATAATTTAGACAACAAATGGCACAACATCACATATGGTTTGTTTCCATAAAAACAAATATGGTACTTTGGAGGGTAAAATTCCGACATTAATTTTCGGATAGACGCCTAAAGTGTAAATACATATTTTTTCCAATCAGTATAAAAATGTTCAATTTTGTGCCTAAAAAATATGTTTTTCGGGGAAGTCTCAAGTCGGAGAAATCATCCAAACTTTAACATCACACAGTTGGCATCTTCAACGAGCCATGTAAGGAAAGATCAAGTCAGTCTGGCCTGGGATCGAACTTGGGACCTCTGGTATGCTAGGCGGATGACTAACCTGCTATGCCAAGGCGGTTCACAGTTTTAAAATACAGAGGTTTAAACATAAAATAAAAGCATTTTTAAGCAATAAATCGACATTACTTGTATACCCTACATACTGATGTATATTTTTATAAAAATTTCTAATTCAAGATTTGTTATGTCCCTTGGGAAACCTTGTATCTCTAGACAAGATAAATAGTTTTGAGACTCAAAAAAACAAAGTCCTTTACAAATTTTATACCAAAATTTCGCATAAATTTTATGCTCTAGACATAATGTCTCCTCTTTATTGGTAGGTATCTACAAAATCTCAAATTTCTTATAAGGAAATCCTTAAAAAAAAATATAGAAAAATATTAGAAGAGGTGGAGGTTGGCAACCAAGTTGGAAATACAGCATAAAAATGTATTGCAGCGGATAGATTGGATGGATAGATGGATCAAACGATATAGAAATATACTCACACACTTTCAAACGTAAGCACACACAAACACACACACATATAAAATAAAGAGTAGAAAACGCAAAATGTATACCCATACATTCATCATTGGTGGAAGAAGAAAAAACACAAATACACACACACACACACACACAGGCAAGAAGTATTGTATCTGATACTCGTAAAATCAAATCAAATGAAATAAAATAAAATTGTATATAGATGAATAAGTAGATATGGGGGAATATACACAGCGACAAAATAATACCTCCTCTTACTTATAGATAATTTCAGACATACATATTTATATGTATAGATTTTTTTCTTCTTTAAATCTTAAGTAGTCACATTTTTTTTTTAATTTGTCTAAAAAACTTTAGTATTAAAAATTGATTAATAAATTTTAATTTAAATCAATTAATTTTTTTATATTGATTTATAAATATATTTTTGTTTTAAAAGAAAAAAATATACATAGGTATATTTTTTTATTCTAATATACCTCACAAACACAGATACTCAGTCAGTTTTATTAAGAATTCTAAAATTTTTGTTCTTTTTTTACAACCATGAAAAAATCTTTTTGCGTAGTATTTTTATCGATCGGCCGACGTAAACGAGTCACTAGGAGGCTCAGGTCGTGTGGCAAGAATTTTTCATAGATTTTATTTTTTCGATTTTTGTATTATTTCTTTGCACTTCTTTTCATTCTTTCTTTTAATATAAATTAAGACACCCGATTTTTTTTCTTTCCTCTTTTAAATCTTTTAAAAACCTTTTAAATATGTATTAAATATTGTTTTCAGTTTAGTTTATGCTTTTACTTTGTCTTTTGGGCATAGACTTTAATTATTTATTTTTATAGCTTTATTAAGTTATATTTAATTATTTCCACATTTTTTTTATGTCAAAGTGAGTAAAAAAAATATTTTTTTATAGTTGGGAATTTTTTTTACTTACTTTTGCTTCAATTGAAATGACGACGACGACTACAACCAATACAACGAAGACAAACGACTAAAAGCGACAATAGGAACTCAGTATTTTTTTTCGATTTTCATTAAAAAAAAATCATCTAAAAATTTTTCATGTAAAATACGTTAGAGCGAGGAGAGTATCACACGAATATTTCCTCTTCATATTCTCTGAGAGAGTTGGGAATTTGCTATCTCTTCTCAAATGCAAGTGTAGAGACATTCAAAATATCTGTATTGGGAAAAAGTATCTGAAAACTATGGTTAGCAACTAAAACTTAGGTAATTGGACAAATTTTATAGATACTCTTTTATGGTCGTCTCTTGTAAGATGGTTTTTTTTTTTTTTTTTTTTTGAGAGAGAGGAAAATGAGAGAACGTATGAGAGAGTCTTACTATCTCACAATTTTAAATAACATGCGCTTTTTTATATTTTAAATTGACAATACCATTTTCTGTCACTAAAAAAATAATTTGTCGATACTGTCTTTTAGCTTTTTTCAAATACGAAAACCTTATTTTTTTCAAATTCTATTTCAAAATAAGATTTCAGTTTATTTGATTTAAAGAAAAATTTGTTCTAAAAACTATCATGTGTTCTAAAAACTATCATCCCAATAAACCATTTCAGAAACAAATTTTAAATTAGTTGTAGAATAAACTTATCATAAAAAAATCCTAAAACTTTTTACAAGTGAACTTATTTTAAGCTTAATTCTGTAAAAAAATATTTACAGTTTTTAAATACTGTTTAATAAATGCTTAGAATGACAATCAAAATAACAATTGCTATACATTTATTTAGATAACAATTTAATAAGTATGATTGCAAATGAGTTATTCTCGCAATAGTTTTGTAAGTGCTTCTGAGAATGAAAAAACCTCAATTTTGTATTATTAGTTAAAGCTTTATACACTTAAGCTTTCATCTCTCTTGTTAAATAAACTTCATTATTGTTAAGCTTTTTTCTGGAACAGCTTTTTTTGTTAAGCTAACTGAGGCCCTATGCTCCACTGGGAGTCAAGGATAACAGAAGAAGAATTTAGACAACAAATGGCACAACATCGCATATGGTTTGTGTCAATAATAACATAAATGGTAGTTTGGAGGCTAAATATCTGACATTATAATTCGGTTTTCAAAAGTCGTTTAAGTGTAAGACAACAAGTAAGAAAGTGCTATAGTCTGTCAAGCCCGACCATTCGATACCCTTCACCACTAAGGTCAAAGATGTTATTTTTCCCGTATAAAGACAAATATTTGCTAAATTTTGCCATCATACAAACATTTTCTCAAAACTTATATATTTAAGCTGTTTCCGTCACTTGAACTTATATGAGAGCTAGGGTCAAATGTGGGCCTATTAACTCGAAATTTAGCAAAATTTAACAAAATTACAGTCTTACAGTATGCAAAAAATAAACTCAAAATTCTCATTATCTTCAGATTTATGAGCTTTTTAGTGATTTTTGTCTCATTTAGTGCGTTTTGAGAAAAGAGTTTGAATGGGAGCAATGGTCGAATGTGGACCGATTTCAACATAAGTAGTATTTGTTTTAAATTTCATGAAAAATATCGATATTTGTGGAAAAAATATCATTTCCGAGAAGTGGGACCTATGGAAGGTACCATAAATAATGAACCGATTTTGACGAATTTCAATAGCCATGGTCCCACTATCAAAAATGATCTGTTCCAAATTTCATCAAATTATCTTTAAAATTGCGACCTGTACTTTCATTACATGGTTTACATGGGGGTCCAGCCAGCCGTCCAGACGGACGGACTGACATCGCTTAATCGACTCAAAAAGTGATTCTATACTATTTCTATACTAAAAGGTGGGTCTAAGACAAATATTTCTATGCGCTACATACATCAGCACAAACTTATAATACCGTTTCCACCTATGGTGGTGAAAGTTATAAAAATATAAAAAAAATTTTGAACGAACCTTAACAATTTTACTTCTGTATAACTAGGGAAAGGTGTATCAAATTCACCATAGTCATATGCCTATAATCTTACTTCTTCAAATGTTTAAGCTAAATAGAATAATAATTTACGTCATTTTATGAACCAAAGTAAAAAATAACGTCGCTTTTTAAGTACAATCTTCCTGATAAGTTTATAAAACAATAAAGACTAAAAACTAAAAATGTACAACATATTATGAAATATAAATCGATTAGATGTTGTTTTCTCTCTTGTAGTTCATACAAAAAAATATTTATCTTGAAGTAAAAATAAAAAAAAAAAAACTGTTGTTTAAAAATGAAAAGCCTTTGAAGTGGGAAATATGCAATACCACGTGACATTGGAAATTTACAATGCAACATCACACTTGGTAACGGCTGAACTGACAAACACCAGAAAGACGTTCTGTCAGTCAGTCATTCAGTTATTCAGACAAAACAAATATACACACCCAAACGGTTTCAAACATAGAGCAGACGACGTCAGTGTTGAATACAATTGAAATTGGATTGTCAATGGTGAAGATGAATATTGCAATAGTAATAATTATTGATTGCCTCGTTGGTACTTTAGACATAATTGCACAAACATTAAAGAGTGTGTATGGCTGTGGAACTATTGAACTTAAAACTTCTACCACATAAGAAGAATCTTCTCCAGCAACAGCAGCAGCAACAACAGTAGCTGTAGCTGTACAAAGTACCCGTACAAGTCAAATTGCAATTCCCACAAAAGCCACAAAACGAAGAGTTCATGGAAATACCGAATGAATAATACACACAATAATCTACACAAATAGTTTTGAAATTAAATTGAATAAAACAAAAACAAAACTAAAACTACACCATTTTCAGTTGTATTCAATAATTTTCTGATGATTCATCGTCCGAAGCGATCTCGCATGTCCTAGGCTCCAGCACCAGAGGCTTAGGTTAGGTAACAAAGGAGGTGTCAAGCGACACCTTCACTCGGAGACCCCAGTGGTCCATTGTGATCCTTCACTAGAAGAGGAGAAAGAAAAAGATTGAAGATAGAGGAAGAGAGAAGATAATAGAAAGGTGTATAGGGGGAAGGAGAATACACTATCTAGGCCAGTTGAGACCAGTGGTAAACCATACAATATCTTACAAACTGCACTGTTGCTTAAGTTTCTGGGTAGTAAATTCCTCAAGGAACTTTTAGACATCCCAGCAGTGTAAACTGACCAATGTTAAGGGCTTCATAGCTAGACTCAGTTGGCTTAGATAATAACTCTATCATTCATTCTAACACTCCCAAGTTGCTAAAGCTACTTTCTTCTCGATCCATTAACTTGGTACATGGTATATTTAAAAAAAAAATCTGAAATATATTTGAACAAGTAAGAAAGTGCTATAGTCGGTCAAGCCCGATCATACGATACCCTTCACTACTAAGGTCAAAGGTGCTCTTTTTCCTGTATAAAGACCAATATTTGCTAAATTTTGCCATCATACAAACATTTTCTCAAAACTTATATATTTAAGCTGTTTCCGTCATTTGGAGTTACATATATGAGAGCTAAATGTGGACCGATTATCTCGAAATTTATCAGATTGATTACAGTTGTTATAAAAATTATGTATGCAAAAAATAAACTCAAAATTCTCATTATCTTCAGATTTATCAATTCCGGGAAGTGGGACCCACCATCAATAATGGACCGATTTTGACGAATTTCAATAGCCATAGTCCTCTTCTGTTATCCATAGTCCTACTATAAAAAAAATTATCTGTACCGTCAAATTATCTTTAGAATTGCGACCTGTACTTTGATTACATGGCTTACATGGGGGTCCAGCCATCCAACCGTCCAGCCTCAAGGACAAACTGACATCGCTTAATCGACTCAGAAAGTGATTCTAAGACGATTGGTATACTAAAAGGTCTTAGCCTTAGATTTCTAATCGTTACATACATCAGCACAAACTTATAATATCCTTTCCACCACATGCATTTGGAAATGGTGTAAAAGATGAATAAAATGAAAGAAGACAATAGGAAAAATACACAATAATCTATTGATACCCAAAGTAAAAATAAGATAAAATAAAAAACAACAAACAAAAGTTACTATAAATAGATCATTAAGAACATATTTGAAAAAGAACAAATAATAAAAAAAAAGAAAAATAATCTTGTTTTCTAGTCGCACAAAATACGAGAGCAAAAGCTTAAGAAAATACTATTTACAGCTCAAAGTCTATGGATGAAAATTAAGAATGGAAAATAATTATATTCCGGCTAACGCTTGATGATATCTCTATAACGATAATGGATGATTAAGGAGATGCATTAAACGAATTTATCTTAAGAAAATTGCGAAAAATAAAACTATTTACAGCTCAAAATCTATAGATGGAAATTAACTATTTTCCGGCTAACGCTTGATGATATCTCAATAACGAAAATGAGATGATTTAGGAGATGCATTAAACAAGTTTATTTATCTTAAGAAAATTCCGAAAAATAAAACTATTTACAGCTCAAAATCTATAGATGAAAATTAAGAATGGAAAATAATTATATTCCGGCTACAGCTTGATGATATCTCCATAACGATAATGGATGATTTAGGATATACATTAAACGAATTTAACTAATTGAATTGTAAATATAACTATTTGCAGCTCAAAATCTACAGATGAAAATTAAGAATGAAAAATAATTATATTCCGGCTACCGCTTGATGATATCTTCATATGCGAGCTATGGTCAAATGTGGACCGATTTCAACAAAATTTAGTACAGTGATTTTAGTTTACATAAGCAGTATTTGTTTTAAATTTCATAAAAAAATATTGATATTTATGGCCAATATATCAATTCCGGGAAGTAGGACCTATGAGAGGTACCATAAATAATGGACCGATTTTGACGAATTTCAATAGCCATGGTCCCACTATAAGAAAAATGATCTGTGCCAAATTTCATCAAATTATCTTTAGAATTGCGACCTGTAGTTTGAATAAATGGTTTACATGTACAGCCAGACGGACGGACTGACATCGCTAAATCGACCCAGAAAGTGATTCTAAGCCTATTGGTATACTAAAAGGTGAGTCTAAGACAAATATTTCTATGCGTTACTTAAATCAGCACAAACTTATAACTTATTCCACCTATGGTGGTGAAGGCTATATTTCGATTCGAAAATTAAAATGTGTTTCGAAAATATTTTCTTTCGAATCGAGATAAGCCCCCCTGGTCCCACACAGATTATGAATTATTGTAATGCATTTGAAACTTTTTTGGAAAAGTTTTAAAATAAAAAAATAAAAAAATAGGTATATTTGCTTTTAATTTCTAGATTAGATTTCAAACATATCGCTATCACATAAAAATTCTTATCAGTCAGTTCACTTTAACTAAAAATATTTTCAATTCACGGTGTTTTTTTTTTACTAAAACCTGTCAGAATTAAATAATCACCTTAGAAGAGCAACTAAAAAGGTATTAATAGAAAAACTAATATACGATTAATGTGTATTTATATTAAATGAGTTGTTAAAAAATTTAGAAAGGAGTAATTGAATGCCTGAGTTAAAGAATATAAAAAAGTTTTGTTAACACATTTTTTGTATTGTTGTTATATTTTAAGGTGTTTTGAGGTATTAATTTCATTTTTATTGACTTCACCCACTAAAGGTGGAAGGGTTTAATGGGTTTGTGTTGATGTTTGTAACACATTTAAATATGACTTATACAATAACAACTGCCGAAATTATCAACTTACAATTAAATATTTAATTTCTTACAAGGTCAGCTTAAAAGTTTTTCAAAAATGTTGTTCGCTGCAATGAATATTAATTAATGGATGGACTTATAAATATTAATACGAAATTAAATAATCGTATAAAACTTTATTAACTTAACAATATTTTTTAAACCCTAACTAACTTTAATGTTGTCAATATAATGAAGAAATATTAAAGTTATTCAAATCATATTATATATTAACCCAGTTCACAATCCGTTGCAAATAGCCTAGCACCGTAGCATTTGCAAAACGGTATAGGAAATCAACAAAATTACATAAAACTACATTCAAAAGTTTTCATTTGCTATACCCAATTGCAATTGCTATGGTGCTAGGCTATTTGCAACGGATTGAGAACTGGAGCCAAATTACAGCATTCGATATCGATCGAAAACTCACGACTTTTAAACAAATATTGTGAAGTATACTTTAGGGATGTTTAAAGTTACTTCGATGCAAAAAGTTTACTGAAATTTGGTATCCAATTTGATTCCTTTTTAAAAACACATATTTCAATTTAAACTCTTTTACAATTGTTCATCTTTTGGAAAAATAACTACAAAAATGTATAGTAATAAATAATTTTGACTATCCTTAAAGTATGATATACAAATGTTCTGAAAATATCTAAGATTTCGATCGATATCGAATGCGGTAATTTGGCCCATGGGATTTTTTGATTAAGAATAGCATTAATTCTCGGTTTATATCGAGTTTTCTCTGGGAGTTGTTAATGATAGGGCATCATCGAACGAGTTCAAGATTAATTCGTGTATATCGCAAGACTCCGTTCTTTCTCCTACTCTATTTCTTATATTTCTAAGTGACCGACTATGTCAAACTTTAAAATCCTATATACTCTTTTGCAGATGACACCAACATTTGTCACTCGTTTATTTTCAATTGTAGGCCAAACAAGTCCGATATTAGAAGCATGAGGCAAAACATGAATGATACGCTAAATTCAGACTTAAACATTATTACTGAACGGGGGGTTGTGCTAATACGGTCGATTTCAATGCCCGAAAAACCCATATGCTAACACACAAACGCACCACCGACAATGTTGCTTCAATCGAAATCTCTTGATGTTTTTGGCATGAAAATACAGTGAGATTATACACTCCATCTGATGTCCTCACTATTTATACCACCTATATCCGTCCTAAGATGGAATACAACTCTCATATATGGGTCGGGACTTCAAAGTCTATTTTGTATCTTCTCGATCGCGTCGAAGAGAGGGCGAAGTAGCTCATTGTTGACAGCAGGGTAGCAAACTCTATTAATTCACTTGAACATCGCCGCAATTTGGGCTTCGATTTACTAATACTATAATTCTACGTAAAACACGTATTTCAACAAGAGCATATTCCTATGCGACTTGGAATAACCTCCCCGCAGAAGTCTCTCTAACCTTCTCGTGGTATATTTTGATAACCTGAACAACCTTGTTGAAGATGCGGTAAACAAGCCGTGAAAGATTATAGGTCTGGGCTAATATGAAAGGGGATTATATTGGAGCCTTTTAAACATATTTGGTCCAAGGATCTAAGATAATTGAACTTAGTAAAGTACAAAACTTTAGCATCTGTTCAACATGTTAGCTGTGGCTGTAAGCGGACGCCTATTTTGGATCGATCGGGTCGCTATACAAACGTGGCTTGTGTCTTTAGACTCATCAGCCATCGATTTGGCGCTTTAGCACCAAGTTTAAAGCATGAAAAGGAACAACATTACATAATATACTAGAAGGGATCTAAGATAATTGTACTTGGTATAGTACGAAACTTTAGCGTCTGTTCAACATGTTAGCTGCTGCTGTAAGCGGGCACCTATTTCGGACCGAGTGAGTCGCTATGCAAACGTGGCTTGTGTCTTTGGACTCATATTTTAAGCATGGAAAGAAACAACATTACATAATATACTACTTCAAGGGTAATCATGCGAGAAATTCTTCTGCTACGACAGCAGCACAAGGATTTTAAAGCTGCAATCCATGCGAGACCATTCTGAAGAATGAAACCAACCAGACCAGACAATCGTTCCCACGGCAGTCGGTTCTTCGTACCGGAACGAATCTGAAATCTCAAGATTCCGACCAAGGACTGCCACTTCTGCGATATTACGAATAACAAAGCATTTAAAACAACAACATGGCAGCTATCTCTAGACAAATTATCGGCAACGCTCTTCGCTACCACCGGAATATTGCAAACGGCATTCGATATCCTATACTTGTCCTTAACACATGTCACTGCAACTTGCCATATATTACGCAGAGGGAATAAGGTAACTTATGCAGCAATTGGTAGGACTTATTATGCTGCCTGCGTATAGTCCGCTATCGTGAACAAAACGCAGTGGGACAAAAACTCCAGAGCTGTCAAAATACAGCCCTAATGACAGTAACAGGCAGCTTAAAAATGTACTCAACAAAATACCTAGATTGAGACGAAGGTCCTACTACTTAAGAAATGTAGCCAAATCCTAACAATGGAGTTCTTTCTGGGATGTCATCGGAGGGAGGGGTTATTCGATACACCCAACATCTAATCTAGAAGGGTCCCCACGAGGCTTGCCATAAAGCACACCGATTACGACCGTCGTCTGTCTACCCTTTAAACTATTTTTTTTTCATAGGGCCAGGACTTATAACATATCATGCGTTATTTTAGAATACAATATAAAATTATTTTTAATCAAAATTAACATATTTTGCACTAACTATAAATGTATGTTAATTCATTAGCCAGCCCTTTTCTATAAAAAATAATGCATGCACTATGCATTCAAACTCTGTCGGACCATTTTTGTATCTCATCCGGTTTAGCAAGTGTTAAGAGAAAAAAAGTTAAATATCAACAATTGTAACAACTCTGCAGTTCTGCACATACTCATACAAACAGACAGAAATTCAAATACACATTCTTCAACACACACAACAAAGCAAAGCAAAAAAGAATATCAAGAAAATGAGACGAAACAAAAATCAAATAAGAAAAAGAGAAGAGACAAAATTCAAATAAGAAAAAAAGAAATGAACGTAAAAAAATGAGAGATGGCAACACGGTTTAACAAGAATAAGTCATCGGCAAATTTGTATAGAAAAATTACGTCATCGCGTCGCCAATGTACAAAAAAAAATTATTGACTAGGAAAAATGTGCAAAAATCAATTAGATTCAATATTTTGCAACATTTTTTTGTAATAAAAAAAATTAATGTTTATTACATTTAACATACACTCTAATTGAAATAGAATATATATAAAAACAAATTCCGGCATATTCTTGAAATTCCCACACTAATTTTCTTTTTAATATACAGCAGCGCATTCTTTTTATAGTTGTCGTTTATCTCACTCCCTCTTTCCTTCTTTTCAACACTTGGAATCGCGTAAGAGCGAAATAGTTAATCAATTTTCACCAACTTATAATTTTTTATATTTGCAATTTTTTTTTCATCTATAATTTATCACTATCCAAATTGTTAAATGCCAAAAATTTTGGGTTTTTCTTATATTAAAACACTTACCCAGTTAGAATTTCTTATAAGCACTATTTAATTAAATTTTATTAATTTAGTTCGCAATAATTTCTCCGCAAGAATTGATTGTTTTTCTTCACACACAAAATTGTTCTTCAGCACAGACGTAAAATTCTGCAAAAAAGACGTAATGCAAACGAACATAGCACACCTTTTTCAACGACACAACGACCATGTTGCCAGATCTGTAAGAGTGAAAAGGAAATAAAAACACGTGAGAAAAATTTAACAGAAAATAAAATTGTTCAAAAATGATTAAACTTAAAGGTTTTTTTTTAAGAAATCGAATCAATTCTAAATGACCAATTTTGAAAATTAACACCTCATAAAAAAATTTTAAGATAACCGGTATAAAAATTGTTTCTAAGAAATTTTTGGTTTGGAAGATATACAGCCATAATCTCAGTAATTTAAAAACAGATTTTATATAAAAAAAGACGGACAAATTATTCACACATTCAGCCTTATAAGAAGTGCTGAAACCATATCTTTGATTTCGAAAATTTAGTAATAGATTAATGAAAACATCAAGACAATTTGTTTAATCTAGTATGAAACTCTAGAAGTCGAAGATACGACTTCGTCACTCGTAATAAGTTTGATTATCTTTTTATTATTTTATAGCTATATTTTGAATAAAATTAGTTTACAACAACCATTTATCTAGGAATAGAGTTTACAAAAATACAAACAAATTTGTAGAAATCTCAGAAAACAATGGTTGCAATGAATTAATCTTCTAATATATATAATGTGTGTTCCTTTACTTTAACGAAACAACCCAAACTTACTCAAACGTGTTCTCGTACAAACTATTCAAGACAAATTGTTGTTTTTTGAGTAATTTCAGACTGTTTTGGGTAGTTTCGTAAGAGTAGGGTAACAAACATTTAAAACGATCGATTTTTTTTAACTTTTTAATTTTTAAAAAATTTCATATTTTTGAAAGGGTTAATTTTATCATTTCTTTGAAACGGGTTTTTGCTTTTGTAGAAAGTCACAGAATAGCTAAATTTTCTTTAAGTCTCTTGAAACCAAATTTTTTTTATATAAAACGTATGAGTGATTCCTTAATATTGGCTCAAAAATTGAGCGATGTCCGTCTGTCTGTGGTCGGTACGATAAAACCTTAACGAAAGGATATAGGTTATAAATATTCTCGATTTTTTGGAAAATTTTGGTATTCAAATCGGGCAAAATCGGTTAACATTTGACCATAGCTCTCGTATAACCTCGTCTAGGCTAATTGCTTATTTGCTAATAAATGCCAAATTATAATAGCTATGATGATGGTATATAGAAGTTTTACATAAGCACTAGGCATATACAATTTCATCCAAATCGGTTCACATTTAACCATAGCTCCCATACAAAAAACGGAAACAGCCTAAATTCCACCTAAAATACACTTAAATGGCAATAAATGATAAACTGTAAAAGCTTTGGCCACTAAATTTAACACAAGGAAGTCTTTTGTCAATGCCAGTCTGTCACAATCGGTCACCATTTGACCATAACTTCCATATAGGTTAAAGAAGTTGTGTGCTGAAAATAGACGAAATCGGTTCACATTTAGTTAGAGCTCCCATATAACCCTGCTCCGGGAATCACATTAATACTGATAAATTGAATACAATTGTAATAGCTATGACGACTAAATTTAGAATAATAAAGTTTTATGCAACTATTGTTCAGTATATCAAATTTTAAAGGAAACGGTCCATATTTGGCTATAGCTTTCATATAAAAAACACTCCCGGAAACCAAAAAAATGTAGCAAAGGCAAGTTAATAGCTATTCAATTAGAAACTATGACAGCTATGGCCACTAAATTTTGCAAGAATAAGCCAGTTTATATAAATATATATATACATATATATATATATATATAACATCCCCTTTTTATATCTACAATCAAAAAGATTCGGAGGTAAAACTATCATATTAATATTGCACCAATATCCAGACATTATATACGATAGATGCATTAGAAACTCCTAACAAAATATATGGACCTGTCGTATTACTATCCACATGTTCATCCTAACTAAATATTAAGCTAAACGAAAAGCATTTAACAACTTATTAATGTAAAACCATGCCAGGTTACGATACCGAATTTTGTTCAAAGTAAATACTAGGGAAACCACTTACATACTTTTAAATATTGAACTATAAAGCTCCTGCAGCCGAATTTAGTCCAAATATTTTACTAACAATACTAGCGTAACAACTTTTTTCAAATTTGATCCACATTTTGAATTAGCTGCACCCTCGTAGATATATGAGAGATACTTCTAAATTTACCACAACTTGATGGTGGGTATACATATAAGATTCAGCACAGCCGAATATAACACTCTTACTTGTTTTATTATTTTCTTGTAAAAGCATAGTTTTTGACTCTGTAATGGATAAATAAAAGTTTCAATTTCATATCTTAGATTTAATAGGGAAATGACGTTTGAAAACTAGGGCAAAAGGGTTAATATACACTCCACAATCATTTTCAGTATGAGAAAAATCACCTCTTCTAAATGAACACCCTACGATTACACCCGCAATGTAAATACCACTTTAGTATAAATAGCCAAATATTCTAGAAATAATCGATTTGTTATTATCTCTAGATTTTTTTACGTTTGTTGTATTTACGCAGCCGAATACAACACTGTTTGAATTACCAAAAAACACATGGGTACAAAGAATAATATGTATGTGTGAAATCGTGCATGGATATATGTTGTTGTTTCATCTTACACCAGAAGGTTGTAGTAAACTTACAACAACTTTTCAATTTACAAAAACAACAGGTCTTTTGTTTGTAGCAAAGTAACATGGAACTGTCAATTTCTGAGTAATTTGGGTTTTCTTGGTATACATCAGCAACAAGAATTATAGAGAAAAGTGACAATACTAAAGACAACAACAAGAAATATTAGATTTTCTAACAACACCTGGTTTTTAAATGAGCCTGGACAACAACAATAACGAAGATCCCGCCAAAATTTACGTTAATTTTTCCGCCACTTTTATAAAAGACATAAAAGTAAAATGCAGTCGTCACTCGCCATTCAATTGAAAAACGCTGACCTGAAAACACATACAAGTTGTTTTTAATTGTGAATTATATTAGAGGAAATAAAAAAGAATTGATAAGAACATTACAATTGCAGTATTTAAAAGTTTATAATTAAAGAAAAATAAATATAGTATACATAAAGCTTTAATAAAATGATGGCCGGCAAAGAAAACATTATTGACAATATGGACAAGTTTTCATTAAAGGTATGTTTTACTATAATAAAGAATAATGAAAGGATGTTCTGTTATTGTTTATCCTTTTTTTTCCTACAGAGTCCTCGTAAAATTCTTACCGCTGTTAATGCGAGCAATGTACGCAAAATGTCCATTGGCGATGATATACAGACAAATGGTAAAGAACTAAATGGTAGTGGTGGCGGCATGGAAGTCAATAAAAATGCTGCTGGCACTTCTTTGGCCAATAAAGCTCCTGTGCCATTTGATCCCAGTATTGAACCTTTGCTTAAGGAAAATCCCAGACGCTTTGTTATATTCCCCATACAGTATTTGGACGTTTGGCAAATGTACAAGAAGGTAAGACGACAATAAAATTTACATCTATTAAGGGCTACATCCCCTTAAAACATTAACCAGATGGAAAGTACTTAAGTTTGTTGTGATGACGTTATTTGGATTACATATACAGAATTATAAAAAGCGCGCTAATACTAATGATTACTGATAACTTAATTTGCTAAAGGGCTTATGGGGGGGCCATTGACTTTTGTTTAGAATTCTACTGAGTCATGATAAAAAGAGTTGTTTGCCTTCTTTTTTTTTATTTCCCTCCAATTACTTTAACTTTTGGCGCGTTTTATGTCTAATCTTGAGGTGACCCCTCCTTCATTTGCTAGATTTTCATATTATTAAGATGGTTTTGCAAAAGCTTTTATAATAGATTTATGCAACACATTTTACCCCTTAAATTTAAACATTTATTTTTTTTTTCATTTGTACATCTGATTTGTGTTGATATGACCGGTAGAACTTTTTTGTTAGTTTTCATAAGGGGTATTACCGCCTCATGTTTATACCCTTCACCACTATAGGTGGAAAGGGTATTATAAGTTTGTGCTGATGTTTGTAACGCATAGAAATATTTGTCTTCGACCCACCTTTTAGTATACCAATAGGCTTAGAATCACTTTCTGAGTCGATTTAGCGATGTCAGTCCGTACGTCCGTCTATCTGGACTCCCACGTAAACCTTGTAATGGAACTACAGGTCGCAATTCTAAAGATAATTTGATGAAATTTGGCACAGTTAGTTTTTTTTGAAATTCGTCAAAATCGATCCATTATTTACGATACCTCCCATAGGTCCCATTTCCCGGAATTGAAATATTGGCCACAAATATCAATATTTTTTCATGAAATTTAAGAAAAAAACATGTAAACTAAAATCACTGTACCAAATTTCGTTGAAATCGGTCTACCATAGCTCCCATACAACTTATGTGTTAAAACGCACTAAATGAGACAAAATTCTCTTAAACGAATTAAGTTTATTTTTTCCAAACGTAATTTGTAACAACTGTAATCAATTTGCCAAATTTTGAGATAATCGGTCCACATTTGACCCTAGCTCTCATATAAGTCCAATTGACGGAAACAGCTTAAATATATAAGTTTTGAAAACCATATAATTTTCTATGAAATATTTTAAATAAAATTTTTTTTATGATTTTTTTACATGAACAAATTATTTATCAAATATTAAATTTCTATGCAAAATGTTATGGCCACGCACCATAACGACTTTAACGTCTATGTTTACACATATCGCTTAACTTTTTTGTTTAATTCCTTTTCAGGCCGAAGCTTCCTTCTGGACCGTTGAAGAAGTCGATCTCTCAAAGGATAATTCTGACTGGGAAAGACTAACCGACAATGAACGTCATTTTATCTCGCACGTTCTTGCCTTCTTTGCCGCCTCCGATGGTATTGTCAATGAAAATTTAGTTGAACGTTTCTCACAAGAGGTACAAATCACCGAGGCTCGCTGCTTCTATGGTTTCCAAATCGCCATGGAAAATGTACACTCAGAAATGTACAGTATTTTAATTGATAGCTACATTAAGGATCGTGAACAACGTGACTATCTATTTAATGCCATTGAAACAATGCCAGCTGTTAAACGTAAGGCAGATTGGGCTATGGCATGGATTTCCTCTAAATCGGCAAATTTCGGTGAACGTATTATAGCTTTTGCTGCTGTCGAGGGCATTTTCTTTAGTGGCAGTTTTGCTTCGATATTTTGGCTGAAGAAGCGTGGTCTTATGCCCGGTCTTACTTTCTCCAACGAATTGATTTCTCGTGACGAAGGTTTACATTGTGATTTTGCTGTATTGATGTTTAAACATTTAGTTCAAAAACCCAGCCGTGAGAGAATTATTGAAATTATATCGGAGGCCGTTAAAATAGAACAGGAATTCCTAACAGATGCTTTGCCCGTCAATTTGATTGGCATGAATTGTAAATTAATGTCGGAATATATTGAATTTGTAGCTGATCGCTTGCTTGTTGAATTGAATGTTGGAAAGGTATGTTAAAATTAACCTATTTTTAGATTTTCAATAATTAGTCTACTCAACTTTTTATTTATTTGTAGATTTATAATACTAAAAATCCCTTCCCCTTTATGGAAATGATTTCTTTGGATGGTAAAACCAATTTCTTTGAACGTAAGGTTGGTGAATATCAAAAAATGGGTGTGACTTCTCAACGTTTAGATAATGTTTTTACACTGGACGCTGATTTTTAAGTATGTTTTTTTTCTGGGCAGAACAAAGAAAATCTCCACAAGCCGAAGGAATTAATTATATTGTATTTGACTAACATTATTTTATAGCTTTAGTTTTGTAAGTTCATATCCTCATTCCTCCACAAAATCATTTTTATTGCCAATTTTAAACTTACCTTTTTCAAACATTTTTTTTGCCTATATTCGTCCTTAATTTAAAATTTGTTTATAGCCCTAAGTCGGGCAATGATTATATTTTTTCCTTACTTGACTACTTTTTTATATTTGACCATATTTTTATTTAATTAAAATTTGTAAACGATTCTAACTTAAATTTTTAAACAGTTTACTTATTCATTGTACATATGTATCTCATTTACCATAAACATTTTTTTATAAAAAAATATTTAGTATATACAAGTTTTATTGAAATTTATTTTCATAAACGTAAAAAATAAAAGTACCTTTAAATAAGATAAATTGTGAAGTATTTTACTTTTTTTCAAAAAATTTCTATTTAAACTAAATTTTTGAAAAATTGACTATAGAAAATTTGTTGACTAATTTTTCGGAAATTTACTATGTATAAGAATTTTTTCGGAAATTTACTATTTATAAAAAATTTTTCGAAAATTTGCTATTTTTAGGAAATTTTTCGAAAATTTACTATTTATAGGAAAATTTTCAAAAATCTACTATTTATAGGAAATTAAAAAAAAAATACTATTTATAGGAAATTTTTCAAAAATTTACTATTTACAGGAGTTTTTTTTCGAAAATTTACTATTTATATGGAATTTTTCGAAAATTGACTTTTTACAGGAAATTTTTCGAAAATTTACTTTTTATAGGAAATTTTTTAAAAATTTACTATCTATAGGAAATTTTTCTAAAATTTATAGGAAATTTTTCGAAAATTGACTTTATAGGAGATTTTTGGAAAATTGACTATTTATAGGAAATTTTCCGAAAATTGACTATAGGAAATTTTTCGAAAATTGACTATAGGAAATTTTTCGAAAATTGACTATAGGAAATTTTTCGAAAATTGACTAGGAAATTTTTCGAAAATTGACTAGGAAATTTTTCGAAAATTGACTATTTATAGGAAATTTTTCGAAAATTGACTATAGGAAATTTTTCGAAAATTGACTATAGGAAATTTTTCGAAAATTGACTATAGGAAATTTTTCAAAAATTTACTATTTATAGGAAATTTTTTCGAAAATTTACTATTTATATGAAATTTTTCGAAAATTGACTTTTTACAGGAAATTTTTCGAAAATTACTTTTTATAAGAAAATTTTTCAAAAATTTACTATCTATAGGAAATTTTTCTAAAATTGACTGTTTATAGGAGATTTTTTGAAAATTGACTATTTATAGGAAATTTTTCGAAAATTACTTTTTATAGGAAATTTTTCAAAAATTTACTATCTATAGGAAATTTTTCTAAAATTTACTATCTATAGGAAATTTTTCTAAAATTGACGATTTATAGGAAATTTTTCGAAAATTGACTGGGAAATTTTTCGAAAATTGACTATAGGAAATTTTTCGAAAATTGACTATTTGTAGGAAATTTTTCGAAAATTGACTATTTGTAGGAAATTTTTCGAAAATTGACTTTAGGAAATTTTTCGAAAACTGACTATAGGAAATTTTTGGAAAATTGACTATTTATAGGAAATTTTTCGAAAATTGACTTTTTATAGGAAATTTTTCGAAAATTGACTTTTTATAGGAAATTTTTCGAAAATTGACTATTTATAGGAAATTTTTCGAAAATTGACTATTTATAGGAAATTTTTCGAAAATTGACTATTTATAGGAAATTTTTCGAAAATTGACTATTTATAGGAAATTTTTCGAAAATTGACTATTTATAGGAAATTTTTCGAAAATTGACTATTTATAGGAAATTTTTCGAAAATTGACTATTTATAGGAAATTTTTCGAAAATTGACTATTTATAGGAAATTTTTCGAAAATTGACTATTTATAGGAAATTTTTCGAAAATTTACTATTTTTTAGGAAATTTTTCGAAAATTGACTATTTATAGGAAATTTTTCGAAAATTAACTATTAATAGGAAATTTTTCGAAAATTGACTATTAATAGGAAATTTTTCGAAAATTGACTATATATAGGAAATTTTTCGAAAATTGACTATATAAAGGAAATTTTTCGAAAATTGACTACATAAAGGAAATTTTTCGAAAATTGAGTAGGAAATTTTTCAAAAATTTATAGGAAAATTTTCGAACATTTTTTATTTCTAGAAATTTTTCGAAAATTTTCTATTTATAGATTTTTTGAAAATTTTCTATTTATAGAAATTTTTATAATTTAAAATATATACTAAGAGCTAGTTAATATAAACAAGTATTTTAAGAGAATAATATTATTGCTAATTTAATACTCATCTTCTTTTAAAATACTCTTTTTATTACATGCGCCTAAAAGTATGTCAATGTTAACTGACATTGAAACGTGCCAAAAAAAAGCACGTGAATTTATATTTCTTCTTTGTATTTTTCAATACCTAACCAAAGCATACGAGAACGTCTAGTGCCCACAGCAGTCTGTTCTTTGTACCGGAACGACCCAGATATCTTAGGATTTCGATCAAGGACAGCTACTTCTGAGGTATTAACAATAAAAATGCAGTTAAAACAACAACAGGAACAAAGTAGACTATAATAGTATAGAGGTAGAAGGAGAGTAGCCTATCTAAGCCAACTGAGACCATTGAACCCTACAATTTCATGCAAATTGCACTGTTTCAGATCCTGAAGTTCAGCAAAGAATCCGCTGCCTAGATGTCTGAGCCT
Source organism: Stomorhina lunata (assembly GCA_933228675.1). NCBI lineage: Eukaryota > Metazoa > Arthropoda > Insecta > Diptera > Rhiniidae > Stomorhina > Stomorhina lunata. The sequence continues at coordinate 20,558,267 of OW121744.1, forward strand.
TTGATTTTAGAGTCTTGGACAGTGACAGAATGTTGTATCGACTCGGACGAATCCTCATCTAGACATAATCTGCAGAGGTCCGGAATGCTACCATCCCACCTAGTTAACCTCAAATTTAAGGCACAGCTTAAGCTTGACCTATTCAGACCTAGTAGAATTTTGGTTTCACTAATGACCGGTTTAGGCCATAGAGCTCTTGATGTCCTATACGTAACCATGTCTGTGGCTTCCTTGCTGATCCAAGACTTAATGCCCAGATAAAAGTGACAGATTGCTGGAGAAATACCTGTCACTCTTTGACTCAAGTCTTGGCTTTTGAGGTCTTAACACAAATTGTACTTTAAAAATGGCTTCGAAAAATTGTATGACCGAAATAAAGTAATAAAATCAAATTTTATAAAAAAATATTATTTTTTTCATATTATCTAACATCCGCAATTTATGAATCTTAGGTCAGGTGGGTTGTAAAAAATGCCTAAAGAGAAAATGAGTATAATAAAAACAGTGTTGCCAAAATACTTATAATTTTTAATCGTATTAAATTGAAATTTTATTCGGGTTTTTTGTATCGAAAGTTCTGTTTTGAGATATCGATTACAGATATAAGCTAGTCTTCCAACTCGCTAGCTTTACGATGTTATCGCTTGAATTTGAATACTCACCATGCTTGAATTAAAATAGCAAATAGCCCTCCAATTCTAGTTGCAATAAGCCCATAAAAACTTTAAATATGTCGTTTTGAAATCCCTAAAAATGTTTAATATTCTCGAACTCTGGAGTTATCCAACTTTAAGAAATATTCAAAAATGCGTACGAGAATTAAAGTAAACGCCGGCTATAAAAATACATTTTTATAAATATTAAGAGAGATAAAGCAATAAATGTTTATATCCAATTTCGCTCGTGTAGGTGCGCTCTTAAAAAAGTCTTCCGCTCATAGGAAAATGTTTTAATATAAAAAAGAAAACGAATATTTGCCATCAGTTTATCAAGTGCAGTGAAGTTGAGCGAAAGGTATTTTGCGCTGGTGAAAAAAATAACATTACACTCAAGTAACCATAAAATAAATAAATTAAAAAAGAAAAAAATATTCATAAAAATGTCATACAAATTAAGCCAGTGACAAAATTCATTAAAAACAAAGTTTCCATTCTTTTCAAATTCATTTCTAAATTTTCTGTGTAAATATTTTAAAACCTGTAAAAAGTTTAAAACTAAAAATAAAACTTATGTAACTTAATTGTGTAATTGGATAAAAAAGTAGGTAGAATTGGACAAATTTCTAAGAATACAACCAAAAGGATTTGATTAATGGTCTTTGGAAAGTAGAGCAAAGAACAGTTGGTACCCTTTTTCTATTGTGCTCTCGGTGTCACGCGAATAAGGTGAGTTCTTGTTGTTGTATTTGTGTTATTATTTTACTATATATGTAATTATGTGCATCCAACGGTATTAGACCCCATTTGTACTATTGTAGTTCCTATATTGATTTAATGATTTATAATAATTCTTACACCAAGTGTTTGTTTATTTAAAACCCTCGAAAGTAGCTTTACTAACCTAGAAGTATGCAAGGTCTGCCTGTTTGTTTTCTTTTGTTTATGTCAAATACTTTTGCAACAGAAAATGTGAGTTGAGTGTGTGTGTGTGTGTGTGCGTGTATTTGGGAGCTAATGTTTTGGTAAGTTGAAGGGACTATAAAGTAGTAGTTACTATAAAAACTCTGACTATATAGAATCTGACTATCGAAGACTATATAGTCAGCGACCTTATAGTCTGAAGACTATTTAGTCAGAGACTATATAGTCAGAAACTATATAATCAGAGACTATGTAGTCAGATAATATACATATGTAGTCAGAGACTATATAGTCAGAGAATATAGAGTCAGAGACCATATAGTTACAGACTTTATAATCAGAGACTATAGTCTATAGACTATTTATAGGAAATTTTTCGATAATTGACTATTTATAGAAAATTTTTCGAAAATTGACTATTTATATGAAATTTTTCGAAAATTGACTATTTTAGAAAATTTTTCGAAATTTGACTATAGAGAATTTTTCAAAAATTGACTATTTATGGGAAACTTTTCGAAAATTGACTATTTATAGGAAATTTTTCGAAAATTGACTATTTATGGAAAATTTTTTGAAAATTAATTATTTATAGGAAATTTTTCAAAAATTGACTATTTATAGAAAATTTTTCGCAAATTGTGTATTTATAGGAAATTTCTCGAAAATTGAATATTTATAGAGCATTTTTCGAAAATTGATTATTTGAAGGAAATTTTTCGAAAATTGACTATTTATAGGAAATTTCTCGAAAATTGAATATTTATAGAGCATTTTTCGAAAATTGAATATTTATAGGAAATTTTTCGAAAATTGAATATTTATAGGAAAATTTTCGAAAATTCAATATTTATAGGAAATTTTCCGAAAATTGAATATTTATAGGAAATTTTCCGAAAATTGACTATTTATAGGAAATTTTTCGAAAATTGACTATTTATAGGAAATTTTTCGAAAATTGACTATTTATAGGAAATTTTTCGAAAATTGACTATTTATAGGAAATTTTTCGAAAATTGACTATTTATAGGAAATTTTTCGAAAATTGACTATTTATAGGAAATTTTTCGAAAATTGACTATTTATAGGAAATTTTTCGAAAATTGACTATTTATAGGAAATTTTTCGAAAATTGACTATTTATAGGAAATTTTTCGAAAATTGACTATTTATAGGAAATTTTTCGAAAATTGACTATTTATAGGAAATTTTTCGAAAATTGACTATTTATAGGAAATTTTTCGAAAATTGACTATTTATAGGAAATTTTTCGAAAATTGACTATTTATAGGAAATTTTTCGAAAATTGACTATTTATAGGAAATTTTTCGAAAATTGACTATTTATAGGAAATTTTTCGAAAATTGACTATTTATAGGAAATTTTTCGAAAATTGACTATTTATAGGAAATTTTTCGAAAATTGACTATTTATAGGAAATTTTTCGGAAATTGACTATTTATAGGAAATTTTTCGATAATTTACTATTTATAGGAAATTTTTCGATAATTGACTATTTATAGGAAATTTTTCGAAAATTTACTATTTATAGGAAATTTTTCAATAATTGACTATTTATAGAAAATTTTTCGAAAATTGACTATTTATAGGAAATTTTTTGAAAATTGACTATTTATGGAAAATTTTTTGAAAATTAATTATTTATAAGAAACTTTTCAAAAATTGACTATTTATAGAAAATTTTTCGCAAATTGTGTATTTATAGGAAATTTCTCGAAAATTGAATATTTATAGAGCATTTTTCGAAAATTGAATATTTATAGGAAATTTTTCGAAAATTGAATATTTATAGGAAAATTTTCGAAAATTGAATATTTATAGGAAATTTTCCGAAAATTGACTATTTATAAGAAATTTTTCGAAAATTGACTATTTATAGGAAATTTTTCGAAAATTGACTATTTATAGGAAATTTTTCGAAAATTGACTATTTATAGAAAATTTTTCGAAAATTGACTATTTATAGAAAATTTTTCGCAAATTGTGTATTTATAGGAAATTTCTCGAAAATTGAATATTTATAGAGCATTTTTCGAAAATTGAATATTTATAGGAAATTTTTCGAAAATTGAATATTTATAAGAAAATTTTCGAAAATTGACTATTTATAGGAAATTTTTCGAAAATTGACTATTTATAGGAAATTTTTCGAAAATTGACTATTTATAGGAACATTTTCGAAAATTGAATATTTATAGAGCATTTTTCGAAAATTGAATATTTATAGGAAATTTTCCGAAAATTGACTATTTATAGGAAATTTTTCGAAAATTGACTATTTATAGGAAATTTTTCGAAAATTGACTATTTATAGGAAATTTTTCGAAAATTGACTATTTATAGGAAATTTTTCGAAAATTGACTATTTATAGGAAAATTTTCGAAAATTGACTATTTATAGGAAATTTTTCGAAAATTTACTATTTATAGGAAATTTTTCGAAAATTTACTATTTATAGGAAATTTTTCGAAAATTGGCTATTTATAGGAAATTTTTCGAAAATTGACTATTTATAGGAAATTTTTCGAAAATTGACTATTTATAGGAAATTTTTCGAAAATTGACTATTTATAGCAAATTTTTCGAAAATTGACTATTTATAGGAAATTTTTCGAAAATTGACTATTTATAGGAAATTTTTCGAAAATTTACTATTTATAGGAAATTTTTCGAAAATTGGCTATTTATAGGAAATTTTTCGAAAATTGACTATTTATAGGAAATTTTTCGAAAATTGACTATAATAATTTTTCGAAAATAAGTTCTTGGAAACTACGTACCCTTTGAATTAGGGTGGGATTGTTTCGATTGACTGTGATAAGATATTTCGTTATTATTCAATGTCAAATAAAAATCCAGGTGTGTTTATTAACTTGATAATTATTTGTTTACATACGTAATATTTAAATTTGTTTTTGTCAAATCTAAAAGGGCCTTTGAAGCGAGTTCTCAAACTAATGTAATAATTGAGTCTACACAATTTTTACCTGATATTCGTAAACATAAATATGCAATAGTAAAACAATTAAAACATAATTTTTTTTTAAGATATTAAACATATGTACATATTCTTAGACCTTTCAAAATTTTTTAATTTTATTATACAAATGTGAATGGGGAATAGATTTTGCAATAACAAAATATTTTCAGAGGATAACATTTGTATGAAGAACTTTTGTAAAGTGGTCTTTTATTTACAAGCATTATGATAAGACCATGGTACAACTAATTATGGTTGTACCATGAATTAGATAAATATTTGAGAATTAAGAATAAAGCAAGCAAAATTTTCGACATACATTTTTAAAAGAAAATATTTCATATTTTGTGTATGCCACTTTGTAACTACTGGGATTTAATTTTTAAATACCTACTCTCATCTACCAGCAGCGAAATAAAATTAAAAGCAATAAACCTTTGACCACCATCAATATAATTTTTTCACTAAATATTTAAATCTACTGTAAATTTTTAGATTACATCTAATAAATCTGTCATAGAAACAGAACATTTGTGAACACGAACATTTTTACTTACAAAAAAGTCTTTATATATGAATATGTATATTTTAAAGCCAGTTGGTAAGACCCGGCAATATCCGGCAATTTTTCAAAAATTTACTATTTACTGGAAATTTTTCGAAAATTTACTATTTATAGAAGATTTTTCGAAAATTTACTATTTATAGGAAATTTTTCTAATTACATAGGAAAATTTCCTATAGACTATTTATATGAAATTTTTCGAAAATTGACTATTTATAGGAAATTTTTCAAAAATTGACTATTTATAGGAGTTTTTTTTCGAAAATTGACTATTTATAGGAAATTTTTTGAAAATTGACCATTTTTGAAAAATTTACTTTTTATAGGAAATTTTTCGAAAATTTACTTTTTATAGGAAATTTTTCCAAAATTGACTTTTTATAGGAAATTTTTCGAAAATTGACTATTTATAGGAAATTTTTCAAAAATTGACTATTTATAGGAAATTTTTCAAAAATTGACTATTCATAGGAAATTTTTCAAAAATTGACTATTCATAGGAAATTTTTCAAAAATTGACTATTTATAGGAAATTTTTTGAAAATTGACTACAGGAAATTTTTCGAAAATTGACTATTTATAGGAAATTTTTCGAAAATTGACTATTTATAGGAAATTTTTCGAAAATTAACTTTTCATAGGAAATTTTTCAAAAATTGACTATTTATAGGAAATTTTTCAAAAATTGACTATTTATAGGAAATTTTTCGAAAATTGACTATTTAAAGGAAATTTTTCGAAAATTTATTATTTATAGGAAATTTTTCGAATATTGACTATTCATAGGAAATTTTTCGAAAATTGACTATTTATAGGAAATTTTTCGAAAATTGACTATTTATAGGAAATTTTTCAAAAATTGACTATTTATAGGAAATTTTTCAAAAATTGACTATTTATAGGAAATTTTTCGAAAATTGACTATTTAAAGGAAATTTTTCGAAAATTTATTATTTATAGGAAATTTTTCGAATATTGACTATTCATAGGAAATTTTTCGAAAATTGACTATTTATAGGAAATTTTTCGAAAATTGACTATTTATAGGAAATTTTTCGAAAATTGGCTATTTATAGGAAATTTTTCGAAAATTGGCTATTTATAGGAAATTTTTCGAAAATTGACTATTTAAAGGAAATTTTTCGAAAATTTATTATTTATAGGAAATTTTTCGAATATTGACTATTCATAGGAAATTTTTCGAAAATTGACTATTTATAGGAAATTTTTCGAAAATTGACTATTTATAGGAAATTTTTCAAAAATTGACTATTTAAAGGAAATTTTTCGAAAATTTATTATTTATAGGAAATTTTTCGAAAATTGACTATTTATAGGAAATTTTTCGAAAATTGACTATTTAAAGGAAATTTTTCAAAAATTGACTATTTATAGAAAATTTTTCAAAAATTGACTATTTATAGGAAATTTTTCGAAAATTGACTATTTAAAGGAAATTTTTCGAAAATTTATTATTTATAGGAAATTTTTCGAATATTGACTATTCATAGGAAATTTTTCGAAAATTGACTATTTATAGGAAATTTTTCAAAAATTGACTATTTATAGGAAATTTTTCAAAATTGACTATTTATAGGAAATTTTTCGAAAATTTATTATTTATAGGAAATTTTTCGAAAATTTATTATTTATAGGAAATTTTTCGAAAATTGACTATTTATAGGAAATTTTTCGAAAATTGACTATTTATAGGAAATTTTTCAAAAATTGACTATTTATAGGAAATTTTTCAAAAATTGACTATTTATAGGAAATTTTTCGAAAATTGACTATTTAAAGGAAATTTTTCGAAAATTTATTATTTATAGGAAATTTTTCGAATATTGACTATTCATAGGAAATTTTCGAAAATTGACTATTTATAGGAAATTTTTCGAAAATTGACTATTTATAGGAAATTTTTCGAAAATTGGCTATTTATAGGAAATTTTTCGAAAATGGCTATTTATAGGAAATTTTTCGAAAATTGACTATTTAAAGGAAATTTTTCGAAAATTTATTATTTATAGGAAATTTTTCGAATATTGACTATTCATAGGAAATTTTCGAAAATTGACTATTTATAGGAAATTTTTCGAAAATTGACTATTTATAGGAAATTTTTCAAAAATTGACTATTTATAGGAAATTTTTCAAAAATTGACTATTTATAGGAAATTTTTCGAAAATTGACTATTTAAAGGAAATTTTTCGAAAATTTATTATTTATAGGAAATTTTTCGAATATTGACTATTCATAGGAAATTTTTCGAAAATTGACTATTTATAGGAAATTTTTCGAAAATTGACTATTTATAGGAAATTTTTCGAAAATTGGCTATTTATAGGAAATTTTTCGAAAATTGGCTATTTATAGGAAATTTTTCGAAAATTTACTATTTATAGGAAATTTTTCGAAATTAACTATTTATAGGAAATTTTTCGAAAATTGACTATTTATAGGAAATTTTTCGAAAATTGACAATTTTTGAAAAATTTACTTTTTATAGGAAATTTTTCGAAAATTTACTTTTTATAGGAAATTTTTCCAAAATTGACTTTTTATAGGAAATTTTTCGAAAATTGACTTTTTATAGAAAATTTTTGGAAAATTTACTATTTTTTGGAAACTTTTCGAAATTTAGGAATTTTTTTGAAAATTGACTATTAATAGGAAATTTTTTGAAAATTGACTATTTATAGGAAAATTTTCGAAAATTTACTTTTTATAGGAAAATTTTCCAAAATTTATTATTTATAGAAAATTTTTCGAAAATTTACTATTTATAGGAAATTTTTCGAAAATTTACTATTTATAGAAAATTCTTCGAAAATTGACTATTTATAGGAAATTTTTCGAAAATTGACTATTAATAGAAAATTTTTCGAAAATTGACTATTCATAGGAAATTTTTCGAATATTGACTATTTATAGGAAATTTTTTAAAAATTGAGTATTTATAGGAAATTTTTTAAAATTCATTATTAATAGGAAATTTTTTGAAAATTTATTATTAATAGGAAATTTTTCGAAAATTTACTAATTATAGGAAATTTTTCGAAAATTGACTATTTGTAGTAAATTTTTTGAAAATTCATTATGAATATGAAATTTTTCGAAAATTGACTATTTATAGGAAATTTTTCGAAAATTTACTGAAAATTTTGCTATTTATAGGAAATTTTTTGAAAAATAACTGTTTAATGTAAATTTGTCGAAAATCGACTATTTTAAGGAACTTTCGCGAAAATTTACTATTTATGGGAAAATTTTTGTATATGTATTTCTTATATATATTTTCTGTGTACAATAAAACTACAAATATCGCTACGATCGATATATATATAATATATTTCGTTTCGTAATATAATTTACATTTTGTATAATTGTTTCATCGTTGTGTTTGTCGCATATAATGGAATATGATTATTTTATTTAAAAAATTTCGAGTTTAAAAATTAAACTCTAAATTTCAAAATCATATAACATACATTACTCAGAGTCTATTACTATTTTTTTCGACTACAAATCTCGGAGAATAAAGTCCAATGCTGCGAATATTAGGTGTTTGCATGTGTTTGAGTACTCAGTGCTATAGTAATCTAGAGACTGGGCATGATATCAGAAGATGATTAGTCATTTTTGCTTTTTGCTCACATTCGTTAAAGTGGAATTGTATCAAAACGTCTAAATATTTTATTTTTACTGATAGTTTAATTCAAATTGTTATCAAAACTAGCGTTTAGCGTAAACATTGATTTTTTTAATTTAAAAAAGTTTTGGTAAGTCATACAACGAAATTATTTCAAAAATGTCATGCAAAATATTTTTTTTTTTAAATTGACTATTTATAGGAAATTTTTCGAAAATTGACTATTTATAGAAAATTTTTCAAAAATTAAATATTTATAGGAATTTTTCGAAAATTGACTATTCATAGGAAATTTTTCGAAAATTTACTATTTAAGAGAAATTTTTCGAAAATTTACTATTTATAGGAAATTTTTCGAAAATTGACTATTTATTGGAAATTTTTCGAAAATTTACTATTTATAGGAAATTTTTCGAAAATTGACTATTTATAGGAAATTTTTCAAAAATTGACTATTTAAAGGAAATTTTTCGAAAATTGACTATTTATAGGAAAATTTTCGAAAATTGACTGTTTATAGGAAATTTTTCGAAAGTTTTTTATTTATTGAAAATTTTTTGAAAATTGACTATTTATAGGAAATTTTTCAAAAATTGACTATTTATAGCAAATGTTTCCAAAATTATCTATTTATAGGAAATTTTTAGAAAATTGACTTTTTATAGCAAATTTTTAGAAAATTGACTATTTATAGGAAATTTTTTGAAAAATTGACTATAGGAAATTTTTCGAAAATTGTCTATTAATGGGAAAATTTTCAAAAATTGAGTATTTATAGGAAATTTTTCGAAAATTGACTATTTATAGGAAAATTTTCGAAAACTGACTATTTATAGGAAAATTTTCGAAAATTAACTATTTATAGGAAATTTTTCGAAAATTGACATTTATAGGAAATTTTTAAAAAATTGACTATTTATAGGAAATTTTTCGAAAATTTACTATTTATAGGAAATTTTTCGAAAATTGACTATTTATAGGAAATTTTTCGAAAATTTACTATTTATGGGAAATTTTTCGAAAATTGACTATTTATAGGAAATTTTTCGAAAATTGACCTTTTATAGGAAATTTTTCGAAAATTTACTATTTTTAGGAAATTTTTCGAAAATTGACATTTTTTAAATATTTCAAAATATTGTTTTTAGCAAATTTTTTTGATAAAAATTTTTCGATAAAAATTTTTATGCAACATTTTTCGATAATAAAATTTTACGATATAATATTCGATAAGATATTTTTTATATTAATTTTATTACAAATTTTTGCTATATAAAATTTTATGGAACACTTTTCAATGTAAAATTTTGGATAAGAAATTTTAGAATAAATTTTTACGATATAATATTCGATAAGATATAAATAATACAAAATTAAATAAATATAATAAATTTTTTTTTGAAAAATTTCGTAATATAAAATTTTATAGAACACGTTTTAATGTAAAATTTTGGATAAGAAATTCGATAAGATAATTTTAAGATATAAAATTCGATAAAAAAGATATAAAAATCTATAAAAAAACACGTAAAAAATTGGTTGTGTTTCCGTACGATAACGTAACTACCCAAAGGTTAAACAAATTTTTTAATCGAACAAAAACTAAAAATTTGGCAATTTTAACAAAAATAGATAAACCACATTAACAGCACTTCCTCTAATTTACCCTCATTCTTACGATATGTACTTGCTTAGAAAATTATCTAGTTGATATGAAAATTTTTTAAGATTTATCAATCTTTAAGTTTTCATAAAAAATTGTCCTGAAAATTTTTTAAAAAAATTTTAAACTTAACTCTTACCCACTTTTTTCTCTTTCTAGGCACAATCCCATATTTATTTTACTTCCCCTACAACTACAAAACATGTTATATTCCTTAATGTTTTACTTAACCAATATACCACGTTTACATCTATGGGCCTATGCGACTTTGGCCTATGTTATATATTATTTAATACAAGTTGTTAAGGTAAGTAAATCGAATAACTAAGGAATTATAGTATAACCCCTGATAATGTACAAACTTGTAATTTTAGCGACCAATCTTGGCCTGTGCCGATGGACCATTTAAAAAGTTTTTATATAAAAATATACCGACACTAGAAATGAAATATTGGCCAACATTTTGGTGTTTCGAAAGTCGTGCCCAAACAGTATTCGCTAGTTTTATAAGATCAAGTATTTTGCCAAAAATTAATTACAGAAGGTAATTTAAATTATCACTTTAAATTTTCAATAATATTTACCTTAAATTTTTGTTAATTAGGGAAATTCTAGTGCTACCCGATGGAGGTGAAGTTGCCTTAGATTGGATGGAGGATGGCTGTCGTGAAGATGGTCCCTGCGTTATTTTGCTACCAGGTCTAACAGGTGAATCGCAGGCGGACTATATCAAGTGTATAGTTTTAGCTGCTAAACATTCCGGTTTGCGTGTGGTCGTTTTCAATAATCGTGGCTTGGGCGGCATTGAATTGAAAACTCCTCGCTTGTATTGTGCCTCAAACTGTGAAGATCTTTCAGAGGTAGTGAAACATGTCTCGAAAATTGTGCCAAAAGAAAGATTGGGAGCTGCTGGCATATCGATGGGTGGTCTAATATTAGGCAATTATTTGGTGCGTAAAAGCGATGAGGCTCGTTCTTATTTAGCGGCAGCTAAAATTATTTCCGCTCCTTGGGATATTCACAAAGGTAAGTTTTAAAGGATTTAATAATTTCATGTTTCTTAAATCTACCTTTTTATTTGTATTTTTTTAGGTACTATCAGTATTGAAAAGCCTATTTTGAATAATTTGTTAGGAAGACATTTGACCAGCAATCTCTGCAAAACTTTAAAGAATTGTGAAATTTTTAAAGATGCTGACATTGATATGGAAAAGATCTCAAATGTAAGTTATAGTTAATAATTTATTTACTTTTTTTTCATGTAGTCTCTGACTTATAGTCTCTGACTATAAAGTCTCTGACGATATAGTCTCTAACTACATAGTTTTTGACTATGTAGTCTCTGACTATGTAGTCTCTGACTATATAGTACCTGACTATATAATCTCTGACTATATAGTCTTTGACTATAAAGTCTTTGACTATGTAGTCTCTTAGTTTATAGTCTATGACTATATAGTCTCTTACTATATAGTCTATGACTACATAGTCTCTAACTATATAGTTTTTGGCTATGTAGTCTGTTACTATAAAGTCTCTGACTATATAGTCTCCGACTATATAGTCTCTGACTATATAGTCTCCGACTATATAGTCTCTGACTATATAGTCTCCGACTATATAGTCTCTGACTATATAGTCTACGACTATATAGTCTCTGACTATATAGTCTCCGACTATATAGTCTCTGACTATATAGTCTCTGACTATATAGTCTCTGGCTATAAAGTCTCTGACTATATAGTCTCTGACTATATAGTCTCTGACTATATAGTTTTTGCCTATATAGTCTCTGACTATATAGTCTCTGACTATATAGTTTCTGACTATATAGTCTCTGATTATATAGTCTCTGACTATATAGTCTCTGGCTATATAATCGCTGACTATATAGTCTCTGACTATATGGTCGCTGACTATATAGTCTCTGAATATATAACCTCTGACTATATAGTCCCTGACTATATAGTCTCTGACTATATAGTCTTTGACTTTATAGTCTCTGATTGTATAGTCTGTGACTATATAGTCCCTCACAATATAGTCTCTGACTATATAGTCTCTGACAATAAACTCTCTAACTATATAGTCTCTGACTATATAGTCTCTGACTTTATAGTCTCTGACTATATAGTCTCTGACTTTATAGTATCTGACTATATAGTCTCTGACTTTATAGTATCTGACTATATAGTCTCTGACTATATATCCTCTGGCTATAATAAAGACAGAGACTTTATTATAGTTTTGAGCAATAAAGATTCTGACTATATAGTCTCTGACTTTATAGTCTCTGACTATATAGTCTCTGACTATATAGTCACTGACTATATAGTCTCTGACTATATAGTCTCTGACTATATAGCCTCTGACTATATAGTCTCTGACTATATAGCCTCTGACTATATAGTCTCTGACTATATATTCCCTAGACTATATAGTCTCTGACTAAATAGTCTCTGACTATTTAGTCTCTTATATAGTCTCTGACTATGTAGTCTCTGACTATATAGTCTCTGACTATATTGTGCCTAACTATAAAGTCTCTGACTATATAGCTTCGACTATATTGTCTCTGACTATATAGTCTTTGACGATATAGTCTCTGACTATGTAGTCTCTGACTATATAGTCTCTGACTATATAGTCTCTGACTATATAGTCTCTGACTATATAGTCTCTGACTATATAGTCTCTGACTATATAGTCTCTGACTATATAGTCTCTGACTATATAGTCTCTAACTATATAGTCTCTGACTATATAGTCTCTAACTATATAATATCTGACTATATAGTCTCTGACTACAAAGTCTCTGACTATATAGTCTCTGACTATATAGTCTCTGTCTATATTGTCTCTAACTATACAGCCTCTGACTATATAGTATCTAACTATACAGCCTCTGACTATATAGTCTCTAACTATACAGCCTCTGACTATATAGTCTCTGACTATATAATCTCTGACTATATATAGTCTCTGACTATAAAGTCTCTGACTATATAGTCTCTGACTTTGTAGTCTCTGACTATAATCTTACTATATATACATTTTCTCAAAGTAATAATCAAATTTTTTATTTTTTTGTTCAGTGTAAAACCATTAAGGAGTTCGATGCCTTATTTACATCCAAACAATTCGGTTATGCCCATGTGGACGACTACTATTCCGATGCTACATTGCACAACAAGCTGCACTATATTTCCGTGCCATTATTATGCCTCAGTGCAGCCGATGATCCATTTCAACCCCTCGAAGCCCTACCCATTAAGCAGGCCGAAGAGAGTACACATGTAGCCTTTGTGGTGACGGCACGCGGCGGTCATATTGGTTTCTTAGAAGGATGGTGGCCCTCGTCGAGAGAAGAGTATATGGGACGATTATTTGTTGAATATTTTACGACTGTTTTATGTGATAAAAGTGAAGAATTTAAGAAAATAACCAATGAAATGTTTGAAAAATATGATGAACTCAAGTATTTATTTCCAATGCCGGAACCAGTTAAAAAAGTTCCATTGAAAATATCGACGTCATTTTTGAACTCCGAGGAATTGGAGGAGTTGTGTAAGGAAGTGTAGTGAAATTTTTAAAAGTTATTTTTTTTTATTCTTCTAAGTCTAATTGGTTTCCCGAACGCTGTGCGATATTGTTACTTTAATTATGTTGTAACATCGGGCTCATATAATATTTTTGAAATCTAGTTCTTAGATAATAGGGAAATTCCGTTCAATTTGATTAGTATATAGCCTTAAAAAAGTATCGAACTTTAAGGCATGTTCCTCTAAAACATATAAAAAAATGATATACCCCCTAATTCATAAACGATAAATAAAGTTATTACAAACTCATAAATCAAATAGTCAAAACATAATTCTTATGATAAGCCTTTGATAGTTTTATAATATAGTTTATGAATTAGGGGGATAGTTTACAAATGCCATAAGTATTTTTTTTTTTTTTTTTTGATTCTTTATTGTAGTTAACAAATCATTCCATTTGAGATCAAGAGACAATTTTCCGCAGCCAATTCGATTGGAAATTATAGTGAGATTTTGAACAAAATTGTCTAGCATACTTTTAGGAGTTTCTAGACAACACATATCATATAAACGCTAAACTCTTGATTTAAGCGGTCTTATGTTTCTAATAATATGTAATTTCACTAATTGATTAAATATTTGATTTCACTAAATCAACATCGATGTTAGTAAACTGAAAAAAGCAAGGAATCGTGTTTAAGATATAAAAGTATATGATATATTTTAGACCGCCTAAAAGTAGGCTATGTAATTTTCTACTAAATTTCATTATTTTTGATTGGAATCAATTGCAGGCAGGGGTCGCTATTAGATTACGATTTTTGATTACGTTTTTAAATAATTTAAGATATTCAGGACTAGTTTAAATTTGTTTAAAATATATAGGACATTTAAAAGGTGTCGTATAGTCATATTTTATATTAAAAAGTTTTTGATATATTTTAGACCGTCTAAAAGTAGGCTATGTAATTTTCTACTAAATTTCATTATTTTTTATTGGAATCAATTGCAGGCAGGGGTCGCTATTAGATTTTTGATTACGTTTATAAATAATTTAAGATATTCAGGACTAGTTTCAATTAGTTTAAAATATATAGAACATTTAAAAGGTGTCGTATAGTCATATTTTATATTAAAAAGTTTTTGGATTGTAATTGAAATGTTGTGTGAAAGATGTCTAATAGCAGGACATTGATGGCCGATTTACTAATCATCTACAAGAAATAATGTGGTCTACGGATTTTTCTTTTTCGAAAGATCTCTTGCTATGTGACAAGTGGGACGATCCTGTTGAAACCACATATTCTCTACCTCAAAATCATAAATTTTCGGCCACAAAAAGCTATGGACCATCTCACTATAAAGAGTGCTCTAAATAAAATTTGTAGTTGGATTTTCTTAAATAAAAATCAAACCTTTTAATATAAAAACTCTACAAAATACGCAAATATAATGACATATTATACAAAATCATTTAGCATTAAAATGTTTACTTAGTACTCGGGTTTTGCAAAATTATCGACTTTTTTCGGAAACCCTCCCATTAAAGATTTTACAATTGCTTCTGATACCTTTTTGGAGCATGTGTTCCACCTGCGCTTAAAATCGGACATGTTCTTGGAAATCTTTCCTGTGTTCTTCAATTCCTTTTTTACCAGAGCCCAATACCTTTCCAAAGGCCGAAGTTCTGGACAGTTAGGTGGATTTGCCTCTCATGGTACAAAAATGGCATTATTCTTTGAGTACCACTCAAGTGCCTTTTTTCTATAATAGCACGATGCCAAATCGGGCCAAAAAATGCAGTCACTCTGTGCTCTCTTAAAAAGGGTAACAACCGTTTTTGTAGGCACTCCTTTATATAAATTTCTGTGTTTTTTGTGCAGATGCCACAAATACTTTACTTCTTTTGCCACAACTGCAAATAGCTTGCCAAACGAGAAACTTCTTAGGGAATTTTGTTTGCTTTTTTGTGCGAAACTCTTGCCGAACAATGCCCCGTTTATCAGCAACATAAAAATCTTGACCAGGAAGTTGAGAAAAGTCTGCCAGTACGTATGTTTCATCATCCATCACACAACAGGTGTATTTTTTTATAAAATCAGACTTCAATTTTTTCGCTCGTTTTTCTTGCTTCTTAGTTCTTTATAGCATTGCGATCTGGAACCTTTTGGACTTTGTATGTCTTCAGTCCAGCATAAGCTTTGACTCTATGTGCAAAATTCGTAGAACATTTCACCGTACGAGCTGCTTTTTTTAAAGAAGTGTTAGGCGCTCTTTGAAAGAGTCGCTCGACTTCTTTTGCCTTACCAATATCTGTAGGACCTTTTTTCCTCCCTGATCCAGGTTTTCTTTCAATGCTCAGGTTTTCCTTATACCATTCTGATGGCATTAGAAACCGCTCGAGGGTCAACTTTCAAATTTTTAGCTATTTTTTAAAAAGTCCATGACGGATTTTTTTGAAAAGTTTTAAATATATTTTCACGAACTTTTTTTCGCAGTCCATTTTGACTGAAATAACTATTGAAAATTAATAATTTCTAAAATAATAGTATCTGACATATATATAGAAACCAACTTGATCAAAAAATAAATTATTTCTTGCACTATGGATAAATTTTGTCTAAAATAGTAAATGCATATTTTTTTTAGAACACTCTTTATATAATATGTCATACATATTACTTATTATTGTGCTGTCCATCACTGCCCTATGGATATGTGATGACACCTCAATTTTTGAGTTCAATTTCCCGTAATAATAAAACTAATTAAATATTAACAATTACGATTACTAATCATTATTTAAAAGCCATGTTAATTAACAGCAATGTTATTTTACAGCTACAAAACAAAAACGAATAATAACTACAAATATTTACTAATCATCATTTAAGAGTTATGTTATTTAACAGCTAATGTTATTTAACAGCTACAATACAAACACAAATGTTACAAAAAAACCTAAATAACTTGCCATTTTTATAACTAAATAATTAAGCAATATTCGAAATAACTAACTCAATTTTGTGCAATTAAATAAAAGCTGAATATATTTATAATTATTAACAATATTTAATATTAATATAACAACAAAATACGTAGTACCTTTTTTAAATATTTAAATTAAAATAATCTTATTTTGCAACAGTTTGAAATGTTTCCCTTAATAAAAGTCGTTTAAATAGGAAAAGGAATTCAATTTGGAATCACTTATATTTTTTACATAAAATCAATTTTCAAAAAATCTCCTTTAAAAAGTAAATTTTCGAAAAATTTCCTATAAATACACAATTTTCGAAAAATTTCTTATAAATAGTCAATTATCGAAAAATTTCCTATAAATAGTCAATTTTCGAAAAATTTCCTATAATAGTAACTTTTCGAAAAATTTCCTATAAATAGGCAATTTTCGAAAAATTTCCTATAAATAGGCAATTTTCGAAAAATTTCCTATAAATAGTCAATTTTCGAAAAATTTCCTATAAATAGTCAATTTTCGAAAAATTTCCTATAAATAGTCAATTTTCGAAAAATTTCCTATAAATAGTCAATTTTTGAAAAATTTCCTATAAATGTCAATTTTCGAAAAATTTCCTATAAAAAGTCAATTTTCGAAAAATTTCCTATAAAAAGTCAATTTCCGAAAAATTTTCCTATTAATAGTCAATTTTTGAAAAATTTCTTTAAATAGTCAATTTTCGAAAAATATCCTGTAAATAGTCAATTTTCAGAAATTTAGACTAGAGTGAAACATTTTAAACTCTTTTCAAATAAGAGTCACCCTAATATACATGCATAATACAAAGAAGAAAATTGTTATTTTTTTAAGTAAAATTATATTCACATTTTAAATACGAAAAAAATATGATTAACGAGTTAATAAATTTCCTTAGCACATATCATTATTAACAAAAAAAATCTAACTTTTAATAAACGAAAAAAGTCAAAGCCTTAAAGAAATATCATGTTTGCAAGGTATATCGAAAAGATGCTGCTAGGATTTCAATTTCACTCCCGAAAATTTTCCGCATTTGATTAATATTTCGTTGAATATTGTATAGTATACTTTTTGGAGTTTTTAGAAAAGGTCTTGTTTTATTACGTTAAAATTTTTTAAAATTTTTGATGTTAATTACCTTTAGCAATTTATTTGATTTACTGAAGCCATATAATAAAATTAGCTAAAATATCACTGCTATTTAAAGCCTTCGTTCTATTATTTACTATATATATATAATTTTTCTAGCCTCCTAAAAGTATACAATTAAATTTGATTGACATTTATTTTCAAAACGACAGCGGCAATCTGCTCCAGAGCCTTAGTTCTGTCATTTGTTTCGAATTCAGTTTTTTTCTTTTATTTCAAAGAAATGTTCTCCAAATGTTTAAAATTTTCAATTCGAATCAACTGAGGAAATCTAAAAAAGACTATTAATATGAAAAATCATGCTTTAATATTATAAAAGAAAAAACTTTATAAAAAAGGTTATAAACTTATAAAATGTTATATATAAAAAATATATTATAGTAAAAATTTTATATATGTAGGATGTAATTTTTATTAACTATAATGAACCCTTATAGTGGTATAGAAAAGACTTACTAAAAAAAAATATTAAAATAACTGACAATTAAACTTGTAAAATGTCATGATACAAAATCTTATATCACATTTTACTGAAATTAATTTGACTCCAGTTTTCGAGATATTTTGTTTAAAAATCTGTTTTATAACGAAAAGCAAATATTAAGAAAATTTTTATTCTCAAGTAATACGACATTTAACAATAAAAATTGTGTATTATATTATTAACATTTACTAATCAATAATAACAATGAATAAATAAAATAAAAAATAAAATATAAATAATTATATTAAAGAAAAAAACGAAATGAATTTTTATTGTGCCAAAAATTCCTAATGGGACTGAATTGCGGCATTCGGGATGGCAAAATATATTTTCTAACAACTTTCTCATCAAATTGATAAGATTTGAAATATTTATTTTAATCAATTTTTCAAAAAATTGTCCTAAAAAATCAATCTCGAAAAATTTTCCATAAATATTCTAAAAATAGTCAATTTTCGAAAAATTTCCTATAAATAATCAATTTTCGAAAAATTCTCTATAAATAGTCAATTTTCGAAAAATTTCCTATAAATAGTCAATTTTCGAAAAATTTCCTATAAATAGTCAATTTTCGAAAAATTTCCTATAAATAGTCAATTTTCGAAAAATTCTCTATAAATAGTCAATTTTCGAAAAATTTCCTAGAAAAAGTCAATTTTCGAAAAATTTGCTATAAAAAGTCAATTTTCGAAAAATTTCCTATAAATGTTAATTTTTGAAAAATTTCCTATATATAGTCAATCTTCGAACAGATTTCCTATAAATAGTAAATTTTCGAAAAATTTCCTATAAATAGTCAATTTTCGAAAAATTCTCTATAAATAGTCAATTTTCGAAAAATTTCCTATACTCAATTATTGAAAAATTTCCTATAAATAGTCAATTTTAGAAAAATTTCCTATAAATAGTCAATTTTCGAAAAATTACCTATGTATAATAGTCAATTTTTGAAAAATTTGCTATAAAAAGTCAATTTTCGAAAAATTTCCTATAAATAGTCAATTTTCGAAAAATTTCCTTTAAACAGTCAATTTTTGAAAAATTTGCTATAAAAAGTAAATTTTCGAAAAATTTCCTATAAATAGTAAATTTTTAAAAAATTTTCTATAAATAGTCAATTTTTGAAAAATTTCCTATAAATAGTAATTTTTCGAAAAATTTCCTATAAATAGTCAATTTTCGAAAAATCTCCTATAAATAGACAATTTTCGAAAAATTTCCTATAGTCAATTTTCGAAAAATTTCCTATAAATAGTCAATTTTCGAAAAATTTCCTTAAATAGTCAATTTTCGAAAAATTTCCTATAAATAGTCAATTTTCGAAAAATTTCCTATAAATAGTCAATTATCGAAAAATTTCCTATAAATAGTCAATTTTCGAAAAATTTCCTATAAATAGTCAATTTTCGAAAAATTTCCTATAAATAGTAATTTTTCGAAAAATTTCCTATAAATAGTCAATTTTCGAAAAATCTCCTATAAATAGACAATTTTCGAAAAATTTCCTATAGTCAATTTTCGAAAAATTTCCTATAAATAGTCAATTTTCGAAAAATTTCCTATAAATATTATAAATAGTCATTTTTTCGAAAAATTTCCTATAGTCAATTTTCGGAGAATTTCGTATAAATAGTAATTTTTCGAAAAATTTCCTATAAATAGTCAATTTTCGAAAAATTTCCTATAGTTAATTTTCGAAAATTTTCCTATAAATATTCAACTTTCTAAAAATTTTCTTATAGTCAATTTTCAAAAAATTTCCTATAAATAGTTAATTTTAGAAAATTTTCCATCATTTTTATCTTTTAAGAAATTAAAAATATATTTCGAGAACTCCCAATAATAGTGAATATTTGAAAAAATCTAATTTGAATGATATATAGTTATAGTTCTTCTTCAGCTAAATTTTCTTTTTTTTTAATATTTGTTCTGTCATTCCCTTGTTTGGAGTTTTAATCTGGACTCACGATTTTTTAAAAACTTAAAGACAAACATTTAAATTTGTAACACCGTTTATTATATTTATTAAATTTATATTGACTTCTTTGTATAAATACACCAAAAGCAACAAACTAAACTAAGAACTTAAAATATAAAATAAAATTTCGCAAAATATGAAAAATTAAAGATAATGCAACACTTTAGATATTTTGTTAATATGTAGTAAATAAATAGTTATTCTCAAAATATTTAATTAAATTTTGTATAAATATGTAGGTTGTATATATAGTAGAGTAAAAAGTTAGTTTTGTATAATAATTTTAAAAATTTAATAAGTGTTGCGTTATATATCTTTATGTAGTTTATTTTTTTAGATCGGTTTATACAACAAAGTGGTAACGTACTTCTTACGATAACGATGAGTAGCACTCAACACCATAACACCATCTTTGATTGACAATGCGTATAAATGATTTAACATAACATGATTTGGTTCAGGCAACAAAGTCGGTTCACACTGGACAAGAGTAAAAAAAAAGAGTAGATAAGATTAATGACTTACAAAATAATTTTAGTTTTAAAACGAAATTTGAACATACCGACAATGGTGTATCCTTATTCAAAATAACCTGCAATAGATGAGGTGGTAAAATGGGTGGTCCCGATACCTTTTCCCATGGTTTAGATTGTGGTACATCTTGTGAGTATTCTTTATCAGCATTGTTGACACAGTTCTCACTGTCTTTAGCTAAAGCTTGAAATACTTCGAAATCAGACTGACGTACCGATACTAAGTTCGCCTTTTCACCAGCATCATTTTCGACGCTTTTCTACAATTAAAAAAAATTACAAAGTTTTAATAATACTATTATTCAATTCACAATGTCTCTTATTTGGTCTTATTGTTATAAGTCGTTATATAAAAACAGCTGTACAAATGTTGTACAAAATAAAAAAAGAATTTAAATATGTAATACATTTTTTAAAATTCAAAACCCAAAATTTTTAAACTTTTTTTAAAATTACGACTTACGACAAAACGACTAAATAAGAAACTTGGTGAACAACCTAAATATTTTATCATGAGTTTTTTTTATAAAATAATAACAAAGAAAAATGAACTAAATATATTTGTTTGTTTTGTTTGAATAAAAAACAAAAACAGATGAAAACATGATGATTCTTTCCTTCGTTTCCAACGTTTTTTTATATTTACGATGTTTTATTAAACAATTGACACTCGTACTCTTATTTTACAGTGGTTCGTTTAGTTGCGTTCATATCCAAAATTATATTTCGACTAAGGCCAATAGTAATTTTAAGCTTTTAAAATTGTAAAGGCTTTTTTTAAATATATTTCATTTTTTAAAAAATGTATATCTCCAAAACTAGAGCCAATAAGAAAACTCAAATCAAATTAGTTTCAAAAGTATGTGCCTAAGTTTTATTTACAACATATCATTAATGGATGTACAAGTTATTAATCTCGATTTGGACAACATATTGTATAACTATCACACATGGTTTGTGTCAATAATAATATTTTGATTTTTTGGAGGCTAAACTTTTGTCATTAAATTTCAGTATTCGATAGACGTTAAGATGTAAACACAAATTTTTGTTGAATACTTATAATAAAGTCGAATTTTATGCCGATTGTTGGCAGATCTTACGTTAAACATGCACCAATGCACTACAAAAACTTGTGAACGATGGTTTTCGCGAATCAAAAGTAGTGATTTCAAAGGAGAACTCAAGGACAGGTTTGGTCAGCTGAAAAAGTAAGATAAGGAATTGGAAGCATAACTTGAAGATTGTCGGCAAACGCTGAAAATCTTTCATTATTTTTGGGAGTCACGCAGCATTGGAATTCATGAATTGAAGCCGATATACGTTAAAAGTCAATGTTGTTGTTTCTGTAATTGCGATATTATTCGTAATATCGCAGAAATGAAAATTTACTATCTGTTGAAATCAGGTCTAACGATCACATAGGACCATTACCAACTATAATTGATTCATTTGAAGAGAGCGTATAACGAAAAACGACTATGATAACGCTCGGCCACATGCTGCAAGACCGGTTTAAAACTATAGAACACAGTGGATGGGAAGTTTTTGAAGTTATTTTTGAGAAAAAGTTTGGATTGGAAATTAAAACAAACAAACATTTTTGTACAATGTACATACATATGAATCGTTATCTTACTTTTCGAGTGTTCAAGATAAATATTTGAGTTAAAGTCAATAATAGTGTAGTTACAAAACAGTTACATTAGATGTTACAACCGAACTTGTCACGGGTAATAATGAATATTATCAACAGTTTCTTCAGGTAGACTGAACGTTCTTCAACACTACTTCTTAGACTTAAGTATTTGTCGACTCATCCAGTTGAAGCAGCACAATTTCTTGGCCTGAATCTCTAAACAAATTCAACGTAAGCACAAGACTGATAAAATAGTAAATATTAGAGCTGTTACAGCAACCGTTTTTTTTTTTTTACATTTTAAATAGACTTTCAATAACCACTGTGCTTATACTGTGCATTTAACAATTGCTCTCATTTTTTATTTAGTTTGTTAATGATTTTTTATTCTTTAATAATACGTATTAACAATTATTCAAAATGATTGCACAACAAATATCATCATCATCATCACCATCATCTTGGGCACTTAAGTGTTTTATTTCATGGATTGTACATACATACGGACGGACGACGGACGGAGAATGTAAACAAAATACATTAGAACAGAAATACGTCATTCATATTTTCTTTTGAAGATAACCAAAGCACAAATATACGGATAGATTATTAAAGATGAAGGTTGGTTATTTAGTAGATTGTTGTTTGTGATATCGATTTTCAACAGAAAAGTAAATAAAAATCAAAAATAAGTTTAAAAACTTACTAATTTAGGATCATGCTTCCATTCACCATCAACATAAAATTTATATTGATGATCTCCTTCAGGCAAATCAATTATGGTAACAAAATTGGCATGACTGCGTACCATGGGAATGGGTTTCCATTTAGTAAAAGTGCCTGAAATCATGACATTCTGTCCACCACCATCCCAACGCAAAACGGTTGGTAATGCGGGATTACGCAAATCTTCCTCTAGCTGTTGTTGAGTTTTTTGAGGAGACATTTCTTCTGCAGCTGCAGAAGATTCCTTATGTTGGGGCATTATTTGTGTTGCAGCAGACAATGATGAAGTTGTTGTGGTGCCTTCCGATATAGTACTTGAGCGTTTGCGCGGTTCTGTTAAACTAAACTCGGGGTCGACAGAGGCAGCAGCAGTAGCTGCAGTTTGTTGTTGCTGTTCGTTGGCCGCTTTGCCTACTGGCTTCGTGTAATAGGGCTCGGATGTTGTTTCGTCGTCTTCTTGTGATGAGCCACCATGTATAACTGAATCGCGCTTTTTATCAAACGTGAATGCCTGACCACCACTGACAGCCGCAATACCCTGAGCCGTAGAACCACCCTCACCTCTTAGCGGTAATTCACGGAAGGGAGAATTGGGTGTAGAGATGTCGCTGGACTTATGACGTTCTCTATTCTGCATACTACTGCTGCCAGCATTGCCCATATTGGTTTTTGATAAGATAAAAAAAACTATTTTTTATAGGTAATATAAATAATTAATCATGAATATTTCTACACATGGACGTTTACGTGTTTCTCTTATTGAAAATTATTTGGCACTTTTAATTAATTGCTTTATTTGTGGCAGCTTTTTATTACTAGCTTTTTTTTATAAGTATTTTATAAAATTATTGTCGCTTCTTGGCTAAATTTCATAAATTACGTTTCGAATTTCAATGTCACAAAGAAGAAAAATTTCTTTTTGATAAAAATATTTCTTAATTTTCTTATTTCTATCACTTTTATTATTTCGCACGCTATTTTCTTTTTCGTTTCTTTATAAAATACTTGTTTACCTTTATTTCTTTTATTATGGCAAACAAAGAATTTTTATGAAAATAAAACAAGGAAATACGAAAACAAAATAAAAAGCAGCTGACTCAAAAACAGAGTTGCTTTTGTTAATGATAATTATGAAATGAAGCATTTGCTACTGTTGGGCAACTGCGAAATTACATTGATATGCTATCGTTTCCTTGAGCATACCTATGAATAAGAAGTGACAACTATTATTGTAAATAAACGTGTTTTTATTTCATTTTAAGAAAAATTATAAATTTTATAATTTAAAATGCCCATTAACTGCAAATCAAATTGTGGTAACAGAGCAGTACTAAAGGTATTGTAATGGTAAACATTTAAATGCATAATCCTTGTTAATTAATGTGTTTCATAAAGCGTCCCAAAACTGCTGATGCTCTTTGCAAGGAATGTTTTTTTGCTGCCTTTGAGGCAGAAATTCATCATACAATTACCTCCAGCAATCTTTTTAGACGTGGTGAAAAGGTAGCTGTAGCAGCAAGTGGAGGTAAAGATTCTACCGTACTAGCTCATGTGTAAGTAGATAAAGTGTCTGCTTTGGTATAAGGAAATTAACAAAACACTGAACAACGACAATGATGATTGGAAAAATACTAAACAAATATGTAAACTTTTACACTTTCAGTTTAAAACTACTCAACGAACGACACGACTATGGGCTGGACCTTGTTCTTCTTTCCATAGATGAAGGTATTACGGGCTATCGAGACGACAGTTTAGAAACGGTGAAACAAAATCGTGATGACTATCAAATGCCGCTTAAAATTCTATCATATGAAGAGCTTTATGGTTGGACAATGGATCGTATTGTAGCACAAATTGGACGTTCTAATAATTGTACATTCTGTGGAGTTTTTCGCAGACAAGCTCTAGATCGTGGTGCCAAATTATTACAGGTCGATAGCATAGCAACGGGACATAATGCCGATGATATAGCCGAAACGGTATTGATGAATATTTTGCGTGGTGACACGGCACGTCTAAGAAGGTGTACTGATATCAAAACTGGAGGTAGTGAGGATTCTATACCAAGAGTTAAACCATTAAAATATACTTACGAAAAGGAGATTGTTATGTATGCTCATTACAAAAAACTAGTGTACTTTTCAACAGAATGTGTATTTGCGCCTAATGCATATCGTGGTCATGCCAGAGCCTTTCTCAAAGATTTGGAAAAGGTTAGACCTTCAGTAATAATGGATATTATACACTCTGGCGAACAATTAAGATTTAAAGATACTGTTAAAAAGCCAGTTAGGGGCATATGCGAGAGATGTGGTTTCGTTTCGTCCCAGCAACCGTGTAAAGCCTGCGTTTTACTGGAGGGCCTCAATCGTGGTTTACCCAAACTGGGTATAGGAAAAAAATCAAAAGGCGACCGTATGATAGCAAATCAAGAGAAAGAAATCGCTTTGAGGGAAAAAGCCAATTTAGTAAAGAATGATTTTTGATATGAAGACAATAAAAAAATTTTTAAATAGGTATTAATCTTTGTTTTTATTAAATATTTTTGTGTTTTTCTTATAAAAGTAAAAATTCATGGTTTCTTAAACATCATGAACATTAAGTCCTTGAGATTTCCATTAAAAAAACGTCACACATATCAAATGCAATTAGATTGAATTATTACATCTTTTTTGGAATTTACTGAAAGTAGATAGAGATAAAAGAAATTAATTTTTATTTCATTTGATTTATGTAAAGTAATGTGTAAATAAATATTAAAAATCTCAGTGCCAATATATAACCATATTCCATAACTGATTAAAACAAGATTCACTTATTTCAAAAGAATATTGAAACAGTTTGTCAGAGTTTTAATATTGTTATTGGAGTCTGTGAATGGTTTAAAAGATCATCATTGATATTAATATATATATTTTGTTTTAATTTCAAATATTTAATTTACCTTTTGTTTGGCTGATAGAATATCAAAGAATGTAAGATACTCTCCGGCTTAGAATAACTGTAATTACAAAAACATTGGGTTAATAATTTGTTAATTTTTTCTGATAAAGATAGAAAATTTGTAATTTATTTTGTACATTTCACAATAAAAAATATGCTCCGCAAATATTCATATTACCAATTTGGGTATTGCTTGGGCGAAATGAATTTATTCTACGGGCTTTTTCTAGCACTAAAAGGCAGTTAAAAGCTCTGCTATACAGCGACTCTAAGCCCGCAATTTTAAAATATGAATACAAATATATTTACCTTTTAAGTACTTTAGGCAATATACCAATCATTAGTGTTTTTAATGCAATTAGATCTGTAAAATAGAAGATTTTCTTTTAGATTTTTGGATTTTTTTCTAAAGATATAGTTTAAAGTTATCATATCAGTAATAGTTTATTTTAAATCAATAATTTTCATAAGAGATGTCAGAAAATATATAATAGTATAAACAAATCATCAGTGCCTTTGTAGGTTATTATTAAAATGTTTAATGTTTTTAATGTTCTATATTCAGACATACCTATTATTTCCGTATAATCGTTCCCTGCAGTCGGTTTTAGTACTGGAACGACTCTGAAATCTTAAGATTCCGGGCTGCCACTTCTGCGATATTAACAATAATATCGCAGTTAGAAGAACATTTCATCATGTAGCCCTAAGACTCCATATCAAAAATCTAAAACAAAAGAAATGGTTTTCTGTTAATAATGTTTATCATTTTAAAATAATATATTTTCTTTAAATAACAATATCAGTTAAATGTTTTTATGTGAAATCAAAGAAATTTTCATAAGAGATGTCAGAAAAGATTGAAATAAAAACGAATTCATCAGTGCCAATCAAGCTTTTGAAAATAAGAAAAAGACTAAAATACCTTTTTATTGCTAACAATTTGAAGGAAATCCATAATGTATATTGTGTTAAGACAAAAACGAACAACCAATTCGCTTTTCTCGGCCTAAGAATGTTTCACATTTTGTTCATCAAAATTTCCTGTAAAGAAATGAAAAAAGAAGTTAGTATACAGTTTTTATTAAAACATATTGTAGTAAGATATTAGTGGATATTTTTTTTTACATTAATATTGTACATTTCACAAAAAAAATATGCTCCGCAAATTAAGGCAATTAACAATTTGGGTATTGCTTGGGCAAAATGAATTTTTTCTACGAGTTTTTTCTAGCACTATAAAACAGTTAAGTTCCATTAAATAGCGACTCAAAACTCGTATTTTTTGGCATGAAATCATGTATTTATTCTAAGTGGTATTGGATTAGGAGATATTCATCCCGTCGCGAATATCATCTTCCATGGGAATCGTGTTCCCGAAACTTTTTTGTTATGTTTTACAGTGTAACAAGTTTTGGGAAAACGATTCCCATGAGAGATGATATTCGCCATAGGGGGTGATTTTTTAGGTATATGTATATTAACAATTTTCTGATAATCTCAAAAATAATACAGAATGTAATACTCCAAGAAATTAATCAGTGTAACTATGGGCCTATTCGGAAATGCATCACTGCACTGCATCACGATTGCAAACTTTGCAGCATGAAATACCATGATGCGCTGTTTAGGCGTACATATTTTTGGCCAGCACTGCATTCCACTTTCGTAAAAAATTTGGAGTAAAATAATACAGTTAGGTTTTTATTATCGTGATGCATTTCCGAACAGGCCCTATACTGCTGTATAGCTTCCTATATCATCAAACTGATCCAACCCCAAACTGTGACTCTTAAATTAGTCATAAAGCCATGATAGAGAATATATCGTTACCTAAAAAACAAGGCGTAAGTGTAAAAAAAATTATACTATAATTTTTAGATTTATTATAGACTTCTCTGTTAAGAACAGCAACATTGTCTTCAGATTTACGAGCATTTTAGCGGTTCAAACAAGCCTTTTAGTGACGTTTGACTTAAGAGTTTGTATGGGAGCTATAGTCAAATATGGACCGATTTCAATAAAACTTGGTACAGTGATTTCTGTTTACATAAACAGTATTAAATTTCATGAAAATATACTGAAATTTGAGGCCAAAATTTCAATTCCGGGAAACCAGAACTATGGGAGGTACCAAATAATGGACGGATTTTAGCCATGGTCCCACTATAAAAACAAATGTGTGCCAAATTATACTTTGGTTACAAGGTTTACATGGCGGTCCAGCCAGCCAGGCGTCCGGCCGGAGGGACTAACATCGATAAATCGACTCAGGAAGTGACTCTAAGTCTAATATTTCTATGCACTACGTACAGCAGCACAAATACCCTTATAATAAATAGGCTTTCCACCTATGGTGATGAAGGGTATAACGAATAGAACACTGATTTCATGTTATCCATTTCTTCTATACAAATTTATTATGTTGCGAAAGTCTCTAGACCACATAGCCAAAAGATTTTTAAATGTTACTAGCAGCCACATGGCGATAAATAACGCAAACTTTATTTAGCAGCAAAGAGAGTTCTACAGTCTCGCGTAACTAGATCCCAAGACCATAGTTATATACCACTGCATAGATAATACTTTATGTAACAAAAATATTTTTTAATGTTGCTTTAAATTGATGCTAATGTTTAGTTATTAAAAACATAAATTTCAGAACTTTCATTAAAAAGCAATTTAATATGGCGAACTGTTTGTCTTCTATTAGACTTGAAAAATCCAATAAAAGTATAATATTTCGCCATTTATATTTTACGCAAAGAAAAATATATAAAATCTTACCTCATTTCTTTACGGCTCTTAATTTATTGAAAATAATTATGTTTTCACGGAGACTGAACATTTTAAACCTCATTTGCCTCTTTAAATTATTTTGATTTTGGCAGATTACTTAAAATTTTAAAGATTTTTTAAACCAAACCTCCCAGCTGGAAAGCAACAAATAAAATGAATGATGAAAGCGGAAATAGCTAGTTAAAAGAAAATGAAGAAAAGTTAAATTTTCAGGAATGTATTTTCTTGGCACATTTACCCCCTAGTCCTATAATAATATTATTGACATACAGGCGGCGCTTAAAGTAAACAATTCAAAAAAGTGATGCCAAGTTTTGTTTTTTTGAATTATAAGTGTTACCGGAAAGCATTTATCGTTAGGGGTTTGTAGACAAAAAGCTGTTAACGACATTTAAAAATTTTTCAATTTATTATGTTTAAAATTAGTAACTTAATGCACAATTTGTAGAGCTGTAAGTCCGAAAGCAATAAATACTTGATATACTACAAAAAAGACAATTTGTTTTTGTTCGGATCGATACAAATTATCTTCTACAGACTTGTCCCGAAATTTGTATGTGTATTTTTTTTTTTGAACTGACATGTATATTGCCTTTACTGAAAAATTGATCAGTCCGACGGACATGACACTGAAATCTCAACCCCAGATAAAGTAAAAAGTAATGCATAAGCATACAACATTGAGTTTTGCGAGCGTTATAATGCACTCTACTTGAGAAAGATATTTTCTCACCTGAAGGGAAATGTTCAACATTTACTCTTAAAATATGTTTGTGTTAAGGTGAATTCACACATTTTGTTCGAACTTAATGTTTGTCTAAACAAAATAAATTTAACTGAGTTTTCTGTATCGAGTTACATATCTCACTTGATCAACAAGAGGGTATTAAGTCAAAATTTTTAGTAGAGTCGAAAAACTGTTTTATTTCACTACTGTTTTTATATTAAGCAGAGGGATTAAACTATAGTTTTTTGGCGAAATTATAACGAAAATGATGTACGATTTTTGTTCAGTGTAAAAAACTTACATCATTTTCACTATAATTTCGCCTATTTATTATAAAAAATGAAAATTAAAAAAACTTTAAGTTAGTACCTTCTTGTTGATCAAGTGTGTTATATAAATTCACAGCCAAACCTTGTAGATGAGGAGATCCAATTTCACTTTTGTTGGTATAAGTAAGTATTTCAAAAATATGGAGTAAGCTAAAAAAATCAAAAGAAAAAAGTCATCGACACTAAAAATGTTGATGATTAATAAAAATAAAATATATGAAAAATAAGAATTAAAAAAAAAACATAACCACCGACATAAAAGTTAGATGGCATATTTTTGCTTTAAGTTTTCAAATTGATTCTAAAAATCAGTCTTAAGACGGAAATGAAAGATATTTTCTTAAAAACATAACTAGCGCGATTCACCCATTTCGAATAATTTATGCAGAAAATCAAAGATGGTTTCGTAAATATCGATTCTTAATCAATGTAATCATTTAAAAGTTTTTAAACATTAATTAAATAAGCAATTTTTTTTGTTAATATCAATCAAAAATTAACTTTGTAAGGAAAAATTTTGCCTATTGGCATCTCAGTTCAAGTTTTTCCTGACAAAGTATAAATTTAAACCAATTCAAGCTTAAGGTAGATTCCACCATTATATTAAAACAAAATTGTTGTCCGGATAAAATAATTTTACTGAGATTTTTCTGAAGCACGATTCGCCTATTTCGAACAATTTGTCTGGAAAATCAAAGTTGCTGCATGTGAACAAATTAGTTTTGCCATGTGGTTTTGTTAATCCTTGTTTCTTTCGTTTTTGTGTCAAAAAACATTTTCAAACTATTTAAAATTTAAAAAAAATTTTATATGTAGGTTAACAGCTCTCTTCAAGAGAGAAAGAGAGGCAGAAAATATTTTGTCAAACTACATAAAAAAATTTGACCGGTAAATCAACCTTTAAAAAAATTTTATTCTGACAAAAATTTTGTTCGAGCACACCTTAAAGCTGAATTCACCCATTTTGTTCGAACAAAATTTTTGTCTGTACAAAATTTTTTTATATCTAGTTTGACAAAATATTTTCTCTCTTTTTTAAAGAGAACTTCGATAGCTCTCTTGTACATGTAAAAAAATTTTGTCCGGACAAAAATTTTCTTCGAACAAAATGGGTGAATTCAGCTTAACTCTGTCACAAAGGTTCCTCCTAAGGCTGATTACATGATCTAACTGATTGTGAGAAACATTTTCCCAAAAGCAGTAGTACCACATAAGTAAGTAAGTGAGTAGTAGTACCACTTTTAGGCTACGATCTTTCTATCCAGATGGACAAATGCATGACAAGAATTTAAATTTTTAAATTAAAAAAAAATAATACAGAAATTGACAACTGTGATTAAAATATTTCCATAACATTCGCATCACTGTGCTGATATTAATTGACATGGTAACCCTAAATTGGTAAACGGTAAATTTTTGAATTGTACTAAAAAAATTGCATTTGCATTTTATACATTTTCCGACGAAATAAAGACAAAATCCTATCCAGGATGGCCTTAAAAATCGATGAGATTATGGATTTGTCCTTAGGTAAGCCTTCTATTCCACTCGCTTTTAATTAAACAACTGATTTCAAAAATATTGGTTACAAAAATTTATAGATGATTATATTGCGATTTCTAAAAAGTCGACTAACAACAATGCCGTTACCAACAGCAGCAATCATGAAAAAATCACACTCGATGGAAGTGGTTGCAATGATGCCAAATTTGGTCGCCGCAAGGGTAATATTGACGATGAGGAAGAGGAGGAAGAAGATGAGGTAATGTTGCAGGTTCCAAAAGAAGAGGAACATTACGAGGAAACTATTGAGAAAGCTAGTACTGGTATTTGGAAGGGACCCGATTCTTCTGTAGCCTATTTAGATTGCAATGATCATCACAATGATTTACGGGAAAAACTTAATAGTAATAATAGAAATTCATTACCCAAAATTAGTTCGGTACAATACCGTATGATGGCACCAAATAACGCTGCGAATAGGCCACGTGGCATACCAACTTTACTGCCATTGGAAGTACATTTCAATAATAAAAATTGGCAAACGAATAGAAATGGCAATAGACGTAATAGAGGAAACAACCGGGGTTACAATAATTTTCAGCGAGGTTTTACTGATAGCGGAAATAATTTTAATGACTATAACGGTGGA
Source organism: Stomorhina lunata (assembly GCA_933228675.1). Classification (NCBI taxonomy): domain Eukaryota; kingdom Metazoa; phylum Arthropoda; class Insecta; order Diptera; family Rhiniidae; genus Stomorhina; species Stomorhina lunata. Next base: position 20,590,732 of record OW121744.1, read on the forward strand.
AACAGTGTTATGAATGGTCGCGTACAAAAGAATAGAAGACAGGATTTTGAAAGGTATGCATAAATTAATGAATATTTAAAGTGAATATTTTTATTACAAATAAAACTAATTTTTGTTACATGTTCTTTGCATTCGTGAAACTACTACTACTACTAGCAAAAACCTTCGTTTTCATGTTGGCAGAAATAGCGCAACCAACAGCATGAATGACTCCTTCAGTTCCTATACAACGGCTCAAAATATGATTATAGAAACTCCTAGCAACAGCATAAATTTGGTACCAAGTCCACCTTTAAATTCCAGCTTCCAAATACCACATTCTTCGGTATCGGTACAGCGTAATAATGGCCCACAATCTCTTCCAATTGGAAATTTAACGCCCCAAGCTGAAGCAGCTCTTAACTTAAATGCAATGGGAGTTCAAAACCCAACTGTAACTACTAGCAGTGGCAGCAATGAAAGCATTAAAAGTTTGTTGGGTTTTCAGGGTAATGTTTCTGGTGAAATGATGCCAGTATTTGCATCACGTTTAATGGATTTTATACAAAATGGTTTACAAAATCCTGCAGTCCATAAACCTGTTTATGACATGAAAATTCAAAAGGATATCCATGAAATACAGGTGAACAATAGAACTAATTTGTACTCTTTTAAAATACCTATTATATATTTTCCATTTAATTTGTAATTATATAGAAAAAGCCGTTACTTTATAAATGCCCTGGTGGTGAAGTTGTCAGTTCCGATGGCGCTGGAGTAAATTGTAAAATCATACCGCGCACTAGTGGAGTGTCTTTAAATTGTCGCTTTGCTTAAGATAACTATTTTTTTATTTTCTAAAATTTGAATGAATTTTTCCTTTACTAGTTTTAAGTATTTTTTAAAATTGAAATTTTCATTGAACAAACAGTTTGTTTTTTACAAATGCTCGATGCATTTTAAAGTTTAGTTTTTAGAAACATAAACCATAACTACCAACTAGTTATTATATACTCTATGTAAAAAAGTTAATGAAATTTCTTTTTTTTTTTTGGTTTTGGTTTTTATTACAACACAATATCAATAAATTTAAAAATTATTTTTAAAAACTTACTTATTACGAGAGACTACATTCAATACCATCTATTAACCAATTTTTTCAAAATCACTTTATTGGAAATTGTTTTTTTTTATAATAGTCACATCTCTTTTAATAATAATCAGATAGAACAAATCTGTTTTTTAAAAAAGAATATTTTGGATATTCGTTTTTTTTTTCTCCTTTAAAATATTATATTTGGTTCTTAGTCAGTATTGAATAGGCTCCGATAATTATCAGAATCATGGAGAATAATCAATGGTTTTACTATATACATAGGTTGTTGTTGAATTGACAGCCCTAGTACGATATACCCCGGGTCATACCGTTGCCACGGAAATATAAAAACATCAACAACAAGCAAGTTTTTCACGTACCTACTACATAGTTTTAAATCCGAAGCATTCTTATATAAAGGTATGCGATGGAAAACGATCGTTTTCAAATCGATCGATTTCAGATATATTTTTGAGATAATTTTCGGTTATTTCCCCCAATTTAGGCCTTAACCCTTTTGATTGACATGTTATCATTCATTTGATTGAAATTTTTTGGCAAAATAACCGAAATTTATCGCAAAAATATATCTGAAATCGATCGATTTGAAAACGATCGTTTTCCATCACATACCCGATAATCGGGATTTTATATTTTTTGTCACATCAAGTGTCGCATAAGTTTAAATGAATTTGTATATCTTTTATATTTATGTATTTATTTTATTTCAGAATAATTTACGATCTCCTCATACTTAGCATGGTATTTATTTCCCAAACAATTATACGTGTTCGATCAATAATCTCTCTCAGTTGACGATTTTTTAATTTAACCGTATCTATAAGTTCTTGATTTTCTTGTAAAGCTTTGCGATATTCTTCACATTGTGTACCCTCCAAATTGCGGTGCTCAGCCTCATCCTTATAGGGTATTAAACTTTCAACATGTGTGTACTCCATTCCTTCATAAAGCAACAAAAAATAATTATTCCTTTTTGGCATCAATTAAACATCAACAAACTCAACTTACCCTGTGGATAGCCATCACTACAACGCTCATAGATTAATCGCATACGCTTGAAGAGTAGACGTATGGTTCGGAAATGCTCTTGTACTTTTTTGACTGTACCATTATCCCGACTACCTGTAGGTTGTATGACTTTCAGAGCTGTAAATATTTCTTGAAATCTAGATGTTATATCTTGTACCGTTTCTTGACCAACTCGAGATAATGTGACAATATTAATTTCTTTATGAGGCTGTTGAGAAATGGCTAATACATTATTCGATGAAGGCTGGGGCTGTTGCTGCATTTGTTGTTGAACAGTTGTCTGAGGCATTTGTTGAGACTGTGTAACAGTCTGTTGTGGTTGTTGCGGGACAGGACTTTGTTGGGGTTGTTGCATAGACTGCTGTTGCTGAGCTAACATACCCATGCTTGCACTGCTGGGACCAGCTTGCATTTGATGAGCTTGTTGCATGCCAACGTTCTGCTGCATTTGTGGTGTCATTTGTTGTTGCTGTGGCATTATGTTGCTTACTTGGGGGTTAACTCCACCTGTAACACCGCTACCACCTATACCAACATGTCCTCCCATACCCATTCCCATTTGTGGTCCCATTGGACCTCCTCCCATTTGCTGCTGCTGAATTTGTTGCTGTTGCATAAGTTGTTGTTGCACATGTGAAGGAGACTGCATTCCCACAGAATTCATAACACTAGGACCCATGTTACCAGCACCTACCGACCCTGCCATGCCTTGAATACCTTGCTGCATTGGATTTCCTTGTTGGGACATCATACCTCCTTGACCATAAGCAGCTCCACCACCCATAGCCATCATGCCACCTCCAGGTCCACTGCCGGCTGCAGCCATCATACCGCCTGCATTAGCAGAACCCATTTGCATTTGATTCATTATTTGTTGTTGTTGCTGCTGCTGTTGTTGTTGTGGGTTAAACTGTCCCCGATGACCAGCCAAGGGATTGTTATAACCACCTGGATATTGACCGGACATTATAAAATTATTTTTTGCTGCCGAAACTTAATTGTTTTTCAATTTCTTTAATAATAAAATTTCAGCAAATTTGCGATGTCAACAATCCCAAAAGTGTTGCAAATTGTTTGTATATGTGAATTACAAAATAGTGTTGGTAAGTGTTTACAAATGTTAGTAACTAAAGTGATGCTAACTCAACAAAAAGTGTTTGAAATTTCTTTATATTAACTTTAAACGTAAAGGTTGAGACAAACGACAAATTTTTTGGAACGTAAGTTCGAATTTTCGTCTCTATTTCAAGCGCTTAAACGCAGACTGATTAAAAGTGGTTGTATTTCCTTTTCAGTTGTAAAAATAATAATTTGTGTTCTTGTTAAATTTGGCGGACAAAATTGGCCGTTCGTACTATCTGTGTTTATGCATTAATTGTGAATATTATATACATTTTCTATACAATTTTTTTAACGGAAAAATTATTTACCAAAAATTTTCTTCTATAGAAATATTTTTGTATAATATAATTTTGCCGTTTTCAACGTACACATAAAGTAAAGTTGTTAACACTAACAACAATCAGCTGTTTAAAAAATTGTTTTTATTTTCCAACCGGTGGATTGATGCACTTTCTTGATTGGTGAACAACAGCGTGCAAATATAAATTTTTCCATCATCCTATTCCAAAATGAATAAACGTGAAGAAGCTCTTAAAGAGGTAAGTCAAAAATCACACTAAAGATTATTGTCTAATTGTAAATTTGTTAAAGGCTTTGCTTAAAAATGAAGAAGAGTCACGTCGATGGCAAAACTATCTTACGGAAAATGAAACAGCCATTGAAAATATGTCTATGTTTGGCAAACGATTGAGTGTAGATGTAATGGTACCAGTTGGTAAAAAGGCCTTTATGCCGGGATATTTGTTACATACAAATGAGGTATTGGTTGGTCACTACCAGGGCTATTTTTCGAAATGTACTTCGTCTAAGGCAAAGGAAATTTGTGAATTGCGCATCAAAACGGCCCGTGAACATTTAAAGATGTTGACAACAGAAGCAGAATTTTGGCAGTAAGTAAAATATTATTGATTCTTAACAAATGTAATGAATACGCTTGTCCAAGTCATAAAGTTCATGAGCTCTACAGTTTAATACATTCATGTACTCAAGTATATGATGAAATTCATACAAAAAGCTCATAAAGTTTAAGATAATTAGATTTTTATGTTAAAAAATTACACAGATTAGTTTTTTATAAAAATTAATCCACATGCGAAATGTCTTAACAATTGGTGCAGATTCGCAGTAGTTTTAAAGCAAGAATGAAATAACATAGTAATAATCCATATTAATTGACATACATATTTAACCAACCAGGAACAAATTAGATAAGCCATATACAGAAGGTGTTATGGCAAGTGGTGAGGAGCGCGAAATAATCGAAGATTTTAATGAAGAGAATGAAAAATTATGGAAATCGAAGCATAAAATCAGTCTTAAAAAGGCTAAGCTACGAGAAAGAGAAGAAAGAGAAATGATAAATGAAAAATTGAAAGATAAATCTGATTCCAAGGAAAAAACAGACACGGAAATTTTTAAAATGCTGGAAGAAGCTGAGTTAATGGAAGAGCTGGAACAAGAACTGGATAAATTGGAAGTAGATGAAATAAATGATGAAACCATACGTATGCTTATGTCCGGAGAAATGAAACTGCCAAAGGAGAAAAAGAGGTCAGCCCATGAAGTAAAGACAAATAAAATGGGTCAAGCCCAAGAGTCAATCTTACTTCCGAATATAGTAAAAAAGAATGATATAAAAAATAATGTTTCTAACACCAATAATAACGTGCAACCTAATATTGAAATAACGAACTTATTAAATACCGAGGTGCATAATGAGACAGAAGTGGAAGAACCAATTCCTGAAGAAGTGGCTTTAATTAAAGAACAAGCTAAATTTCTCGATGTTGAAGATCAGATCGGCTTCTATGATTATCAAATACAAATTATTAGGCAAAAATTACAACTTTTAACTTTGCGTACACAGCAAGATTTAGATGAAAAAATTCGACTTTTAAATGTTTTAGAAAATTTGGAAGAACTTTTAGAATTGGCTGAAGAAACTTTAGGCTCTGCAGAGTTAGCCGAAAAGGATTTAGAAGATGAAATTGAAATCGATGAGAACATAGTAACTGAACAGAATGGTGATATATCAGAAAATGATACAGTCAAGAAATCCAAACAAAAACGTCGCATATCTTTTGCCTTAGATGATCAAACCTTAGAGTTTCGAAAACATGAAGCTGTTACTCAAATGTTACCTCCTAAAATTGATAAACCCAAACGCGATATTATAAAATTGGAAGATGATGATGATAACTGTCAAAAAGTTGAATTAAAGAAAAAATCTGAAAATTTAGATAAAAAAGATTTAATAAAATCTAAAGTTGAGAAAAATTTACAATTTGTGTCAGAAAATCAAAGTAAACAAGATTTTGATTTGGTTCAACAAATTCTAGAATCCTCCATGGGTGTAACTAATACATTACATATAACATTTAAACATTCCCAACAAGAGGTCGTCACATCAAAAGATAATAATGAAACATCTGATATACCTGGCAGTCCAGCGGATTTTTATAATTTCTATGAAAAATCTCAGAAGTCTTTAGAAACTGAACCATCAACGTTATTCGTAAACAGTTATGAGGGCGAGGATAAAGTTAAAGCACCTGCGCTAAAAGAAGCTGATAGACAGAAAGCATTTACTGACCCCAAATCTGAGGTAAACTAATTTTGTTTTAAGATACTTTTTTATACAACTCTATTATTTATTTCAGTTTTCAAATCCATCTCTACAATCAAAATCTATACTAAAAAACAAATCAGCTGTTGATGAAGAAAATCACTTTAAGGAAAATCGACCTGATAACATCGGCAAATCCAAAAAGTCAAAGAAAAAGTCGAACAAAAAAGATGAAGATGAATGTTTAAGTGCTTATTACAAGGTACTTAAAATAAATAAACACATTACTTATTTAACTCAAACACTATATCACTATAGCACATATCTTTTTTTAGAGAATTTTGAGTTATGTTACTATGTTAATGAACGACATGTATTTAAAAAACTTTAATTAATTTTTTTTTCAATATTAAGGTAATGAACGAAGTAGTTGAAAAACCAATAACACAACCTGAACCATTGCCAGATGTTAAATTTATTGATGCACATACTCCCAAGAAACGTATAAGCCGTTTTAAACAAATGCGCCAAGCAACGGAAAAAACATAAGTTTTTTTGTCTGTTTTATTTCTTTTTTCTTAACCATTAAAATCTTAAACAAATTTGTATATTTTAAGCATTATAATAAAGTTTAACTTTTCTACTATAATTTTATCTTTAACGCGAATAAGATGAAATTCAAAAATTTAATATACATTTAAAGGTGAATGTATATAATACAACTAATTATAGCGTGTTCTTAAAAAACAAATTATTGCTGTATATTATACAACATATAAATACATACTACAGTACATAAATAAGTTTTAGAAAACACAGGAAAAACTTTTAAAATTACAATTTCATTTATACATACTTTTTGTATAATTAAACTTTTCATTAAGTTATATAAACTATTTGTTTTTTTTAATATAGCGTAATAATATAAGCCAACAAAGACTTTTCTTAAAGCAGAAATATGTTAAAGATTTTAATCTTCAAGTCCTAAAAATTCCCGTTCTAATGCAGCACCCATCATATTCCAATCACCGTCATCCTCCTCATCGGGATTAATGCCATCACTATCATCGTTAGAATCTGAGCCCATTTCTAAATCGGAAGGTAAATTTCCTCCTAAAATTTTATAAGAAGTTAACAAAGACGTATTATAAGAGTAAAATCAAATCAACCTTCACCAAAAAAAAAATATTTTTTTTTATATAAATTTTTCTACAAAATTTTACAAAAATTTTTAATTTTTCTGAAAATTTTTCTATAAAAAATTTTTTCTGAAAATTTTTCTATAAAAAATTTTTTCTGAAAATTTTTCTATAAAAAATTTTTTCTGAAAATTTTTCTATAAAAAAATTTTTCTGAAAATTTTTCTATAAAAAAATTTTTCTGAAAATTTTTCTATAAAAAATTTTTTCTGAAAATTTTTCTATAAAAAATTTTTTCTGAAAATTTTTCTATAAAAAATTTTTTCTGAAAATTTTTCTATAAAAAATTTTTTCTGAAAATTTTTCTATAAAAAATTTTTTCTGAAAATTTTTCTATAAAATTTTTTTTCTGAAAAATTTTCTATTAATAAATTTTTTACCGAAAAATTTTATATGAAAAACTGAAAATTTTTCTATAATAAAATGTTTGAACCTACCTCTTCGGAACTTTTCACTTGGCATCTCATCCTCTTCGTCATCTTTATTATCTTCACTCGATGATTTATCATCTTCACCATCTACTCCAGTGGCATTCAATAGCGAAACATCTGTCGAGCGAGTGAAAAATTTGCGGGTTCTTTCTTCTTCGTTTTCCTCGCGTTTACGCTTTCTTAAGTTCTTGTCTACAGGAGGATTTTCTAAACAATTTGAAGAATTATTATTCAATATAACCTAATGATTTTTTTTCGCGAAAACTTACCAATATCAACATTTTCATCTTCTGATGAAGTGTCTGAATCAAAAAATTGATCAAACTCATTATTCATATCGGCCAAATCGGCATTGGAAAATGATAGTAAAGGATTTATGGTATCAATAAACTTCGAAGATTCTGCAGCATTTTGTTGAGCCATACTTGATGATGAAATTTCTGACTTTTCACTGTAATTGATGACATGTTCCGGGCTGTGACAATGAGCCGGAGGTTGACGTTTATTGCTTTTCATTTTACGATCTAATGGGAAAATTCTTTCTTCGACATGTTCCCAACGTTCTGCACAACTCCACAGCCAATTTGTATTGACTATTTTAACTTTTGCATTCTTTTTGGCGGCGTTTACTTTATACGTACCCGCCGTCACTGCTACTAAATGCGTGGTGTTTTCCATTATATTCTGCGACACCTCAGCACCTAGACTCTTAGCTATAAAGTAGGGTCGGGACTGTTCTAACTTCATGTTTGTAGGCACGAGACCAGAAAATACCAAATTACATCCTCTTAACACTTCAGAGCGTATTTTCGGAACAATAATTTTTAGATCAGGTATATCTTTTGTATCATCGTAAATATCATAAAATCGTGAGTGGATATTTTTTAATATCACCTCTAAATAAATCAAATAATCATCGGGATCAAGAATCTCAATTTTGTTTTCATTATTGGAAAGTTTGATTTTAGGAATAGTGGTGCATGAAGTTGCCGGTTTATCTTTTTCATTCGATCCTTTAACGTCAGGTTCAACTTTATTTGGCTCTTCTAGTTGAGCTTGCTTAGCAACCAACTTTTCAACTTCTGAAATGGGATCTGTCGTACTTACTCCCCCCGCAACTTCTGGAATTCCTTCAACTTGAATTTTTTCATCTTCCACATTTGTTTTTGGAATTTCAGTTTCTTCTGCGTTTTTATGCTCTTCCTTTAATTCTTTTTCTACAACATTTTTATCTTCTTCCTTTGATTCTTTTTCTTCAGCATTTTTATCTTCTTCCTTTGATTCTTTTTCACTAGTTTTCTTTGTTTCATCGGATGTTGGATTGTCTTCCTCATTTTCATTTTTAACATCTTTAGCCACTTTATCCTTTTCATCAGCATTCATATTTTCTAAATCTGCAATAATGTTAAATATAAACTCATAAAATTCCAATTAAATATTTAAAATTACCTTTAAAATCGACACCTTCACCATCTAACTCATGTTTAGAACAACCTGGAGGAGCGTTTATATCACCAGTATGTTGAAAAAAATGATACGGTTTGACTTGTATTAAATTAGAGGCCATATTCCAAACATCTTCACGATCATCAATAATACACACCATTGAATCTCCATTGGGAAAAAGAGCCCTTAATTGAAAAATCGCCTATTATTAATAATATTGAGAGAAATATTTCAAACTTTTTACGTACTTTAAATTATCTGTTTTGCTTGTGGCGTTGAAACATTCGTCTCTTGACAGAATACGATGCGAAAAGAATTTCCCCTCCGGATCTAACAGTTGGGCAATCATGTGCGCATAATTTCGGGCGCCAAATGTACAAATGTGCAGTTCATAATATTGCGACATACGTTCAAGAAATTCCGGCGTACCAGGTCTTAGACGTGTATGATACCACGGTGATGTGGGTCCATATAATTGAAAATGATGAATACCTTTAATGTTATTTGGAACATTATCGTTGGTGGTATGTATAACTGTCTGATCCAAATCGACTAATAAAACTAATTTACGATCTTGTAGCAAACGACGTGTATCATCATGACCGAGTTTTTGTGCTAATTTCTGCGTGACTTTAAGATCGGGTATAGAGTGAACCATAGGTACGGATGCCTCTGAAGTATTGCCCTAAAAATTAAAATGTTAAGACAAATAAAATAAGTTTTTCTTAACGGTTTTCTAAAATACTTTGGAAATAAACTTAGGAGTTTTTTTTTTTAATAAATCGAAAAATATTTTAGCTACTATTTACCGATATGATGATTTTGGGCCAACATTTTTAAACCAAAAAATGGTAAATAAAAAAAGGCTTTTACAAAAACGTTAACGTGCCCTGCCGCTCCAAAAAATGGGAACTACAGTGCGATAACGCTTCAACATCGTTTCACAAAATTTTTCGTAAATCAAAGTCAATTTCTTTCTGTTCTTAAATGATTTGAATTTTAAAATATTTTTTTAATATTTCATGCATAGAGCGATTATCTGCTTTTTACATATTGAAAGTAGCGGATTTTCACGTAAACTGCTTTTAACCAGTTCAATGTTTTCGGGAGTCCTTGAATATCGACAGGTATACAATTTTACTTTTTTCTTCTCAGTTTTTAGATATGCTATTGGAAAGAGAAGTGAGATACCTCGTTTAAAAGATATTAGCACTTTCACATGCCATGTGGATAGATAAGAGAAATATATCGATTTCTATTTTAGACCAAAGGTTTTTTTCCCATAAAATATATTTTAAACAATAGTTATTTAAAGCCCTAAATGAAAAAAAAATTGGCGAAGTTCAGCTGAATTAGACTTAAGCCCTTGCGAAAAAAGCCGTTGAATTTATAAATATTTAATAAGTCAAAAAACGGTTTTAACTTAATACAACTTCAAAATTTATTCGAAGCAATCCTTATTCAGTTATGAAGACATACATATGTATATATAATATATTTGGATAACTAGAGTGGAATATTAAAGTTTTCTAAAATTTCTTAACAATTCTCATGTCGCAAAACTTTAATCAGATTATTTGTTTTTTTTTTTTTTTTTTGCCAATTTTGGTCTAAAGAATTCTATAATTTTAGTGGAGATTTGTCTTGATACAAAATATTAGAATCAATGAAAAAGTAAAAATGAATTTTTGCCTATAGAAGCTTGAGCTTTTTGCGTTTCTAGTAACTATATGTTTCTTAATTTCCCTCTTTTTTTTGTTTTTTTATTGTTGTATGCTTTCGTTTGTGATGTTAAACGTATAGCATCCACTTTCTCTTGCCTCTACTGCCAAACAAACTCAGCACTTAATAAAATTGTTAAACAATAATTGTATACTTACATTTTCATTTTGGCGCAAATCAGCTCCACAATCAGCGCACATGTCTTTAATCACCGTTGTATGGATACACTCAGAGAGCTCCAAAAGGGGAGTACTACAATATAAAAAGAACAAAAGGAACATAAGAAATGTATAGGCAAAACATATACACAGTATATAACAAAATTATTGGATCGATATATTTACAAACTTTGGGGAAAAAGCAAACAAACATGCTAACTTACTCTGCCTTAACAACGGCTCCATCCTTGAAGAGTCGTTTCTTTACAACACCAACCCGTTGGGCCTTTAATTTGTGTATAATTTTATCAGCTATTTTTGTGTTGGCCTCTTCGGTACCTTCAGGTGGCAGGGCCTCATAAAGTAATATAACTTGCGAAGCACTTACCGGAAAGCCTTCCCTTACCCGCCACCTATTGATTCTAATGCGAGGGTGCTCAACTGGCGCTTTAATGACTATGCCATCGCTTGAAGAATCTTCTGTTAAAAAATCCGACATTTTTACATTCAACTTAATTAAACACTTATATTTTTGCACAATAAATCCAACTAAAGTGTTTTTGCTTGTATAAATTTTTCTGAAAATTTCAAGAAAAAATTCCTTTCTCCTTTTTTATTTTCTCTCTTCTGGTTGTTAATCTATATTTTGTTTTTATCTTCGTAAAATGTTTTTCTTGCAATTCTCTTGTTGCCGCTTTTTCACAGCGCACAGAGTTGTATTTTAGCAATGTTGGTCAGTGTTGCCGTTTGGGTTGTTACTACCCGCATTATAAACTTTTAAATTTCTGTTAAATTAATAACATTGGAGGTATAAATAATTATCTATGCTTTTATCGTTTTAATAAAAGAGATGGAAATAAAAATGGGAGTTTGGTTAACAATTATTATTGTTACCATTTTTAAGGTCATTCAATTTAAAAAGACAAAATTATATATTTCCACCTATATTCGGTATTATAATTTTTTTTAGTATAAGCAAATCATACAAATACACATCAAGGGTATTCATAAGGTCTCCTTTCAAGCCATATTGTCATAAGTCATAATGTTTGTTTCCGCACTCTAACGAAACAAAGCAAAACAGTCCGAAGTTGTCAGAAAAACTTAAATAAAACAAATAAAATACGTACGGGAACATGTTTGAGTAAGTTTGGGATGCTTCGTTAAAGTATGGGAATAAACATGAAATTCAAAAACAGCTTTAACAATTTTGTTTCAACTTTCAAATAATAAAATAATACACAATTTGTTGTCTAGCATCATAGCATTTGCAAATCAGTATGACAAATAATAAATTTTCAATTTTTTTATTTCTATTCAAGTATTTTCATTTGCTACACCGATTTGTAAATGCTACGATGCTAGACTATTTGCAACGGATGGTGAACTGGGCTATTTTTTCTTCTATATATTTGATATTAAAACATTTTTGATTTAAAATTTAAAAATTTTTAATTTTTTTTTAATAAAATAGAAGGAACATTCTGATTCAAGTTTTCCATTATATGTTAGGAGTTAATAAACAATTTTCTGGCAGCACTAAATCTTAAAACTCTTGTTATTATTAAAAATGAATGCCAAAGTGGAAGAAGAAGCATTTGTTTACTATCAAAGAAAACGTGAAGAAATCGTTTATAATAAATTTGTATTAAATTTGGAAAAATGAGTTCAGAATTGGAAAAATCTCCTTTAAAGAGAGCTTCCGACGCTAAAGAAGTGGAGGATGAGGAGGAAGATGAAGGTGGTTGGATTGGTCCATTGCCCACAGAACAATCGGCAGCCTCTAAGCCAAAGAAGAAGAAAGGTTTGTTTTCGTTTTTATTTTTCATTAATATAATTTGTAACTCTAAAATTTGTTACTTTAGTTTTACCTTATGAACATGTTTTCCTGGAGAATTTACCAGATGCTGATTGCTATGAGAAAAGCTATATGCATCGTGATGTTATAACAAATTTGGTGGCCACCAAAACAGATTTTGTTATAACTGCCAGCAATGATGGTCATATTAAATTCTGGAAGAAAATGGAAGAGGGCATTGAATTTGTTAAACATTTTCGAAGTCATTTATGTAGGCCATTTATTAATACATAAAATTTGTTTAATAATTATTTGTTTGTGCATTTTAGTGCCCATTCATAGTCTAAGTGTGAACGCTGGCGGTACTTTATTGTGTTCAGCTTCTGCCGATAAATGTGCCAAAATTTTTGATGTAGTTAATTTTGATATGATTAATATTATAAAATTGGGTTTTATACCGGGAACAAGTTGTTGGATTCATTCGCCTGGCGATGCGGTACAAAGTTTGGCTATGTAGGTTAAAATCAGTTTCGTTGAAATATGGTTATTACAATTTAATTTTTTCCCTTAATATCTTCGCAGTTCCGATAAAGAATCCAATAAAATTTATATTTACGATGGCCAAGGCAATGGCGAAGTCTTACACGTTTTAGACAAACTACACTTGGCGCCTGTTATTGCCATTAGCTATAATGTACCCAAAGATACCGCTATTTCTGTAGATCGCAACGGTATATTAGAATACTGGCAAAATTCCAAATACGATTACAAATTTCCACAAAAGCATGTGACTTTCGATTCAAAATTGGACACAAGTAAGTAGTTTAGCTTTATAAATTAAATTTCAAGGTATATTTAATTAAAATTTCTTGTTTAAGGTCTTTTTGAATTTGCTAAATGTAAAACATTAGTAACCGGTCTAGCAGTTTCCAATGATGGCTTACGTTTTGCCACCATTTCCACCGACCGTAAAGTTAGAGTTTTTAAATTTCAAACTGGTAAACTTATACGTGTCTTTGATGAGGCCTTGACTACCTATACTCAAATGCAGCAGACTACTCATGCTCTGCCTAACATGGAATTCGGTAGACGGTAAGTCGACATCTTTTTATATTTTGTATGAACAAGTTTTTATACCAAAAAATTTTCTATGGCAACATTTTTTTTTACCAAAAAATATTCATTATTTTTTTCCAAAAATTTTTTCTAAAAATATCTTTGAATGAATTTTAAATTAAAATATTAAATTCAAAAATAAAAATTATTCGCACTTGATCTTAATCTGTTACATTTATTTATTAATTTAATTTATTGATAAACGCCAAAAAAACCAACCAATTTCTGGACGCGTTTCGATGATTGGTTAGGCCATCATCTTCAGGAAGAGTATCTCTAATTATACACAGATCAAAAACCTCGAATTATTACTTATTTTACAAAAACAATAATTACGAATTAAGTTTGTAAACCAAAGGTAAAAGCTCAACTTTGACTTTTATCAATGAATTGTCTGTTACAATAATAAGTAAATGTTACAGATTAGGATCAAGTGCAAATCATTTTTCTTTTTGAATAATATTTATATCCCGACAATTTTGTTATTTTTTTAAATTTAATTATTTAAGAAATAAAAAAAAACGAATATTTCGTAAAATTGTCTGTGAAAAAATTTTCTATTTTAAAATTGTCTTTGTAAAAATGTTTCTGTTAAAGACTCTTTATTCCACAGAATAGTCTCGCCAAGAAAGTTTAATTTTTTAATATTTACAGAATGGCGGCTGAGCGAGATTTAGAAAAATCAGATTTCAACATGAACAATAATATAATATTTGATGCAAGTGGTCACTTTTTGCTATATCCAACTTTAATAGGAATTAAGGTTATAAATATCGAAACCAATAGATGCGTTAATATATTGGGTAAAACGGATAATATAAGACCTCTGCATATAGCTCTGTTTCAAGTAAATTAACATATTACATTTTTTTTATTTATTAAAAATGTGTAATAAAATTTTATGTTTTGTAGGGTAAAGCTAAAAAAGTAAAAGCTGCCATAACTTTGGAACAGGAGGCCAGTGAAAATCCCGCATTACAGAATTTTCAAAATGATCCTACACTATTTTGTACAGCCTACAAGTAATTTCGATTTTTAAAAATCTTGCTTTTGATTTTATTAAAATTGTATTTTCTTTTACATTTTAGGAAGCCGCGTTTCTATTTATATAGCAGACGTTTACCATCCGATTTACAGGATGTGGATCGTGATGTATTTAATGAAAAACCTACCAAGGAGGATATTATAGCGGTACCCGAAGGGCAAGGTAAGGAATAAATTAATATAAGTCGTTTTGTTTTCATGGTTAATATATATTGTATAAATACTTTTACATGCTTACTAAAAACTAGTAGAAGAAGGTTATTTCTATAAATTTTATTTAAGTTTACAATAAATTAATATCGTAATTATGTTTACAGGCACCCAAAGAATATATGAAAATGTGGTACTACACACAACAATGGGAGATATTCATATAAAACTATTCTACAAGGAATGTCCCAAGTCTGTGGAAAACTTTTGTGTACATGCAAAAAATGGGTAAAAAACATTCAGAACTAAAATTTGTTAAACAAAATTTATAAAATTTCTTCATATTTTTTAAGTTATTACAATGGCCACATATTTCATCGCGTTATTAAGGGGTTTATGATACAAACCGGCGATCCAACTGGCACGGGCACAGGCGGCAAATCTATATGGGGTCACGATTTTAAAGATGAATTTTGCTCTAGTTTAAAACATGATCGTCCATATACGGTTAGTATGGCAAATGCGGGTCCTAATACCAATGGAAGTCAATTTTTTATAACTGTATTACCTACGGTAAGTGTGTTTAATTCGTTATAATGCTAAGTAATTTTTGATTTTCTTTTTTAATTTTTGACTTTCTTTTTACAGCCTTGGCTCGATAATAAACATACTGTTTTCGGACGTGTTTTTAGGGGCATGGAGGTATGTCAAAATATTTGTAACTCGAAGACAAATCCAAAAACTGATAAACCCTATGATGATATAAAAATAATTTCCATACATTTAAGTAATTAGAGATGTAAGCTTTTTGAAAAGATGTTTAATTTTTAATAGTGTTTTATATACGAAACAGGCTCAAATTTCATTTGCTGTTGCATAATTATTGTTTTTAATATATGAAATGCTAGAAAGAAACTAAAATTTAAGCAAATTTTTATTCATGGCTTTATCTATATTCATTTTAGTAATATAAGTGGAATTTTTATTAAAAAGCAATTAATTTTTGTTCTTAATAAATAATAAAGTTGGGAAAAAGCTGTTTAAATGAAGTGATTTATTATTATTATTAAACTAAATATACAGGCATGTCACAAATTCCGTTCGGAATTGAAAACATTCCGTAGTTGAATTCCGATTGAAATGGTTTTGGGGTCTTTAGATTCCGAAAAACTTTAAATGTCCAAACTCATAAAACATGATTTTTTTTTTAAATTTAAATCAATAACTCTATCTTTGTTTCAACAAATGACACCAAATAATTGAAGAAATTGTTTAAATATTAAATAAACAAACTTTAAAAAAGAATGTGGTTTCATTCCGAAAGTTTTTTTCGTTTTACTTTTTTGCAGAAGTAAAACACGGTATTCATTCCACTTCCGAACGGAATTAAGTTCTGCGACATGGCTTTTTACCAAAGAAAATTTTCGAGAAACTTTGACAAATTAACAAAACTATGATTTCATTTTTGTTCCCGTACTCTAATGAAACGACCCAAAACAGTCCGAAGTTGTCACTCAAAAAACAACAATTTGTATTGGAAATTTAGTACGGGAACACGTTTGAGTAAGTTTGGGTTGTTTCGTTAAAGTACATGAAAATTGAAAAAGCAAACAATATTTTCAATTATAATTTCTTGGTCTAATTAATTTCACTATTTCATTTTAAATGCAATAATTCGATTTAATTACAAAAAAATTTTTGATTTCATTAGATTTTTGATTAAATTAGTTTCATTTTAAATTGAAATTTTTAAAAGTCCACAGTTTCATTTTTTATTACTTATTTTTGTTTTCTTAATTCCACTTTATCTGTTTCATTTCTGTAACGGTTTTCTACTTTTAAACGATATGGCAACTCAAAATTTATGTGTCAACACAAACCCTCTCATTCTTACACTGATATTCTTTGATTTGTTTTCTTGTTTTTTTCTATTACTTCTAATTGGAATAAGAAATGCAATCAAAGTAAAGAAGAAATAAATTTTCATTGTTAAACTTTTTTGTATAATTAACTGCAAAATTAAATTAGAAAAAAGTGAAATAAAAACAAAAAGTATAAATTTTTAAAATCATTTAAGGTATTTTATTAAAGAACAAGTGTAAATAATTAAAATTAATAAAGGAAATATATGAATATGTGTATGTACGTACTTGTATTGAAACTAATGTGGGGGAGACAATCAGTGGCCAAAACAAAAGAATTTCCAAGATTACTTCTACTTGTGTTTTAATTAGGGAAACAGTATTTATGAGTTCAGTGATTAATTAATACATTTTTTTTTTGATAATTTTAAACAATAACAACTCTGATTGTGTTTAGTTTATAGGCAAATAAAAAGTGTAAACTGCAGCGGATATTATTTGCTAATTGACACACATTAGTCAGATTATTATCGGTCAAAATAGTTAATTTTTTGGTTTTTATTATTACTATACATAGGAGAACATAAGTACATATGAATCACTTGTATTCTGCTATAACATTTCGGAGTTCTGCAACTCTATTATCTTATATGTAAATCCGATATATGTGTATATTTTAGTATGCCGCTATTTAGACGTTACCCATTCCAACTTATGACTACTTTTTCAGCTATCCTTGAGTTCCAGTAGAGCATAGGGACTCATGCTCGAATGGAAGTAAATGGCGTGCAGCTGTTGCCTGTTGCGTCTCCAGCTACCAGGTAAGAACAGTATCTAATTCCTACTCTAACCTCCTCGTGGTACATCCTGGTAACCTGAGCAACCTAGTTGAAGATGCGTTAAACAACCCGTGCGGGATTCTAGGTCAGTGAGGGAGGAAAGGAAGTTATCTTAAAGCCATTGCAACGTATTTGGTCTAAGGGTCTTAGATAATTGTACTTGGTAAAGTACGAAAATGCACTGTCTGTTTAACATGTAGGTTGCGGCTGCAAGCGGGTGTCTGTCTTGGATCGAGCGGCTCGCTATACAAACTTTGCTCATGTCTTTGGACTCATCAGCCATCGACTTAGCACTTACTTAAGCATGGAAAGAAACTTCATTACAGAATATACTACTCCAAGGGGTAATCATGCTAAAAATCCTTCTGCTACGGCAGCTGGCACAAGGATTTTAAAGGTGCCTAATCTATGCAAGATCATTATGATGAATGAAACTAACTTATGACTAGCATTTAGTAATGGAAATCATGATTACTTCCACATCTCTAACAATACGTTGAGTCGTACTTTGCTTAGATGGGTTAACGCATCCAATTCAAATAGCCTTCTTCCATGCTTGAATAAAATGCCTTCTGTCCCAGACGTTACCGTTTCCAACTTATGATGTTCATTTCGTAAGGGAGTTTATTATACTTTTTACATATAAACCCGCACAGTCAGCCGTACTTTGCTTAGATCAATGTTTTTTTTTTTTTTTGACTCATCCAATATAAATAACGTCCTCTCAAGTGTGAATAACTTTCCAACTTATGACGTGCATTTAGTAAGGGAGTTAATGATACTTTGTACATCCTTAACTGCACAGTCGGTCGTACTTCACATAGACCAAATGGTTTTTTTGACTTATCCAATTCACTATACTTCACTACATGTGGAAAGTTTATATTGGGTTTGTGGTGATGTTTGTAAAGCATAGAAATATTCATCTGAACTTGATTCAAATACATTTTTGGTTGTAATGTGTCAAAATCTTTCCTGCATGTGATTTTGAGATAATTTTCCCCATTTCCACAAAAAAAATCAAACCAAATGAAAGATAAAATATCGGTCAATAGTAATAAAGCTTAAATTTTAATTTTTATTTTGTAAAAATAACCGAAAATGATCTCAAAAATATATCTGAAATCGATCGTTTTTATTACTTACCGGTATATTCCGGGAAGGCAGTTTTATGGGTGGTAGCCGAAATAAAGAAATGAGTGTGCCAAATTTTATTAAAAATTTTAATCTTTATATAATTACATTTAAAGATATGCATATGCACTTGTGCTCCCATCACGATGTAGTACTTCAATAAAGGGTCTACAAAACTGAGGCATCATTTTACTTACGTACAATGTTGGTTTAAGGCCCTAATATATGCATAAATTCAAAAAATGATTGCCTCAGCAAAAAAGTAATTTTTTGCTTTGTAGTGTAATATGCATATGTTTTCAGACTTTGTATAATATAACTTGTATAATTTAAGTACGTATTGATAAGTCTGTATTTTTTTGACTATACGTTTCTTATCTGAAACCAATTTATTTATTCTGTTTTCGGGCTTATATTTTACAAAAATTTATTACTTAATCATATCGTTAGCTTAAATGTAAAATCATTAGTATTTTGTTACTTATATCTTTTCGAAATATTTTGAAAAGTTGTCTTAAATCTAGCATATATTTAATTAGAACAATTTCTTAGACCAGTGTTAAATACTTAAGTAGATGAAATTTGTTTTTAAATATTTTAACAAGAAATTTTAAATTGGTAAAGGTTTTGCTAATTCGCTTAAATTTATATAAATTTTAATTTCAAAATTTTTTCCTTTCAGTATTAATTTATAAAACACCAAAATACTGCAATTTTAATAAATAAGAATAATGTTGTGATTTCGTATTAATAACAACTAAGAAAACAATGTCTCAAAATAGTTCCGATGATCTACGAAGTACTGCCGAATTGATAATAAATCAAACTCGCCATATGCAATCCAGAGGTGTCGCCAATCCTTCAGGGTTTGATATGTGTAAGTGTATTATTAATTATTTCTACAACTAAACTTTTACATTCAAATATTTAACTTAATATTCCCAAGCACGTACCCATTCCATAAATCTTATTACCGAAGAATTCCTTGGTGGTTATATGCAAGATGGACGTATGTCGGTGGTGCGCAGATTTTTCTGTTTATTTGTTACATTCGATTTATTTTTTGTCTCCTTACTATGGCTAATTTGTATAATGGTTAGTAAGTTATTTTATCATTTACTTATTTCTTTTATATTATTTTTCAATTTTTATGTTTTTGTTCAATTACAGATAAATGGCGATAGCATAATACAAGCTTTACAAAAACAAATACTACATTATACAGTAAATGAATCATTATTTGATGTCGTAGCAACGGCTATTTGTCGTTTTATAGTCTTAATATTTTTCTATGCTCTCTTGTATATAAATCATTGGCTTATTATAGCGGTGGGTAATTATATAATTAATATTTATAATTTCAAATATTTATTATCAAACTTTAAAATGTATTTTTCAGTTATCTACTAGCGGTTCTTGCCTTTTCTTAATATCCAAAGTTTTTGTTTTTGACGTAAGTATATCTTTTATTGTTTATTCTTTGTTCAAATGTATTTTATAACTTCTTTTCCCTTGTTCTTATTTTCTTTAGTGGGTCGATTCCAGTCAACAAGTATTTGTGGTTATTCTTATTTTATCGTCATTTGTCTTGGCTTGGGGTGAAGCTTGGTTCTTAGACTGTCGTGTAATACCACAAGAACGTCATGCAAGACGTTATTTTTCTGGTAACTTCTATTGTTTTTAGTTTAATTTACTTTTTTTTTAACCAAAAAATATGTTTTTTAGCTCTTACTAATTCCACGGACCGTTCACCGTTAATGGCTCCCTTTTTGGCTTCACAAAATGAACGACGTCCCCCTGAAAGTGTAGCAGATTTTTATTCTCCTTTAGATTCTGCCCACAACAGTGATGAGGAAGAAGAACTGGTATGATAAAGTCTGAGTTAATATTTTCTCTACAAAAATATTAAAATTTTTTTTTTAAAGAGAAGTAACCCTAGGGCAAATACTGCCTATGCGATTGTAAATATTTTATATACGTAAAGTGGTTAGTAGAAAGGTGGTGAAAAGTAGAGATAAACCTTTTTTGAATTATTTAACACTCTAATTGCATATTTTTAGAACAGTATAGGTGCGCTATTTGGTGTTGATAAGACATTGTTTAAGCTTTATATAGCCAATTTTATTTATTTTACATCGGCGGCGAGGTATGCTGTAGGCTTACCGCCGATAGAGGATACTGTGGTAATTTATAATGTTAATAGAAATTAATACTTACAGAAATTGATGTTGCCGTGACAAGGGATCGAACCCAGGCTCAATGTGATATGTCACGCTTAGTAGTCGACGTGGTATTCAATTAAGCCACAGCAATCTCAAAAATGTAGTACTTAGCTTCGGTCATATATTTTCAAAAATTTTGGTACATCAAACATTTAATTAAAAAGTTTTACTGTAGTGTATTACACTAAGATCCCAATTTATTGCAATTATTCAATATTGTAATAAATAGTTTTTTGATAAAAACAAACAATGATGGTGTTCCTCGACGCGTTTAAATGGTTCGATAGCCCATCTCTTCAGGAGTATGATCCCTAAGTCTAGACAGAGCGAGAACCACACATTATATCTTATTTGCTTGACAGAATAATTACGAATTATTGTGTTCAACAAATGTCAACATAAAGCGAAGATTATCATCTGAACAGAAACTCACAGTTTTATCTTATCTT
Organism: Stomorhina lunata; assembly: GCA_933228675.1. Taxonomy (NCBI): domain Eukaryota; kingdom Metazoa; phylum Arthropoda; class Insecta; order Diptera; family Rhiniidae; genus Stomorhina; species Stomorhina lunata. Next base: position 20,612,115 of record OW121744.1, read on the forward strand.
TAATTTAATTTTTTCAAAATAAAAATAAATAAAAAATAGTTTTTTAATTTTTATATATAAAATTTTTTTTATCAAAAATTATACAAAATTTTTTTATCAAAAATTTTTCTATTGAAATTTTTTTTTTTCAAAAATTTTTCTGTAGAAAATTTTTTAATCAAAAATTTTTCTACAAGAAAATTTATTTTATCAAAAATGTTTCTATACAAAATTTTTTTATCAAAAATTTTTCTATAGAAAATTTTTTTATCAAAAATTTTTCTATATTAAATTTTTTGAAAATATCTAAAAAATAGTTTATTAATTTTTCTATACAAAATTTTTTTATCAAAAATTTTTTCTATAGAAATTTTTTTTATCAAAAATTTTTCTATGTACAATTTTTTTATCAAAAATTTTTCTATGCAAAATTTTTTTTATCAAAAATTTTTCTATGCAAAATTTTTTTTATCAAAAATTTTTCTATAGAAAATTTTATTATCAAAAATTTTTCTCTACAAAATTTTTATACCCTTCACCAATAGGTGAAAGGGTATTATAAGTTTGTGATTCCGTTTGTAATTTTTTTATTAGTGATCGTAGACCCCATAAAAATTATACCGATCGACTCAGAATCGGGAGGAGAATCGATTAAGCGATGTCCGTCTGTCTGTCTGTCTGTCTGTCTGTCCGTCCGTCTGTCTGTCTGTCTGTTGAAATCAAGTTTCTGAAGCCCCTGGAGGATGGACTTACATAAATTATATATCAGATTTTAGGAAATTCTCCCGCAATGAACGCTATTAAATTTCATTAAAATCGGTTTATAAACACCGAAAATATCGAAAAAATACCAAAAATTAGACGAAAATTTTAAAATTTTTGATTGAAACACACTTTTAAATAACAAGAGAAAAAAGATACTCCTGGTGTACATGTGATAATATGTTATATATCAGATTGTAGGAAATATTTTCCCAAAGCACTCTGTAAAATTTTATCAAAATCGGTCCATAAACAACTGAGATATTGCCAAAACACTAAATTTTATGTATCGCAAATTGCCCAAAGTACGCATTAGGGAATGTTTGTTGAAAAAATGAAATGCAGAAATAGGAAAATAGCACGGACATACGTACATTTTATATCAGATTTTAGGAAATTCCCCCACCAAGCACGTTATTAAATTTTATCAAAAGCGGTCCATAAACAATTGAGATATCGCAATAACACTACATTTGATGTACAGCAAATTGCCCAAAGTACGTGTCTAAGAAATTTTGTTTACATTTTGTAAGTATTGTTTCAGCGATATCTCAGGTGTTTATGGACCGATTGTGATGAAATTTGACATCGTTCTTTATGGGAGGATTTTCTAAAATCTGATATATATACTCCACAAATCTGATTATGAATACCATTCAAATTGTACCGATCAACTCTGAATCGGCACAAGAATCGATTTCGCGACCTCCGTCCGTCTGTCCGTCCGTCTGTTTGTTTGCCCGTCCGTCCGTCTGTTTGTTTGTCCGTCCGTCTACATGTCCGTCCGTCTACCTGTCTGTCCTTTTTTCTGTTGTTTCTGTTGTAGTCAAGTTTTTGGAGCTCCTGTTTTGTCGATATCTCAGATGTTTATTTTGATGAAGTTTAATAGTGTCCTTCGCAGGGGATTATCTAAATCCTGATGCATTCTGTAATTTGTGGTAGATATAATTTAGCGTTTAAGCGATGGTGTTTTGAACGACAATGAAATGAAATTCAGGGTGGGACAATTCAGGAGCTCCACAAATCTGGTTTTATTTAGCAGACAGGCACACTGCATTTATCTTAATTTTGTGTCTGACTTTTGAACATTATGATAACATTTGAGAATGTATTATATATCAAATTATAGGTAATCTTCCTAGGAAGTACAAAAATGCAGCTGATTACATGATATCCATTCAAAACCTACATATGTATGTAAGTATCTCACATATCAACAAAAATTTAAATTTTTTAATTGCAATTGGGAGAAATCCGTTCACGTTTGATAATTGATTCCGTATAACTTCGCCTAAGGCAATCTCTTAGTAGCTAATAAGTGACAAATTATAATAGATACGATGATGACATTTAGTATAAAGACGTTGTACAATATTGATATTCAGGACAATAGCGCCTAAAATAAACTTTCTAGAGGTACAACATTTGACAAAAGTATTTCTGATCTCTTGAAAAGTTCGATATTGAAAATGGGCGAGCTCTATTCACATTTAGTGAAATCTCCCACATAAACCAGACCGGGAATCGATTTAATGCTGATAAATTAAATCATAATAAAATTGCACAAAGAACTAGAGCAAAACTTTCCAAACATCCATCGGACAGATCGAAAGAACTAAACATCCCAAATATTATTGATGAAGTGTTCATTTTAATTAATTAACTAACTTCAAATTAATAAGTAAACTTTTCCGACAAAGCTGATAACCATCCATTCAAAAGCTATATATTTCACGTATGTATCTAAAACTAAGAGTGTATACCCTATAATTTGAAGGCTTGTATACATTGACAATCATTGTTAAAGCTTTGACCTAAATCAGTCCGCTAACTTCAGAGTTTTACATAACTAATCAAGAACTTTTACTAGTTGGATAATTCGTACGAATTAAAGTGCACAACCCTCACTGGGCACAGCGTTTTTGGGTTGCATGTCAGAATACTTAAACTTCATCAAATCGATGTGCTATTGCAAATGTAAGGGCATCTACATTTTGAAGCATCTTTTCTGCATGGTTTATCTGGTCTATCGAACTTTATTAAATGTTCGTAAAATATGTGTCTATTTTATTTCGAAGCTACTGGCTGGCTTAAATATGCATTCTCTACTTGTAGTCTAGTAATCATTATCTTTCACAAAGGGACCACTTTAGAACCCAAGTGAAGCTTCCCTAGACATCAGCCACCTGCCCAACCTAACCTTTGGGTGCATAACTATTCTAGATGAGGACGCCACCGAAAAGGTTTTCGTTTTCCGACTCTTAACTTTGAAGACTCTTTGCATATAATACTAGTATAACCAAATATTGCTACGAATTACATTAAGTACTTTTGGAACACCATTGGTGAAGGGTATCCAAGATTCGGCAAAGCCGAATATACCACTCTTACTTGTTTTATCAAAGATTTTTCTATAGAAATTTTTTTTATCAAAGATTTTTCTATATAAAATTTTTTTATCAAAGATTTTTGATGGTCGTAAGATTTTTCTAAATAAAATTTTTTTATAAAAAAATTTTCTATAAATAATTATTTTATCAAAAATTTTTCTATAGAAATTTTTTTTTTTATCAAAAGTTTTCCTATAGAAAATTTTTCGATAAAAAAATATTTTTTAATAAAAATTTTATTTTAATCGATGTAAGGAATTTTGTGCCCTAATTTTTGCATAACATGAATTTCATTTTCCAATTAAATTCCAACAATTTTATTTTTAGTTTTTCGATTCTTGATTCCCATCTTCCACTGAATCTATTAACTACTTGTAATGGTTCATCAGCGTACATATGAATCAAATTTAAATTTCAAATAGACAGTTGAACATTTTTCAAAAGTCTTTATAAAATGCTAATGAAACACATTTTTGTTTTAAGTTTATTTAAAGCTGATCTCTAAGATGGTACTTTTTTCACCTCACACTGAACGATTGTTTAATGTTTTTGTTTTATAAATTTATTTTCCAAACAGGATGAGGAATATCATCAAATGGGTTTGAATTGCTTACGCAAGGCCTACGAACTGCTGCAAGTGCCGGATTGGAAAGTAGAAAAGGTTACGAAAAGGGGTGATACCATAAGTAGCTTACATCGGGAGAAACTAGGCAAAATATATAAATTAACCGTAGGTATTATAAAACTAGATTTAAATTAATAAAATACATAAATGCTTTTCTGTGTAGGGTCGCTTAAAATATCCTGCCAAAGCTTTGTGCAATGAATTATTCTATAAAATTGAAGAAGCTCCTCACTGGAATCCCACCATGTTGGAGTCAAAAATCATAAGGGTATGTTACATCTAAGCCCTTCAAGTATAAAATTAATATAGTATTTATAATTTTCTGCAGAAAGTCAATACCTATACGGATATTACCTATCAAGCTACCGTGGGTGGTGGCGGCGGCATGATAAAGTCCCGTGATTTTGTCAATTTACGTTGTTGGCGTCTATTTGTAGATGGCAAAATGCGTGAAAATACCACAGAAACCGATAGCTCCGATGATGATGAAATGCTTAATAATTCTTGTGAGGGTAGTGTTTCTACCATATCAGATATGGATGATGGTGGCCAAAGCAGCAGTGTGGGCAGTTGCAGAAATGGTTCAAGCATGCCCTTATCACAGGACAATGTGGTCTTTCATACTTTAAGCAAGAGTTTAGGAGCCAAAGATTTTAGTGATGCTATGCGTATTAATTTCAACAATGATCCACCTCCCTTAGAAGATGAATTTGAAGATGCTAAGGATCATGTGGAAAATGGTGGTGAAGAACAAACTAAGGAAACAATGACACCATCTCCTTTGAAAGCTTTTAATTCCAAGGGTAAGGTGTGGCTAAGTGCAGCCATTAGTGTGGAGTACGATAAAGTGCCAGCGAATACGAAATATACAAGAGGTGAAAATCTAGTGGCCGGTTTTGCTATGCATGAAATTGAGGGCAAAACGGATGCTTGTATATTTGAGTGGATCTTATGTTTGGATTTGAAAGGCTATATACCTCGTTATGTCTTAGATACGGTGAGTATAAAAGTCTAATTTTTATTTTATGTAACTTTGGAAAAGATTATCGTCTATTTTTCAGTCAAAATTTTTCGACATTTTTTATAACATTTTTCGAAATTCGATTTAAAAAGTTTTTCGCTAATTTTAAAACATTATTAACAGTCTTTAAATTTTTTGATTTAAACAACTTTTTTAAATTTTTATTTTCAGGCTTACACCACTTTCATGACCGATTATATGACATATTTGCGTAAATATATAAGTGAATTGCGCCAAAGACGCCGCACATTGCCCAGAAATTAAGTTATAAAATGATTTTAGCATCTAAACTACAAGTTTAAACTACAGAAGTCAAATCGCCGCATTCGATATCGATCGAAATGTAAGATATTTCAGAAACATTTATGTAGCATACTTTTAGGATAATCTAAATAATATTTAACCTATACCCCCTAATTCAAAAAGGAATTATAAAGTTATCAAATTCTTATAGTAGGAACTTTGTACGGAAAATTGGAGTTATAAGCTTGTCATAGCTGTATTTTTGTTTGTGAATTAGGGGGAAAATATATATACGTTGACTACTACAAAAGTTCCCTGATAGTAAAAGAATTTTCTTCAAACTAAATATTTTGACAAACAAATGGATATGTTTAGATATCAAATTTTATTTAACTTTTAGCTAAATGAATTATTTTAAAAATCCCTAAAGTATATTTGCTTAAAAGTCTGAGTTTTCGATCGATATCAAATGCGGCGATATGGTCCCAGCTTTTTTAATGCAGAAAGTTTTAAGACAAAAATCTAAAATATTTGAAATAATGCAAAGTTTATAATTTTACACAAAAATAGTTAAATCAAAAATTATTAGTAAAATTTATACTAACAAAGGGGTTAAGTTTAAGCTTTAAGTCCAACATTTGTTTAACCAGTTTTAAACTAATTATGGGAAAATCATGAGATCTTAAATCTTGTAAGAGATGAATCAAGACCAGAGGTCGGCACAAAGAGAACAGAACAAAAACAATCGTCATCAGAGTTGCCGTTTTTTATACTTTTAACTAAAATAGGTATTTTTCAATCCATTTTTTTAAATATTTTTATAAAAATTTTTTCTTTATCAAAAATTTTTCTATAGAATTTTTTTTTTTTTTATCAAAAATCTTTCTATAGAAAATTTTTTATAGAGATTTTTTTTATCAAAAATTTTTCTATAGAAAAATGTTTTTATCAAAAATTTTTCTACAGAAAATTTTTTTATCAAAAATTTTTTGATAGATAATTTTTTTATCAAAAATTTTTCGATAGAAAATTTTTTATCAAAAATATTTCGATAGAAATTTTTTTTATCAAAAATATTTCGATAGAACATTTTTTTTATCAAAAATTTTTCTATAGAAAAGTTTTTTTTTTATCAAAACTTTTTCTATAGAAAATTTTTTTATCAAAAATTTTTCTATAGAAAACTTTTTTATAGAAAATTTTTTTATCAAAAATTTTTTCTATAGAAAATGTTTTTATTAAAAATTTTTGAATAAAAAAATTTCCTATAGAAAAATTTTTTATAAAATAATTTTCTATAGAAAAATTTTTGATAAAAAAATTTTCTATAAAATTTTGGATAAAAAAATTTTCTTGATAAAAATATTTTTATTAAATCTTTTTCTATAGAACATTTTTTATCAAAAATTTTTCTATAGAAAATTTTTTTATTCAAAATTTTTTCTAAAGGAAATTTTTTTATAAAAAAAATTTTTATAGATTTTTGTTACCAAAAATTTGTTCATCAAAATTTTTCTATAAAAAATGTTTTTATAAAAAATTTTTCTATAGAAATATTTTGTATCAAAAATGTTTCTATCGAAAATTTCTGATAAAAACATTTTTGGTAAGAAAATTTTATATAGAAAAATTTATGATAAACAAATTTTTGTTAAAAAATTTTCTATAAAAAAATGTTTGATAAAAACATTTTCTATAGAAAAGTTTATGATAAGCAAATTTTTGATAAAAAGATTTTTTATAGAAAAATTTTTGATATAAAATTTTCTATAGAAATAATTTTATCGAAAATTTTTCTTTAGAAAAAAATTTTTATCGAAAATTTTCCTATAGAAACTTTTTTTTGAGAAAATTTTTCGATAAAATATATATTTATCGAAAATTTTTTAAAGAAAATGCAAATTCAAATACTCTTCTTTTTGAATAATATTTACATCCCGACTATTTTGTTATTTTTTGAAAAATATTTTTATTGAAAAATTAATATTTTATTAAAAAATATAAAATCTAAAATTGTTAAACATTAGAATTAATTTCTGTTTTGAAAAATATCCCCAATTCGGTTACATTTATTTCAAACAATGTTTACAAAAATCATAGTGTCGTGGCAACAATGTTTCTTTGTTCTCTCGAACTATTTATTTTGTTGCTATAAATTGGAATTGATTTTGTTTCTTGGCTATTTTGTTTTTGTCTTTTCTTTAACAAAACGGCACTAACCGACTCTGTTAGTATCCAAATTCCAACTAAATGATTTTAATACTAATTTTCACGAGTTTCATAAATGATTTACGAAAAATACAAAAATTTTTCGGCTTCTGGTGGTATGGGGCTGCTTACGCCTGATAAAGACAAAGATTAACTCTGTCGATTTGAGTCGAAAGATTTCAAATAACATTTTGCTGTATACTTTTAGGATGTTAGCAGTAATGTTTGTTGTAATGAGCATCATTAGCCCATTTATTTCTAAATGGATTTTTTACGTTTTGGTGCGAAGATCTACAAGTATTAGTTTAACCTAAAAGTAAACCACACAATTTTCTAAGAAAATTTTACTAATTTTTTTTCGAAACGAAAAAAATTTTCTATAAAATTTTGGATAAAAAAATTTTCTTGATAAAAATATTTTTATTAAATCTTTTTCTATAGAACATTTTTTATCAAAAATTTTTCTATAGAAAATTTTTTTATTCAAAATTTTTTCTAAAGGAAATTTTTTTATAAAAAAAATTTTTATAGATTTTTGTTACCAAAAATTTGTTCATCAAAATTTTTCTATAAAAAATGTTTTTATAAAAAATTTTTCTATAGAAATATTTTGTATCAAAAATGTTTCTATCGAAAATTTCTGATAAAAACATTTTTGGTAAGAAAATTTTATATAGAAAAATTTATGATAAACAAATTTTTGTTAAAAAATTTTCTATAAAAAAATGTTTGATAAAAACATTTTCTATAGAAAAATTTATGATAAGCAAATTTTTGATAAAAAGATTTTTTATAGAAAAATTTTTGATATAAAATTTTCTATAGAAATAATTTTATCGAAAATTTTTCTTTAGAAAAAAATTTTTATCGAAAATTTTCCTATAGAAACTTTTTTTTGAGAAAATTTTTCGATAAAATATATATTTATCGAAAAATTTTTAAAGAAAATGCAAATTCAAATACTCTTCTTTTTGAATAATATTTACATCCCGACTATTTTGTTATTTTTTGAAAAATATTTTTATTGAAAAATTAATATTTTATTAAAAAATATAAAATCTAAAATTGTTAAACATTAGAATTAATTTCTGTTTTGAAAAATATCCCCAATTCGGTTACATTTATTTCAAACAATGTTTACAAAAATCATAGTGTCGTGGCAACAATGTTTCTTTGTTCTCTCGAACTATTTATTTTGTTGCTATAAATTGGAATTGATTTTGTTTCTTGGCTATTTTGTTTTTGTCTTTTCTTTAACAAAACGGCACTAACCGACTCTGTTAGTATCCAAATTCCAACTAAATGATTTTAATACTAATTTTCACGAGTTTCATAAATGATTTACGAAAAATACAAAAATTTTTCGGCTTCTGGTGGTATGGGGCTGCTTACGCCTGATAAAGACACAGATTAACTCTGTCGATTTGAGTCGAAAGATTTCAAATAACATTTTGCTGTATACTTTTAGGATGTTAGCGGTAATGTTTGTTGTAATGAGCATCATTAGCCCATTTATTTCTAAATGGATTTTTTACGTTTTGGTGCGAAGATCTACAAGTATTAGTTTAACCTAAAAGTAAACCACACAATTTTCTAAGAAAATTTTACTAATTTTTTTTCGAAACGAAAAAAATTGATTATTTTTGCCTCCAAACAACGCACAATATTCTTAAAAGTTTGTTAACATTTTACTTATAAGAGTATCTAAGACTTTCTGCATTAAACCTTAAAGTAGTTTGTCCTAGTTTTTTTTTTCTTGTAAGTTTTATGTAACATTTTATTAAATTATTAAAATTTTTAGGACTGTTGTAATTATAAAGATTACAAGAAAATAGAACTGAATTATAAATTGTATCTCTAGCATCAGAATTATCACAAATTTTATTGAAAGAAAGTGGCTTCTTGTATTTGTATACATATTTAAAAAAAGAAACTATTTTAATTACTCTTCATATTGCATTATATCTACATAAAATAATTCATTTTAATATTAAGTTTAATTCAATCAAAAATATTTTTAGTTATTTTTTATAAATAAAATATTCATTAATATTAAAAGCTAGATAAAACATAAATTGAATGAAAATTAATAAAAATTATAAAAAAATGTACTAAATAAGTTTTTAATGAAACTACCCAAACCAGCCCGAAGTTACTCAAAACTCGCCCAATTGTGTTTCTGTACTCCGTTTTGGTTTGTGTCTTTACTAAATGGAGGATTTTGGGTAACAAATTCTGAGTTCCCGTACTTCTGTGTTGTTTTTTGAGAAAGTAACCATAATGTAAAAGAAAATATATAGTAAAATGAAATGTAAATTAAAGAACGTTTTCCCTAATATTTAGTAAAATTTCGAATTTAGTCTTCTCAAATATTTACACTAAATTTAGTCATCAAAAGAGATATAACATAAACACTTTTCGGTAGTAACGGTTAAATATGAACAGATAAGCTCCCATATCGGACCATCTGCCGGAAATAAATATACTTAAATCTCAAAATGCGTTGCGATACAAAAAATCAAGCAGTCTTAAAAATAAAATTGTACAAATGTACACTTTCTAAAAAAAAAACAACCAATTTTAGCTATTAAAAATTACAATTCATAAAAATATGTATGTTATTAGTGCACAGTGAGTGCTTAACATTTTTTTTAAACTGAGTTGCCATACCTAACTTATTATGATACCATATGTTCTGCTAATTGTTTTTATTTCTTAAAAAAATTACCGTTAACAGTTACTTTCACCGTTTCTTTTAAAGTGTTTTATTACGATCTCTATATTAATTTGAAAAAGTTTTGTTAAAATGAATAATTTTTATAGAATTTGTGCAAAGTTAAAGTACGGAAAAAGTTGAGTTCAATAACTTGCTCAAAGAATCTGAGGAACTGTATGAAGATAATAAAAAATATGAAAAACATTTAGAAGGTAAGTTTAATAAAGGTTAAGTGGAAACTAAAGATGGATAAGGTCTCTCTGCTATATGATAATTAAATCAACGTTAAATGATGACATTCAAACAACAGTTACAGATGTTTAAGCCTGGAAAGTTGTTTGCCCATTAGAGTATGAATTAATGGAATGAATCTACTAATGAATAATCTGCTGTGCAGAAAGTCTTACAACAACATTATTTCTAAGACAATTTGATTCAGAAGCTCATTACATATAAAAATATTAACCTTATACTTCAATCTCACTGAAATTTAAAGCTGAAGAAACTCGACTACAAATCGATTGGACGAATTGAAAATGGTTAAATTCGACTTTTAAGCTATCCGAAAAATGGATAACATATTAAAATATTAGAACACTGTTAACCTTATACTTCAATCTTACCATTTTCAGAAAACGAAGCTGAAGAAACTCACCTCCAAATCGAGCTGCATAATTTGGAAATCCTTAAGTTCGACTTTGAAGCTATACGAAGTATTGATAAAATCTCGGTGAAAATGTGCCATCAATTTGACGGAGATAAACACATCCATTGCAACCATTGCACAAACTGTACAGAATAATGGTTCAGGATTAATTTCGATTCCGGCATGGACTAAAATGGCATGCAGCAGTCTGACAGGATAGGACTGCTTCAATGGAAAAAAATATGACATGAGGTATACATTGATTGCAAATGTTGCTGTGAGAGAAATCAGACAGCACACCATCCTGCTACTCAATATCACCTCATTCAAAGCAGCTCTGGAAGGCATTAATAATAACATGGTAACTTTGACTATGACAAAATATTGGATAATTGTAGTCGTACCCCACCTATTGCAAAGAAATAGAGAAACCTGCTAGGGCATTACTGGCATAATTATGATCAGTATATTGTAGAAAACTTAATTTATACTGGTCCAAAATAAATCTTACAATACCCAAGGTATGCCCAGTATATGGTTAAAGCTCACATGATACCCAGCAACTCTTCCAATGCACAGCAAACCCGACTACAGATTCCTTGGGTAGAGTGATCCCAACACTAAAATCTGGGAAACCCTCTAATGAGAAATCATCGTACAGACCGATATTCCTCCTGTCACCAGTCGCGAAGATACTCCGGGCTCTACTCCTCCCCTAGCTGATCAGCCAACTACCAGCAGCTCGCCATCAGCATAGATTCCGCAAAATGCACACCACCACAACAGCAGAAACCAGCAGAGGCCTTGTGAAAGAACAGTCGTTGTGGCGCTTGGTTTGTCAAAAGCCTTTGTCACGGTGAGCCATGGCACATTCTTAAAGGACATTCTGCTGTCCACAATGTCAGCAAATTTAAAGAGATGGATAGTAAATTATCTGAGTGGTCGTCAGTCGTTCATAGAGTTTAGAGACCAGCGCTCAAAACACCGTAGATTCAAACAGGAAGTTCTTTAGGGCGGAGTCTTGTCGCCACTCCTGTTTAACTTTAACCTCTCTAAACTCCCAGCTCCACCGCAAGGCGTTGAAGTGATATCATATGCGGACGACTGCACGATAATGGTGACCGGCCATAATGTGGAAGATTTATGCGTTAAGGTGAATCGTTATCTCTGTATCATCTTCAATTTCTTCACTAAAGGTAACCTGAAGATACAAGCAACTAAATCCTCAGCGACCCTATTTACCACCTGTAGAAAAGAAGTAAGCCTACAAATTGGCCTCATCGATAGTGTACCGATTCCGACAGTGAACCCGAAAAACCTAGGAGTCACACTCGACAGCCATTTTACTTCCTCAGCAAATGTCACAATTGTCGCGCATAAATTGCGATGTAGGAACAAATTCATTAAATTACTATCTGTCAGTACTTGGGGAATGGACAAAGAAACCTTGCTATCTACCTATAAAGCGATTGGTCGGTTATTTTCAAATTATGCTGCTCCGGGTTGGTCAATGCTCCTGAAATGCAGCCCTTAGAACTAAAAATTTCCTCACCACATCATCTTAATGAGGAAACAAATATCCTTCCTGTAAAGAAACACAACATTAAGTTGCATTTGGGATGTCATCGGATAAATCATCCAAACTTTAACACCACACAGTTGGCATCTTCCCCGAGGCATCTTATCTTCGCGTTTATGAGGATAGTTACGAAGATATCCCTTAGATCATACCTCGTACGTGGCAGCATTAAACAATAATCATAAAGACGTCACCAACTCCGCGATTTCAGGTTATCGCGTGAATGTTGAATGAATAAGGAGGTCGCCCACTGCCCATAGCAGAAGAAGAAAAGAACCTGCCGCTGAAAGCAAGAGTAGTTCTGGCTCAACTAAGATCGGGATGGAGCAACAGATAAAACATCTTTTGGTCTCACATAGACCTTGCAGTCCCCAACATATGCCCAGCTTGTGGTCAGGGTCTTCACTTACTCCTGAGGATCTGTGGGTTAATACAGAAGAAGTAGCACAATTTCTTGACCTTGATCTCTTAATATAAGCGAAAAGTGAAAAATTTGTACATGAGAAATTATTTATAAAAGGGAAACAGGGAAGAGTGTAAAAATTCAAGGGGAATTGTTATACGTTGGACTGTTTATTTTTAAAATCCCATTGGATAATTGTGAAATTTTATTACAAAAATCTGAAAACAATTACAAATTTTCAATAAATTCTGGGTTTTGGTAAAAGTGAAGCCAATAAAGTATTTAATGGAGAATTTGTTATATTCTTTGTCCATGATCATGGGTGTGAGTCCAGCTCGTAATGTTTAAATGATTTTATCAAATGAATAAAGTCCTTTGCAATATATTCTTTTGAATTACGAAATAATGACGCTTTTATTAAATATTTTATCGATAAATATCAAGATTAATTACAAATTTTTATATATTATTAAATGCTAAAGTACAAAATATATATGTTCGAAATCGTTAGCCAAATAGAAGTTGATTGGAGTCATCTTTAATTGTCTAGGCAAAGTCCTTATTTATTTTCTTGCTGGGGAAACCAGGATTGGCAGGCTTCCATGGCTATTTCACACATGGAGGTAACAGCCTTGGCATTGTCATATTCTGTATGAGAAAAGGAGAACATTTTTTAAAAATTTTAAATTTTGAATTTATAATATTAGACGACTATTATCTGGAATTTCGAACTACTTACCCACACTATTGCGTTTACCAAAAATGCTGCCATTAAATGGGGGCTTACGGTAAGCGGCTTCACTTGAGCTCAACATGACCACGGCCATAATGAAGGCAATGACCAAGAGACAGACTGTGAAACGTAGAGCAAACATTTTTATAGTATCCTTGGAGCAAGAAAACACGACTTTATTAAATGGATGGATGAGTGGATGCTGTTAGCTGAAGATGCAGACAGAAACTGATGATTTTGTTGAAGAATGTCCAGGTTTTTATACTTAAAATTTTGTCACAGAAAGAAATAACAAGGAGTAACAAATATAACAGCTTTGACATTTTGTCTCTAAGGATATTAGTCAGGATAATTAAACATAAATTGCCATATTCCCAGTTAAAACAAAAATTTATAAAAAAAGGGGTGAGTTTTTCTGATGTTTTACAAATAATTTAATAAAGTACATTTAATTATTAGACATTTGTTTAGGTATCAATAAATAAGGTTTAAGGACTATTAACAGGTTTTTGCAAATATTATTTACAAAACATACATACAACGGGTACATACGATCTTAAAACTATTTCTTTTCATGCCAATCCAAGATTTTGGCAAACTCCTTTTCACTGAAATCCAGCATTTTTGCCTGTTCCAAACAAACATTTTGCCTCTTTAGATTATCGATTAGAAATAATTGCTTTTTATAGGCATTCAATAAATCTGCTCTTTGTTTTTTTAAACCCTTTATTTGTTTATCCTTTACTTCCGTCTCCTGACTCAATATAACCTTATGATCTCGTTCATTATTTTTCATTTCATTCAAACTCTTGCGTGTATTCTCCAAATCCTCGTTGGCTCGAAAGAGCCTTTTCTCCAGATTTGCGTTGGTTTGTGTTAATAGTTTCAATTCTCTTTTTGTTGCTTCAAATTCTTTTTGTTGGACACTTTGCTCGAGGTTGCGTTCCTTTAGCCTTCGGTTGGCTTCTTCGAGTTGTTTCTCATTTTTGGTCAATTGTTCGTTTAAGGTTTTATTTTTGTTATAGGCTTGATCTCTTTGTTGTTCGATAGTTTTGGTATGTTCTAGAGCTTGTTCGAGTAGTTCCTTTTGTTTTTTCAGATCTTGGGATAAACGCTCGTGATCCTCTTCGAGTATGACAATTTTGGACTTAAGGAATCTGTTAAGTGGTAAATATTGAAAATTATTTAATAAAATAAATAACAAAATTGTCGGGATGTTAATATTATTAAAAAAAATATTCGCACTTGATCCCAGTCTATTATATTTTTTAATAATGTAATAGACAATTTATTGATAATAGTCCAAAAATGTTTGTGAGACAACCAATTGCTAGACGCGTTTCGATGGTTGGTTAGGCCATCATCTACAGGGAGAGTATCCCTACTTTTCGACAGAATATATAACTCGAATGTCAAGTTAATCTTGTACTACGGTTGCGAAACTTGGAAACACACAAATGCTATCGATTAGCGCCTACAAACCTTTGCAAACAAATGATGTTTGCGGCAAATCCTTAACATATAGTGGTCGTCTCCCAAAATAAATGAAGATCTACTAAACGCTACAAACCAAATCGCTGCTTATATAGAGGTATGTCAACGGAAATGGCGGTGGATAAGCCACACACTTCGATGGCCAAATTCCAGTTGAACCGTGATATCAGCGGGAATAATTAAGTTGTGGTCCACTGTTCGATCTCTCTGTGTGATCCCAATATTAAAGCCTGTGAAATCCGCGAATGAGGGATCATCGTGCAGGCCGATATCTCTCCTGTCACCAGTAGCGAAAACACTCGAGGCTCTACTCCTCCCCCAGCTGACCAGCCAACTACCAGCAGCTCGCCACCAGCATGGTTTGCGCGAAGGGCACAGCACCACCACAGCATTAACAGCCATAAAGAAAGAACGGTCCTTGTGGCGCTTGACTTGTCGAAAGCCTTTGACACGGTAAGCCATGCCACTCTCTTCCAGGACATCCTGCTGTCCACAATGCCTACAAATTTGAAGAGATGGATAGTAAATTATCTGATTGGTCGTATGTCGTTCGTAGAGTTTAGAGACCAACGCTCAAAACACCGTAGAGTCGCCACTCCTGTTTAACTTTTATCTCTCTAAACTCCCAGCTCCATCGCAAGGCGTTGAAGTGATATATGCGGACGACTGCACGATAATGGCAAGGTAAGGTGAATCGTTATCTCGGTATCATCCACAATATCTTCATTGAACGTAACCTGAAGATACAACCAACTAAATCTTCAGCGACCCTATTTACCACCTAGACAAAAGAAGTAAGCCTACAACTCGGTGCCAAGTTCGACGGTGTACCAATTCCTACAGTGAACCATTCAAAAATCCTGGGAGTCACACTCGACAGCCTTTTTACTTCGTCAGCACATGCCACAACTGTCGAGCATAAACGATGTAGAAACAAGGTCCTTGATTTAACCCTTCACATGATACACATGCTTGTCTTCGACGGATTGATTTGAGAAAAATTTTAGAAATATTTAAAATCCCATTAAAAGCGATTTGAAAAAAATATGCTGGTAATGTGGTACACCACGGAACCACTGATATCCCGGTTTCATATATAATTTCGACTGCTGTGTCCACAGCTCAGTACATACATAATTCCAGTTGGAACAAGGGTTACTTCTCTCGGACAATGAGCTGCATCCGATTATATTTTTAGACTCATTGAAAGGGACCTACATTTTAAGACAATTATTTTTGCTCACTGTGACTGATATCCCCGTTTCATATATAATTATTATAGCTTAAAGCCTCCACATGATACCTATGTTTGGCTCCCATGGATCCATTTCAGAAAAACCTATTAAAAACAATTTGAAAATCACGGAATCACTGATGTCCCGGTTTCATCTATAATTACGATAGCTGTGTCCACAGCTCAGTACATACTTAATTCCAATTGGAACAAGGGGTAGGTACTTCTCTCGGATAATGAGCAGCATCCAATTCTATTTTTAGACTCATTGAAAGGGACTTACGTCTTAAGTGCGACTTTGAACGGCAAATGAATTAATTAGAGAAGTTTTACCTCGCCCAAAACTCAATAACCAGTGACTAGCTGAGCTATGAGGTGAACCGCTTTTTTTTGAAAATTTATTTTTTCAAGTGGGTCTGGACTTGGGACCTCTGGTATGGTAGGCGGATACTAAACTGCTATAACACGGCGGTATAAAAATAATAATAATATAAAAATCTCTGACTCATAAACTTACTTAATTAAACCCTCCGAACTAATGATCTTCTTTGAGGGCACCGTATGGCTGCTTGTTTGCGATCGTCTTCCCGTCGAAATGCCATCCTCTATGGCCATAGAATTAATACTACCAATGTTTGATACATTATCCCTTTGACATCTCATTGAAGAGCTTTCCTCCTTGACCAAGACCTCCAAAGAGGGGCTTTCTAAAAATTTCGGATTGCGATATTTAATGGTAAACGTATTGTTATACAATGGCTGAGCAACACGATCTTTGTTAGGCCGGGTATAGGTTTGAGAGCGTGTAGGGTCAACCGGAGATTTTGTTGCCTTAGAATTGGTACGGTATTGGGGCGAAGAGGAAGGGAGTTCTAAGATTAAAAAAGTTATTATTAAATTAGATAAAATAAAAAGAACAAAAACATACCATTTGTATAATGATTGGAAGAACGATAGGTTTCTCCTCCAGCTGGTCTGTTGGACATTACTGTACCGGTTCGCTGTTGTTCCTTTACATTTGTTATAGCACTATTATTAAAATCCACAACATTTAGAATTCCGTCGCCAGCTCCTTGTTTCTTCAATAGGGTACTGGGTCCCTTGGCTTTTTCGTATGTTAAAAAACGTTTGTCATTTGTGCTGGAGCTTTCATGTTCGGCGCTGGCTGAGGTCAGGCGATCCAATTGTTCATTGAGTTTTAAAAACTGCTTTTCTTTTGATAAAAGTTCCGTCATAGTAATTTATTCAAATTATTTTGATATTCAAAATTTTTAGTTAAATTTATTGCACTCTTTTACTCAAAACTCTACAATTTGAAATTTAGCTTTTGCAGTTTTTAATTATCACAAACTTTGAGATTTCGAATTGGTAAACATATAATTTTTTTGCTGTAAAACAAACTTTAAATTTAAATTCAAATTATGATTGATGGATTTTTAATTTTTAACATTTAAAAACATGATAATTCTGTTTTTCTGAAATTTAAAGTTTTAGCTTGACGAAGATGACCGTTGGCTTGATTGAATTCACATTCGATTTTTTATTTTTATTTTTGAATTTGAAAGTTGATTTTAACTAATTTGTTGGTGTTGTTGTTATTACCCATAGCTACCGGCCGGTGTTTATTTACGTCTCGGTGGGAGAACAGATTTCAAGTACATGACAACCTAATAACTTGTTGTTTGTTATAGATTGATGGATTTTTGAGACATGGCTTGAATTTGACTTTGGCCAGGGGTGGGCTAAGCACACCCCTGTAAAGGATTTTAGTCCACCCCATACTCCAAAAAGATATGGTTTTTTTATTTAGATTGAACAGCTCTAAGTTAAGTTTACCATCATAATTAAAAACCAAGTTATTTTAATATGTTTTCACTTTAAATTTTGTGCTTGGTTTTGATATTAAAAATTTTTCTATAGAAAATTTTTGATATTTAAAATCTATAGGAAATTTTCTATAGAAAATTTTTAATATCAAAAATTTTCTATAGAAAAATTTTTAATATCAATTTTCTATAGAAAAATTTTTAATATCAATTTTCTATAGAAAAATTTTTAATATCAAAAATTTTCTATAGAAAAATTTTTAATATCAAAAATTTTCTATAGAAAAATTTTTAATATCAAAAATTTTCTATAGAAAAATTTTTAATATCAAAAATTTTCTATAGAAAAATTTTTAATATCAAAAATTTTCTATAGAAAATTTTTAATATTAAAAATTTTCTTTAGAAAAATTTTTAATATCAAAAATTTTCTATAGAAAAATTTTTAATATCAAAAATTTTCTATAGAAAATTTTTAATATCAAAAATTTTCTATAGAAAATTTTTAATATTAAAAATTTTCTATAGAAAATTTTTAATATCAAAAATTTTCTATAGAAAAATTTTTAATATCAAAAATTTTCTATAGAAAATTTTTAATATCAAAAATTTTCTATAGAAAAATTTTTAATATCAAAAATTTTCTATAGAAAAATTTTTAATATCAAAAATTTTCTATAGAAAAATTTTTAATATCAAAAATTTTCTATAGAAAAATTTTTAATATCAAAAATTTTCTATAGAAAAATTTTTAATATCAAAAATTTTCTATAGAAAAATTTTTAATATCCATTTTCTATAGAAAAATTTTTAATATCAAATATTTTCTATAGAAAAATTTTTAATATCAAAAATTTTCTATAGAAAAATTTTTAATATCAAAAATTTTCTATAGAAAAATTTTTAATATCAAAAATTTTCTATAGAAAAATTTTTAATATCCATTTTCTATAGAAAAATTTTTAATATCAAATATTTTCTATAGAAAAATTTTTAATATCAAAAATTTTCTATAGAAAAATTTTTAATATCAAAAATTTTCTATAGAAAAATTTTTAATATCAAAAATTTTTCTATAGAAAAATTTTTAATATCAAAAATTTTTCTATAGAAAAATTTTTAATATCAAAAACTTTCTATACAAAATTTTTAATATCAAACATTTTTCTATAGAAAAATTTTTAACATCAAAAATTTCTATAGAAAAATTTTTAATATCAAAAATTTTCTATAGAAAAATTTTTATTATCAAAAATTTTCTATAGAAAAATTTTTAATATCAAAAATTTTCTATAGATTTTTAATATCAAAAATTTTCTGTAGAAAAATTTTTAATATCAAAAATTTTCTATCGAAAAATTTAAAATATCAAAAATTTTCTATAGAAAAATTTTTAATATCAAAAATTTTCTATAGAAAAATTTTTAATATCAAAAATTTTCTATAGAAAAATTTTTAACATCAAAAATTTTCTATAGAAAAATTTTTAACATCAAAAATTTTCTATAGAAAAATTTTTAACATCAAAAATTTTCTATAGAAAAATTTTTAATATCAAAAATTTTCTATCGAAAAATTTATAATATCAAAAATTTTCTACAGAAAAATTTTTAATATCAAAAATTTTCTATAGAAAAAATTTTAATATCAAAAATTTTCTATAGAAAAATTTTTAATATCAAAAATTTTCTATAGAAAAATTTGTAATATCAAAAATTTTCTATAGAAAAATTTGTAATATCAAAAATTTTCTATAGAAAAATTTGTAATATCAAAAATTTTCTATAGAAAAATTTTTAATATCAAAAATTTTCTATAGAAAAATTTTTAATATCAAAAATTTTCTATAGAAAAATTTTTAACATCAAAAATTTTCTATAGAAAAATTTTAACATCAAAAATTTTCTATAGAAAAATTTTTAACATCAAAAATTTTCTATAGAAAAATTTTTAACATCAAAAATTTTCTATAGAAAAATTTTTAACATCAAAAATTTTCTATAGAAAAATTTTTAACATCAAAAATTTTCTATAGAAAAATTTTTAATATCAAAAATTTTTCTATAGAAAAATTTTTAATATCAACAATTTTCTATAGAAAAATTTTTAATATCAAAAACTTTCTATACAAAATTTTTAATATCAAACATTTTTCTATAGAAAAATTTTTAACATCAAAAATTTTCTATAGAAAAATTTTTAACATAAAAAATTTTCTATAGAAAAATTTTAACATCAAAAATTTTCTATAGAAAAATTTTTAACATCAAAAATTTTCTATAGAAAAATTTTTATATTAAATGATATTAAACATTTTTTATATAAAACATTTTTCTATGGAAAATTTTTAATATTAAAAATTTTTCTATAGAATATTTTTGATATTAAAAATTTTTCTATAGAAAATTTTTGATATTAAAAATTTTTCTATAGAAAACTTTTAATATAAAAATTTTTCTATAAAAAATTATTCTATAGAAAATTTTTCATATTAAAGATTTTTCTATAGAAAATTTTTGATATTAAAAATTTTTTCTATAGAAAATTTTTGATATTAAACATTTTTCTATAGAAAATTTTTGATATTATAAATTTTTCTCTAGAAAATTTTTGATATTAAAAATTTTTCTATAGAAAATTTTTGATATTAAAAATTTTTCTATAAAAAATTGATATTAAAAATTTTTCTATAAAAAATTGATATTAAAAATTTTTCTATAGAAAATTTTTGATATTAAAAATTTTTCTATAGAAAATTTTTGATATTAAAAATTTTTCTATAGAAAATTTTTGATATTAAAAATTTTTCTATAGAAAATTTTTGATATTAAAAATTTTTGTAAAGAAAATTTTTATTAAAATTTTTTTTCTAGAAAATTTTTTTTCTAGAAAATTTTTTTTCTAGAAAATTTTTTTTCTAGAAAATTTTTGATATTAAAAATTTTTCTAAAGAAAATTTTTATTAAAAATTTTTTTCTAGAAAATTTTTGATATTAAAAATTTTTCTATAGAAAATTTTGATACTAATAATTTTCCTAGAGAAAATTTTTGATATTAAAAATTTTTCCATAGAAAAATTTTAATATTAAAAATTTTTCTATAGAAAATTTTTGATACTAAAAATTTTTCTATATAAAATTTTTGATACTAGAAATGTTTGATATTATAAATTTTTCTCTAGAAAATGTTTGATATTAAAAATTTTTCTCTAGTAAATTTTTGATATTAAAAATGTTTCTCTAGAAAATTTTTGATATTAAAAAATTTTTCTCTAGAAAATTTTTGATATTAAAAATGTTTGATATTAAAAATTTTTCTATAGAAAATTTTTGATATTAAAAATTTTTCTATAGAAAATTTTTGATATTAAAAATTTTTGATATTAAACATTTTTCTCTAGAAAATTATTGATATTAAAAATTTTTCTATAGAAAATTATATATTAAAAATTTTTCTATAGAAAAGTTTTGATATTAAAAATTTTTCTCTAGAAAATTTTTGATATTAAAAATTTTTCTATAGAAAATTTTTGATATAAAAAATTTTTCTATAGAATATTTTAGATATTAAAAATTAAAAAAAAATTAGTTTGAAAGTTTCTTACCAGAATATGCCAATCAAGTTGTCTTTTACAAAACCCCTCATTTCAATTAAGTAAATATGACCAATCAAATTAAACAATTAACCCAAAACGTAATTTTAGACAAATAAAATTTTTATTTAACATTTTATTCTAAAGAACAATAATTTATTTTTTATATAATTTTCTCTTCTATAAACGTAAGGAAGTTCCCAATAGGTTCTGTTAGGAATTGGGTCGCTAAGTCAAACATTCAACCAAGCTTGGCTTACACTTCTCTGACGTCATTAAATTAATTATAAAAAATCCGTTAGATTTTTGCTGGTTTTTTAGCATAATAATAAAAAAAGTTGCTTTAGATGTATTAAATGGCACAGTGGGCTGTACTAACAAAAATTTGCCTAAAATTCTTATTTGTTTAATTCAGCCATAACTTGACGAATGTTGGTTTTTAAGTGCTCAAGAGTTTAAGGTTTATCTTCATAAACACGGTCTTTCGCGTAGCCCCACAAAAAAAGTCAGGAAATGTCTCTTGGAATAAAGCTATATTCGCACGAGTTTGTGGCATGAAACCCCAAGTCGTATTCTGCAATAATGTGCATTATAATACGTTATAATAGCATTATAATGCTTTATAATACATTATAACTGCATTATAATGCGTTATAATTCGTTATAATACATTCAAATAACATTTTGATGCGTTATAATACATTTTAATCGTATCATCGCATAATGCTATTATTATGTATTATAAAGCATTATAACCCGATTGTAATAAAATATAACGCATTATAATGTATTATAGTGCATTATAATGCATTACAATACATTACAATACATTATAGTAAACTACAAACGCATTTTATTGCAAAAATAGTATAATACGAGTAATGCTTCTTTTAAATTATATTAATATCTTCTATTTATGAGTTATAATGCTTTAGAAATGCATTATAACCTGTTATAATGCACTCAATTCTTTTTGTGCTTTATATAATAGTGGCTTTTTATACCCACCATCAAAAAAAATGGCGGGTATATTGAGATTGTCATTCCGTTTGTAAATTCCTTAATGTTAGCTCAAAAACCAAATTTGGAGTATGTATATTCTGAATCCTTATGGAATTCTAAGACGATTGAGCGATGTCCGTCCGTCCGTCTGTCTGTCTTTCTGTCTGTTTATCTGCCTGCCTGTCTATCTGTCTGCCTGTTGTCGGCACGATAAAAAAAATTTGACCATAGGTCCCCGTATAACCTCGTCTAGGCTAATCGCATATTTGCTAATAAATGACAAATTATAACAGCTATTATCACAAAATTTGGTATATAGAAGTTGTACATAAGAACTAGCCAGCATATACAATTTCATTGAAATCGGTTTACATTTAACCATAGCTCCCTTACAAAAAACTTACGAAAACAGCCTAAATTCCACCTAAAATACACTTAAATGACAATAAATGATAAACTGCAGTAGCTTTGGCCACTAAATTTAGCACAAGGAAGTCTTATGTCAATGTTAGATAGTGTGCAAAATTTTGTCACAATCGGTCACCATTTGACCATAGCTCACATATAAAAAACTTACGGAAACATAAAAATACAAAAAGAAAAGGAGGTTTATGTCCGTCGGTCCGCAAAAGCGCCTTAACGAAAAGAGCTAGAGGGACAAAATATTTAAAAGGTATTTTGGATATCTTGAAAAAGTTGTGTATTAAAAATGGACAAAATCGGTTCAAATTTAGTTAGAGCTCCCAAATAACCCTGCCCCGGGAAACACATTAAGTCTGATAAATTGAATACAATTGTAATAGATATGACAACTAAATTTAGAATAGGGAAGTTTTATGCAACTATTGGTCAGTATATCAAATTTTATAGGAATCGGTCCATATTTGACTATAGCTTTCATATAAAAACACTCCCGGAAACCAAAAAAAAAAAAAAAAATGTAGCAAAGGCCAGTTAAAAGCTATTAAATTACAAACTATGACAGCTATATCCACTAAATTTTCAAAGAATAAGCTCTATATATACACCATCCAGTGTGTAAATTTTGTTACAATCGGTCAACATTTGGCTATAATTTTATATATAAAACATTCCCTTTTTATATCTACAATCAAAAAGATTCTGATGTACACCAATGTCCAGATCTGATATACGGTAGATGCATTAGGAACTCCTAACAAAATATATGGACCTGTCATATTACTATCAACATGTTTATCCTAACTAAATATTAAGCTAAACGAAAAGTATTTAAAAGATTATTAATGCTAAACTATACCCGGTTATGAGATTTGTGCAAAGAAAACAAAGAATACTTTTAAATGTTGAACTATAAAGATACTGCAACCAACAAAACCAACCAACTAGCCTAATTTTTTTTTCGAATTTGGTCCACATTTTGAGTTAGCCTCGAAGATACATATATGAGATATGTTTCTAAATTTAACACAATTTGATGGTGGGTATATAAGATTCGGCTTAGCCGAATATAAAACTCTTACTTGTTAATATTTATAAGCGCATTTTAATGCTTATATAACAATATAGTACCTGGTTGACCGAGCCTTGCTCGGAGCTTTATGACAAGCATTTTGAGCCAAATTTTAAAGTTTTCATATATTTTATTTTTAAAGTACTAAAATAAATAAATTTAAAGCAAAGACATTACACAAATATTCAGTTAATTTTGAATTATTTGATTTATTTTGTCCGATCAACACATAGTTTACATACTTTGCATAGTTTTTGAATAATGTTGGAAATTGGTCATACAAACAGAAACCTCCGTCGGCTCATGCGCAACAACTTTGTTAAAGATTATAGCCTAATCAAATGCACAGTTTACGATTTAATTCATTTTGAGTAATTTTCAGTGGCGCCACCTTCCGGAATTTGGTCATACAAATTAATAAACCTTCGTTCGCATATCCGCAAAAACTTTGCCAAAGATCATAGCATGATTAAATGTGCATCTTACGATTTAATTGAATTTGAGTAAATTTCAGTGGCGCCACCTGTCGAAATTTCTTCATACCAATTATGAAACCTTCGTCGGCTTATATGCAACAACATTGCTAAAGATCATAGCATGATCCAATACACAGTTTTCGATTTAACTCACTTTGAATAATTTTCAGTAGCGCCACCTGTCGGAAATTGTTCACACTAACTAAGAAACCTCCGCCGGCTCATGTGCTACAACTTTACTAAAGATCATAACATAATAAAATGGAATGTTTACAATTCATTTGTTTAAAAGTTATAACATTACTACTTTTTTCCCCTTTTTATCCCCTAATTTCAAAAAAAAAAAGTTTCATATGCATATTTGGCACTTCTTTGGTACCAATTGAATTCGGTACATTTTATTAAAACGCAGTTTACATAATGTTCCTATTCATATTTCTTTTTGAGATGTTAAGTTATCATTTTATCTCTTTTTTACCTATTTTTGCCCCAAAATCAAAAAAGTACCAAATACGTGTTCAATATTTTGTTCACATCTATTGACTTTAGTACAAAGTTCCTTTCTATGTTCTATGGTTTAAAAAATAAGAGTGGCCTAAAAGAGTACAAAAAAAAACTATTTTCAGCCATTTTACCCCCTATCGGACATAGTTTCAAAAAAATGCCAAAATGCCGCTTATTTTCATAGGTGTTCAAAACGTAATTTTAATTTTGTTTCTATACCTATTACTTTAGGAGATATAACGTTTTCGATTTTTTCCCCTTTTTACCCATTTTTACCCCCTTAGCGAGAAAACTTCCAAAAGTCTCTTCATATTCGATCTATACGGCAAAAAAGGTACCCAGTGTCTAAATTTTGTCAAAATCATTAGAGCCGATTTCGAGATAGCCATTCTATATATATATATATAGATATATATATATATATATATATACAAACAATTATTGCTCGTTTAAAGATATAATATACAAAATCTACTATAATTCTATCCTTTTGGCACTACAGTGCCATTATTGAATGGGTTTTTAAAATTTATTTCAAAAAGAATTGAAATTTCTAAAAAAAGAATTTTATTTGTGGTTTTAAAACTCAAGTTCTTTTTCTATTCGTCAGAGTTTGATATTAGTCATGCTAATATGCAGACTTTTTAGCTTCAATGGCTTTGCTATTGATTTGTTGAATATTTTTTGATGTTTGGTAATTAATTTATGCGCATGTTAATAAATCTATAATAATATTATGATTTCAAAGAAGGCGTTCTATAAAGATAAAGAATAGCCTTATTTAAATTTTACGAAGTTAAGCTGGTTTTTTTCTATAACGAAATCAAAAATAATAAAAGAACAAAATAGTGGGTGTTTTGCAGTTCTAAAGAATTTGAATTATGATATTGAGTTTTCGATTTAGTTGAGTTTGAAAATGAATTACCTCAAGGTTGAATGTGAAAACTAAAAATAGATTTTATTATATGAATCTAAAGGAGGATTGAGAATAATAGAAAATAAATGGAATTTTGAATTCTAATTTTTTCCTAATTTTCTTTAAGAAATTCTGAAAAAATCATAATTCCTAATTCCTCTAATTCTTGTAAAAATATTCTCTTCTTTTATAGATATTCTTCTTGAAGTTTTTCAAAAAATGCATTTAACTATTATAATTCTTTACCATTCATTTCATATCGTTCATAAAAAATCTTCCACATAATTTAATACAACAGGACGTGTTATTATCAATACCCCTGATATCTGGTAGTCCATGTTCTTGGCATACCAATTGCACATAAATTTTATTAATGTTCGTTCGTACGAGTATTAACCCTCGTCGCACTTGTGTTTTTCTAAAAATAAATCTAAAAAAAAGTATGAAGAAAAAAATTAAAAAAAAAAATAACTACCAATTTGTTTGATGATGTTTAGTTTATAGTTTAACACATGCAACAGAGCCGCACGTATAGACGTGTACACGACGATAAATATGTTAAGAGAAAGACGTCATCTTATTGTACATGTACAGTTTAAGCCCGGCTAAAGACTTTGTTTAAACAGGCAACAAACACACTCAACACAAATGTTCTTCAACGTTTGAAGAATTTATGGACAAGGAATGTTTCGGTTAAGTAAGTGCCTGTGACAGGCAACAACCCCCATGACTAAAGTAAAGAAAACAGAGAGCACAGTGGGGTAAAAGAAAAGAAAAACACTAAATTTTTCGAAAATAGACTGTTTATAGAAATTTTTTTCGAAAATTACCTATTTATAGGAAATTTTTCGAAAATTGACTATTTATAGGAAATTTTTCGAAAATTGACTATTTATAGGAAATTTTTCGAAAATTGACTATTTATAGGAAATTTTTCGAAAATTGACTATTTATAGGAAATTTTTCGAAAATTGACTATTTATAGGAAATTTTTCCAAAATTGACTATTTATAGGAAATTTTTCCAAAATTGACTATTTATAGGAAATTTTTCCAAAATTGACTATTTATAGGCAATTTTTCCAAAATTGACTATTTATAGGAAATTTTTCCAAAATTGACTATTTATAGAAAATTTTTCGAAAATTGACTATTTATAGGAAATTTTTTGAAAATTGACTATTTATAGAAAATTTTTTGAAAATTGACTATTTATAGGAAAATTTTCCAAAATTGATTATTTAAAGAATATTTTTTGAAAATTGACTATTTATAGGAAATTTTTCGAAAATTGACTATTTATAGAAAATTTTTCGAAGGTTGACTATTGATAGGAAATTTTTCGAATAAAAAGTTTTTCGAAAATTGACTATTTATAGGAAATTTTTCGAAAATTGACTATTTATAGAAAGTTTTTCGAAAATTGACTATTTATAGGAAATTTTTCGAAAATTGACTAATTATAGGAAATTTTTTCGAAAATTGACTATTTATAGGAAATTTTTGAAAATTGACTATTTACAGGAAATTTTTCGAAAATTGAGTATTTAAAGGAAATTTTTCGAAAATTGACTATTTATAGAAAATTTTTCGAAAATTGACTATTTATAGGAAATTTTTTGAAAATTGACTATTTATAGAAAATTTTTTGAAAATTGACTATTTATAGGAAAATTTTCCAAAATTGATTATTTAAAGAATATTTTTTGAAAATTGACTATTTATAGGAAATTTTTCGAAAATTGACTATTTATAGAAAATTTTTCGAAGGTTGACCATTTATAGGAAATTTTTCGAATAGAAAGTTTTTCGAAAATTGACTATTTATAGGAAATTTTTCGAAAATTGACTATTTATAGAAAATTTTTCGAAAATTGACTATTTATAGGAAATTTTTCGAAAATTGACTATTAATAGGAAAATTTTCGAAAATTGACTATTTATAGGAAATTTTTCGAAAATTGACTACTTATAGGAAATTTTTCGAAAATTGACTATTTATAGGAAATTTTTCGAAAATTGACTATTTATAGGAAATTTTTCGAAAATTGACTATTTATATTAAATTTTTCGAAAATTGACTATTTATAGGAAATTTTTCGAAAATTGACTATTTATAGGAAATTTTTCGAAAATTGACTAATTATAGGAATTTTTTTTCGAAAATTGACTATTGATAGGAAATTTTTGAAAATTGACTATTTACAGGAAATTTTTCGAAAATTGAGTATTTAAAGGAAATTTTTCGAAAATTGACTATTTATAGGAAATTTTTTGAAAATTGACTATTTATAGGAAATTTTTCGAAAATTGACTATTTACAGGAAATTTTTCGAAAATTGAGTAGGAAATTTTTCGAAAATTGACTATTTATAGAAAATTTTTCGAAAATTTAATATTCAAAGGAAATTTTTCGAAAATTGACTATTTATATAAATTTTTAGAAAATTGACTATATATAGGAAATTTTTCAAAAATTGACTAATTATAGGAAATTTTTTTTCGAAAATTGACTATTTATTGGAAATTTTCGAAAATTGACTATTTACAGGAAATTTTTCGAAAATTGAGTATTTAAAGGAAATTTTTCGAAAATTGACTATTTATAGAAAATTTTTCGAAAATTGACTATTTATAGAAAATTTTTTGAAAATTGACTATTTATAGAAAATTTTTTGAAAATTGACTATTTATAGGAAAATTTTCCAAAATTGATTATTTAAAGAATATTTTTCGAAAATTGACTATTTATTGGAAATTTTTCGAAAATTGTCTATTTA
Organism: Stomorhina lunata; assembly: GCA_933228675.1. Classification (NCBI taxonomy): domain Eukaryota; kingdom Metazoa; phylum Arthropoda; class Insecta; order Diptera; family Rhiniidae; genus Stomorhina; species Stomorhina lunata. Next base: position 20,640,735 of record OW121744.1, read on the forward strand.
TAGGAAATTTTTCGAAAATTTACTATTTATAGGAAATTTTTCGAAAATTTACTATTCAAAGGAAATTTTTCGAAAATTTACTATTCAAAGGAAATTTTTCGAAAATTGACTATTTATAGAAAAATTTTCGAAAATTGACTATTTATATAAAAATTTTAAAAAAATTAACTATTTATAGGAAATTTTAAGAAAATTAACTATTTATAGGAAATTTTTCGAAAATTGACTAATTATAGGAAATTTAGGAAATGTTGATTTCATCCCACTGTGCACTCTGGAATCTTGTGTTTAGAATTTTAGACATCTTTACTATTTTCAATGCTAAAATCTTCTTCAAATAAACAACCTTTTTAGCTTCATTGAGAAGCAATGACTTAAGTCGCAGTAGACTTGACTTGAGATTAGCTGTAAGTCCACATACGTACGTTCAAAATGAGTGTAATACACACATGTCCAATGGAAAAGCCGACAAAACCCTTTAAACGTGTAGTTTTTCTAAAATATTGAAACTTATAAAGACGATCGATCGGCAAAACAATGTAAAATACAAACTAACGACAAACAACAAAATCAGTAACTCCTCCGGTCCAACATTAATAACAACAACATTGATGCCTAAGAAATGTCTGCCAGTCGGCCTGAGTTGCTTGTCGAGCCATTTAGCGACTCTAGTGTCTAGGATTTGAGAGTAGGTTGTTTTTGTTGTGATATTTCAATAATGACGAAGGCATCTTCTTAAAAATCTATAAGAGTAAATAAATTTGAAGTTTTAGAATAAAACAAAAATAGATAAATTGTTAAGAGACGTGATTTAGTCGCTTTTTTAGGTAAATTTATTTTTAGAGCTTCGATGGTTCTGTGCATCTTTATTAATTTCTTGGAAACTTATTATCTGAAGGAAGCTGTCAAAATAAGGGGCAAAAAGTGATGAGAAATCAAAATTATGGAAATAGATATTAAAATATTTCGTTAAAAAATTTCAAAAATTTTTTATAAAATAAAAAAATTTTTCTAGAAAATTTTTCATATTAAAAATTTTTCTAGAAAAAAATTTGGATATTCAAAAATGTTTGATATTCAAAAACTTTTGATTTTCAAAAATTTTCGAAAAAATTCCTATATATAGTCAATTTGCGAAAAATTTCCTATTAATAGTCAATTTTCGAAAAATTTCCTATAAATAGTCAATTTTCGAAAAATTTCCCATAAATAGTCAATTTTCGAAAAATTTCCTATAAATAGTCAATTTTCGAAAAATTTCCTATAAATAGTCAGTTTTCGAAAAATTTCCTATAAATAGTCAATTTCCGAAAAATTTTCTACAAATAATAAATTTTTGAAAAATTTCCTGAAAATACTAAATTTTCCTATGTTTAATCAATTTTTTAATTATTTTCAATAAATATTTAATTTTCGAAAAATTTCTTATAAATATTCAATATTCGAAAAATTTCCTATAAATATTCAATTTTCGAAAAATTTCCTATAAATTTAAATTTTAAAAAAATTTCCTATTAATAGTCAATTTTATTTAAATATTTAATTTTCGAAAAATTTCTTATAAATTTTCAATTTTCGGAAAATTTCCTATAAATAGTCAATTTTCTAAAAATTTCCTATAAATAGTCAATTTTTGAAAAATTTCCTATAAATAATTAATTTTTGAAAAATTTCCTATAAATAGTCAATTTTCGAAAAATTTCCTATAAAAAGTCAATTTTCGAAAAATTTCCTATAAAAAGGCAATTTTCGAAAAATTTCCTATAAATAGTCAATTTTTGAAAAATTTCCTAAAAACAGTCAATTTTCAAAAAATTTCCTATTAATAGTCAATTTTCGAAAAATTTCCTATAAATAGTAAATTTTCGAAAAATTTCCTATAAATAATCAATTTTCGAAAAATTTCCTATAAATAATCAATTTTCGAAAAATTTCCTATAAATAGTTAATTTTCGAAAAATTTCCTATAAATAGTCAATTTTCGAAAAATTTCCTATAAATAGTCAATTTTCGAAAAATTTCCTATAAATAGTAAATTTTCGAAAAATTTCCTATAAATAGTAAATTTTCGAAAAATTTCCTATAAATAGTCAATTTTTGAAAAATTTCCTATAAATAGTTAATTTTCAAAAAATTTCCTATTAATAGTAAATTTTCCAAAAAATTCCTATAAATAGTCAATTTTCAAAAAATTTCCTATAAAAAGTCAATTTTCGAAAAATTTCCCATAAATAGTAAATTTTCGAAAAATTTCCTTTAAGTAGTCAATTTTCAAAAAATTTCCTATAAATAGTCAATTTTCAAAAAATTTCCTATTAATAGTTAATTTTCAAAAAATTTCCTATTAATAGTCAATTTTCGAAAAATTTCCTATAAATAGTCAATTTTCCAAAAATTTCCTATAAATAGTCAATTTTCGAAAAATTTGCTATAAATAGTAAATTTTCGAAAAATTTCCTATAAATAGTCAATTTTCGAAAAATTTCCTATAAATAGTTAATTTTCAAAAAATTTCCTATAAAAAGTTAATTTTCGAAAAATTTCCTATAAATAGTCAATTTTCGAAAAATTTCCTATAAATAGTCAATTTTCGAAAAATTTCCTATTAATAGTCAATTTTCGAAAAATTTCCTATTAAGAGTCAATTTTCGAAAAATTTCCTATAAATAGTCAATTTTCGAAAAATTTCCTATAAATAGTCAATTTTTGAAAAATTTCCTATAAATAGTCAATTTTCGAAAAATTTCCTATAAGTAGTCAATTTTTAAAAAATTTGCTATAAATAGTAAATTTTCGAAAAATTTCCTATAAATAGTCAATTTTCGAAAAATTTCCTATTAATAGTCAATTTTCGAAAAATTTCCTATAAACAGTCAATTTTCGAAAAATTTCCTATAAATAGTCAATTTTTGAAAAATTTCCTATAAATAGTTAATTTTTGAAAAATTTCCTATAAATAGTCAATTTTCGAAAAATTTCCTATAAATAGTCAATTTTCGAAAAATTTGCACTTTATGTTTCTTAACTCACAGTCTCTCTGTAATTCTTAAGATCTTGTCATTTTAACTCTCTCAATTTCGAATATTGATTTTGTTTATTTTTGCTCCTGTCATTCTCACCCACTCACATTTTAAGTTTTTTACTTTGTTTTTATGATTATTCCGTACATTTTATGGATATTTTATTCAGTTGGTTTTTTCGTATTTGGGAGTACAACATCTTTATATTTGTTGTATAAGTAATAGTAGTAAAGGGTCTTTCATAAAGCGCTTGTATCTTTATGTTTGAATACAACAAAGTTCGTGAAAGATATCATTGTCATTTTTTAATCGTCGTCATTATGTCAAAAATATAACATCGATTGAATGTCTTCTCCTGGGTGGAGTTCATCCGAAATGTCCAATGTGGCCTCTTTGAAACATACATACAAAATGTTTGAAACATACATATGAAAACATACATATGTCCCTTATTTGGCAATATTGTTCGTTTACGAACTTATTCCATCAATGACTGGGTAAGTCATTTAGAATTAATTATCTGAATATATGACAACTAATTTGACAGATTTAAGTTCAGCTAGAAAGTCCATGTTGGAAGACCTTTTATAAATTTTGACATTAATGAAATTGTACAACAAAAAAAAAAAAAAAAAAAAAAAAAAAAAACAACCAAAAATCCATAAATAATTAATAGGCTAAAGCCGAGATTTTATGCGAAGAAAACACACGTAGACACCACAAATATGTCTAGCGCTACTTGTGTGAGTTGGAACGTGGGTCACAAGAAATAAATCTACTACGAAAAATGTACATAAAAAACTCTTTATTTATACAAAGTATTTTTTTGAAAAGACCCATTTACACTACATGAAATTTACTATTTATAGGAAATTTTTCAAAAATTTACTATTTAGTATAGGAAATTTTTCGAAAATTGACTATTTATAGGAAATTTTTCAAAATTGACTATTTATAGGAAATTTTTTCGAAAATTGACTATTTATAGGAAATTTTTCGAAAATTGACTATTTATAGGAAATTTTTTGAAAATTGACTATTTATAGGAAATTTTTTCGAAAATTGACTATTTATAGGAAATTTTTCAAAATTGACTATTTATAGGAAATTTTTTCGAAAATTGACTATTTATAGGAAATTTTTCGAAAATTGACTATTTATAGGAAATTTTTTGAAAATTGACTATTTATAGGAAATTTTTCGAAAATTGACTATTTATAGGAAATTTTTCGAAAATTGACTATTTATAGGAAATTTTTCGAAAATTGACTATTTATAGGAAATTTTTCGAAAATTTACTATTTATAGGAAATTTTTCAAAAATTTACTATTTATAGGAAATTTTTCGAAAATTGACTATTTATAGGAAATTTTTCGAAAATTGACTATTTATAGGAAATTTTTCGAAAATTGACTATTTATAGGAAATTTTTCGAAAATTGACTATTTATAGGAAATTTTTCGAAAATTGACTATTTATAGGAAATTTTTCGAAAATTGACTATTTTTTTGAATTTTTTGAAATTGACTATTTATAAGAAATTTTTCGAAAATTTAATATTTATAGAAAATTTTTCGAAAATTGACTATTTATAGGAAATTTTTTCGAAAATTGACTATTTAAAGGAAATTTTTCGAAAATTGACTATTTATAGGAAATTTTTCGAAAATTGATTATTTATAGGAAATTTTTCGAAAATTGACTATTTATAGGAAATTTTTCGAAAATTGACTATTATAGGAAATTTTTCGAAAATTTAATTTTTATAGGAAATTTTTCAAAAATTTACTTTTTAGAGAAAATTTTTTAAAAATTTACTTTTTATATGAAATTTTTCAAAAATTTACTTTTTATGGGAAATTTTTCAAAAATTTACTTTTTATGGGAAATTTTTCAAAAATTTACTTTTTAAAGGAAATTTTTCAAAAATTTACTTTTTATAGGAAATTTTTCAAAAATTTCAAAAATTTACTTTTTTCTAGGAAATTTTTTAAAAATGTAGTTTTTTATAGGAAATTTTTCAAAAATTTACTTTTTTATAGTACATTTTTCAAAAATTTACTTTTTTATAGGAAATTTTTTAAAAATTTACTATTTATAGGAAATTTTTCAAAAATTTACTTTTTATAGGAAATTTTTCAAAAATTTACTTTTTATAGGAAATTTTTCAAAAATTTACTTTTTATAGGAAATTTTTCAAAAATTTACTTTTTATAGGAAATTTTTCAAAAATTTACTTTTTATAGGAAATTTTTCAAAAATTTATTTTTTATAGAAAATTTTTCAAAAATTTACTTTTTATAGGAAATTTTTCAAAAATTAACTATTTATACGTAATTTTTAAAAATTGACTATTTATAGGAAATTTTTCAAAAATTTACTTATTATAGGAAATATTTCAAAAATTTACTTTTTATAGAAAAGTTTTTGAAAATTGACTTTTTATAGAAAAGTTTTTGAAAATTGACTTTTTATTAAAATTTTTCATTAATTGCCTTTTTATAGGAAATTTTTCAAAAATTTACTTTTTATAGCAAATTTTTCAAAAATTTACTTTTTATAGGAAATTTTTCAAAAATTTACTTTTTATAGGAAATTTTTCGAAAATTGACTATTTATAGGAAATTTTTCAAAAATTTACGTTTTATAGGAAATTTTTCAAAAATTTACTTTTTATAGGAAATTTTTCAAAAATTTACTTTTTATAGGAAATTTTTCAAAAATTTACTTTTTATAGAAAATTTTTCAAAAATTTACTATTAATAGAAAATTTTTCAAAAATTTACTATTTATAGGAAATTTTTCAAAAATTTACTTTTTTATAGGAAAATTTTCAAAAATTTACATTTTATAAGAAATTTTTCAAAAATTTACTTTTTATAGGAAGTTTTTCAAAAATTGACTTTTAATAGGAAATTTTTCAAAAATTGACTTTTTATAGAAAATTTTTCATTAATTGCCTTTTTGTAGGAAATTATTCAAAAATTTACTTTTTATAGGAAATTTTTAACAATTTACTTTTTATAGGAAATTTTTCAAAAATTTCAAAAATTTACTTTTTTCTAGGAAATTTTTTAAAAATGTAGTTTTTTATAGGAAATTTTTCAAAAATTTACTTTTTTATAGTACATTTTTCAAAAATTTACTTTTTTATAGGAAATTTTTCAAAAATTGACTTTTAATAGGAAATTTTTCAAAAATTGACTTTTTATAGAAAATTTTTCATTAATTGCCTTTTTGTAGGAAATTATTCAAAAATTTACTTTTTATAGGAAATTTTTAACAATTTACTTTTTATAGGAAATTTTTCAAAAATTTACTTTTTATAGGAAATTTTTCAAAAATTCACTTTTTATAGGAAATTTTTCAAAAATTTGCTTTTTATAGGAAATTTTTCAAAAATTTGGTTTTTATAGGAAATTTTTCAAAAATTTACTTTTTATGGGAAATTTTTCAAAAATTTACTTTTTATAGGAAATTTTTCGAAAATTTACCATTTAAAAGAAAATTTTTCTAAAATTAACGTTTTATAGGAAATTTTTCAAAAATTGTCTATTTAAAGGAAATTTTTCGAAAATTAACGTGTTTAACAACGACATGCAGTGTAAAGATGACCTTATTCGATATTTGTGTATGTATCTAATTATTTGTTGCTAATGTAAATAAAACGTTTTTTAAAAAAGTAAACAAGAATACCTTGGAAATAACGTTTTTAGAATAAACTTCATATTCTAAACGAGTAAATAGCCAATGTATTATGAAGTATGATAACGTATATGGATATGTGGGTATATACAATATATAAACTAACATACATATGAATATATGTACTCAAATGTTCTTGCATTTATTTACTTTGCATTATTTTACTTACATACATTTATTTGTATGTATGTATATTCTTCAAATCATTTCTTCGAACATTTTACTTCCAACACATGAGTAAATTTATATGATTGTCACTTTTTTTACTGACTTTGAATTTTGTCATTTACTCCCGAACGCATTAAGTGACTCTCGTTCATTGACTCTTATTGGCTGTTTATATGACAAAACATTTTGATTGAAAAGTTTCGTTGAGAGATAAAAAGTCAAAGAAACCCTCAAAATTTTAATGAATGAAATTTTAAATAACAAAAATTAACACGACTTTTTGTAATAATTCTTTCTTTTTTTAAATAAATTCTTTATAAATTTATTCATAAGTTCTTTGAATTACAAGAAATAACGAGAGTTTTAGATATTAGATATGTTTATTTTATTTATTAGGAAGGATCTTTCAACACTTTCTGATGTGTTATTGAATTGAATATTTAAAATAAAACTACGTGGGTAGTTTGTTAAATCTTTGGCTGAATAATATTTTGTTAATGATTAAGTTGATAATTAATAATTTCATCAGAAATCATTAGATTAGTGGGACAATAGATGTTGTAATCTTATTTCCAAAGATAGTTTTCTTTTAGTCAAAGTGTCTTTTTGAAATAGATTTTATTGGAAATGAAGCAATGTTCAAGTTCAAATCTTTAACATTTGGAACAAACTCACGATCTTGAAATTTTTGTTAAATAATAGTTTTTGATGATCGTTACGTGTTGTCCTCATTTGAAAAATTTTCAATTTAATAACTGATTTATGTTCATCGTTATAGATTAAACTTTCAATATAGTGCGACTTTCCATGTGAATAGTAATTTACACTTAAAACATAATTTTTTTAATGCAAATATATACCCACCATCCAACAGAAAGGGGGAGGGGGGGCTATATTAAGATTTTCATTCCGTTTGTAACTGGCTTTTACATACATATATACTATATTCTGAATCCCTATGAAATTCTAAGACGATTGAGCAATGATCGTGTCTGCCTGTGTGTCCGTCTGTCTGTCATTCTGACAGACGGACAGACAGACATAAATAGTCAATTTTCGAAAAATTTCAATTTTTTTTTTAAATTTTCTATAAATAGTCAATTTTTGAAAAATTTTCTATAAATAGTCAATTTTCGAAAAATTTCTTATAAATTGTAAATTTTCTTATAAATTGTAAATTTTCGAAAAATTTCCTATAAATAGTCAATTTTCGAAAAATTTCCTATAAATAGTCAATTTTCGAAAAATTTCCTATAAATAGTCAATTTTCGAAAAATTTCCTATAAATAGTCAATTTTCGAAAAATTTTCTATAAATAGTCAATTTTTCAAAAATTTCCTATAAATAGTCAATTTTCGAAAAATTTCCTATAAATAGTCAATTTTCGAAAAATTTCCTATAAATAGTCAATTTTCGAAAAATTTTCTATAAATAGTCAATTTTTCAAAAATTTCCTATAAATAGTCAATTTTCGAAAAATTTCCTATAAATAGTCAATTTTCGAAAAATTTCTTATAAATTGTAAATTTTCGAAAAATTTCTTATAAATTGTAAATTTTCGAAAACTTTCCTATAAATAGTCAATTTTCGAAAAATTTCCTATAAAAAGTCAATTTTCGAAAAATTTCCAATAAATAGTCAATTTTCGAAAAATTTCCTATTAAAAGTCAATTTTCGAAAAATTTCCTTTAAAAAGTAAATTTTATAAAAATTTCCTATAAATAGTTAATTTTTGAAAAATTTCCTATAAATAGTCAATTTTTGAAAAATTTCCTATAAATAGTCAATTTTCGAAAAATTTCCCATAAATAGTCAATTTTCGAAAAATTTCCTATAAATAGTCAATTTTCGAAAAATTTCCTATAAATAGACAATTTTTGAAAGATTTCCTATGAATAGTCAATGTTCGAAAAATTTCCTATTAATAGTCAATTTTCGAAAAATTTCCTATAAATTGTAAATTTTCGAAAAATTTCCTATAAATAGTAAATTTTCGAAAAATTTCTTATAAATAGTCAATTTTCGAAAAATTTCCTATAAATAGTCAATTTTCGAAAAATTTCCTATAAATAGTAAATTTTCGAAAAATTTCAATAAATAGTCAATTTTCTGAAAATTTCCTATAAATAGTAAATTTTTATTGTGCAACCTCCTCCATTTTTTCATAACACTATATCTCGAAAACTAGAGCTTACCTAAAAAAACGTTTAGCACTCAGGTCTCCAGTTGGTCTCCCTTTTGTCAAAATCGAGCACAGTGTTACTATACCGCAGTACTAGAACCAATTTTGAAAAACGAAACCCAGGTTTGATTTCAGCACCTCAAACAACATAAATATTTGTCATGATAATGCTCTGATCCAAAAATTGATCACAACTTCTAAACTTGTTTAATCAAAGTTATAAACTATTTATAATGATGATAATTCCCCGACAGCATTCAAATTGGAACAAGGGGTACTTTTCTCTGACAATGAGCTGCG